>CM077090.1:120850584-121450584 GCA_039513925.1 Platanthera zijinensis
AAAGAAATGAAAAATAGTTGCCTTAGGAAAGAGTTATGGCTACAAAAAGGCCTTGCAAACAGCAAACACCACCTACTCCAGCATGGACTTCAGTTCTCTAATGTCCCAAATACAAATTTGTTGGATGAGCAAATAAAATCTCTGGAGAAATAAATGTGGATGAAACTCACAAGGAGTTGCAATTCAAATTGGCTCAGGATATCAAGTCTATTAGATTTGAAGTTAATCAAAATAAAAAGGAAATGACAGATTGTTCCATAAGGGAGGTAATGTTGTGGTATTCCTTGCCAAATAATAGCAGGATCTGAAAGTACAAGTGGAAGATATTGCAGTAAAGCAGGGTTATGTACTAGAGAATCAACTAAGAATGAATGAGAATCTTAAAGATTCACACCATGCTATCTTGACAAAAGTTGATGATCTAACAACTGCTATCAAAGCTGAAGTCTCAAAGCAGTTAAATGAAGATATAGCTACTGTTCAGGCCACATTTCAAGCCTCACAGAAGAATATATCTGATTTCTTGATAAAATTCAGAGATTATTATAAAGAAGGAACTGACTATGTTATTAATCAAGTCAGATTTCAAAAAGATGATCTGAGGGATCATATTGATAGAGAAGTCATAAAGGTGGAGAGATTAGTAGTCAAAGCCTTCTCTTATTAATATTGTGTCTAATGGAACAAGAGGCTAGCTCATTTGAATTACAAGACTATTGGCAAGCTCTTTAGTCATGAGCTAGTTAGGAATTGTCCTAATATGAAGTGCACCAAGGAGTGTATTTACTCAGCATGCCAAAAGGGCAAGCAGATAAAAGCCTCATTCAAGGGCATTGGGACCAAAGATTCGGTGAGGTGCTTGTACCTCTTGAATATGGACTTGTTTGGTCCTATGCCAATTCATAGTATTGGTAGGAAAGTCTACACCCTTGTGGTGGTTGATGACTATTCCAGGTTTGCTTGGGTATTCTTTACCAAGAAAAGAATGAAACCCTTGACATCTTTATTAAGTTTATCAATCAAATACAGAATGAGTTTAACAGTTCAGTGGTCAAAATCAGAAGTGACCATGGAACTAAATTCTAGTCTGAAAGCATGACAATATTTTGTAAAGAGCAAGGGATTCATTAAGAATTTTCTTCTCCAAGAACTCCCCAGCAAAATGGGATTGTTGAGAGGAAGAATAGGACTCTCATAGAGGCTGGAAAAACATTATTGAGTGATACATCTCTCCCAGAATATTTCTAGGCTGAGGTAGTGAATACTTCATGCCATGTTCTTAATAGGGCCTCTATCACCAAGAGCCATAGGAAGACTCCCTATGAGATCTTGAAAGGCAGAAAACCAAATCTAGGCTATCTCAAAATCTTTGGTAGTAAGTGTTATATGCTTCACAATAGGAAGTCCTATGTGACTAAGTTTGCTTCCAAGTCCTTTGATGGGATTTTTGTTGGGTACAATAATCATAACAAAACCTATATGATCTACAACTTTAAAAGCCAAGTTATAGAAGAATCTATTCATGTAGTCTTTGATGAGTCTATTATGATTAACAGAGAGCTGCCAAGCTCCTCTTCTAGTACTCCAGGTACAAAACATATGATGGATTAGCTAACTATCAAGGAAGCAGCTCTAGTTTTCTATAATAAAGTGAATAGTCCAGTAGAAGAACTGCCAGACAAAAATGAGGAGGATGAAGATCAGCAAGAAGCTGCACCTATAGCTGAAGCTAAAGCTAGATTGCCTCGAGCAATCAGGAATCTAAGGGATCATCAGAGAAACCAAATCATTGGTGATGCCATCCAAGGAGGAGTGACCAGGAGCACAAGCATCAACACATCACTCTACTCAAGCTTCCTATCACAGGTTGAGCCAAAGAAATTTGAAGAGGCCAACATAGATCAGTTCTGGATTATAGCAATGTATGAAGAATTGAACCAGTTTAAGAGATGTAAGGTTTGAAAGTTGGTTTCCAGACTAAAAGGACATAATGTCATTGGAGTCAAGTGGATTTACAGAAATAAGCTTGATGAAAATGGACATTATAATCAAGAATAAGCAAGGCTAGTTGCTAAGGGGTATAGAAAAGAAGAAGATATTGATTTATATCAAACCTTTGCCCCTGTAGCAAGATTGGGGCCATCAGATTGTTCCTTGCATATGATGCACACAAGGGATTCAAGGTATACCAGATTGATGTGATGTCAGCCTTCCTAAATGGTGACTTAAAAGAGGAAGTTTATGTTGAGCAGCCTCCAGGTTTTGTTATTCCTAACTCACCTAGTTCAATTTATAGACTTAGAAAAGCTCTATATGGGCTAAAGCAAGCCCCTAGAGCATGGTATGAGACTTTTTCTAGCTTCCTCATTGAGAACAAATTCTCAAGGGGGAAGATAGACAAGACCCAATTCTTACAGGAATCTAAGGGGAAGATCATCCTAGTCTAGATATATGTAGATGGCATTATCTTTGGATCTACTGATGACAACCTTTGTAGAAAGTTTGCCAAACTAATACAAGGGATGTTTGAGATGAGCAGTATGGGTGAACTTAAGTTCTTCTTGGGTCTCCTAATTAGACAGAATGATGATGGCTTGTCCATATTCCAGTCTAAGTTCTCCAGGGATTTAATCAAGAAGTTTGGTATGAAGAATTCCTCCACCATGAAATTTCCCATGGGGTCAAGTATGCCTATAGGCAAAGATGAGACAGGGAAACTTGTTGATGAAACTTTGTATAGAGGGATAATTGGCTCTCTTCAATATCTAACTACAAGTAGGTCAGACATCATGTATGCTATATGTGTTTGTGCTAGGTATTAGGCTTGCCCTAAAGAATCTCACTACTCTGATGTAAAGAGGATTTTGAGGTATCTTAAGGGCACTCCAGATCTTGACCTATGGTGCCAAGGAATGGGGAGTTTGAACTAACTAGTTATTCAGATGCAGATTTTGCAGGCTGTAAAGAGGATAGGAAGAGCACTTCTGGCACCTGTCAATTCTTGGGAGGAAGACTAGTGTCTTAGAGCAGCAAGAAGCAAACAAGTGTTACAATCTCAATTGCAGAGTCAGAGTACATTTTAGTAGGTAGCGACTGTGCTCAGTTGCTATGGATCCAACATTAGCTCCAGGATTATAACCTCCAGATAAGTAGAAGTCCATTATTTTGTGATTCTACTAGTACCATCTCAATTATTAGGAATCCAGTCTCACACAGCAGGACTAAGCATATTGAGATTAGATATCATTTCATTAGGCAGCATGTGGAATGTGAAGATATTAACCTTGAGTTTGTCCCAACAGATAAGAAAGTGGCTAACATATTCACTAAGCCACTTGATGAAGCAAAGTTCAACACCTTCAAGTTTGAATTGGGTATATTGAACCTAGCATAGCTTCAGTTTCTCCCCATAGTATGCAAGTTATACTTTTTCTTGCAGATGGATAAGTACCTCAGAGTTTTGAAGATTTTTTGAGATTGTATATCTTAAGTGGTATCATGCTGGTTAAAGCACTATCTAAATGATGCAGATCATAGGGTCTATCAGGAAACATGATATATGATGCTTCAGTTAAGGGGGAGCAAGTCCAGCACTACTCAAGCACACTCAAGGGGTTCAACTACTACCTCTTTATAATAAAAAAGGGGAGCAGAAGATCAGATCCTCCCTGGCTATTTACAGAAGTTAAAAAGGGGGAGGAGAAGGATATGAATCTGGTATCATATGATCATAGGACAGGAGGAGAATGATACAAGTGGTATCGGAACTATGAGAAGGATATGATCAAAATAATCAAGAAAGGTAGCGGCAATTAATGGGGAGCAGGAGTAGGTGTGCCCTGCAGGCAAAAAAGTATGGTATATGTTTTATCTTGTGATATGTTTTCCAAGTTGATATATTATTGCTGCATTAGTTAGTGTATGTCATTGAGGGTTTTGACTTCTTCAAATAGGGGGAGATTGTTTGGTCCATTGCCCACAATGTCCTAGATTTGAAGAAGTCAATCATATCAATGACATAGACAAAGTTGTATTTGATGTGTGTTTAAGTTCATGCATGTAGGTTAGTCCTTGAAACATTGATAGGACAAGAATTCCAAGTGATGTGACAAGTGTGGTCACAAAAGTAAAGGAGAAGTGTCGAGACAACTCAGACAGAAAGTGTTAAGACAATTCAGACAGAAGTTTCGAGACACAATTTTCGAGACAAAAGTGTACAGACAAACGTGTCGAGATAGCTATGTCGAGACAATTCAGTTATCTCGAAACCTTGAAGATCAAGTCAGTTGGAAGATACTGGATAGGCTGGAAATCGCCTAAGTCTATAAGCATTGAGTGAAGTCTATTCACTCAACGCCAGGTAAGTATAAGCATTGAGTAAAGCTTGGTTAGTCAAAGCCTAACTATTGGCTAGGCAGAAAAGTGGCTAAGTCCACAGGTGTTGAGTGAAGTGTACTCACTCAATGTCATATATAAAAAAGGTATGAGACAGGCTGAGACAGTCAAAGCCTAAGGAGAAACTGACTGAAATGCAGCTAAGTCCACGGGTATTGAGTGTAGTTTACTCACTCAATGCCATATAGTAGAAATCGTTGAGTATAACTAAGTCAGTCAAGGCCACAAAAAATCTGTGTAAATATTTGACTAAGTGCACAAGAGTTGAGTGAAGCTTGCTCACTCAATGCCATGTGATAAAAAGCATTGACTGAACCTTTGTCAGTCAGAGACTATGATTTCACAGAAATTTGGCTAAGTCCAAATGCGTTGAGTGGAGCTTACTCACTCAACACCACATAACAGAAGAATTTCTGTAAAGAAGTTTGGCATTGAGTGATGAAGGCTCACTCAACGCATAGTAACAGAAAAGATTAGCTAAGGCAAAAAGTTGAGTGATGAAGACACACTCAATGCTCTCAATGCCTAGAATAAATATTTTCTAAGACAAGAAGTGTTGAGTGGACTCAACGCTCTCAACGCCTAATGGCAGAATAATTAGCTAAGGCCAAAAGCGTTGAGTGAAGCTTGCTCACTCAACGCTTGAGATAGACAGAAATCTATCTAAGTGTTTTTACGTTGAGTGATGCTTACTCACTCAACGCTAATACTAAGATGTTTGATTTTGGTTAAGTCCACAGAGGTTTACATTAGCAAAAGTCAACATGGTTCAAATTACTCGCGGGAAAGCTACGAAAAGCTACAAAATATGACAACCAGCGCTAGAGAGCTATTGTACGTCTTCTTTCGTTAAAGCAAGTTGTAAAAGTCAACTACAGGTGGTCCCCACTACTTCTTGGAGTTGTTAATTGGTTGAAGATAAAAGGGATAGCTTTAGAAGGAAGAAAACAACTTTTAGGGTTTTACTCCACAAGAGAAAAAATGGCTGGACTTCATCTTCCTCGCCATTGCTGCCGAGAAAAAGCTTGAAGTCTTCCAGCAAGAACCAAAATTTCAGTGGGCTGTTGCATATTCTTCTACTACAGCAAGATCAGAAAGATTTTTGAAAAAGAAAGAAAGAAGAGCCGTCATTCTTCTGCGGGCTTGGTTATCTGATTGAAGAACTAGAGACCTAGCTCTTCTTCTTCTTCTTCTTCAACAAGATCGGAATTTACATTATGAGTTTCTTCCAGTAGAGGCAGAAATTTCTCCCTACTACTGTGAAGTAAGATAGAGCTGAGATAACTCAGCCCTAGTTATTGACACAGAGAAATTTCTCGGTGTCAAATTAATCAAACCACTGTTCTTCCTATAGGATCCTTTTGGATCTGAGCTGTAGGGCCATTAGCCTAAGGTAGGGCAAATTTTCCTGAGCTGTAGGAGAGTTTTACTCTCTGAGTATAAGATCAAGTTTGGATCTGAGGTAGGATTCTGTAGATAATCTTAGAGTAGGGCTTTGGCTTGAATTGTAGGATTTATTTGTGAATCTGAGGTAGGGCTTAACAACCTGAAGTAGGTGAGTCATTCGCACTGAGTTGTAGGGCACTTGTGTCTGAGCTGTAGGATCCTTTGGATCTAAGGTAGTGCTTAATAGCCTGAGGTAGGAGAGTCATTCTCTTTAAGGTAGGATCCTTAGCGGATCTGAGGTAGGGCTTCCCTCGTAGCCTGGGTTACAGGGCCTTTAGACTGAGGTGGGTGATCTTCTAATCACTGAGTTGTAGGGCACTTGTACCTGAAGTGTAAGTCTTGGAGGAGACTGAGAGATCTTGAGGGATCTGAGGTGCAAGCTCTTTGATTTGAGTTTTGGAGAAGTGCCTTGTCTAATTGAAAGCTAGAAAGGTGAGAGGAGAGTGGATGTACCCATAATCTTGGGAACCACTATAAATTTTTGTGTGTGCTTTTCTGTGTTGTTTTCTTAGTGCAGTTTCTTGAAAGCTAATCAACTGCCAACACACTAAGTACTAAAGAAAGAAATTAAAAGATAGTCACAAGATTTAAACAAACCTATTCACCCCCTCTAGGTTGCAAGATACCCTTGAATTAAAGACTTTCACCGGTGTTAATGATGCACTTTCTCGAGCATATCAGTCTAAATTATTTATGTATATCTATAATTATAAGAAAGATCCTTAAGGATCATAAAGCAAGTTTTTCTTTTCTTGTAGTTAATCTCTGCTGAGCTTGTTTTAACTTTTTTGTGATGGTAATCATGTTTAATTTATTGGTTTTAGTTGCCACTTGCTCTTTGCTGAGGCATTCCTTTCTTTTGAATGCCTCAGGTCCTTAGTAGTAGGAGTCCGGGTGGTCAGAGTTGGTGATTCTAGGCTTAGTTGTAGCAGCTGTTGCTTTTCCCCTCACCATGTGAGGTAGTTGCTAGCTTCATCTCAGATTAGACTTGTGTTTTGATTCTATGGGTCCGTGTCAGGTTGTTGACCCCCATAGCTTTTGTTTGCAGATGTTGGACTGACTGGCTATTTTGTTTTACTTACTGGTTATTTCCATTACTTGCTCTCCAGGAATGTTTTATATTAGGATGATGTTAGGTATTTTAAATATAAAAGTTGCATTTTAGATTAGACTCATAGCATATCTTTCAACTAAAAGTCATTCGATTTTACGGATTATTAAACTCTCTTTTTACCTACACAAAATTTAGAAACTTGCAAATCATTAGCATGTCCGTTGGGTCCTCATTCTCATGTAAGATAAAATAGAGTAAGCTATGTATTTTTTGCTGCGAATATATTTTCTTACTTGTGGATTAGTTGATCTACTGAGTCAAGGGACATGGTTTCTTAAGCTCTAAATTTAAAACAATGTTCTTAATACATAAAACATATGCTTTTATAAAAAATGAAAGTGTGGTTTTTTCTTGAGCGTCTGCAATTGTCCTATGCATGGTGTGGCATCACGAAGCATATTTTCCCCTACTCTGATAATTTATAAATGTTGAGAAAATGCAAGCCGTGACAACGGCCGTATTCTGCCTTCTTGTGAAAATGCCATTCTTCAGTGGAGAACAAGGGTATTGACACACCTGTATCTTTAGCCGTGCAGCCCTCTGTCTTGGGATGCTTTTTCTTTCTTAACTATAACGAGTTGTCTGCCTGTGTGGAATGTTGTGTTCGTCTCTTGAAGTAATAAATTGATATTTCAACTTGCCAAAAGTACCTAAATTTCTTAATTTTTTGCTTATAATGATTGTCTTAAATGTTAAGGTTAGAGAATTGCATAATAATTTCACATTTTTCTATGAAAAATAAAGCATTAATAGAACAGGTTGTAGAAATCAGGGCTTTAGGTAAAGCAATATGAAAATGCAAAATATGAGGGATTGAGTGTGGAGATTGGTAAGAAATTAAAGCTGAAAAGTTTACATAAATTACCCTCATCAAATACTCCTAGACTTGAGTGTTTTCTTTTCCCAAGCAAACCAATTCAAACCCTCAGAGTACAAGAAGTTAATTAAATAATCGCAAGCTGACCACAAAGAGTGCAAGGAGAAAATCAATACCCTGACTGAGTAGGAGAATTTTCAGTGAATGTTTTTAAACATATACATATCCTAGAACTTCTACAAGATATTCATTAGTTATCATTTACTCCAACCTAGAAATGAGTATAAATTTGTCCATAATTAGTACGAGGAGAAAACATATATCACTCAGATAGGTATTAGTTTCTCAAAACCGATGGTGCCTCCAAAAGAAATCCATCCAATGTCTATGGTCATAGGCTTGCATTTTCACACCCTTACTACGGCACTAGTCAGAAAAACTAATTTGGATCGTTATGACTTAAATTAGGTTATAGCATTAAGGCTTAAGATATAGTAGGGAAGTACAATGATAAAATCGAAGATTCGATCACACCTAGCTCAAAGATGAGAGCTTTCATGCTATGTGATTACCCAAACAACACCAGAAGTGTGAAACACCCCCACTTTGAAAGACACTATAAGATCATCACCACATCTAAAATAAGGCCAAACACATGGTACTCTTTTTTCTTTACTTTTTCTTTTGTTTTTTAATTCATAGTTGGGATCATTATATGTATACACATACCTAGGCCACATATCACTATGACACTTTTTTTCACAATTTGTTTTCTTCATCTTTTCAAAATCTCTATAAAATGCTTCACAATAACCACCCACATACTTAATGGAGTACTATAATTTTTTTTTTACACATAGCACAAAACAATGCATGAGCTCTATGCTAGATATGGTAATAGGTAAGGGGTTATGGCCTTGGTGAATTTAAGTGGAGGTGTATTAATATAAAGGATTAAGCTCAAATTGGGTGTACAAAGGTAAGATGTGTAGGTTTTGGGGAAGCAAGGTTCAAACTATCCAACAAAAGGCCTAATTCACTTCTGTACTAGTCATTTAACTTATGCAATTATCTTGAGGGTCACTAGAGGCAAGTTTTAGATACCGAGAAAAGATACCTTTTTAATCTTGATTTCCTAATATTTCTCTAGTGGCACACTACACTCATCGACTCGTCTTGTTATGGACAACAAAACTTTCTAGTATAGAGTATTTGTTAGATAAGAATAATAGGGAAAAGTGTTTAAAATAAGTTATATAAAGAAATCTAAACTATTGAATTCCCTACGCCCAATCATGAATAGAGTTAGAGCACTCATTGAGCATGCAATCCACTCTCTTGATCAGCTTGCAAAGGCTAATTGACAACTCTTAGCTCTAAGCGAATGAATTAGTGAAAGCTAAAGGACACTCAAAGCTCATTATACATGAGTGTAAGAGGTTACTTATTATTTATAAATTTTTTATATATTGAATTAAAATTCCATTTTAGCAATAATATTTGAGCAAAAACTCATTTCGCAGCAATAAATAACATCCTCCACCTTTAAGAAAAAAGATTCAGAGCCATCCCCCACACTTAATATTGCATTGTCCCAATGCAATCAAAAATAGAACAACATCCACATAAATTACACTAAAAGTTTAGAGATATATAAATAATGCAGTTAAGCAGTTCACAAGTGAGAGTTGCAAACAAAAAGATAAAGTTCAATTTCATTGATTACACAACAAAAATATGATAAGATAGATAGTCAAAAAAATGGTGGTGATGGTCAAGGATCACGAGGCGCAAAACGCCTACATGGAGGTGGTGGAGTGGTAACTTGAAAAAGTTTGCAAAGGCACGAGATAGCGTCTTCGGACCATTGGGCCGACTCCTTATAGAATGTATATAATTCTTGTTGACCACTAAGAATCTCTTCTTGATTATAATTGATAGAATGGAAGATGTCTATCGTAGCCTCTTGATTGTTCTCAATATGCTCCATTCAGGAGATATTGTCAAGTTAAAAACCCAAATTAGAGTGGAGAGGAGTTCGATGAGTAGACGAATCCCCATGGTGATAGGTCTAATGGATGGGAGAGCAGATGGAGCACCTAGTTCGTGGTCATCATCGGAATCATGATCAGAATCTCTCTTGCGCTATGCTATAGAATAAATTGGGCAACTATGCCCTTGATGAACACTAACCAAACGTAAAGATTGGAGGCTAGACATGGAGATTGGGATGATCTAAGAAACAACAGTCATCTGGGGAAGGGTGCTGAAGAGTTCCATGTTCTTAATCAGGCGAGTAATGTAGGGTGTGACACATATGGATCCTACTTGGTGATGGCCAGCTTGGCGATAGATAAAGTTAGCTAGCAAATATTCCAAATCGATGGGATAGTGGTCTAGCATACTATATAAGTAAAGGTTATCATTTTTGCTAACAACCCCAGAGATTTCACCCCGACTACTCAAAGTATGACTTAATAAATGATGAGTATAATGTAGAGCCGACGACTTGAGTAGTGAATCCTTTGACCTCTTAGCTTTAAAATTAGCATCAATGGATGTGATCCTTCCCTAAATAAAATTGGGGATTTAGTAATTAGGCAACTCAAAGTGTAATTCGGAATACCCCAGGGTAAGAATAAAGTTTAAATCATATACTCCTAGAAAGGTGGTAAAGTCAAGGAGAGTGAGAGTATATATTTGGTCGGCTACTCCAAACGAGATACCACCCTCCTGAGTAAAGCTAGGGCGATCCAGTTGTATAAGACTAGGGGAAATATTAATAGAGAAAGGGATAAAAATTATAAGGTTAGCTCTCTAAACTCTAACTCATTAATAACAAAGAATGCATCCCACCCACTGTGAGCGATGAGTCCCCCACACATCATTTTCCAAATCGATTTCTTCCAGCACACTCCAGTCAATCTTGCAGTAATCTTATTATATTTTTTTTATTATAGATGATTAAACCGACGTTTGTGGACTAGATCTGTGAACTACAACAAAGATTGACATGGTCATGCATCGTTTGAAAGTGCGGCATGGGAAGCTTTACTATTGCGCCCTCCATGAGATCAAGAGGTGGACAAGATCTGAGAAACATTTTAGGAAATGTAGAGATAAAAGGAGTTTGGATGAAGAGATGAAGATGAAACAAGAAGAACCAACAAGAATAAGCAGAGATAATGCAATAAAAAAAAAATACTTACATACGTATGTAGATCTAGAGAAGAGGAACAATTTTTAAAAGATATTTTTAGAACCGAAGTTCCGAAGAGGAGTGAGGAGGATAATTTGGTTCGGCTATAGTGGAAAACCCTCGTAACTGCTAATAGGTGGAAGAAACTGTGAACATGCATGGCTATTTGAATGAAAGATTGAAATAGATGATCTGACACGGGTCTTGATATGGGTGTTTTGTAACCCATGTTTCGTAGTTCTATCGCATAACTAACCAGTATATAGTTGTGCACATGATAATAAAAATTAGTGGGGTGATGGACACGGGACACGACATGGGTGTGATGGCCGTGCTAGAACCCTTGTTGCTCTCGGGGTATTGACGAGCTTGAGTTATGTAGTAATATATGGCTTATGACACGGATAGGTCTCTACCCGTTGAAAGTCTTTGTTTCAAGAGTAGCTATACATCTAGGGGGGTGAATAAGTTTCCTAGTCTTTATGAATACCATTTTTTTGGTGTGTTGACTGTTAAGTTATTTTGTTAGCTTTCAAGAATAAGAATCAGTACACCTGGATTTATAGTGGTTCCCCAAGGTATGGGTACATCCACTTTCCCTCCTATCTTCCTAACAGTGTGTTAGACAATGCAATCTTCTGCAAACTTGGCTCAAAGAGCTTATAACACAGATCCCGCAGGATCTCTCAGACTTTCTCCAAGTCCTACCTCAGGCCAAAACCCTATAACTCAAAGATAATATCTCCTATAGCTCAGTGATCCTTCATATCACCTACCTCAGACTTAATAAAAGTCCTATAACTCAGGCTAGGAGGATAACCCTACACTCAGAGAGTATAACTCTCCTACAGCTCAGTTCTGATTCAGATCCTACCTCAGGTCAAAGGCCCTACCTCAGATTCTCAACATAATCCTACCTTAGAGAATATATCTCCTACCTCAGGCACACAGACCCTACCTCAGATCCACAACAGGATCCTATAACTCAGTATTTATATCTTAGGCTTACAACTTAGATTTATTAAGATCCTACAAAAAGAGAGATTGTTGTTGATGATTGACTCTAGAGAGAATGTTCTATGAGTCTGCCTTCCTTGACTGAGTAAACTCAGCCCTAACTTTGACTCTAGAGAAATGATTCTCTGAGCCTCCTTCTTCCTGATCCGTGAAAGCTCGGTCCTATCTTATTCACAACAACAATATGGTTGATCTTCAAGTTTGTTCTACTTGTGCTAAGAATTCATTGCAGAGTACTATTTCTTCAAGCATTTGATGTAGTAGAGTTGAGTGCAGTGGCCTTGAAGAACACCAACAACTTGGCTTTACTCTGCTTCTTCTTCTTACTTAGAAAGAGAACTTTCTGATTTTGTTGTTGAAGACAAACTGATTCTTTAGTTCTCTATTTCTTCAACGAACTAACTCTGTCTATAATTCACAGACTAACTGTAAGAGCAAGTTCTTAGCAACCTTCAACTCAGTCGAGAGGAAGAAGATGACTAAAAAGCTTCTCTATGCTCTCTTGCTTTTTTTGCTATTTCTTCTTTCTCGGGAATCTGCTTTTGTATCCCGCCATCCAATAGTTCTTTGTGCAGTATGGGCCAGCCAGAGTTGGTAACTGCAACACTTCCTTTACATTAAATGTTATACAAAAGGCAAGAGACGCCTTTTGTCATGTAGCGTGCAAAACCCATGACATTTGAATTCTTTATGATATCAACATGACTTAGCGCTTTTGGACTTAGCAAATTTTAGATAATCTGCATGGGAGTTGAGTAAAGCCTTGTCACTCAACGCATAAACACTTAGCAAAATTCTACATCATAAGGTGTTGAGTGAACCTTCAGCACTCATTGCTTTTGACATTTATAGTCTAACTGTTATGGTGTTGAGTGATCCTTCATCACTCAATGCTTCCTGAATTATTTGAAATTTCTCTACATGAAGGCATTGAGTACAGCTTAAACACTCAACGCTTCTGGCTTTTGATTGTCTTCTTGATGAGGCGTTGAGTGGCCTGTCTTCACTCAATGCTTCTGACATTTACAGTCTAACTGTTAAGGCATTGGGTGATCCTTTATCACTCAATGCTTCTTGACTTAGTTGAAATTTCTCTGCATGAAGGAATTGAGTGTAGCTTCAACACTCAATGCTTCTAGCTTTTGACTGTCTTCTTGATGAGGCGTTGAGTGGCCTGTCTTCACTTAATGCTTTTATACTTGAACTAAAATCCAGATGAGTAGGCGTTGAGTGAACTACCTTCACTCAATGCTTCTGTCCTTAGACAGATTTCTTGTCAGCAATACTGAGGCTTTGACTGCAGTATGTTCGGTCAATGCTTTTAGCCTCTTAGCATTAAGTGAACTATCTTCACTTAACGCTTTTGGACTTAGCAATTTTCTGCTTGTTTAACAACCTATCTTGAGTCCAGCTATCATTGTGACTCTGACTGCTTGTCTAATAAATGTAATAGAGTACAACTTGCATATAATAAACTTGAACATATATTAAATATATTCATGTGTATACCATTGACTTGTGGGCCTTCTTCAAATCTAGGACATTGTGATCAATGGACCCAACACCCGTGTTCCACTCTAGATTTTTCTAACGAGAACACAAAAAAGTCACACGACTTCATACACTGGTACATCGTCACATATGTTCCTCTCTGAATTATTTTTTACTCTATATAGCGCCGTCCCACTCTTCACATGGTTGTTTTCCTCTAGTGTTGAAAATATCTACCAAATAAGAAATTCTTTCGAATATAGAAACAAACAAAAATAAAATACATCTTAGACATTGATATATAATTTAGTAAATAATATATTATGATTATTATATATGTATAAATATATATATAATGATTACATTAACTTTTGTCAAGCTTAAGGCTTAACTCCTAATGACTTTGTTCAATACGGATGTCTCTATAATAGGGTTTTAGTCAATGACCATGCACTTTAAAATCGCCCTTATCAAGGTGTGTCAATTCAACGGTACTAAATGGGTAAACTTCCTTCACTTGAAAAGGACCCGACTACTTTGATCTTTGTTTTATGGGAAACAACCTAAGATGAGAATTATAAAGGAGAACAAAGTCACCTTTTTGAAATGATTTAGCGGTTTGGAGGTGGCAATAATGGAAGGCTTTGGTCTTTTCCTTATAAATGTGAGAATTCTCGTAAACTATAGTCCTCAATTCATCTAATTCATTCAATTGAAGCTTCTTATTCTTTCCTGCTGAATTGATATCCAAGTTTATAGAACGAATAGCCCAGTATGATTTATGTTCAAGTTCGACAGGTAAGTGACATGCTTTACCAAAAACTAATCTATACGGGAGGGTTCCTATAAGAGTTTTAAATGTAGTATGATAGGCCTACAAGGAATCATCTAAATTTTTTACCATTGTTTCTTATTCCCTCTATAGATTTTTCAATTATTCTTTTTTAATCTCGGGTTGAAACTTCAACTTTTCCACTTGTTTGTGGATGGTAAAGAGTGGCAATCCTATGAGTAACCCCATATTTTTGTAAAACTTTATCGAGTTGAAGATTACAAAAGTGGGTGCCTCTATCGCTAATAAGTTCATGTTGGGTACCGAATCTTGAAAATAGAGATTTCAAAAAGTGAATAACTACCCTGTTATAATTTATAGGTGAAGCTTGTGCTTAACCCATTTAGAGACATAATCTACAATAATGAGAATGTACTTATTTCCATTAGAAATAGGAAAGGGTCCCATGAAGTGTATTCCCCAAACATCGAATACTTCACATTCTAGGATATACTTTTGCGGAATTTCATGCAATTTAGATATATTACAAAATCTTTGACAAAAATTGCATGCATGTACATATCTTTGGGCATCCATAAATAAAAAAGGCAAATAAAACCCTGAATCAAGAACCTTCTTAGCTATCCGATTTGATCCAAAATGACCACCAGTAGGACCAGTATGACACTGCTCAAGGATCTTCCACCCTTCATCCTCTGATATACATCTCTGAATAACATAATCCGCAAATATCCGAAAAAGGATGGGATCTTCCCAAAGTAATATCTCAAATCAGAGAAAATTTTATTACTCTACTAATAAGAAAATTTTGATGGAAGAACCTTAGAAATAATGTAATTTGTAAAGTCTGCAAACCATGGAATATCATTAGTTATTTGTGCAGAAAGGATATTTAGAAGTTCTGTTGGGTATTGTCTTCACAATAACCCAGATTTGCATGAAGTCACCCTTTGCACTAAGATGAATTAAGGTGTATTTGACATGTGTATTCTAGTTGTGTGTTTGTAGATTCTCAGTTCTAAGTGTAGACCAATGTCAATCTACAGTGGGTCAGGAACACAGGACCACTCAGTGTAATTCCTCACTGGGTGATCCAAAGTGTTGACTCATGTGTAGCCTCTCAATTGGGATACACTTCATATTCAAACTTTGGAACACAAGATGGAGACAAGATAAGAAGGAGATCTTACATGGAATTCTTAAAGAAATTTTTCTAAGTCCATCTCTCGAGAAGTTCCTTCAAAGTTCTCGAGAAGTAGTACATAGTTCTCGAGAGGCTCAGACTTTACTTCTCGAGAAGTCAGGACAACTAGAATTCCTCTAAGTAGAAATTTTCGAGAGGTTAACAAAGTTCTCGAGAACTACTATAGAAGTTCTCGAGAAGTACTCCTTAGTTCTCGAAAAGTTCTGTCCTTCTCTTCAGAAGAAGTTCTCGAGAAGTCGATAGAGTTCACGAGAACTGCTTAACCAAGTTCTCGAGAAGTTTTCAGTTCAGAACTTTTCTTTAGCAATTGACTCTAAGTAAAGTTCTCGAAAAGTTCTGACTAAGTTCTCGAGAAGTGCTAACCAAGTTTTCGAGAAGTTTCCGTTAAGCTCTCGAAAAGTTCTGTTAAGTTCTGGAGAAGTCCTATATTAGTTTTTGAGAAGTGTTTTAGTTCTCGAAAAGTCAGCATAGTTCTCGAGAACTATAATTCCAAGTTCTCGAGAAGTCCAAGGCCATTTCTAGAAGTTCAGTGATCGAGATCCTGCCATAGTTTTCGAAAGGTCAGTACAAAGTTCTCGAGAACTATTTCGACCTCTCGAGAACTAAGTACTTCATTATTCCTGAAAATTCTCTAAGTCCAGTTTTTTGACGAGATTTCGAATTAATCTTTTCTGATTGGTCCACGTGTCATCCTTAATTATGATTATGACCGTTGGAGATCGCCAATAAATAGGTCCTTTCAGATTTGACTAATTACACAAGTTATTACCGAGAAAATACGATAATCTCATCCATCCTTGTTAAGAAAGAATTCCTGAAAACCTAATCACTCGATTGTCCGGCCGTCGCCTCCATTAGCGTTTTCTGGAAGAAAGCTTTGGATCGACGTTCTCTCAAGCGGTGCTACCTAGATCAATCCAAGATCAAGAACAATCATCCGATCCGATCGTGCTTCAACGACTTGTGGATTTCTCGTTGATCGTGGTGATTTCAGATCTAAGTTTCTTGGAAAACAGTCCAACCTTCTTCTACCTTTCCTGATCAAGCCTAAAGTTCTCAACGAAGAAGACGAAGACCAAGATCCAGATCTGAGATATTTTTGTTTGTAACTTTTATTCAAACAACTTTCTTTGTAGGAGATTTATCTCCGAGTGGTAGGAAGTTTTATCTTCCGAGTGTAGATCCATTTTGATCGAGTTTGTAGGAACATTGTTCCGAGGTGTAGGATTGGTTTGCAATCCGAGAGAGTGGAGCAGCTGGATCTAGTGATTTTCTAGAATGGTGAGGAAAAGTGGACGTACCCAAGGACGGGAACCACTATAAATCTTTTGTGTCCTTCTGTGATTGCTTGATTGTGTGCGCTAGATCTCTAAATTTTTATTCCGCAAACAAACGCACGATTCACCTATTCACCCCCCTCTAGGTGATTTAGGTCAACAACTTTCCACTTTCAATTGGTATTAGAGGGAGGTTGATCGTTAAAAAGGTTAACACCTTGATCAAGTTCCTATTTCTGAAAGTTTTTACTCAATCTAGCAATGGACAAAGTCAAATATTTCGCCAAGCTTCCCTTGTGCACAAAGAACAATTTTCCCTTGTGGAAAGAAAGAATTAAATTCTTCATGGAAGCTGTGGACCCCCAGATCTTCATGATTGTTGAAGAAGGTCCCCATGTTCCTATGACTGCCTCCACCATAGATCCAACCAAAAAGGTTCCCAAGAAATTGATGGATCTGGACAAGGATGAGATAGCACTTTTCTCTTTGGACAAAAAGGCTAAAAACATTATAGCAAGTGCAGTCGATGACTTAATGTTGCAAAACCTGATTCACTGCCAATCGGCTAAAGAGATGTGACAATCTCTAATTACTCTTATGGAAGGCACTAAAGAAGTGAGGGATGATAGAAGGTCCCTTCTGAACCAAAAATATGAAGCCTTCAGAAAAGGAACAAAGGAGACCATTGCTGACACCTTTGAAAATTTCTTCAAGATAGTGAATGGCCTAAGAGTGTATGGCAGAGTCTTCACAAATGGAGAGCTGAATGATAAATTTCTGAGATCTCTCACCAAGGAATGAGACAACAAAGTCTGTGCCATTCGGGAGTTTGGGAGACTAGCAGAGACAGATCCACAAAATCTGTTTGGGAAGCTGATGTCCTATGAACTGTAAATAAACTCCAGGAAAGCTGAAGAAGAGAAAAGTCGCTTCTCGTTGAAAGAGAAGCCTACTGCATTAAAGGCTGACAGTTCAAGGAAGGGCAAAGCTACCCAACCAGCACCAGCTCAAGAAGTCAGTGAAGAAGAGAGTTCCGAGCCAAGCTCCTCAGGATCATAACTATCTGATGGAGAGTTCTCACTACTTTCACGACAGTTCAAGAAATTCTTGAACAAGAAGAAGCAATGGAGAGGCAAGGATGCCTCATACCGAAGATCACGACACGACAATGATCAAAGAAAGAAAGGCTCGGGTAGCCATGACATGTATAATTCTAAACAAAACAAACAGATTTCTACTAACATCGTTTGCTACTGTTGCAACAAGCAAGGTCACGTCATAGCTGACTGCCCCCACAAAAAGAAGGAAGGTGGCAGAAGAGAGGAAAAGAAATCCTCATACCATAAGAAGAGAACTGAGAAGAGCCTGGTGGCCAAGAAGGGCAAAACTCTCAGTGACTCCGACTCATCTGAGTCAGGTGAAGAAGAGGAAGCCTACTTTGGCCTCATGGCCCAATCAGATGATGAACAAGAGCCCAAGTTTACTGGGGAGGTAAATTATCATACTGATGCGTGAAAATACGGCAAGCGCACCGGTCGCACAAGTAATAAAGTTTTAGGGAGTGAATCCCCAAGTGTCGGTCTCTTGAGGAATACAATTGGCGTGGAACGATGAACAATCCGAAATTATTGCTATTAGAGTTTGTAAAATGAAAGAAGAAACAAAAGGGGCTTTGAGATTTGTGTTCTTACAAACAAAGAAATTAAAGCTAACTATGCAGGTCGCATTCACCGCTTTGCAAGGCGAGATGGGTGTATTGGCTGTTATGTCATACTTCGGTAGGGCGAGTGGATGGTGAGCCAGTGGGTGAGGTGTTTAGTGTGGAGTGCAATCACATGAAACGTCGGAAGTGAGATGGGGCAAGGCGCATCACAACACAAATCCCACAAACAAGTTTAAACAACAAAAATCCAATTACAAATAACTAGAAATTCGAAGTTCACAACAAGCTTGAGTCATTCATACACTACAAGAAAGGTAGAGGAAGAGTAAACCAAAAGAATGAAGATCCACCGCGGTTGTTGGCCGGAGGTGCGGGTTGTCAATCCGCTTCCACGCGCAGTCCGAGGAGGCTTCTGGTACCGTCGAGCTGTCACCTCGAGGGCCTTTGAGTCCGTTCTCTAGGTCGTCTTCATCATCTTCTTCTTCGGTAGAAAGCTCGGAGAAGAGGTCATTAATGGCCGGAGGGGTCACCGGAGGATGCGGAATGCTTTAGATGTGCCGGAAATCACCTCCTGATGGTAGGGATGAAGGTGGAGGTGGATGGAGCGTCTGGAATGCGGAAGGGCGAAGTGGCGGCTGAGTTCGATCCCGGTCTTTTTTCCCTAATTCGCGGAACAGGCGTATATATAGAAACAGGAATAAATAGCGCGCACGACCACCGGCGCACGACCACTGGTCCTGTGCGAACAATGTCAGTGCCCGTGCGGCAACAACCTGTAGAACCTGCATCAGGAAATTTAAGTATGCGCACGATCAGCAGCGCACGATCAGTGATCGTGCGAGGCAAGGGTGGTGTTCGTGCGATATGGGACAGAAAAATGGAAAAAGATAGCATGACTGCGCACGACCGGCAGCGCACGAATAGTGATCGTGCGCAGTATAGCTGATGATCGTGCGATATGGCGGGATAGGACAATAAAACGAGAGCTTAGACTGCGCACGACCAGTGGTCGTGCGCCAAAGAGGTCGATGGTCGTGCGTGGGTAAAAACGCACGACCATTGACTCCTTTGCTTCAAAAAGTGAAAGCCCTATCCCGGACGCCCACACGATCCCAGAACCTGCAGGAAAACTTGACGGGATGTCGACATGGCAGTCACAGATAGAAATAAAAATGCATCACACGATGAGAATAAATACACGCACAGAAATAGGCTAAAAGAGTGCACATGACGTGGAATGTCATAGCGAACCAAAAGGAGTGCTAATGGCACTAAATGGTAGTGCAAACACATGCAAATGAGCCTAGATGAGTCCGGAATTCGGTATGAAATAGGGACTCATCACACCCCCAGACTTAACTGTTTGCGCGTCCCGAGCAAACACAATCTAAGCAGGCCGGGAAAATAATCTAGCTGACATAGAGATTGAAATATGGGGTACCATGCGAAGTCACATGCTCGCGTGCATAAAAAATACAATAGAAGAAATTCCTAATTATGCAAAATAGTTTATATTTTTCGCAATGCGTAAAAACATTTTATTACTACTCAAAAATAGAATCACAGTGAATCAACCGGTCACGCATAGGAAGAAAGTAGGCTGGCCACTAAGGTGAGCTTTGCCAAAGATCGGGGCTCAGGATCACCTCCAAAGGAATCCACCAATGTCGGGGACCATACGCTTGCCCGTTCACACTCTCTCCACGGCACTAGTTAAACTCAAGCGCAAATCCGTAGGACTTAAGGTAATTACGGGGCTTGGGTTACGGTAAGGTAAACAATGAAAAAAAGAATGGCTTTGCACCTAACCCAAGTGAGCTAGCCTAAAAGAATCCCTCAAAAACCCCCACAATATAAAACGAGTACACCACACCCCCAGACGTAATTTTTACAACATGGGTGTGTGCACCGCCTACTCCAAATCCAAGTCATCTCAAATTAATATTTCAATTAGACTTTTACTTTTCACTTTTCTTTTTCACATATATATTTTTTCTTTTCAAAACATTTTCTTTATTTTCACAATCTCAGTAGAAATAGGTCTTGGAGCACATCCACATATTCACAAATAATAACACCACTTCACATCCCAACATGAAGAGATAAACTCTAAGCTCGACTTGGGTGTGCAGCTAGGATAGGATATAAAGCTTTGGTGAAGTAATGGTGGAGCTGAATCAAAAGAAGGGTAGGCACAACGGGGCTAGCGAGGGTATGACGTTCGGAACGGTACAAAGCTCAACCGGGCCAAAATGATGGCCTACATCACGCTCACGCTAGACTAACCATACACCAATGCTTCGAGAGTAGCTTGGGGAAAGTTCTTAGCCACCGAGAAAGATAATCCTTCCTCCCGACTCGAGCAAAACGAGTCTAGTGGCGGCTACACACATTCCTAAACTACCGTTTGATTCACACCGGATTCACAATTTTTGAGTAGAATAAAAAGAATTTACGCAAATAGAAAATTACAAAACTATAAGCATAAAGAAAAATTAAATCTACACAAATTTCTACACAAGACGAGAGTAGTTGACTAGAAACACAGCAAGGTCAACATTTTACTCTATCTCCCAATCCTAAACCAGCACCAAAATTTTCCCAAATCTAACAAAGACGCGAGTTTGACTCGCAACACGCAAAAGCTAAGCGCGCGCTCAAGTGGGTGCAGTGGTGCGTGACAGGATTCTACAATAATGAACATAAAATAAACTACTGGCATGCTAACAGTGTGCTCGTGGTGTGCAAAAGCGGCTCTCCCCCCAGACTTGAATGAAAACACAAGCATAAATGCTAATGGACATCTAAAATAAAAAGTAGGCTGAGGAGAGAGGGTACCCATGCTCCAAAGAATGAGCATACCAGAAGGCGGAGGTTGCTGCATCGCACAAAAGAATGTTGAACCTGCAAATTAGGTAGAGCCGCAGAAAAGATAAATAACCGAGAATATAATATAAAAGCAAAAATAAAAAGCACAAAAAGAAGGGACCAAAAAGAGGTCCAAGCTTGGGTTGTCTCCCGAATAGCCCTTTTGTTTACCGTCCTTAAGGTGGACCAAATACCTGTATTAGCAGTTTATAAAATGTTCTTGCAGTAAAAGAAGAGTTGCAGGAAAATAAGTAAGCACAAGCATAAGTGATAATCAAGAAAAGGGGCGGAGCAATCAGCTAAACGCGGACTTGTGATAAATCTCTCCGGTGGGGCGTGAGGGAACAGCAGAGTGCCTTTTTGCATTGGGAGAAAGGACTTTCCCTTTACTCCGAATGTGCACCTCCTCATGCCGTAGGGTGGCATAACGCTCATCGCGTATACGCTTAGCCTTTTTCAGCTTCTCCACCGTAGGAGATTTCCAAATGTTGCGGTCCATGGGGGGTTCCAATTTTTCGGTTGGCGGCTTCATTTCCGGTACCAAAACGGCAACCGGATCAGCCCAAGCTACTGATGCTTAGCAGAGTTTGAAACAATATTACAAAATTCACTATCCAGGGATTTCTCCTGAATAAAACTAGTTTTGCTATGTTCAAAAATCGATGCGACGGGGGACGGGAAGGTGGCCCTTGCATCAGTGCACTTGGTCTCTTCCTTGAACTCCTTCTCATCATTCTTGATCATCTCCTCGGAAGGTACTTCCCTGATCACCTCCTCGGAAGGTACTTCCCTAATCATCTCCTTCATCTGAGTATCACTCACCAAGGCAAATTCCAATCCAATCTGAATATCTGCAGCACTATGAAAATTGTCGTTATGGAGAAGAGGGTCATGTGCAGAAGCGACATCCAAGGTTGAAGCAACAACCGTCCAAGTTACGCATCCTTTGGAGAAATCAAGAGATGCGCCGCTAGCCTTCAGGAATGGAACCCCCAATATAGGAATCGAATTATTTTCCTTGGGTCCCAATACCTGGAAATCAGTGGTTATGCACTTCCCATTAACCTTGATTTCAACTTCTTGCACACCTCCCTCGGTGTCAACCAAAATACCATTAGCTAAAACTAGTGACTTCTGGATTGCTGGATCAATATGCAGGTTCATCCTCGCAACATCCTGCAAGGCGAGGATATTGCTAGATGCTCCGGAATCGCACAAAGCGGTAGTTTCAACATTATTAATTTTACACTCCACAACGAGCTCATGAGTCTTATCTTTATTTTCTTCCCCAAGGCTTTTTCCTAGCTCATAGGGGTTTTTTTCGGTGTTGCTCGGTAGCGTGCCTTGGGTCCGCTCAGAGACCATTTGGGCCAGTTGGCCCAATTGTGCCTCTAGCTTACGCATTGAGGCAGCTTGATTCGTCATGTTGGTCTGGGAGACCTCGACGAATTTTTCGAACATTTCCGCTAAAGAGTTTGTTTTTGTCGCAGGGGGCCCTTGGGGGTAATTTGGTAGAGGCGGCCGCGGTTGGCTTCCAGAGGCATACACATCATTTTGATGCTGCCCTGGCTGCCATCGTTGGCCTGGCACATTTTGGTTCCAAGAGAAATTTGGGTGATTTCTCACCCCCGGATTGTACGTGTTCCCATATGGCGCTCCCCTATTTTGATTTGCAATGTAGTTAATTGACTCATTAAGAAAGGAGGTTTCACCATGTACCTCGCCTGCTTGGCATTCGAAGCTGTGGTGGTCGGAACCTCCACAACCCTGACATGAGATCGCCAAAACTGGAGCAACAGTGGTGGTGGGCTTGGATGCTTCCATAGCAAAAACTCAACTCGTACCTCGTGGAAAATTCCTTCCTGCAGTCCAATATGCGTTGTGGGTGGTAGTATCCTGCAAAATTCTTAATGCATCATCAGGCGCAAGATTCATTATAGTCCCTCCAGAGGCGGCATCAATCATAGCCCTGTGTTGTGGTTCAATAGAAAAATAAAAGCTTTCGACAAGATTCCAAGTTTGGAATCCGTGGTTTGGACACTTCGTCAGCAACTCGTTGAAGCGTTCCCAAACCTCAGCCAGGCTTTCTTGATCATTTTGCCGAAAGTTGGCAATTGCACGTCGTATGCTCACTATCCGGTCCACCGGATGGAACTTAGCTAAAAATTTTGTTGTCAACGCCTCCCAGGTGGTGGCTGCTCCAGGCAGAAGAGAGTGGAGCCAAGTATTGGCTTTGTCCCAGAGGGAAAAGGGGAAAAGGCGGAGCTTGACTGTATCGTCGGGGATTCTAGCATAGCGGAACGTGGCACAGATTTCGGAAAATTCAGCCAAGTGAAGATGGGCATCTTCAGTGGCCATTCTGGAGAACTGTGCGTTGTTCCGGATTATGTTCAGGATAGCAGGTTTGATCTCAAATTGCTGGTTGGTGATCGCCGGTCCGAAGTCGGGGTAAATACTCCCAACAGTCGGTGTGGTATAGTCCCTCATGGTGCGGACCTGGGGCGGGTTTACTTCATTCTCATCGTCGTTTCGGTCACCATGAAGGATTCCTCCGACACGATTCCCGGCATCAATGTTCAGATAGTCCCCCATTGGGACTAGATTGATGGCAGCGGCACGCCTTTGTGCACGAAGAGTTCGTTCGATCTCGGGGTCGTAAGCTGCGAGATCTCTAGCAGCGCATCCTTGCATTCACTGCGGCAACTACATAAAGAAACAGCGGTCAAAAAAAACAACTAACTCTATAACAACACTTTCGTACGTCGTGGTCGTTGTACAGTTGCATTCCCCGGCAACGGCGCCAAAAACTTGATGCGTGAAAATACGGCAAGCGCACCGATCGCACAAGTAATAAAGTTTTAGGGAGTGAATCCCCAAGTGTCGGTCTCTTGAGGAATGCAATTGGCATGGAACGACGAACAATCCGAAATTATTGCTAATAGAGTTTGTAAAATGAAAGAAGAAACAAAAGAGGCTTTGAGATTTGTGTTCTTACAAACAAAGAAATTAAAGCTAACTATGCGGGTCGCATTCACCGCTTCGCAAGGTGAGATGGGTGTATCGGCCGCTATGCCGTACTTCGGTAGGGCGAGTGGACGGTGAGCCAGTGGGTGAGGTGTTTAGTGCGGAGTGCAATCACATGAAACGTCGGAAGTGAGATGGGGCAAGGCGCATCACAACACAAATCCCACAAACAAGTTTAAACAACAAAAATCCAATTACAAATAACTAGAAATTCGAAGTTCACAACAAGCTTGAGTCATTCATACACTACAAGAAAGGTAGAGGAAGAGTAAACCAAAAGAGTGATGATCCACCGCGGTTGTTGGCCGGAGGTGCGGGTTGTCAATCCGCTTCCACGCGCAGTCCGAGGAGGCTTCCGGTACCATCGAGCTGTCACCTCGAGGGCCTTTGAGTCCGTTCTCTAGGTCGTCTTCATCATCTTCTTCTTCGGTAGAAAGCTCGGAGAAGAGGTCATTAATGGCCGGAGGGGTCACCAGAGGATGCGGAATGCTTTAAATGTGCCGGAAATCACCTCCCGATGGTAGGGATGAAGGTGGAGGTGGATGGAGCGTCTGGAATGCGGAAGGGCGAAGTGGCGGCTGAGTTCGATCCCGGTCTTTTTTCCCTAATTCGCGGAACAGGCGTATATATAGAAACAGGAATAAATAGCGTGCACGACCACCGGCGCATGACTAGTGGTCGTGCACGAACAATGTCAGCGCCCGTGCGGCAACAACCTGTAGAACCTGCATCAGGAAATTTAAGTATGCACACGATCAGCAGTGCACGATCAGTGATCGTGCGAGGCAAGGGTGGTGATTGTGAGATATGGGACAGAAAAATGGAAAAAGATAGCATGACTGCGCACGACCGGCAGCGCATGAACAGTGATCGTGCGCGGTATAGCTGATGATCGTGCGATATGGCGGGATAGGACAATAAAACGAGAGCTCAGACTGCGCACGACCAGTGGTCGTACGCCAAAGAGGTCGATGGTCGTGCGTGGGTAAAAACGCATGACCATTGACTCCTTTGCTTCAAAAAGTGAAAGCCCTGTCCCGGAAGCCCACACAATCCCAGAACCTGTAGGAAAACTGGACGGGATGTCGACATGGCAGTCACAGATAGAAATAAAAATGCATCACACGATGAGAATAAATACACGCACAGAAATAGGCTAAAAGAGTGCACACGACGTGGAATGTCGTAGCGAACCAAAAGGAGTGCTAATGGCGCTAAATGGTAGTGCAAATACATGCAAATGATCCTAGATGAGTCCGGAATTCGGTATGAAATAGGAACTCATCACATACTCCTCTCTCTGAATCTGAAAGTTCTAAACATGAACATGAGGACAGCTCTTATGACGATGAGTCTGAACTTATGGCCCAGTACAAGGAGTTAATCATAACTTACGACAAGTGTCGTCGAGTTGTGAAAACTCAGGCCAAAGAGATTAAGTCTCTAAAGGCTTCTAAGAGCAGCCTGAGAGAAGAAGTCACTAAGACTAACACTCTTCAGGATAACTTCAATCTTGCTATTGAGGAATACAATCAGGCTCTCAAGCACCTCGACCTTAAAGATGAAATCATCAAGGAGCTGGAAAAACAACTCGAGGCTGAGAAGAAACTTGTTGAAAGTTTCTCTAAGCCTAAGACAGTTCTTCCACTCGTTGCTGAATTCTCAGCTAAGGCTAAAGGAGCTGGACTAGGCCATGTCTCCGCTCCTAGTAAATCTTCTAGGAGAAACAAGGCCAAGAGAAAGAATAAGAATGCCAAGAAGGCCTTAGCCGATGAAAAAGGGAAAGCTCCTTTGGAGCCAGTATCATTCAAGAAAGTTATCTTTCCTATGAACGAATTCGACTATGAGTCCACCTTTGGACACTTCTCTAGGCCGATCCCGGAGAAGTCCAAGTCAAGGTACCAAGGTTGGACCCGCCCCCGTAACTTTGGCGAAAGTGTCTTTAAGGAACCTTATGAAGAAGTGATTCTTTTAGGGCTATGGTCCCTATGTTCATGGTCACAACTTCCAGAAACCACCAAAAGTAAAACCTATTATTGAAAGGCCTCCAAACGAGAAGAAATCATGTGATTGCCATCACCATGAAGCATCTTCCTCCAAGAATGTCATTCCTATAAGACCATCACCTAAGATGATCAAGCAGGAGTATCCAAGGCAAAGATACAACAGGTTCGACTGTTGGTGTTGTGGTAGAGTTGGTCACTTTGCCACAGATTGTTGGTTTAATCCTAGAAATGCTGCAACTCCTCAAGTTGGCAACATGAGAATGACCACTCATGAGGCTAATACTCGTAGGGCGAGCAATATAACCCGAGACCAAGGATCCAAATATGTTTGGGTTCCTAAGGCTAAGTAAATATGATTGCAGGTATGTCCAAAGACCCCCAAAATGCCAATCTGGTACTTGGACAGTGGATGCTCTCGACATATGACCGAGACGAGGAGCCTACTCTAGAATTTTTAACCGGTGTTGAACGGACCAAAGGTCATCTTTGGAGGTTCAAACCAAGGAATTACCAAAGGCTACGGTATGATTACTAAAGGTAGCGTATCCTTTTCCGATGTAGCCTATGTTGAAGGATTGGAACACAATCTCATCAGCATAAGCCAACTATGTGACAAAGGATACGTAGTTGAATTCCACACTGACAAGTGCTTGATAAAATATGTTGATAATATGGAAACAATTCTATCAGGCACTCGAAGCAGGAATGTGTTTTGCTTAAATTTTATTTGTATAGATTCTTCCACACCAGTGTGTCTTTTGGCTAAAGATAGTGCGTCTCTTGTTGACCAATGGCACAAGAGACTAGCACATATTAATTTTAAACTATTAATAAATTATTCTCCCAGAACTTAGTGTGTGATGCCCCGAATGTCAAGCATGTCAAAGAGAGACCTTGTCATGCATGCGTAAAAGGCAAGCAAACAAGGGCTACCTTCAAAAGCACTATAGGCAAAAACTCTAACAGGTGTTTACACCTGCTACATATGGACTTGTTCGGTCCACTGCAAGTTAGAAGCTTAGGAGGTAAGGATTATATGTTGGTTATTGTTGATGACTACTCGCATTTTGTGTGGGTGTTCTTTCTGAAACACAAGTAAGATACCTTCGATATCTTTACTAATTTTGTCAGGCAAATCCAGAATGAATACAACTGTTCCGTAGTCAAAATCAGAAGTGACAATGGAACGGAGTTCAAATATTGAGCCATGACAGAATTCTATGAAAGCCTAGGTATCTTTCATGAGTTTTCCTCTTCCCGTACTCCACAGCAAAATAGAGTAGCTGAGAGAAGGAACAGGACACTCATAGAGGCCTGCAGGACCATGCTATGTGATGCTTCACTACCAGAGTACTTCTGGGCTGAAGCGGTCAATACTGCATGCCACGTGCAAATCCGAGCCCTCATAAACAAGAACCATGATAAGACACCTTATGAATTTCTAAAAGGCAGGAAACAAACAGTTTCATATTTTAGAATTTTTGGTTGTAAATGCTTCGTGCTTAACAACGGTAAGTATCATACTACCAAGTTCAGCAGAAGAGTTTTGAAGGTATTTTCGTAGGATATAATAGTCATAGTAAGGCATATAGGATTTTTAATAGAAAAACCCTGGTCGTTGAAGAATCGATACATGTTATATTTGATGAGATGAGCTTGCTGCAAAGTGAATCGTCTAGTGTGCGTGTTGAAGCTGCAGGTACAAGAATTAAGGAAATCAACTTGGATGAACCCACCAAAGATAGAAATGAATAGTTCATCGAGATCACCTCTCCAAACCCCATTAAAGAGGCAGCTGATCAAGATGAGGAGATTGTCCAAGATGATGAAGTCACACCAATGGCTGAAGAACTTCCAGATACCAGAGATCCTGAGCTCAGACACCTAAAGGATCATCCTATGGACCAAATCATAGGAGACCCCCGAGTCGGTGTCAGAACTCATCGAGGTACAGCTAACGAGAATCTTTATCTAAACTTCCTCTCGCAGGTTGAACCAAAAAAGTTTGAAGAAGCAAACGTTGACGCATCATGGATCTTGGCCATGGAAGAAGAACTGAATCAGTTCAAGCGCTGCAAGGTGTGGACACTTGTTCCAAGACCCAAAGATAAAAACATCATCGGAACAAAATGGGTCTATAGGAACAAGATGGACGAGGATGGGACGATCATAAAGAACAAGGCCAGACACATTGCTAAAGGATATCGTCAAGAAGAAGGGATCAATTTTGACCAGACCTACGCTCCAGTAGCAAGGCCGAAGACCATCAGACTGTTTCTAGCATACACTATACTGAAGGGCTTCACCGTCTACCAAATGGACGTGAAGTCTGCCTTCCTGAATGGTAACATAAAGGAAGAAGTGTATGTGGAATAGCCCCCAGGTTTTGTTGATCCTAACCATCCTGATTATGTTTATTAATTATCGAAGGCACTGTACGGTTTGAAACAAGCCCCTCGGACTTGGTACGAAACGTTGTCTAGCTTTATCCTCGAGAATAAATTCATGAGGGGAAAGATAGACAAGACATTGTTTCTCAGGGAAATTAAATGCAAGATTTTGCTAGTGCAAATCTATGTCGATGACATCATATTTGGCTCTACTGACGACAACCTCTGCAAAAAGTTTTCCAAACTTATGCAAGGGAAGTTCGAAATGAGCAATATGGGAGAGCTGAAGTATTTCTTAGGACTTCAGCTGAAACAATCTGAAGATGGGATCTTCATCTCTCAGACCAAGTTCACCAAGGAGTTACTTAAGAAATTCAGAATGGAGAGTGCAACCTCTATGAGGACTCCAATAGCCTCAGCTATGTCTCTTGACAAGGATGAGAAAAGGAAACCTTTCGATGAAACCTAGTATAGAAGCATAGTTGGATCCTTGCTCTACCTTACTGCTAGTAGACTAGATATAATGTTCTCCACATGTGTCTGTGCTAGATTCCAAGTGAACTGTAAGGAAACTCATTATGCTGCTGCAAAGCGGATCTTGAGATACCTTAAAGGTACACCAAATCTTGGCTTATGGTACCCAAGAAGCAATGACAGTGAACTAATTGGTTTTTCAGATGCTGACTTTGCAGGAAGCAAAGATGATAGGAAAAGCACATCAGGGACGTGTCAGTTCCTAGGAAGAAGACTCATTTCATGGAGCAGCAAGAAGCAAAACTGTGTCGCAATCTCAACGGCCGGGTCAGAATACATTTCTGTCGGTAGTTGTTATGCACAGTTGCTTTGGCTGAAGCACCAACTGGAGGATTACAACATCAAGATCAAGGATATTCCTTTGTTCTGTGACTCCTCCAGCGCCATCGCAATCGCAAACAACCCAGTCTCACACAGCCGGACTAAACACATCGAGCTGTGATACCACTTCATCCGGGAGCATATGGAGCAAGGGGATGTAGATCTGAGGTATGTGCCTACAGACCGGCAGGTTGCAGATATCTTCACCAAGTCGCTGGACGAGACCAAGTTCAATTTCTTCAAAACTGAACTTGGGTTGCTGAACAAGGAGAATAAAGCCAAAGTAGACAGCTCAAAGGCTCAAGAATTAAGGATTCACCTTAAAGGTCAGATTTTACTAAGTAGACGGGAGTTCTCGAAAACTCACTTAAATTTCTCAAAAAGTTGAAGTCATTTCTCAAAAAACTAAGTCAACTTCTCGAGAGGCAGAAAATTGCTCTCGAAAAGTGTCTTAAGTTCTCGAAAAGTCCTTTAACTTATCGAAAAGTTCACTGTAAGTTCTCAAGAACTAGTTCTCGAGAAGTCCATCAGTCTTTCGAGAACTCTGGAGGTCAGTCTTCAAAAAGTCACTTTCTGTCTCGAAAACGCTGGACCCCAGTTCTCGAAAACTTTCTAAACTTCTCGAAAACCTCTCGGCCACTTCTCAAAAAGTTAACCCTACTTCTCGAGAGGTAGACCGACCTTCCGCCGAAATTTCTCAACTCTGTAATTTCGTAAACTTCATGATTTCTGCCTAATTTACGGCTAATTAGACTTATTATTAACTTAATTAGGATACTATATATATCTAAATCCCTTTAGAATCGGAAATCAACCGTCATTTCAAAATTTCTCCCGTACCTCTTCATCTTCCGCTGACCGAAACCTCCGTCTCTGCCGCTGTCTCTCCGCTCAGTTCGCCATCTTCTTCATCGCAAATGGCTTACAGTTCTAAGATAAGGATTGGGAGTGAACTTATGGTTGCAGGCATGGCCGACATCTCCGACGACTTCAATAATTTGCTGATACTTCTCGATACAGCAGGTCTCATGCTCGTTCTAACAGAGCCAGTGAAGATGGTATTTCCAGAAGTAGAGGAGTTCTTCAAAAATGCTAAGATAAGGAGAAATGAGAAGATTTTGAAGACTAAGGTCAAGGGAATCAAAATAAAGCTTGACAAGCATTAAGTTTCTCAACTTCTGAAATTACCTATTGTGGATGAGGAAGATGACCTCACTCCAGAGGATTATGACAGGGCCTATTCCTTCTGTGGAATTCCATTGGAATACAACTCCCTCGGGAGAAATTTGCTAAATGATGTGGGCAAACTCCTCGCTGATATCATTGGGAAAATACTATGGTGCATCACAGGTTCTATAAGTTTCATCTCACACGATTTGTTTGGAGTTATGACAGCTGTAATCTGCAGGAAGAGTTTTCAGTTTGGAATGATGATCTTTGAAATGATAAGGGATAACATTCATGAACCAAAGTTTGCAAGGATAATCTCATTGCTGTTGAGTGAGATTGATCCAACAACTTTCAAAATCTCCAAAGGTACACCAGTCCATCTTCTGAAAAAAATCTTTGTCACCTCAATCCAAAGATGGGAACTCAAGTTGAAGAACCCTAAATAGCTAGCCAAGGAAGTTGATGCTACTGTCACAGAGGTCAGGACTCCATCTCCACCTCAACATCATGTTGCTGAACCATCTGGTGCAACAACAGAGGGGGAGCTTGCACCTTCTACCTCAGTCCTAAGGATACCTACTCCACCAAAGAGCCCCAGTGAGTCTTATCCAATATCTACCCACTCAGAACTACCAGCTCAAGAGGTACTTAAAGATACAGATGAAGCAATAGACAGAATGATCGAGGAACTCTCAGCTGAAGACCCTCTTCCTCCTTATCCAAAGGATGTCACTACTGATCTACCAAAAGATACTCCATCCCCCCACTCTTCACCTAAACGTACTCCTTCTCCTCCACAATCCCATGTACAAGTATCCACTCCTCCAGAAACCATTCTGCTATCTGAAGAGGATGAGCCAGCACCTGAGGAGGTATGAACTCCTCTGAGGAAACGAGACTTCAACCTTCCAACATTCATTGATGAGGAGGGTGATCCAGTCTCTCGCACTGTAAGAGCTAAGAGCTCTATTGTTCTAGAAGAACTGCCTCCATGGCAAGCCCCTCCACCTCCAGCTTCTCCTACCAACGCTCAAATTGATTCCATTCCTCAAGCTACTACTACTGTTGTTGCTGCTGTGATGATGAATACAGATATTCTTTCCAAGATCGAAGAAATGCTCTCTGAACAAAGGAAACATTTTGATGAATCTCTTAAGGACATTCAGAAGCAAGTCACTGCCTTGGCACAAGAGATGAGCAGAGGCTTCGCAGAAATTCAGGTAAATACTAATCAGCTTAAAGAACTATTCAGAATAGGAGGAAAAGCTCTAGATCATACTATCACAAGTATTGGACAAGTTATGGACCAGTCAGTTACTCTTACAAACAATCAGATTGTAACGACCCCATCCGTTACATGACGTATAGTAGAAGGTCCGGCCGGGGCCCCACACTATATGCCACAAACAGACGGTGAGGTCATAGGATAATACCAAACCATACACGCATCCTAACTCAGAGCATGCTAGCGGAAGCTTTAAGTTGTAAATTGAACTCTAACCAGGAATGTCTAATATATAAACCACAGTTATATATACAACCACGGAATGTACAACAAAGGTGAAGGTTTGGCCTTAAGCCCTTACAGTTCCTCTTTCCATACAACATGGATTACAAACATCGGCGCGCAGGCCGGCCATACATGAGGAAAAGCAAAACAAACAAAACCCTTTTCGCAGCCTTCAAGGGCTAGCCGCAGCAGCAGCAACAACAGCAGTAGGGCTCCAGCCCTTCATTTACCACTTGGCTCTCCAGCACCTGCATAGGGACAATCCACCCAAACGGTGGCAAACAAGGCAACGGTCAGCATTCAGCTGACCCAATTATAACAATCCTACCCCTTTCTCGGGGCATTAGCATTCTTTCCCTGCACAGCATGGTATCATCATATAGCAACTATGTGCGCGCAGGCACATTCAAGCCATCACAACCATCGGCCACACGGCCCGACAGTCTGTGCACTCAGGGCACATTCTTGGTGTACCGGAATACCAGGGTCAACACCACCGTCTACACGGTATTGAGCATTCTAGTCTTTTTAGCGCGCGGGCTTAAGACTCTCATTAGGCGCTCCAACAAAACCCATAACCAGGCTTCCAAGTCGGACGGACCTAACGCAGGTACGGATCAGCCACCCCCTATTGCTCAAGTCGCCGTGCCACCTCGAATACGGAAGTATCCATGACAATTTATAGGCGCGGGTCGGTTTCACCTTTCCTGTTCGGCAATCTGCCTTTTCATCGAGTTGCAGCCCAACGGCTCAACCGCACACAAAGTGGCAACGCACAGCCACAAGAGTTGCATCCAACCCTCTTCATTTCCTGGACTTCATCCAGTACTTCCTGCAGCACCAAGCAACAGGTAGGCACAAGGCAAACAAGCCATAATCACAGAGTCTTCTCCGATATGCAAACAAGCATCACCAATCCAGACCAGCATGTCCAGATGGGCTTCACACAGCATGCCTAGATCCGTACTCCAATTTCGGACTCTAATAAGGGGGACTTCACATATCTACCCCAAGGGACACCACAACCCACCGCACACTCGCGGGGAAGGGTTTTCCCTATGCAATGCAGAAAAGAAGGACTTCACATGTCCAAGAAGGGAGATCGTTACCCTTGACGATCTCTTGGGAGCCATCGAAATCTAGCCGGTGAGAAAGAACCGTAGCAGCTTTGCCTTCACAACGCTGGCCTCGGATCTCGAATCGGACCACGGGAGCTCCGTCGGTGGCTTGATCTCCTCCTCCTTCTTCTTCCTCCTCTCTCTTTCTCTCTTCACTTAACCAAATGAAGAATGAACTCTTCATCAGCCTCTGCTGTTTTAATCCAGCAAGGAATCACCTGAGCCTTTGGATCCAAAGAGAGAAAATGAACGGCCACGATTTTCTTAAAATCACACTTTTTTGGCTGACACGGCCTGTGACACGCCCGTGTCACAGGCCGTGTACCCTTAAGCGGCACACGCGGCATTCGTACCGACTGAACTTTACCAGAACACGGGCATCGACACGCCCGTGTCGAACCTGACACGCCCGTGTCAGTCATGAGACACGCCCGTGTCACCCCTGCCTCACCGAGCTTGAAAACCAACAAGCAGTACACGGGTAGGCACACAGCATCGGACACGCCCGTGTCCAATCTGACACGGCCGTGTTCAAGGCTTGGTTCCGGGCCGTGTAAACCTCTGACTCAATCCGGCATTTTTTTGAGTGACACGCCCTGGGACACGCCCGTGTCCAAGGCCGTGTCCCAGGCTCGACTATAGTCGACCACCGATCGTCGACTATCCTGCACACGCCCTGGGACACGCCCGTGTCCCAGGCCGTGTACCCCGACACGCCCTGGGACACGCCCGTGTCCCAGGCCATGTCAAATAGCCTTCACCTCAAATTGCCCTTTTGAGATTTTTGGGGTGTTACAATCCTCCCCCCCTTAGCAAAATTTCGTCCCGAAATTTGACACGGTAAGGAAACAAGCAAAAACAATGCTATAACTTGATAACTCTGTTATACCAAAAGGTACACGGTCTACAGTTTATACAAACAACTCGGGAAATTCAGCTCGCATGGGCTGCTCTCGCTCCCATGTTAGCTCTTCACGGCCACAATTGTCCCACCGGACTTTGACCATCCCAATCACTTTGTTCCGCAACTGTTTCTCGGCTCGATCCTCGATCCGAATGGGTCGAACCCTCGTCGTTAGCCCATACTCGACCGATACCCGATCATTCTCCACTACTTGAGATGGATCCTTAACAGCCTTACGAAGTACTGAGATGTGAAATACATCATGTAATCCACCCAAGTCTGCTGAAAGTGCTAGTCGATAAGCAGCTTCCCCAACTCGCTCCACCACCTCAAATGGACCAAGATATCTCGGACTTAGCTTTTTCAAATGCCGAATCCTGGACACGCCTTTGAAGGGTTTGATCTTCAAATATACCCAATCACCCACCGCGAACTCCACTTTCCGGTGTTTGGCATTGTAGTACTTTGCTTGACGATCTTGGGCTATCAATAGCCTCTCCCGAATAGAGCGTATAAGCGAGGTAGCTTCTTCGACTTCCTTTTTCCCACTCAGCTTAGATTCGCCTGCTTCTGCCCAAGCTAACGGTGTACGGCATTTACGACCATACAAAGCCTCAAATGGTGTCATACCGATGCTCGCTTGGTAGCTATTATTATAGGCAAATTCTACAAGAAAAATATAATCTTCCCATCTCTTACCAAAGTCTAGGGCGCACATGCGGAGCATGTCCTCCATCGTCCTGTTGGTTCATTCAGTCTGGCCATCAATTTGGGGATGAAAGGCCGTACTAAACGCTAATTTTGTACCCAACGTTTGATGAACTAGCCGCCAATCATTCGATGTGAATCGCCCATCACGGTCACTGACGATGCTCCGAGGAACACCGTGCAGTCGAACAATCTGCTCCACATAGAGCTTGGCCAAGATTTCCACTGAATCGTCCCTTTTGTTTGGAAGGAAGTGCGCCACTTTTGTCAACCGGTCCACAATCACCCAGATTGAATCATGACCGCGTTGCGATCTCGGCAACCCGTGCACGAAATCCATCGAAATGTCATCGAACTTCCACTCCAGAATGGGTAACGACTTCAGGAAACCGCCAGGCTTCTGGCATTCTGCTTTCACCAATGCACAAGTATGGCATTCCGCCACATAACGTGCTACATCTTTCTTTAGTCCGGGCCACCAGAACAGCTTTTTCAGATCTCTGTACATCTTTGTGCTCCCTGGGTGAACTGAGTACTTTGCAAAGTGAGCTTCGTACATCAACTCTTCCCTCAATTTACCCACACTCGGGACGCACACTCGACCATTTCTTCGTAACAAACCGTTATCCCAAGAGAATTGGTCATCCGGCCCATCTTTAGCATAGCGCTGGAGACTTTCATCAAGCTCCGTTGCTCGCCGCACTCTGTCCGTAAGGTCATATTGAACCTCCGCCTAGTTCAAGCATGCATCGGTCGACGAACCCTTGTCAACACAAGATATCTCCAATGCTTCCAATTCCTGGATTAAACACTGATCATGCCTCTGCAACCAGCTTGCCCGTACTAGAGTCTTCCGATTCAAAGCATCAGCGACCACATTTCCCTTCCCGGGAGTATAGTGAATCTCGAAGGTGTAGTCCCCAAGGAACTCCATCCATCTTCGTTGTCACATATTCAGATCCTTCTGATCCAACAAATACTTTAGGCTTTTGTGATCTGTATAGATGTCCACTTTAACGCCATAAAGATAGTGCCGCCACAACTTGAGCGCAAAGATTACCGCCGCCAACTCCAAATCATGGACGGGGTAATTCCGCTCATGCACTTTCAACTGGCGCGAGCCATAAGCAATCACTTTACCAAACTGCAGAAGAACGCAGCCTAAGCCGCTCCCGGAAGCATCACTATAGACCTCATAGCCATCTGTACCACATGGCGATGTCAACACAGGCGCCGTGGTCAAACAACTTTTCAGGACTTCAAAAGCTCGCGCGCACTCCGGCGTCCAAATGAACTTTTGATCTTTTTCCCGTGGTCCGATTCGAGATCCGAGGCCAGCATTGTGAAGGCAAAGCTGCTGCGGTTATTTCTCACCGGCTAGATTTCGATGGCTCCCAAGAGATCGTCAAGGGTAACGATCTCCCTTCTTGGACATGTGAAGTCCTTCTTTTCTGCATTGCATAGGGAAAACCCTTCCCCGCGAGTGTGCGGTGGGTTGTGGTGTCCCTTGGGGTAGATATGTGAAGTCCCCCTTGTTAGAGTCCGGAATTGGAGTACGGATCTAGGCATGCTGTGTGAAGCCCATCTGGACATGCTGGTCTGGATTGGTGATGCTTGTTTGCATATCGGAGAAGACTCCGTGATTATGGCTTGTTTGCCTCCCGTGGTCCGATTCGAGATCTGAGGCCAGTGTTGTGAAGGCAAAGCTGCTGCGGTTCTTTCTCACCGGCTAGATTTCGATGGCTCCCAAGAGATCGTCAAGGGTAACGATCTCCCTTCTTGGACATGTGAAGTCCTTCTTTTCTGCATTGCATAGGGAAAACCCTTCCCCGCGCAGCGGAAGCGTGGTGGGCCCATAACCCACAGGTCGGAGGATCGAAACCTCCCTCTGATACCAAAATGTAACGACCCCATCCATTACATGACGTATAGTAGAAGGTCCGGCCGGGGCCCCACACTATATGCCACAAACAGACGGTGAGGTCACAGGATAATACCAAACCATACACGCATCCTAACTCAGAGCATGCCAGCGGAAGTTTTAAGTTGTAAATTGAACTCTAACCAGGAATGTCCAATATATAAGCCACAGTTATATATACAACCACGGAATGTACAACAAAGGTGAAGGTTTTGCCATAAGGCCTTACAGTTCCTCTTTCCATACAACATGGATTACAAACATCGGCGCGCAGGCCGGCCATACATGAGGAAAAGCAAAACAAACAAAACCCTTTTTGCAGCCTTCAAGGGCTAGCCGCAGCAGCAACAACAATAGCAGTAGGGCTCCAGCCCTTCATTTACCACTTGGCTCTCTAGCACCTGCATAGGGACAATCCACTCAAACGGTGGCAAACAAGGCAACGGTCAGCATTCAGCTGACCCAATTATAACAATCCTACCCCTTTCTCGGGGCATTAACATTCTTTCCCTGCACAGCATGGTATCATCATATAGCAACTATGTGCGCGCAGGCACATTCAAGCCATCACAACCATCGGCCACACGGCCCGACAGTCCGTGCACTCAGGGCACATTCTTGGTGTACCGGAATACCAGGGTCAACACCACCGTCTACACGGTATTGAGCATTCTAGTCTTTTTGGCGCGCGGGCCTAAGACTCTCATTAGGCGCTCCAACAAAACCCATAACCAGGCTTCCAAGTCGGACGGACCTAACGTAGGTACGGATCAGCCACCCCCCATTGCTCAAGTCGCCGTGCCACCTCGAATACGGAAGTATCCATGGCAATTTATAGGCGCGGGTCGGTTTCACCTTTCCTGTTCGGCAATCTGCCTTTTCATCGAGTTGCAACCCAACGGCTCAACCGCACACAAAGTGGCAACGCACAGCCACAAGAGTTACATCCAACCCTCTTCATTTCCTGGACTTCATCCAGTACTTCCTGCTGCACCAAGCAACAGGTAGGCACAAGGCAAACAAGCCATAATCATGGAGTCTTCTCCGATATGCAAACAAGCATCACCAATCCAGACTAGCATGTCCAGATGGGCTTCACACAACATGCCTAGATCTGTACTCCAATTCCGGACTCTAACAAGGGGGACCTCACTGTCTGTTTGTGGCGTCTATTTTGGTATCTGCCTCGTTCGGTCTTCCTCTTTCGAATACGTGGTCGAATTCTTTTGTGGGGTGGCGAGCGCGTGTTTGTGCGCCCTGCTGTAACGCTAATGAACTCTGGAATGTCCACTAAGGAATGTACAAAATCTTGTTTGAGGAATCTGCGCGTTCCTTTTCTATTGTTTTGCTTGCATGCGATCGCTAATGTGTGTCTTGTCCACCTATAGGTGACGCGTAGTGGTGCTGGGCAGTCTGAGCCCCAGCGCTCTGATGAGAGTGCGGCACCAGCTGAGGTGCCAACACCTCCTCCATCTGCGAAAACTGTTCGCTTAGTTGCGGAGGCTTTATTTGCCATGATTCAGCCGACCGGGCAAGCGCAGCCGGCAGTAGTGCCAGTTCGTGTTGAACCCGAGCCGGTTGAGGCTGTAGATCCACGAGCAGCTGACCGACAGTTGAAGCAATTCATGAGCTTCAGTCCGCCTACGTTTACGGGACTGGGATCCCCAACGCAGGCAGAGGATTGGTTATCGCGTGTCAAGCGGATAATGACAACGATCAGGGCGGAGGAAACTCTAAAGGTCACCTTGGCCACCTTCATGCTTGAAGGAGAGGTGCGGTTGTGGTGGGACGAGGTTGAGGTACACCATTTGGCGGGCAGGCAATTAACGCAAGTATCGATTGAGGAGTTCTCTCGAATATTTTTGGCGAAGCATGTCCCAGCGGCGCAACGCATTGCCATGGAAAATGAGTTCCAACGGTTAAAGCAAGGAGAAGATAGCGTGGATACCTACTTGCATGAGTTTACCCGGTTGGGGCGGTATGCGGGAACAATCTTCGCGGATGACCAAAGGAAAACGAATAGGTTCTATGAAGGATTGCGGGATGAGTTGAGGTTCCTGCTTTCGAGTTCAGTGAACCAAGGGTTTCAAGCGTTGGTTGATACTGCATGTGCGTTGGAGAAGGACATGCGGCGGGTGAAAGGGAACAAGGGCTTGGTTGTGTCAAAGCCCGAGGTTCAAGCACCTCGCCCTAGCAAATCGTTCTACCAGAAGAAAAGGGGCAAGAGGTCCAAGCCGTCTGGGCAAGTGACTACGACCGTTGTGTCGGGGGCGACATCAAGGCCGAATTCTCGTACATGCTATAACTGTGGCCGGGTGGGGCATATAGCCCGTGACTGTCGGGTTTGTTGGAACACCCTATTACTAATTTGGGTAAGGATCACTATGCTTGTCTTAGGAATCCCAGTTGACCTAGTTGTATAGTTGAGAAGGTCAACATTAGAATGAGTCTAGGGCTTGGAACTTAGGTTTGGAGCTGCCCCGAGGACCTTTCCATGATCAAGGTTGAAGAGCTAAGTCTAAAGGCAATTTACGTCGAGCTCAGGTCGACGAATCGTCGAACTCCGTTCGACGCTCTCTGAGCTCATCTTCTATAAAACGTCGAACTCCGGTCGATGATCTTTGAGCTCAGATCGACTATCTGCTTTTGGCTAGCTTCTGCTGAGTCGTCGAACTCCCCTCGACTATCTTCTATCTCAGTTCGACGATCCCTCCTTCAAGTTATTTCCCAAGTCGCTGAGCTCGGTTCGACGATCTTCGAGCTCAGATCGACGTTTTCTGTCTGCTTGTCTCATTTCATCTCTGAGCTCAGTTCGACGCTCGTAGAGCTCAGATCGACGTTTTCTTTAGAGAGATCGACGCCTTCAGGAATTCAAATGCTGCTGTTCTTTGGAATGTTTTTGAATATTATCAGCATTTATGTCAGAAGATCTCCCAGCCGTTTGTCTTTATTCTGGAGCAAGTTTCAAGGAATTATTCTGAGAATGGTTGCTGGACTTTCCTCTAGAAGACAAGACTCTTTTTGGAAGACATTTATGACTCCCAACGGCTAATTTGGACAAGGAAACTTCAGAAAATTTCTATTCCTCTCTTCTGTGTTTTTAAGATATACAGAATACACAAGAAAAAATTTAATAGATTGACAAGAAAGAAAGTGAACATACAGAATAGAGAATACTGATAGCAGAAGAACAACAGAAGAACTGTGACTTCAAAAATCTTCTTGCTGACTGAAAAGTGTTCACAATCTCATCTCAGAACTCCAGACACCTCATTTCTCAGCCTTCTTACTGAAACCATCCTTTGCTGGAGATCAAAGTTCTGAAGACCTATCACCCTAGAGCAAAGCTTCTTTTCCTGAACCTTTCTACATCTCAGGGGGAGCTTTGACATCATCAATCCACTTGTGCTTCTCTCATTTGACTGAGAACAGAGAAGACACCGTTCACTCTTATTTTTCTTTTCCTGCTATAAAAGGGTTCTTGAACTCCCTTCAAAAGTTCTGTCTGGTTCTGAGAGCCTTGTCAAAACTCAGTGGTGGCAAGACACCTTATCAAAAATTCAGTTTTGGTTTTTGAGCACCTTATCAAAAGCTCATTGGTGTCAGGACACCTGATCAACTCATCCTGAGTGGATTCCTACCAAGGGTGGTAGAAGAGTGGATGTACCCAGGTTTTTGGGGAACCACTATATTTCCTTATGTCTTCTGGTTTGTTTGTGTGATTAGTTTGCTGTGTGCTGTGCTTTTTACTTCTTAGTTTTTAACTTCTTACTAGCACTCTACACTATATCATAAATTGAATTTTATATGTGCTGTTTATTTCAACTGTGAAAAACTATTTTAAAATACTCTATTCCCCCCCCCCCCCCCCCTCTAGAGTTGAGATAGATCTTACCCTCACTTTCAATTGGTATCAGAGGCAGGTTGGTTGCTCATACAGGCTAACACCTGAACCAAAAAGATCCTTGATAAGATCAATCTCTTAAGGGGATTATTTTCTATTCATCTATCTCTTTATTTAAAGACATGGCACAGAACAAAGATTATGCAAGCACCAGACCACCAGTGTGCAACCTTTCTAAGTTTGCACTCTGGAAGGCAAAGATTAGATTATACATGAATTCTATTGATGAAGACATTTTCAATTCTGTCTTGACAGTCTGTCCAACTCCACCAGCAAGCTCAAGTACAAGTGCTGTTCCACCTCCTTCTGGAACAGATGCAGATATAAAGAAGTGGAAGACTGCATATGCTAAGGCTATGAACATCTTAGCCCAAATAATGTCTGATGAAATTTTTCAGAAGGTAGCTGAATGCCACTCAGCCAAAGAAATCTGGGACAAACTCTCTGAAATTGTCTCAGGATCTGCTGATGAAAGGAAAGATAGAAGATCTCATCTGATAAACCAATATGAGAACTTCAAAAAGGGAGAAGCTGAATCAGTGGCTGACATGTACAATAGACTAAGTCTGATTATCAATGAGCTAAAAACCCTAGACAAAGAAATCTCACTGACTGAGCTGAATGACAAAATCCTGATGTGCTTCCCCAGCACTTGGGATTCAAGAATCTGGCCAATCAAGGATGCCAGAAGTTTAAATGAGATTACCACTGAAGCTCTCCTGGGCAAGCTCAAATCCTATGAGCTGCTCATTAAAAATAGAGAAGAAGAACAAAAGGCTATCTCTCTAGCCACAAGGAAAGAAAAGACCATAGCCTTCAAAGCTGTAGAAGAGGAGCCTGAAGATAAAGCTACAGGAAATGAAGAGCTCATAAGTCTACTGGCCAAAAGATTCTACAAGATGGCCAGAAAAGACTTCAGAAAGAGACCATACAAGGGTCATGATAAACCAAGGTATGATAAATCAAACAACAATAAAGAAATTATATGCTTTGGTTGCAGGAAACCAGGCCACATTGTGCCTGACTGTCCAGAAAACAAGAATAAGGACAAGAAGGAAAGAAGAGAAAGAAGAATAGAAAAGGATTACAAGAAGAATAGCTCAGACAAAGCCTCCTCCAGCAAGAACAAACATACAAGGAAGGGCTTTATTGCTGAGACATGGAGTGAGACTGAAGAAGAATCTGAAGCCTCATCCAGTTCTAGTGATGATGAGGATGATGCAGATGAAAAAGAATTTTGCATGATGGCTGTCAATGCCTCACAGCAAAACTCTGATGAAGAATCAGAATCAGACTCAGATACTCAACCAGATGAAGATCAGGTAATCAACTCTTTTGACTTTAATTCTGAGGACTTCAAAAATGAATTTAAGACACTGTGCCTAGATTTATTAAATTCTGAGAAGGAGATAATCTCTCTCAGGAATCAATTATCTGAATACAGTGTCCTAAGCTCAAATAACCTCAAACTCTCTGAGGAGTTAGAATACTGTAGGGAGGAGATAGCTTCACTAAAAAGTGAATTGTCAAGAGCTAAAGAGTTTGAAGAATTCCTAAATGGGAGAAGTATCAGACTGATGGACATTACAAGCACAATGAACTCTAGATTCAACAGTACACTAGGCTTGGGTGCCTCATCCAGCCAACCTATAATATTAACAACTCCAATCAAATTTGTCTCTGACAAAGGAAAGGGAGTAATAGAGGTAGCCAGGAAGAATGTAGATCTGTCAGAGAAAAATTTAGTTCAACAGATGGCGTCGAGCAGAGCTCGACGATCGTCGAACAGAGCTCGACGATCTAACTATAGATCGTCGACCTCAGCTCGATGATATCCAAACTCTGAACTTCAGCATAATCGATCTTCGAACCGAGATCGACAATCTGACCCAAGATTGTCGACCTCAGTTCGACGATTGTCGAACAGAGATCAGGACTGTGAACATTCCTTCAATGGCACATCTGGATTCAATCCTAGAAGTTCCACATCCCAAGGCTTTAATCCCTATACTGAATGGATAGTACCTCCTAGGAGATACCATCCTGAAGGTTATAAGGATCAACCTGGGATGTCCTTTATTTCAGAATTCAAGGGATATCAACCTAGGCCCAAGGTTAACTGGGTCAAAAACAAATAAGCTGTTTTTGTGCAGGTGAAGACCTATCCAGCATCAAACCATCAATGGTATCTGGATAGTGGGTGCTCAAAGCACATGACAGGGGACAAGGACAACTTCACTTCCTTCAAAGCCAAGCTTGGACCCAAAGTAATTTTTGGAGACTCAAGCTTTGGAACCACAAAAGGATATGGTGTAGTCCAAATTGGCTCAGTCACATTCAAGAAGGTGGCATATGTTGAAGGACTCAAGCACAACTTGATAAGTATCAGTCAACTGTGTGATGAAGGATATCAAGTGACCTTCAACAAAGCCATATGCAAAGTCAAGTCAGTGGACAACACAACTGGGTTGACAGGTAACAGAAGAGGTAACATTTACTTAGTGGATTTTCATTCACCAGTGGTAGATATTTGCCTGTTTAATTCCATTTCAAAATCTAATGTTTTATGGCATAAGTGACTAGGGCATATTAACCTTAGAACCATTGCTAGGCTATCCAAAGACAACCTTGTTAGAGGACTACCTTCTGGTCCCTACAAGAAGGAAGAACTTTGCAAGGCATGTCAATTAGGCAAGCAAACTAAAAGCAGTTTTAAATCAATTAATAAAAGTGATTCACCTAGGATTTTGTACCTGTTGCATATGGATCTTTTTGGACCCATATCTGTACAAAGCCTAGGATGGAAATCCTATACTTTAGTGATTGTAGATGACTTCTCAAGATTCACTTGGGTATTCTTTCTGAAGAAGAAGTCTGATAACTTCAAGTGTTTGACAGATTTTCTCAAATGCATTCAGATTGAGTTCAACACTCACATTGCCCTGATCAGAAGTGATCATGGGACAGAGTTTGATTCTCTTCTCATGCAAGAGTTCTGTCAAAGTGAAGGGATCAGGCACACTTTCTCAGCTCCTAGAACTCCTCAACAGAATGGGGTAGCAGAAAGGAAAAATAGAACACTCATTGAATCTGCAACTACATTATTGACAGATGCTCACCTACCTCTGTCCTTTTGGGCTGAGGCAGTGAACACCTTCAACTATGTGTTGAACAGAAGCCTGATACACAAGCTGAAGGGCAAGACTCCCTATGAATTGCTCAAAGGGAAGAAACCTAAAATAGGCTATTTTAAAGTTTTTGGCTGCACTTGTTTTATTCATAATAATGACAAGAAATATCTAGCAAAATTCCAAGCTAAAGCTGATGAAGGAGTGTTTCTGGGATACTCCATGATCAGTAAGGCCTATAGGGTTTATAATAAATCTTCCTGTAAAATTGAAGAATCTGTTCATATTATCTTTGATGAAGCTAACATGTCTTTCAAGGAGAAGAATGCTTCTACCATAGAACCTTTGCAGGTACATTCTCTAGCTGAAGACTTGAACAAATTGCAAGTTGCTGAAAAGAATGAGAGCAGTGATGATGAAGAAGAAGTTCAACATCTTGAAGAAAATCATCCTGAAGAGCCAGTTGCTGCTCCACTAGAGGAGACAACAACACAGGCTGGTGAACAATCAACACTCCCTGTTGACTTAGTAACAACAAGAGATCATCCAATCACCCAAGTAATTGGAGAAATCTCAGCTGGTGTGCAAACTAGAAATCAGGTCAACCAGAACCTGATGCACACTTACTTCCTATCTCAAATTGAGCCTCAATCCATACAAGATGCAGAGCAAGATCCACACTGGATCATTGCAATGCAAGAGGAGTTGATCAATTTGAAAGGAACAAGGTTTGGGAACTAGTGCCTAAGCCAAAGGATCATCCCATTGTTGGAACAAAGTGGGTATTCAGGAACAAGCTGGATGATCAAGGAGTTATAGTCAGAAATAAGGCAAGGCTAGTTGCTCAAGGGTACTCTCAACAAGAAGGAATAGACTATGATCAGACATTTGCACCAGTTGCAAGGTTGGAAGCCATCAGGATATTCCTAGCCTATGCTGCTCACAAAGGTTTCAAAGTGTATCAAATGGATGTAAAAAGTGCATTTCTCAATGGGGACATCAAAGAGGAAGTCTATGTTAGACAACCTCCAGGTTTTATCTCTCTAACTCACCCTGATTATGTTTACAAATTGCATAAAACATTATATGGTCTCAAGCAAGCCCCTAGAGCATGGTATGAGACCCTAGCATGCTTTCTTCTGGAAAATGATTTTGTTAGGGGGAGAGTAGACCAAACTCTTTTTATTAGAACCCATAAGTCTCATACCCTACTAGTGCAAATTTATGTAGATGACATTATTTTTGGTTCTACTGATTCAAAATTGTGCAAAAAGTTTTCCAAGCTTATGCACTCTAAATTTGAAATGAGTAGCATGGGTGAGCTGTCCTTCTTCTTAGGACTACAAGTCAAGCAACATGCTGAAGGCATATTTATTTCTCAAACCAAGTATGCAAAAGAATTGGTTAAGAAATTTGGTATGTCTGATGCATCATGTATGAAAACACCCATGCCCTCAAATGCTGTAATAGATGTTGATGAACATGGGAAACCTGTTGATCAGACAACATATAGATCAATAATTGGCTCTTTATTGTACCTTACAGCTAGTAGGCCTGATATAATGTTTGCCACATGTATTTGTGCTAGATTCCAAGTTAGCCCTAGAGAGTCACATTTAATCTTAGTTAAGAGAATTCTTAGGTATGTTAAAAGTTGTCCAAATCTAGGTCTCTGGTATCCAAAAGATTCAGCATTTGATTTAACTGGATTTTCAGATGCTGATTATGCTGGATGCAGAATAGACAGGAAAAGCACCAGTGGAACTTGTCAGTTCCTTGGTGATAGACTTGTCTCTTAGTTTTGTAAGAAACAAACATCTGTGTCAACTTCAACTGCTGAAGCTGAGTATATGGCTGCAGGCAGTTGTTGTTCACAAATATTGTGGATACAAAATCAGCTTCTAGACTATGGCTACAACTTAGAGAAGTCAAAAAATTTCTGTGACAATACTAGTGCTATCTCTATAGCACAAAATCCAGTCCTCCATAGTAGGACAAAACACATAGAAATTAGGCATCACTTTCTAAGAGATAATGTAGAGAAAAATAAAATTGAATTTCAATATATTCCTACTGATTTGCAAAGGGGAGATATTTTCACCAAGTCTTTGGATGAAAAGAAACACACCTTCTTCCTCAATCAGTTAGGCATGTTAGATGGAGGAAGCCTAAATTAAATTACAAGATTCTGTAAAGCTAAAATAGACCAAGACTAGGCTAAAAATTTCATCTCTCTTTGTGTCTGTAGAATAAGTTCTGTCTCTGAACTGAGCTCGACGTTTTCCCAGAAAACGTCGAACGGAGATCGACGGTTCTTGAGGCGTCGATCTGAGTTCAGCGCCGCCGTTGAATCTAGGCTTTCCCTCTGTCTGATCCTTGGCCGTCGAGCGGAGCTCGACGCTCTCAATAACGTCGAATGGAGTTCGACGCTATTGGCGTCTCTTCATTTCCGTCTGTATCCCAAATCGTCGAGCTGAGTTCGACGCTTCTTCGAACTGAGCTCCACGATTTTCCTTTTTCGCGTCGAACCCTAATATAAAATCTTTCTTTCAGCCGTCGTTCTCCCTTTGCGCTTTCATACTCTGCAACTCTCTTTCTTTTCCCTCCAAATTCTCTACGCTTGGTCGTTTTTGGTTTTCTGTTGCAGGTGAATATGGCTGAATCAAGTGCTGCTATTGCTAAGATGAAGTTCGACACAGGCTTTGATATCGACATAAACTCCTTCGATGGAAGCGACCAGCGCTTCAAGGACATCCTAAACTTATTCAGAGAACAACAGCTGACTCCAATAATGACTATAAGGATGAAGATCGCCTCAGAAGAAATTAAAGAGTGGTGTTATACCGCAACAGACGAGACTGAGAATTCTGTTGTCGGCACCATTAAGGGGACTCAGGTACTTCTATCCCCGGCCCTTTTCACAGAAGTTTTTCATCTCAGTACTGGAGAAGACTCCATTGAACTGTCTGGAGAGGAGTTTGACACCATGCTGGATAGGATGGGTCACAATGCAGTCAACCCTCATAAGCTATTGAAGAAAAATCTGGCTATAGAATTTCAATTCCTGGCTGATGTAGTTGGGAAGGTGCTGTTGGCCAAGCACTCCGCTCATGACACCATATCCAGATATCAGTTCTGCCTGATGGGAGCTTTATTAGATAAGAAACACCTTGACTGGGGCTCCATCTTCTTCACTCTGATTAAGAAGAAGATCAATAAGACTGCAGTTAGTTATGGGAGAATCTTAGGGGTCTATCTGCACAACAAGTGCCCTGACCTTTTAACCTCCTCTGGCATGTTCATCAATGCATCCAAGAGGCTTTCCTGTGCCCTCTTCAGTAAATGGGACAGGCAGATCATAAACCCCTCCAGGGCTGCTACAACACTTCATTCAGGCACAAGGACTATTTCAGTCACTCCTCCAGCAGAAGAGCTGCCTGCTTCTTCCCCTCCTCCAGCCATATCCACCCAAGTCGTCACCTCCTCACCACCAGTCTCCACCATAATCATCTCATACCCAATTACCATTTCCTCACCTATGTCATCCCCTCCTCTATCCACCTCAGAGGAATTCCATCCTCTCTTTTCTTCAACCTTCACCCTACCATCCTTCTCACTTACAGATGATTCCTTCATGGATGATTCACCCTCTACTCCTCCTGAGCCACCCTCAACCTCGTCCTTTCAACAAATGCTCCATGACATTCTCTCTCAACCCTCCTTCACACCCTCTCTTACTTCCCCTATCTCCACCTCAACCTCCTCTATCTCCATTATTCCATCTTCTGAACCAACCATTCCCTCTCCACCTTCCTCCACATTTTTAGTTTCAGTCACCATCCCTCCATCCACCTTTGCTTCTACCTCTGCTCAAGCCCCACTTGAGCATGTAGATCTTCCTAGTTTGGCAGACAGGCTGTATGAGTTGCTAGCTCCCAAGCTGACATCTCTACTGGAGTCTTCCCTGGCTCCACTCCTGAAGCAAGTCCAGGAGCTGTCTACCAAGCTTGCCTTCCTTTCCTCCTCCCAGGCTATCCCTACTTCTGGGTGCCTTGATTCACCTCTCTCTGAACCAAGGCAGGGGGAGATACCTTATGAAGAAGTGGTTGTGCCAGCTGCTGATCATATGTCAGCTCCAGCTCTTGGATGTGCTTTTGCACTGAATCTGCAGAGGCTTCTATCTATATTTGATACAGTCCATTTCAGCTGTCTGCCTGCAACTCCTGCTGAAGATTTGTCCAAGGCCATTGTGCCTGTATCTATCTGTGATCCCAGCCATATTGACTCCTACATCAAGTCCTGGAAGGCTGTGGATATCTCTGATGCTGCTACAAAGGCCACTGTGCCTCTTTCTGTTGAAATTGCTGCTGCTGCTACTGCTGACATAGAGATGATTCCAGCAACTGATGCTGATGAAATTGCTGTTGAGACTGCTGATGAAGAGCTTGCCTCACACCTAGTAGATCCCTCTCTTGCTGCTCCTGCTCTAGTGTTTGCTGCTGCTCTCTCTCCTCTTGCTCCTGATGTTTCTGCAAAGCTTAAAGCTCAAGAAGAGCTTATCAGAAGAATTGATGATCTGTATGATCAACCTCAAAGCTCTGAGAGTGATCAGTACAGGACTGATTCTGATGATTCTGCTAGCACTATTGCCAAGAAGAGAAAAGCTAGAAGTAAAGCAATGATGTCAGTCCCTCCTGCCAAAGCCAAAGACTCCAATGATATTCCATACTACATCCTGCATGACTGCCCCATCTCTGAGCCATGGATGCAATTCTCCAAGAACCAACTGAAAGCCATGAAGAAGAAAAGGAAGCTTGACAAATATGAAAAAGGATCCTCTCAATATCAGCCTCCTCCTCCTCCTGCTCCAGATTCTGGCTCAGGCTCAGCCCCTCTAGCTCCAGTTTCCAGACACAGTTCTTCCCAGTATTATCAAAGATCCTATCAAAGGGGACAACATCAAAGGGGATATCAATCCAAAAGAGATCAATTTAGAGGAAGCCAGAGAGGCCATAGACTTCATTCAAGGGAAGGGCAAGGTCACTCTGACCCTTCTTCAGGTCCTTTTCCTTACAAGCTGAAAGACACAATTGTCTCCATGACTCCTTCTACTGAGTCTGAAATCATCAACAGATATGAACCTCCTATTCCATTTGAAGATCCTGAGAACAACCCTGTGTCCTGGACAGCCAGAATGAAAGAATTGGCTGCCCTTGATCAAATAAAAAGGGCCAGAGAACAAGGCAAGGATACTTCAAACATAACTACTTTATCAGAGCAGAGAAAGAAAGAACTAGAAAGATATGCATCAAGGAAATTCTTCAATCCAGAAGACTATATGAAGTTGCACCCTGAGGCTGTTGTTGCAAGGCCCAAATCTCAAACTTCTCTAGGTGCAGAGGATGACAGAAGGTCAAAGAAAGAAAGTCAGAATCCTAATAGAGAAATTTTATTTAAAAAGGGAATTGAAAGGAAGTGAACTGTGTAAGCTAAACATTTCATCCACCTTTGGATATCTGCTGCTATTTATCTGTGATCTGCTTTGCTCTGCAATTTTGTATTAGCTTCTGTATTGTTGTATGCTTTTCATTCCCTATGATTGTCTGTAAATAGTAATCCTAACCCAAATAGGGGGAGATTGTTGGAACACCCTATTACTAATTTGGGTAAGGATCACTATGCTTGTCTTAGGAATCCCAGTTGACCTAGTTGTATAGTTGAGAAGGTCAACATTAGAATGAGTCTAGGGCTTGGAACTTAGGTTTGGAGCTGCCCCCAGGACCTTTCCATGATCAAGGTTGAAGAGCTAAGTCTAAAGGCAATTTACGTCGAGCTCAGGTCGACGAATCGTCGAACTCCGTTCGACGTTCTCTGAGCTCATCTTCTATAAAACATCGAACTCCGGTCGATGATCTTCGAGCTCAGATCGACTATCTGCTTTTGGCTAGCTTTTGCTGAGTCGTCGAACTCCCCTCGACTATCTTCTAGCTTAGTTCGACGATCCCTCCTTCAAGTTATTTCCCAAGTCGCTGAGCTCGGTTCGACGATCTTCGAGCTCTGATCGACGTTTTCTGTCTGCTTGTCTTATTTCATCTCTGAGCTCAGTTCGACGCTCGTAGAGCTCAGATCGACGTTTTCTTTAGAGAGATCGACGCCTTCAGGAATTCAAATGTTGCTGTTCTTTGGAATGTTTTTGAATATTATCAGCATTTATGTCAGAAGATCTCCCAGCCGTTTATCTTTATTCTGGAGCAAGTTTCAAGGAATTATTCAGAGAATGGTTGCTGGACTTTCCTCTAGAAGACAAGACTCTTTTTGGAAGACATTTATGACTCCCAACGGCTAATTTGGACAAGGAAACTTCAGAAAATTTCTATTCCTCTCTTCTGTGTTTTTAAGATATACAGAATACACAAGAAAAAATTTAATAGATTGACAAGAAAGAAAGTGAACATACAGAATAGAGAATACTGATAGCAGAAGAACAACAGAAGAACTGTGACTTCAAAAATCTTCTTGCTGACTGAAAAGTGTTCACAATCTCATCTCAGAACTCCAGACACCTCATTTCTCAGCCTTCTTTCTGAAACCATCCTTTGCTGGAGATCAAAGTTCTGAAGACCTATCACCCTAGAGCAAAGCTTCTTTTCCTGAACCTTTCTACATCTCAGGGGGGAGCTTTGACATCATCAATCCACTTGTGCTTCTCTCATTTGATTGAGAACAGAGAAGACAGCCTTCACTCTTATTTTTCTTTTCCTGCTGTAAAAGGGTTCTTGAACTCCATTCAAAAGTTCTGTCTGGTTCTGAGAGCCTTGTCAAAACTCAGTGGTGGCAAGACACCTTATCAAAAATTCAGTTTTGGTTTTTGAGCACCTTATCAAAAGCTCATTGGTGTCAGGACACCTGATCAACTCATCCTGAGTGGATTCCTACCAAGGGTGGTAGAAGAGTGGATGTACCCAGGTTTTTGGGGAACCACTATATTTCCTTGTGTCTTCTGGTTTGTTTGTGTGATTAGTTTGCTGTGTGCTGTGCTTTTTACTTCTTAGTTTTTAACTTCTTACTAGCACTCTACACTATATCATAAATTGAATTTTATATGTGCTGTTTATTTCAACTGTGAAAAACTATTTTAAAATACTCTATTCACCCCCCCTCTAGAGTTGAGATAGATCTTACCCTCAATTTCAGGGTTGTTCAGCCCAAAGGGGAAAAGAAGACGGGTGCGTCATATGCTGAGAAGGGCAAAGCGGTGGTTGATTCCTCTGCGTCCCAGGCACAGCCCCGAATCTATCAGCTTGGCCAGCAGGAGGCGATTAAGCAAAGTGACGTCGTCACAGGTACGAGTGAATATAGCTTACTTGCTTAAGTGCTATTGCTTGTGGTTATGTATAGCTTGTGCATGATGTGTGTGTGCTGCAGGCTTTGTCCTGATTCGGAATAATCCTGCGAGAGCCCTGTTTGATACGGGTGCTTCGCATTCTTTTCTGTCTGAGGACTTCGTATCTCGAATTGGGGTGCCGAGTCATGTGACGGTTGATAGTACAAGGGTTCTATTGCCGAATGGCTGTGTGATGCTTGCGGATAGGGCTTGCGATGTGGATGTTCAAATAGGAAGTCGGGATTTCGGTTTGAGTTCAGCTGTGCTACCATTATCGGAGTTTGATGTGATCTTTGGCATGGATTGGCTCTCGGAGCAGCATGCCTTTATTGATTGCAACTCCAAGGAGATCACACTGGGACAGAATACCGGACTTGTGACGAAGTTCGCTGGTATGCGAGGAGTTGGCGGGACTTTGTTGTCTGCGCTCCAAGTCGTCAATGCTGTTCGGAAGGGCGCGGAGTTATTCTTCACGCAAATTCAGGCTGTTGAGCCAAAGGCCAGTGTCGGTGAAGTTCTGGTTGTGTCAGAGTTTGCCGATGTGTTTCCTAAAGATCTTCTCGGGTTACCACCCCAGCGGGAGATTGACTTCTCTATTGAGTTGGTGCCAGGTGCGAAACCTGTGGCCCGCTCACCATATCGCATCGCGCCAAAAGAGATGGCTGAATTGAAGGTCCAATTGCAAGAGTTGTTGGAGCAGGGATACATACGCCCAAGCATGTCACCTTGGAGCGCGCCTGTTCTATTTGTGAAAAAGAAGGACGGTAGTTTACGGTTATGTATTGAATACCGCGAATTGAATAAGCTAACGGAGAAAAACAAATATCCGATCCCACGGATTGATGACCTCTTTGATCAGCTGGCAGGATCAACGGTCTATTCCAAGTTGGATTTGAAATCGGGATATTATCAGTTGAGGATTCGGGAAGGTGACATTCCCAAGACGGCGTTTGGAACACGCTACGGTCATTATGAGTTCACGGTAATGCCGTTTGGCCTATGTAATGCGCCTTCGGTATTTATGGACCTAATGCATCGAACGTTCCGAGAGTACTTGGATTTGTTCGTGATTGTGTTTATCGATGACATCTTAGTATACTCTCAGTCGGAAGAGGATCATGCAAACCATTTGCGGTTGGTCTTGCATACCCTGCGGAGGAATAAGCTTTATGCCAAGTTCTCAAAGTGTGAGTTCTGGCTCTCTTCAGTAGCCTTTTTAGGCCATGTGGTAAGTGGAGAAGGTATCGCGGTGGATCCGTTGAAGATAAGTGTCATTCGAGATTGGCCAGTGATGTCTTCAGTGGCCGAGGTCAGGAGCTTCCTTGGGCTTGCGGGCTACTATAGACGGTTTGTGGAAAACTTCTCACGGATTGCTTTACCTCTGACCACGCTGACGAGAAAAGAAGGACTTCACATGTCCAAGAAGGGAGATCGTTACCCTTGACGATCTTTTGGGAGCCATCGAAATCTAGCTGGTGAGAAAGAACCGCAGCAGCTTTGCCTTCACAACGCTGGCCTCGGATCTCGAATCGGACCACGGGAATGCAGCTCAATTGGTGATGAAGGTTGAAAGAACTCCATAGTTAAGCGTGCTCGGGCTGGAGTAGTACTGGGATGGGTGACCTCCTGGGAAGTCCCCATAGTACGGGCTTGACTATCGAGTTTGCCTCATCAAAGGGAGGCTGTGGCCACCAACAACCCGCCTGTGGAGGGAGAGGGGTTGGGGTGCTTGGGCTGTAGCCCGGTAGCGATGTCATGGGGGGCTTCGGGCCAAATCCCGGGTCGTTACAGAAAAAGTGCACTTTTTATTGTAACGACCCTGGCGCGTACGTAATAGCGTTACGGCTCCGCCCTCCAGGCATCGCTACCGGGCTGCAGCCCAAGCACCCCAACCCCTCTCCCTCCACAGGCGGGTTGTTGGTGGCCACAGCCTCCCTTTGATGAGGCAAACTCGATAGTCAAGCCCGCACTATGGGGACTTCCCAGGAGGTCACCCATCCCAGTACTTCTCCGGCCCGAGCACGCTTAACTATGGAGTTCTTTCAACCTTCATCACCAATTGAGCCGCTCAATTGGTGATGAAGGTTGAAAGAACTCCATAGTTAAGCGTGCTCGGGCCGGAGAAGTACTGGGATGGGTGACCTCCTGGGAAGTCCCCATATTGCGGGCTTGACTATCGAGTTTGCCTCATCAAAGGGAGGCTGTGGCCACCAACAACCCGCCTGTGGAGGGAGAGGGGTTGGGGTGCTTGGGCTGTAGCCCGGTAGCGATGCCTGGAGGGCGAAGCCGTAACGCTGTTACGTACGCGCCAGGGTCGTTACACAGATTCAACTGGACAAAAGAGCAGAGGAAAATGTTATGAAGGTATGCAATGAGGTTGGAACCTTTAAGGAGGATGCCATAGCGAAACTAACTATAGAAGTCGGAAAGGGGGAGGATATTATCAAACAACAAGTTGAAAAGCTTAATGATGAAGCAAAAACTTTGTGGACTGCCAAAATTTCTTAGATCAATAAAGGTGTTCTTGAACAGATTCAGTCTGTAAAATTCCACACTTATGATACAGTAGTATGGATGCATAATCAGATATTCCCAGACTTTCAAGCATATCCAAATGTGATTCCTCACCACCTCAATCCTCTTGCTGAAGGCACTTCTAGCCAAGTGGCTAAACCCCAAATGCCTCAACCTCAATATCCAACCTTCTCTCCTAGGCTTGAAGATCAGGAACCTCCTCCATTTTCATACTCTCATGTCTGGGATGATATAATACCTGAAGATCTTCCAGAAATTCATATCCCAAAGAAAAGGAAGTATGGGGAGGGACCTTCTGCCAGTAAATCAGTTCCTCAACCCTGAGAAGAAAAGAGAAAAGCCCAAGAGTTTGCAGAAGTATGGAGCCCTAGATCAAAATCTCTAATTCTTGATACTTTGAAGCTAGTAATGGATCTGAATGAGGAAAGAAGCCTGCACTATAGCTATACAGAATGGGAATTATATGAGAATTCATTGACTAAGAGGAGACTATATGATAGAGAATATGGTAAAAATAATCCCAAAGCTCCTCCAAAGCCTCCAAGATACTATCCCAAACCATTCAGCTACCATAGAAGACAACAGGCTAAGCTGGACAAGCAACACGAGACCAAAAATGATTCATGATGATTATGGTGTTAAGAACTATTATATGAATGTTGATTAAAACTCTAAAATATTTTTGATATATATACAATTTCCTAGTTTTGCCTAATTATGAGTTCTAATTTTCTTTCTGTGTTTTACTGCTTTTACTTTCCATTATTCTTGCTCTATTTTTGTTATAATAATTCACCTTAGTATAAAGGGTTCTGACTTCTACAAATAGGGGAGATTGTTGGGTATTGTCTCCACAATAACCCAGATTTGCATGAAGTCACCCTTTGCACTAAGATGAATTAAGGTGTATTTGACATGTGTATTCTAGTTGTGTGTTTACAGATTCTCAGTTCTAAGTGTAGACTAATGTACGTCTACAGTGGGTCAGGAACACAGAACCACTCAGTGTAATCCCTCACTGGGTGATCCAAAGTGTTGACTCATGTGTAGCCTCTCAATTGGGATACACTTCATATTCAAACTTTGGAACACAAGATGGAGACAAGACCAGAAGGAGATCTTACATGGAATTCTTAAAGAAATTTTTCTAAGTCCATCTCTCGAGAAGTTCCTTAAAAGTTCTTGAGAAGTAGTACATAGTTCTTGAGAGGCTCAGACTTTACTTCTCGAGAAGTCAGGACAGCTAGAATTCCTCTAAGTAGAAATTTTCGAGAGGTTAACAAAGTTCTCGAGAACTACTATAGAAGTTCTCGAGAAGTACTCCTTAGTTCTCGAAAAGTTCTTCCCTTCTCTTCAGGAATTGGACTCTAGCTAAGTTCTCGAGAACTAGACTAGAAGTTCTCGAGAAGTCGATAGAGTTCTCGAGAACTGCTTAACCAAGTTCTCGAGAAGTTTTCAGTTCAGAACATTTCTTTAGCAATTGACTCTAAGTAAAGTTCTCGAAAAGTTCTGACTAAGTTCTCGAGAAGTGCTAACCAAGTTTTCGAGAAGTTTCCGTTAAGCTCTCGAAAAGTTCTGTTAAGTTCTCGAGAAGTCCTATATCAGTTTTCGAGAAGTGTTTTAGTTCTCGAAAAGTCAGCATAGTTATCGAGAACTATAATTCCAAGTTCTCGAGAAGTCCAAGACCATTTCCAGAAGTTCAGTGATCGAGATCCTGCCATAGTTTTTGAAAGGTCAGTACATAGTTCTCAAGAACTATTTCGACCTCTCAAGAACTAAGTACTTCATTATTCCTGAAAATTCTCTAAGTCAAGTTTTTTGACGAGATTTCGAATTAATCTTTTCTGATTGGTCCACGTGTCATCCTTAATTATGATTATGACTGTTGGAGATTGCCTATAAATAGGTCCTTTCAGATTTGACTAATTACATAAGTTATTACAGAGAAAATACGATAATCTCGTCCATCCTTGTTAAGAAAGAATTCCTGAAAACCTAATCTCTCGATTGTCCGGCCGCCCCCGCCATTTGTGTTTTCTGGAAGAAAGCTTTGGATCGACGTTCTCTCAAGCGGTACTACCTAGATCGATCCAAGATCAAGAACAATCATCCAATCCGATCGTGCTTCAACGACTTGTGGATTTCTCGTTGATCGTGGTGATTTTAGATCTCAGTTTCTTGGAAAACAGTCCATCCTTCTTCTACCTTTCCTGATCAAGCCTAAAGTTCTCAACGAAGAAGACGAAGACCAAGATCCAGATCTGCGATATTTTTGTTTGTAACTTTTATTCAAACAACTTTCTTTGTAGGAGATTTATCTCCGAGTGGTAGAAAGTTTTATCTTCCGAGTGTAGATCCGTTTGGATCGAGTTTGTAGGAACGTTGTTCCGAGGTGTAGGATTGGTTTGCAATCCGAGATAGTGGAGTAGCTGGATCTAGTGATTTGCTAGAACTGTGAGGTAAAGTGGACGTACCCAAGGACGGGGAACCACTATAAATCTTTTGTGTCCTTCTGTGATTGCTTGATTGTGTGCGCTAGATCTCTAAATTTTTATTCCGCAAACAAACGCACGATTCACCTATTCACCCCCCTCTAGGTGATTTAGGTCAACAACTTTCCACTTTCAAGTTCTTTCGGATACTTATCGCATATTTTTGTTTCATTTAACAATGTCATCAAGGATTTTCTAAACGTTAAAGATGGTATGTAGCCAAATTCTCCGCACCTCTTTTATCCCTAATTTCTAAATCAAACTCTTGTAGTAAGAGGACCAAACATATTAAACGATGATTTTCTTCTACTTTTGTAAGGAGGTATCGTAAGGCTAAATGATCTGTGTATACTATCACTTTTGATAATGTTAAATAAGATCTAAATTTATCAATGGTAAAGACTACATCTTGGAGTTCTTTTTTCTATTATTATATAATTCTTATGTGTATCATTAAGTGTTTTGCTAGCATAGTAGATAGGATGAAAATTCTTGCTGTGGTGTTGTCCTAGGACAACACCAACAACAAAGCAACTAGGGTCGCACATAATTTCAAATGGTTGAGTAAAATTAGGTGCAATCATAATAGGAGAATCAATCAAATTTTTTTTCAAAATTTCAATGGATTGTAAGCATTCTTTATTGAAAATAAATGGTGTGCCCTTTTCCAAGAGTTTAGTGTGGGGTTTAGAGATTTTAGAGAAATCCTTGATAAATCTTCGATAGAACCTGGAATGACCTAAAAAACTCCTCACCACCTTCATAGAGGTTGGTGGTGGTAATGTTTTTATCATTTTGATCTTCACTTTATCTACTTGGATTCCTTTGAATGATACTCTATGCCCTAAAACCAAACCCTCCTGCACTATGAAGTGACATTTTTCCCAATTAAGTATAAGATTTCTTTCTTCACACCTTGTCAAGACTTTTTCTAAATTAATCAAACATAATTCAAAGGAATCTCTAAATATCAAAAAATCATCCATGAACACTTCCATGATATCCTCGACAAATTCATTAAATAAATCCAACACACTCCTTTTGAAAGTGGTGATGACATTACATAAAGCAAAGGGAATACGTCTATATGCGAAAGTACCAAATGGGCAAGTAAACGTAGTCTTCTCTTGATCTTCTAGTGTTATAGGGATTTGAAAATATCTAGATAGACCATATAAGAAACAGTAAAAAGCATGAACTGATAAACGCTCTAGGATTTGATCAATGAACAGTAGTGGAAAATGATCTTTTTGAGTAGCAACATTTAATTTATGTAATCTATACACACACGCTAACCAATGATTGTCCGTGTTGATATCAATTCAATCGACGTAAATGCTACTATAATTAGATGACCCTTCTTAGGAATGACTTGCACAGGACTAACCCAAAATCTATCTGAGATGTGATATATCATTCTTGCATCTAATAATTTCACAATTTTAGTTTTACAACCTCTTTCAAGTTAATGTTTAGTCAACATTGGGGTTGAATAGAGGGTTTATAGTTATCTTCCACAAGAATTTTTTGTGTTCAGAAACTAGGATTTATCCTCTTAATATAAGAAATTCTCCATGTTATAGCCTTTTTGTGATCTTTTAGAACTGTTATTAACTTCTATTTTTCTGAATCAGATAGATTGGATGAAATAATGACTGGAAATATAGAGTTAGATTCTAAAAAAGCATATTCAAGATGTTCAGGTAGTTTTTTCAATTTTTATTATAGGTGGATCCTTAGCAGTATATTTAAAATCATCTTTATAGTCTTGTGAAATTTCACTGAATTTAATTTTGTGAGTCAAAGATTCTGAGTTGTCAAGGTAATTTAACTACTCATGAACATCATTACAATTTTCTTTGACTAAATAACTGTTAGTAATGCAAATTTCTAGGGGATCATTAAATAGAATTTCAGAAGTCTTGGTAGACACAATATCATATATACTATTAATAAAATAACATTAGTCATCTGTCTCTAATGGTAATTTCATTGAATTATTTATGTGAAATGTGACTTCATCTTCACCTACGTGCAAAACTAATTTTCCGTCAAACACGTCAATAAGAGCTTTAGGTGTTACTAAGAATAGATGACCTTGTATAAGTGGAATTTTTATGTCTTCATCCATATCCAGTACAACAAAATCAGCAGGAGATATAAACTTATCCAATCTCACTAATACATCCTCTATTATTCCCCTAGGATACTTAAAGTGCGATCTGTCATTTGAATGCTCATCCTAGTAGGACTAAGTTCTCCTAAACTTAATCTTAGGAATAGTTTGTAGGGCATTAGTTGATACTAGCGCCTAAATCAGCCAAAGCTCTATTTACTTACAAATCACCAATCAAACATGGAATAAAAAAAGAACCTAAATCAGTAAGCTTTTATGGTACCTTGTTTTGTAATATAGCAGAACAGTCTTCACTCAAATTTACCATGGAAAGCTCCTTTAACTTCTTCTTGTTGCATATTAGGTCCTTTAATTTTTTTGCATACTTTGGCATCTGCGAAACAACTTCAGAGAAAGGTAAATTGATATGTGTTGGGTCCATTTATCACAATGTCCCAGATTTTAAGAAGGCCTATAAGACAATTGTATTTATAGTATTATATTTAATGCATGCTTTAAGTTCTATGTATGCGGGTTGCTCTTTATTCATTGTTCAAATAGGTTGTCTAAGCACAAATGATAGGTGAAGATAAGACAGGATGCTGACAAGGCAGAATCTGCCTAAGTCCAGATGCATCGAGTGATGGCAGTTCACTCAACTCCAGATGGCTTTAAGCATTGAGTAAAGCCTAGGCAGTCAAAGCCTCAGCATTGCCAAAGCAGAAATCTGGTTAAGTTCAGAAGCGTTGAGTGAGGGAGTTCACTCAAAGCCCAGAAGCCAGAAGCGTTGAGTAAAGCTCAAATAGTCAAAGCTAGAGAAAAGATGAAAAGAATTCTGGATAAGTCCAAAAGCGTTGAGTGAAGGCAGTTCACTCAATGCTCTGAAGAGAAAGCGTTGACAGAATATAGTTCAGTTAGAGCCGCATTGTTGTTTGACTTGGAAATCTGTCTAAGGACAGATGAGCTGAGTGAAAACTCACTCAACGCATATTAATAGAAAATTATCTAAGGACAAAAGCATTGAGTGAAGGAAGTTCACTCAATGCATATTCAATAAAAATAGGTAAAGGCAGAAAGCGTTGAGTGAAGATAACTCACTCAACGCCTTAATACAGAGAAAATTGACTATGTCTAGATGCGTTGAGTGATGAAGGCTCACTCAATGCCTAGTCAATTAGACTATAATTTTCGATAATCATTGAGTAATAAATGATCACTCAACGCCTGGTGGTGTAGAGTTTTACTTAAGGATTTTGTCATTGAGTGACAAGTCTTCACTCAATGCTTATGCAGAATTGTCTGAATTTGGCCAAGTCCTTGGGTGCTGAGTCATGATGATGTCAACAGGATGCGGGAATGGAACAGTAGATGACAAATGACAACGCTTTCCTATTGTACAGAATTTAATGTTAAAGAAAAGTTGTAACTACCAACTCCAAGTGGTCCCACTGTTCAAAGAGTCATTGGACGACGGGATATAAAAAAAAGATCGAGGAAGAAGAAATGAACTTTCTAGTTGATTAACTTTTGAAATACAGAGCTTCATCTTCTTCCTCATGACTGAGTTATAGAGCTTGAAGATTTTTCTCCTTCGGGTGATCTAGAAGTTCAAGCAAGTTGGCTTTTGACATTTTCATCTTCAATAATAAGTTCAGAGAGTAATCTCTCTATGGTATAAGAAGGGACATAATAAGCCCTAGTTACAGTTACTTCACAGTTCAAGCAGAACAGTCTTGAAGATCCATTCTTAGAGCTATGAAGAAGCTAGAACTGAGTCATCTATGTTTAGGATGAGGCAGACTCAGAGATATATTCTCTAGAGTCATTCAACATAAACTACCAACCTCACTTTCTTTAGGATCTTAATTGATCTGAGTATAAGCCTAAATTATAAAGGCTGAGGTAGGATCTTTCTGTAGATCTGAGCTGTAGGGCATTAGTTTCTGAGTTGTAGGATCCTTTTGGTGATTTGAGGTAGGGCCTGGGTGCTTGAGCTATAGGAGAGTTTCTCTCTGAGGTAGGATCTAGTGATGGATCTAAGTGTAGGGATAACCTCCTAGCCCGAGTGTAGGACTTTGAGTTAAAGTCTGAGGTAGGGCATGCCTTCCTGAGTTGTAGGAGAATATTTCTCTGAGAGTAGGGCCTTGGGCCTGAGTGAAGGACTTGGAGGAGTCTGAGAAATCCTGAGAGATTTGTGTTATAAGCTCTTGGAGCTGAGTTTGGACAAGTTGTCCTTGTCTAACAATTTGTTAGAAAGTTGGGAGGGACAGTGGATGTACCCATACTCTGGGAAACCACTATAAACAACTTGTGTGCTGATTGTGTTTTCTTTAATGCTAACCTAAACTAAAACACAACACACCAAATCAGAAGAAAGTATCAAAAAGATAGAAAAATTTATTTACCCCCCTCTAGGTGTTTAGCTACTCTTGAACTAAAGACTTTCAAGTGGCATCAGAGAGAGGTTACTCAAAAAGGACTTAATAGTATGAGTTAATATCCAGGAGTAGCTTAAGTATATTATTTATGGGTTCAGGATAGAACCATAAAGAGTTAGGCTCAATGAAGCTTTCAATCTGCAGGAAAGAGAGCTTTGAGATTTGGAAGGAGAGAGTCAGGTTGTTCATGGAAGCATCTGACCCCAGGATCTTCATAATAGTGCAAGATGGACCTATCATCCCCATGAAGGTCTCAACTCTGGATGCCAATATCCAGACAATTAAGAAGTATTCTGAGATTACCAAGGATGGGGTCATCCTGGCTACAATGGATAAGTGGGCACAAAACATTATTGTGAGTGCCATTGATGATTCAACATTCCAGAACCTTATCCACTACAGAACTGCTAAGGAAATGTGGGACACTTTGATTGTCTATTTGGAGGGCACTGAAGAAGTTAGGGATGACAAGAATTCCCTATTGAATTAGGAATATGAGGCCTTCAGGAAGTGAAAGAAGGACAACATAGCTGAGTGTTATGTAAAGTTCTTCAGAGTGGTAAATGAGCTGAGGACCTATAGGAGGGTATTCAGACATTATGAGCCGAATGACAAGTTCCTCGGATCTCTGACCAGAGACTGGGACACCAAGATATGTTCCATCAGAGAGGTCGCCAAGCTGGCTGAAACTCCTCCACATACATTATTTGGAAAGCTGCTCACCTATGAGATGCAACTATCTGCCAGGAAGGAGGAGGAAACCACTAGCAGATCTCAAGCCAAGGAGAAGACAATAGCCTTCATGGCTGAGAGCTCTAAGAAGATCAAGGAAAGGATTGCCTCTCCCCCATGAAGGCCTGCTGATTCAGATAACTCCGAGTCAAGTTCTGACGTTAACATATCAGATGGGGAATTAGTGCCTTCTCTAGGCAGTTTCAGAAGATGATGAAGAGGAGGCAGTGGAAGAACAGTCCTTCTTCTTCCTCTCTTTACAAGAAGGATCACAACATATCCAAGAAGAAGTTCTCTAAAGGAGACATGTATGAAACTAAACCTAATAAACATAGTTCTTCTAAAATGGTTTGTTATTGTTGTAGCATGCCTGGGAATATCATAGCTGACTACCTAATCAAGAGAAAAGAGACTAGTGAGAATAAACCTCACCACCAATAGGGCAAGAAGGAAAAGACCTTCATTGCCAAGAATGAGAAGAGCTAGAGTCAAAGTGACTCAACCTCTCTAGATTCTGAAGAAGAAGAAGCCTATATAGGGCTGTTTGCTGCTATTATTGATGAAGATAAAGACTATCCTACTGTAAGGGTAGGTATCAGGGCCCCTCTGTCACACTCAGACAGTGATACTGAGGTGGATGAAGTTAAAAACAACAGTTATGGGCTAATGGCCATGTTTGATGAAGAATCTACCCAGGATCAGCCTGATCTAGATAAGGCACATTCTCTTTCCAGCACCTCCTCTGAATCTGACTATGAGAATATTCCTAATTCTGATGCATCTTCTTCTTATGATGAAGATGGTTCATAATCTGAGGAAGATGTCAATCAACTGATTGATAAGTATGGTGCCCTTATGGATGCTTTGAAAAGGAGCAAGAGGTTGGCTAAGAAACAAGCTGAGGAGATTGTCTCCCTACAACTAGCTGCTTCCCTACAGTCTGAGTCAGCATCCTTGCTAGATCAGATGAGGAGGGAAATCAGTCAAATGACACCATCACAATCATCTAGATTAGATCCATCAATCATAAGAACAAGATCATTATAGATCTTGAATAAAAGCACCTCAAAGAGAGGAAGCTAGTGTCTCAATACTCCAAGCCTAAATCAGTATTGCCGCTCATTGATACCTTCACCTCCTAAACAAATAAGAAGGGACTGGGGTTCATTGAGAGGAACACTGGAAGAAGGAATAGGAGTAAGGGCAAGTACCATATTCAACATGCTATCTCCTTTGAGAAAGTTATGCTGCCATCTAATAGGTATAACCAAGAAAGCATATATGGTCACTGGTTGAATGGTAGATCCACTAGTATGAACAAAAATGTTCACAGCTATAGTGGAAGGAAGGGCATGGGTCTGATTTACTTTAAGGATCCCCATGAGGAAATTCAGAGGACACATCATTGAACGTTTTGGTGCACCAACCCTTACTCTTAAGAATATGGCAGTGGCCAATAGTCAAGCTCCTCCAGCAAAAACTCAGACTAAAAGTAAGTCATCCAACAAGCCTGACTTGGCTATCTCTGATGCAATCAATAGCTTATCTTCTGCAAAGAAGACTGCTACTAGTGGCATTCACAGTAAGCCAGGTAATTCTACTAGAAGACTCACTTTCAGTCAGATCCTTGCTGAAAGAAATATGAAGAGGGCTGCTGCTCTCCCTTCTGAACAGTTTGCTGTTGTCAGCTTGTCTAAAAGAGCTGTACAAAAAAAGGAGATATAATATTCATGAGTGTTTGTGCTTTGGTAAAGTGGGGAATTTTGTCATAGATTATTGGTACAACCCCAATGTGCCTAGTGCAAGGGGAAGTCTACCTGTCAGAAATACTGCAGACATACATGCTAATTTTTAGACTAACAAGAACCTATGACCCAAAATCTTTTGGGGTCCTAAGGTAAACTGAATTATGGTTGCAGGTTAGTCCAAGTACCCATCCAATATGGTACTTGGACAGTGGGTGTTCTAGGCACATAATTGGAATAAGAAGTCTTCTAAAGGAATATAGTCCAGTAAAGAATGGACCGAAAGTGATCTTTGGTAGCTTAGACAAAGGAGTCACCAAGGACTATGGTATGTTCACTAATGGCATAGTAACAATCACAAAAGTTACTTATATGGAAAGGTTGCAATATAACCTGATTAGCATAAGTCACCTATGTGATCTTTGCCATGTCATTGTATTCCACAAGGATGAGTGTCTAATCAAAAGGTCAAGTGACCAAGAGGTCATTTTGACAGGCCCTAGGAGTGGGAATATTTATTATTTAAACTTTTTTATGTTTAAGTTATGACACCCCTATGTGTCTAGTTGTTAATGAGAAAGTCTCATATTGTGTACAATGGCACAAGAGACTAGCTCACTTGAATTACAAGTCCATTAACAAGCTCTTTGGTGGAAATTTAGTTAGGAATGTGTTGGATCCCTAGTTGGATTTGGGCTAGGTTCACTAAATTAGACTGAGTCTGACCCACCTTATACAGCCACATTAAAGTCTAGTAGTCCTAGAGTTTAGGCTAAGTCATTAGGTTCAACCTTCATGGAACAACCAACAGAGGACCTCAGAAGACTCAGACTTAGAAGATTCAAAGAATAGTTTGTTCAGTTCAAAGTTCTTCAAACTCAACTCGACGATCATCGATCTCAGATCGACGAACTCAGAGTTATTTCTCTGAGCTGAGCTCGACGATATTCGAGCTCAGGTCGACGATAAGTTTTCTTAAGATAGATTCTCAGCTCGACGAACTCAGACTACAGATTTGGCAAGTCATTCTTAGTACGTAGTTCGCAGAGCTCAGGTCGATGAACAGAAATTCTCTGGTCGACAAACTTTGAACTCTGGTCGACAAATTCTGTTCATAGGTCGATGATTTCTGTCCCGTTCCAGAATGAGAAGTTTTCTTCCCTCTGTATCCTACTTTCTATATTAATTAGCAGTAATATTCCTGAGTAATTAATGCTCATATTCCTTTAAATATAGTCATTATTGGCAACATTAATTATGATATTCATCAGAGTAATTACTTTCTTATTTTATTAGGTACAGTTGGGGAAACTCATTTAAGTCTATTTTCCATCCGTTTGTATTCTTCAGATTAGCCAGCAATTAATGTCAGAATTCAAAATTCAAAGGAGAAATTGACTGCAAAATATAAAAGTGATTTTCCCTTTTCAGTCGACATCCAACCAAGGGTTTAATAGACTGAGAAATATTGAACCAAACAATAGAGAACACACAACACAAGAAAATACAGAGACAGTGACTAATCTTTCAGAACTCTCTCACAGTGCAATCTACTTTCATCCTTGTCAATCCTGAAATCTAAAGAAGAAAATTCATCACAAATAAAGAGTCTTCTTATCTTCAGAACTTGGAATCTTCAGAGACATTCTTTCAAAATCTATCTACTGGATTCCTGGACATTGATAAGACAAGGCTGAAGACCTATACCCTTAAGCAAAGCTCCAGTCTTCCTGAACCATTTAACATCTCAGGGGGAGCTTTGTCAACATCAAGATCCACTAGTCTTCTCTATTTATTAGAGAAAGCGAAGATACCATCACCTCCTCTCACCTCCTGTAAAAGGGTTTTAACTCCCTTCAAAAGTTAACCCCTTAGTTTTCAAGTCACCTGATCAAAAGACTAGGTTGGTTTTTGGGCACCTGATCAAAAGCCTAAAGGGTTGCAATATCTCCCTACAAATAGATATTATGGTAGCAGTCACCTGATCAAAACCTGTTAGTGGATTTCTACCAGGGTGGTAGAAGAGTGGATGTACCCAGTTGGGGAACCACTATAAAATTCTTGTGTTATCTGGTTATGTTCATTTTTTGTTTTGTTCTTGATGTGGCTGTGATAGATAGAATAGCTTAGCCTGCTTTTCTTTTCTTTATATATTATTGGTATCACCTACTTTTACTCTGATATAAAAGTTAAAAACAGCCAAGATTTTTAATACTCTATTCACCCCCCTTTAGAGTAAGTCAGATCTAACTCCTCCTTTCAATTGGTATCAGAGGGTGTGTTACTTTGGTTGCATAAGTTAACACTTGAACCAAGATCCTTGTTAGATCAGATTTTCTCTCTTCCTTAGCTTTTCTGTTATCACAATGGCACAGAACAAAGACTATGCAAGCACTATAACTCCAGTGTGTAACTTAAATAAGTTTGCCATCTAGAAGGCAAGAATCAAGCTTTACATGAATTCTATTGATGAAGAAATTTTTAATTTTATTTTGACAGGACCCCCTCAACCTATAGCAGAGACTGCATCCACATCAAATTCAAGCACTCATGCAGTTCCACCACCAGAGTGGACTGATGCTCAGAAGAAAGCCAAGATAGCTGATGCAAAAGCTATGAATATACTGGCTCAAACCATGTCTGATGATATCTTCCAAAAGGTGGCTGAATTCACTTCAGCAAAACAAATCTAGGACTCCCTAAACCAGATGGTGGCAGGTTCAACTGATGAGAGAAAGGATAGAAAATCCTACCTCATCTCACAGTATGAGAACTTCAAAAAGGAAGAATCTGAATCAGTGGCTGATATGTATAACAGACTTAGTATTATCATCAGTGAGCTAAAAGCCCTGGATAAAGACATCTCATTAACTGAGATAAATGACAAAATTCTGATGTGCTTCCCCAAAACTTGGGATTCTAGGATCTGGCCTATCAAGGAAGCCAGAAGCCTGAATGAGATTTCCACAGAATCTCTCCTTGGCAAGTTCAAGTCTTATGAGCAATTGATAAAGTCCAGAGAGGCTGCAGAACAGAAGACACCCTCATCAGGGAGAAAGGAGCAAAGTATAGCATTCAAAGCTAATGAAGAATTAGAAGTCCCAACAGTCAATGAAGAATTCCTAAGTCTCTTAGTCAAGAGATTTTACAAAATGGGCAAGAGGGACTTGAGAAGAAAGTCATCAAGGAAAGATGACAAACCCAGGTATGACAAAATGCAACCAAAAGAAGTGGTTTGTTTTGGCTGCAGGAAGCCTGGACACTTCATCTCAGAGTGTCCAAAGAATCAAAAGAAGGATAGAAGAAGAGAAAAGGAGACCAGGAAACAGCATTATAGCAAGCCCTCCTCTAGCAAGCATAAAAGAAAGGAGAAAGGTTTTGTTGCTGAAACCTGGAGTGACACTGAAGAAGAATCTTCATCTTCCCGCTCCAGTGAAGATGAAGATGAAGCTAAAGTAAAGAAAATATGCTTGATGGCAATTGATGCATCAAGCACCCATTCTGATGCTGACCAGACAAGCACAAAAGAACCTCTATCTGAAGAGGATCAGGTGTTGTCTTCATTTGATTTCAATTCTAAAAATTTCAGAACAGAATTCAAATCCTTGTGCATAGATTTAATAAACTCTGAAAAGAAATTATGCAACATAGAGAGAAAGTAAATGAACAAGAAAACCTGCTATCATAAAATAACAAATTAAAGGATGAAATCACCTTAGCTAATGAACAAATCATTAAATTAAAATCTGAATTATCTGAGGCAAGGCAACTTGAAGAATCCCTAAATGGGAGAAGCATCAAGTTGATGAACATCACAAGCATAGTGAATGTCAGAATTAATGGTAAGCTGGTCTTAGGTTCTTCATCAAGCCAACCCCCACTAATTCAGAAAAACATATTAACAACTCCCATAAAATTTGTTTCTGAAAAAGGTAAGGAGAAAATAGAGAATAATAATCTTAATCAAACAGAACTTAAAAACAAGAACATGAAAAAGAAAAAGAGTAAGAAAAATAATAACCAGAACAATATTCAGCATATTTCGTCAAACTCAGATCGACGAAATATGTACAGTTTGTCAGCTCATGTCGACGAACTCCGAACGCAAACTTCTACTATAACTATTCTCTGAACTGCGATCGACGAAACCAATATAGTTCGTCGACCAGAGATCAATGATACTAGGGCCCAGAAAATGAATACTTTCATTCCCTGAGTGGAGTTCGACGAACTAATCCCCATTCGTCAACCTCAGATCGACGAACGTACCAGAATTCGTCGACCCTAGTTTATAATAATAAAAACTTTAATTCAGACAGGATTTTTAATCAACCTAGACAAAACATAAATCCTTTTAACCAATGGATAATTTCACCCAGAAAATATCATCCTTTAGGTTATAAAAATCAACCTGAATTTTCATATATTTCCAGCTTTAATTATGTAAATCAACAAGGACCCAAGGTAACTTGGGTCAAGAATATCTAATCTATTGTTATGCAGGCGAAAGACTATCCTACCACAAAAGAACAGTGATATCTGTATAGTGGTTATTCTAAACACATGAGTGACAACAAGGATAATCTATCCAACTACAAGTCCAAGCTAGGTCCTAAAGTTGTCTTTGGTGACTCCAACTGTTGCTAGACTAAAGGATATGGAGATGTAAAGATTGGAGTTATCACATTCAAGAAAGTAGCTTATGTAAGTGGATTAAAGCACAACTTGATTTCCATTAGTCAACTCTGTGATGAAGGGTTTCAGGTATCTTTTGATAAATCCTCTTGCATTATTTCTTCTGCTGATAACAAAATTGTGTTAACTTGCTCTAGAGTAAGAAATATTTATATAGTTAATTTCAAATCAGCTAAAACTGAAATTTGCTTATTTAACCAAACCGGTAATAACAATGACCTTTGGCATAGGAGATTAGGACATATTAACTTAAAAAACATTGCTAAACTATTTAGGGACAACCTTGTAAGAGGATTGCCTTCTTACCCCTATAAGAAGGAAAGCATTTGCAGGGCTTGTCAGTTAGGAAAGAAAACTAAAAATAGTTTTAAGTCACTTAATAAGAGTGATTCACCTAGGATTTTGTACTTGCTTCATATGGATCTTTTTGGACCCATTGTTGTACAAAGCCTAGGAGGGAAGTCTTATACCTTAGTGATTGTTGATTACTTCTCAGGGTTCACTTGGGTGTTCTTCTTGAGAAACAAGTCAGATAACTTGAAGGTTCTTACAGATTTTCTCAAGAGCATACAGATTGAGTACTCTACACCAGTTGCATTGATCAGAAGTTATCATGGTACTGAGTTTGAGTATCTTCTTATACAAGAGTTCTGTGAGAAGGAAGGTATCAGGCATTGATTCTCTGCTCCTAAAACTCCTCAACAAAATAAGGTAACTGAAAGGAAAAACAGAACACTCATTGAAGCTGCAAGCACATTAATTGCAGATGCTCACTTACACCTTTCCTTTTAGGCAGAGACTGTGAGCACAACAAACTATGTCTTGAACAAGAGTTTGATACACAAGCTCAAGGGCAAGACCCCCTATGAACTACTCAAAGGGAAGAAACTTAAAGTAGATTATTTTATAGTATTTGGTTGTGTTTGTTATATTCATAACAATAATAAGAAATACATTAGAATGTTTGAAGCCAAGGCTGAAGTTGGAATTTTTCTTGGATATTCCCAAGTAAGCAAGGCTTATAGGGTTTATAATAAATCAACAATGAAAATGGAAGAGTCTATTCACATTTCATTTGATGAGACTAACATGTTTTACAAGGAGAAGATAGCTTCTACCAGTGAAACTTTGTAGGTACCTAACTTGTGTGAGAAGTTGGATGAGTTACCAATGAGGCTGTTACACATCCTTCTCCACATGTTGTTGAAGAAAGTGATGATGAAGATACTGAATTCAATGAAGAGCCAACAATAGCTAACTTAATTCCACAAGAGGAATTAACTCCCCAAGCTATTGAACAACCAGCTCCTCCTACTGAAATAGTCACACTTAGAGATCACCCTGTATCTCAAGTGATTGGAGACTTATCAGTGGGTGTGCAGACAAGGCATCAACTCCACCAGGAAATTATGCATGCCTGCTTCATATCTCAAATTGAGCCCCAATCCATTAAAGATGCTGAGCAAGATCCACACTAGATCATTGCAATACAAGAGGAGCTCAACCAGTTTGAGAGATGTAAAGTTTGGGATTTAGTTCCAAGACCAAAAGACTACCCAGTCATTGGAACTAAATGGGTATTTAGAAACAAACTATATGCTCAAGGTTCTATTATAATGAACAAGGCAAGGCTAGTAGCTCAAGGCTATAGGCAAGAGGAAGGCATTGATTATAATTAGACATTTGCACCTGTTACAAGGCTTGAGGCTATAAGAATCTTCCTTGCATATGCTGCCTACAAAAAGTTCAAGGTCTATTAAATGGATGTTAAGAGTGCATTTCTGAATGGAGAACTCAAAGAAGAGGTTTATGTGGAACAACCACCGGGTTTTATCTCTTCAACTTATCCCTCCTATGTTTTCAAATTACATAAAGCTCTCTATGGTCTAAAGCAAGCTCCAAGAGCTTGGTATGAAACCTTAGCTAGCTTTCTCTTAGAGTATAAATTTTCTAGAGGCATGGTAGATAGGACTTTATTTTTCAAGCATCATCATGATAAAATTCTGTTAGTACAATTATATGTAGATGACATCATATTTGGTTCTACAGATCCCAAACAATGCAAAAGGTTCTCCAACCTTATGCATTCTAAGTTTGAGATGAGTAGCTTGGGTGAGCTCTCCTACTTCCTTGGTCTCCAAGTGAAGCAGACCCCTGATGGCATTTTCATATCCCAATCTAAGTATGTGCTGATAAAAAGGTTTAGGATGGCTGATGGCACAGCTAAGAAAACACTAAAAAGGTTTGGGATGGCTGATGACTCAGCTAAGAAAACACCTATGGCTACAAATGTTGTGGTTGATTTAGATGAACAAGGGAAACCTGTTGATCAGAAATTGTATAGGGCCATTGTTGGATCCCCTTATTATATATCACAGTAAGTAGGCCAGATATTGTGTTTGCTACCTATCTTTGTGCTAGGTTCCAGGCGAACCCTAAAGAATCTCATCTTATTTTCCTTAAAAGAATTTTAAGATATATAAAGGGTTGCCTAAATCTAGGACTCTGGTATCCAACTGAGTCAGAATTTGAGTTGACTGGATACTCAGATGCTGACTTTGCTGGATGTAGAGTGGACAGGAAAAGCGCATCAAGAACATGCCAGTTCCTTGGTGCTAGAATTGTCTCCTGGTTTTGTAAAAAGCAGACATTTGTGTCTACATCAACAGTAGAAGCTGAATATATAGCAGCTGGCAGTTGCTATTCAAAGATGTTATGGATACAAAATCAACTCCTGGATTATGGATACAACTTAAATAATTCAACTATATTGTGTGACAGTACTAGTGTTATTTCCATAGCACAGAATCCAGTGCATCACAATAGGACCAAGCATATAGATGTAAGACATCATTTCATTAGGGAGTGTGTTGACAAAAAGAAAATTAATCTTACCTTCATCCCTACTGATTTGTAAAGGGCAGATATCTTCACCAAACCCTTGGATGAGAAGAAACATCTATCCTTTATGAATCAGTTAGGCATGATGAATGGAGATGGATTAATTTAACTTTCTGTCTGCGGTCGAAGAATTTGCCACAGTTCGTCGACCAGAGATCGACGAACTGAGAAAGGTTCTTGAGAGAATTCGTCGACCTTAGATCGACGAACTCTCTGTGTAAGTCATTCTCATCGACCGGAGATCGACGATCTTGCTTCAGAAAATTTTCGTTGACCTGAGAATGACGAAAAGTTTTCCCTTCTTCAGACTGAGATTGACGAACTCTTTTGTCAATAAAATATTTTGTCGACCTCAGATCAAAGAATTTTTTTCTTTTTCGTAGGACGGAGTTTGTCATTTCATATTCTAAAAAACCTTATATCTAGATTTTCTTCGAGCTCTATCCCGCGCTTTCTATTCCCCTTGCACTTGATCTCTCTGTTTCTCTTTTGTAGATGATCATGACGATTCCAGCGAGCGCTCTTACGGCAATAAAGTTTGACATGGGTTTTGATATAGATTTCGAGTCATTACAACACTCTGATTCAATTTTCCTTGATATTCTGAAATTGTTTGAAGATCTATAGTTGAAGAATCTTATGACCACAAGAATAAAGATTGCGATGACAGAAATTAGAGAATGGGTTTTCAATTTATCATCTCCAGATGCTGATACTTTGATAGGAACATTATCGGGTAACGCCGTCTCTCTTACCCTCGTTGTTTTATCTGAAATTTTTGGATTACTGAATGGAGAAGAAGAGTTAGAGATCGACAGTGTTGAATTTTATGAGGTTTTGATTAAGATGGGTTATTTTGGAGAAACATCTAATAAACTGCTGAAGAAACATTTATCTGCTGAATATAAGTTTTTAGCTGATGTTTTGGGCAAGATATTGCTGGATAAGCACACAGTCCATGATTACATCACTAGACAACAATTTCTAGTGATTTGCGCAGTTGTGAACAAGAAGCCCGTGAATTGGGCTACAATCATGTTTGAGATGATTAAGAAGAAAAATATCAAGAAAGAGGTATGCTTTGGAAGAATTCTGGGAATCTTCCTTCAGGCTAAGACAGCTGAATCCATGGTCTCCCCGACCATATTGATAAATGCCTCAAGAAGGCTTACTTGTGTCTTATTTGGGAGGTGGGAGAGGTCAATCACCAAGCCATCCAAGGCTTCCTCCTCTTCCTCAAGACCTTCTGAGAGTACTAGGGCTGCTCCAGCCACTCCCTACCTCGCTAAAAATGTTTCCATTCCACCTCCACCTCCTCATGATCAAACAATTTCAACATCCCTCCAGCATACTTCTACTTCTCAAGCCCATGCACCAACACCTCCAGCTTCCCCAGTCCATCTTTCCTCACCAGTTCATACTCTAGTCCATTATCCTACACCACATCAATCCCCTGAATATCAATCATCACCAATTAAATCTCCAGTGCATGCTACTACATCAGAGCATGTCACTCATCCTCAATCCCCTCTTCCTTCATATCTTGCTGACATCCCCCTTCACAACCTATCATCCTTACCAACATTTGATCTGTTATCATCCCCCATCCATTCTCCATCACCTCAAGATGAGCAAATGCTAGACTCTACACCCTTTCATCCATCATCATCCTCTATTAACCCATTTGTATCCACTCAAACCCCTCTTGAGTTAATGGACATAGAGTCCCCCTCCATTTCCTCTTTTCTGCAAACCATCACTCCTCTTCTAAAATAACTCATAGCAGAGGCTATTTCACCTCTTGCTGCCTCCATTTCACCTCTTGCTGCCTCCATTTCATCTCTTGCTGCCCAACTTTCTGCCTCCTCTGTCCCTTCTTCTTCAATAAGGGGCATGATTCCAGTACTTACTGAAACCAGGCAGGGGGAGATACTCAATGAAAAAGCAGCTCCAGTAGCAGCAGAAGTAGCAATAGAAATAGTTATATAGATAGCTTGGTTTACAGATGTAGATATGGTTCCAGAGGCTGATATATTGGATGCAGATATGCTGATTGCAGATATTGTGACTGATGGTGATTGTTATATCAATCCCTCAGTAGACATTTTGGTTTATTACATTCTTTCAGTACAATTTATCTGAATTCTTTTCTTCTAGCAGTTAAGCCACCTTTGGTTATAGTATGCTACACTCATTCTATAAGTCCTGAAGTTGTTAATCAAGTGAAGGCAAGTTTTTCTATTAACATGGTTGTGGAACCCTCAGGCCTAACCTATGTAATGGATAATAGTCCAATCCCCAGCTTAGATGATCTGATTACTCTAGATGTTGCTCAAGAGCTTGAACTGATTCAGAATGATCCTGAGCTAAATGATTTCCTGTCTGCTGATAAAGATATAGAAGATTCTCAGATGATCACAGAGAATGTTGCTCCACCTATAGTTGCTCTACCTCAAGCTCTTCCTCAGGCTGAAAGACAGATTTCAAAGAAAACTTTAAAAGAGATAGATGCATTAGATGATAACCCTCAAAGTTCTTCTGATGAGGACATAGATGATGATTCTGATGGATCTGATGATCCTAAGTCTAAGAAGAAAGTTGCAAAGAAGATAAAGATTGTTCCAAAGGCTGCTCCAAAGCCTAATCCTACCAATGACACTCTCTACTATATCTTGCAAAAGATAAATCCATACCCAGGGATGCCTCAGTGGATGTGGCTATCCAAGAATGAGAAGAAAGAAAGGAAGAAGAGGAGAAGGTACAGGTCTCCTCCTAAGCAATTTAGGAAAGACCCTTCTCCTCCTCCTCCATCTTCAGGTGCCTCTACCAATATTTCTCAAAGATCTGGTCCAATGACAAAGACTTATCAAAGACATTCCAGGCATGGAAGTCAGCAGCAATCTTCTCAAAGTCATCCTCCTCCATCTTCAATCAAGAGAGCTCCTATAGACTCTGTTGTTGAATCAAAGCAGGACTCACGTCCAAACAGGTCTTAATCTCTTCCAATTCCCTTTGTAGATCCAGAACAAGAGACTTCGGCTAAAATGTCCAGATTTCATGAGTTGATAGGACTTTCACAAATTAATAAAGCAAAAGCTGAAGGAAAGGATCCTTCACAATTCTCTACCATGTCTTCATTCAGAAAAGAAGAACTTAAAAGGTATGCAAAGGCAAATAAATTCTTTAATGTTGATAATTATGTGAAATTACATCCAGAAGATGTGGTTCCCATAACAACATCACTCAACATTATTGGTGCATCTGACATGACCATGTCAAAGACAAAAGCTGCAAATCCAAATAGAGAAATCATCTTCAGACAGCCTGCTGAGAAGCCAGAGAAAGCTGAAATAGTGATTTTGTTTTTGTTTTTGTTCTTAATTTTGAACTCTATATTTTGTTTAATCATGAAGCACTCTATATAAATATCTGTTGAATGTTTTATTTCTGTTAGATATATGTTCTTATGCTTTATGATTGTTTCTTTTTATTTTTGCTTTAGTGATCTCACCCAAATAGGGGGAGATTGTTGGATCCCTAATTGGATTTGGGCTAGGTTCACTAAATTAGGCTGAGTCTGACCCACCATGTATAGAAAGGGTCAAGTCCAGTAGTCCTAGAGTTTAGGCTAAGTCATTAGGTTCAAGCTTCATGCACCAGCCAATAGAGGAACTCAAAAGACTCAGACTTAGAAGATTTAGTGAACAGTTTGTTCTGTTCAAATTTATTCGAACTCAGCTCGACGATCGTCGATCTCAGATCGACGAACTCAGAGTTATTTCTCTAAGCTGAGCTCGACGATATTCGAGCTCAGGTCGACGATCAGTTTTCTTCAGACAAATTCTCAGCTCGAAGAACTCAGACTACAGATTTGGCAAGTCATTCTAAGTACGCAGTTCGCAGAGCTCAGGTCGACAAACATGAATTCTCAGATCGACAAACTTGGAAATCTGGTTAACAAATTCTGTTCAGAGGTCGACGATTTCTGTCTCGTTCCAAAATGAGAATTTTTCTTCCTTGTGTACCTTCTTTCTATATTAATTAGCAGTAATATTCCTGAGTAATTAATGCTCATATTCCTTTGAATATAGCTGTTATTGGAAGCATTAATTATGGTATTCATCAGGGTAATTACTTGCTTATTTTATTAGGGACAGTTGGGGAAACTCATTTAAGTCTATATTCCAGCCATTTATATTCTCCAAATCAGCCAGCAATTAATGCCAGAATTCAAAATTCAAAGGAGAAATTGACTGCATAATATAAAAGAGATTTTCTCTTTTTAGTTGACATCTAACCAAGGGTTTAATAGACGGAGAAATACTGAACAAGACAATAGAGAACACACAGCACAAGAAAATACCGAGACAGTGATTGATCTTTCATAACTCTCTCACAGTGCAATCTACTTTCATCCTTGCCAATCCTGAAATCTGAAGAAGAACGTTAATCACAAATCAAGAGTAATCTACATCTTTAGAACCTGGAATCTTAAGAGACATTCTTTCAATATCTATCTACTGGATTCCAGGACATTGACAAGACAAGGCTGAAGACCTACACCCTAAAGAAAAGCTCCAGTCTTCCTGAACCATTCAACATCTCAGGGGGAGCTTCTTCAACATCAAGATCCACTAGTCTTCTTTATTGATTAGAGAAAGAGAAGACACAATCACCTCCTCTCCCCTCCTATAAAAGGGTTTTAACTCCCTTTAAAAGTTAACCACTTGGTTGTTAAGTAACCTGATCAAAAGACTTGGTTGGTTTTTGGGCACCTGATCAAAAGCCTAAAGGGTTATAATATCTCCCTACAAATAGATATTATGGTGGCAGTCACCTGATCAAAACCTATTAGTGGATTCCTACCAGGGTGGTAGAAGAGTGGATGTACCCAGTTGGGGAACCACTATAAAATTCTTGTGTTGTCTGGTTGTGTTCATTTTCTATTTTGTTCTTGTTGTGGCTGTGATAGATAGAATAGCTTAGCCTGCTTTTCTTTTCTTTATATATTATTGGTATCACCTACTTTCACTCTAATATAAAAGTTAAAACTAAAAAGATTTTTAATACCCTATTCACCCCCCTCTAGAGTAAATCAGATATAACCCCTCTTTTCAGAATGGTCCCACCATAAGATACACCAAAGATGGTATTTTCTCTGCATGTCAAAAGGGCAAGCAGACCAAAGCATCCTTCAAGAGCATTGGTTCCAAGGATTCTATGAGGTGCTTATAACTCCTGCGTATGGATTTGTTTGATCCTATGCCAGTTCATAGTCTAGCTAGGAAAGTCTACACACTTGTCATAGTTGATGACTTCTCTAGGTTTGCTTGGATGTTCTTCTTGAAGAAAAGTCAGAAACTCTTGACACTTTTATGGCCTTTGTTAAGCAAGTTGAGAATAAAAAAGACAGCTCTGTGGTCAAAATTAGAGTGTCCATGGTACTGAATTTTAGTTTGAAGGAATGAAAAAGTTTTGTGAAGATCAAGGGATTCATCAGGAATTTTATTCACCAAGAACTCCCTAGCAAAATGGGATAGCTGAGAGGAAAAATAGAACTCTTATAGAGGCTGACAGGACCCTTCTCAGGTCGCGGTCCAAAGATCTTTGGTAGCTTAGACAAAGGAGTCACCAAGGACTTTGGTATGTTCACTAATGGCATATTCACAATCACAAAAGTAACTTATATGGAAAGGTTGCAATAAAACCTGATTATCATAAGCCAACTATGTGATCTTTGCTATGTCATTGTATTCCACAAGGATGAGTGTCCAGTCAAAAAGTCAAGTGACCAAGAGGTCATTTTGACAAGCACTAGGAGTGGGAATATTTATTATTTAAACTTTTTTATGTTTAAGTTCTGACACCCCTTTGTGTCTAGTTGTTAATGAGAAAGTCTCATATTGTGTACAATGATAAAAAGGACTAACTCACTTGAACTACAAGTCCATTAACAAGCTCTTTGGTGGAAATCTAGTCAGGAATGGTCCCACTATAAGATGCACAAAAGAGGGCATTTGCTCTGCATGTCGAAAGGGCAAGCAGACCAAAGAATCCTTCAAGAGCATTGGTTCCAAGGATTCTGTGAGGTGCTTATACCTCCTGCATATGGACTTGTTTGGTTCTATGCCAGTTCATAGTCTAGGTATGAAAGTCTACACACTTGTGATAGTTGATGACTTCTCTAGGTTTTCTTGGATGTTCTTCTTGAAGAGAAAGTCAGAAACCCTTGACACTTTTATGACCTTTGTTAGGAAAGTTCATAATAAAAAACACAGCTCTGTGGTCAAAATTAGAAGTGACCATGGTACTGTTTAGTTTGAAGGAATGACAAAGTTCAGTGAAGATCAAGGGATTAATCAAGAATTTTATTCACCAAGAACTCCCCAGCAAAATGGGATAGCTGAGAGAAAAAATACAACTCTCATAGAGGTTGGAAGGACCCTTCTCAGTGACACTGCTCTCCAAAAATATTTCTGGGTTGAGGTAGTGAACACTACTTGTCATGTCCTGAATAGGGCCTCTATCAACAAGTACCACAAGTAGACTTCCTATGAGATTATGAAGGGAATAATACCAAATCTAGCCTATATAAAGAACTTTGGTAGTAAATGCTTTGTGTTCAATAATGGGAAGTCCCATTTGACTAAGTTTGCTGCCAAATCCTATGAAGGGATATTTGTTGGGTACAACAACCATAGCAAGACATATAGGGTCTACAACTGGAAAAATCAAGTTATAGAAGAATCTATTAATGTAGTCTTTGATGAGTCATCAATGATTAACAGTGAGCTGCCAAGCTCCTCTAGATTTGCAGGTGTAGAAGAGAAGATGGAAAAACAAACCATCATGGATAGCTCTCTAACTACCCTGAAAGAAGATGATGAAGTTTGCATTCCAAAAGGAGATCAAAGTGCACCTAATATGGAAGAAGATTAGTAAGATCAAGCCAATAAAGTTCTTGATGATGAAGTAAAATGCCTCCAACAGTCAGGCACTTGAGGGATCATCCCAGAGATCAGATAGTTGGAGATGCTAGCCAAGGGGTTATAACAAGGAGCAGAAGCGAGAACATTGCAATATACTCCAGCTTCCTATCTGGGGTAGAACCAAAAAGGTTTGAATATGCCAACATTGATCCATTTTGGATTGTGGCTATGCAAGAGGAACTAAACCAGTTCAAGAGATGCAAGGTCTGGAAGCTTGTTCCCATACCACATGGACATAACATCATTGGAACCAAGTGGATCTACAAGAATATGCTTGATGAAAATGGTGTTATACTAAAGAATAAAGCTAGATTGGTAGGCAAAGGATATAGATAAGAAAAAGGTATTGATTTTGATCAAACCTTGGCTCTAGTTTCTAGACTAGAAGCCATAAGACTATTCCTTGCATATAATACATACAAGGGTTTCAAGGTCTACTAGATGGATGTGAAGTCAGCTTTCTTTAATGGTGACCTAAGAGAAGAGGTATATCTTGAGCAACCCTCAGGTTTTATCAATTATAACTCACCTGATTATTTTTATAAGCTTAGGAAAGCATTATATAGGTTGAAGCAAGCCCCTAGGGCATGGTATGAGACCATTTCTAGCTTTCTCATTGAGAACAAATTCTCAAGGGGAAAGATAGATAAGACACTATTCCTAAGAAAAGTCAAGGGTAAGATCATCCTAGTACAGATTTATGTAGATGACATAATCTTTGGGTTTACTGATGATGACCTCTATAAATAGTTTGCTAAACTTATACAGGGGAAATTTGAGATGAGCAGTGATGAAGATTTTCTAGAAGTTAAAATACAACCAAACTAGAATCCCGAATAGGCAAGCGTACCTATCAAAATGTAGTATAGGAAGTGTCGTATATCGACTCGGGGCCTGTTGAGTACTTGTACTCACAAGAAAAGCTATTATCTTATTGGACAGAAAAGTTGGTTTCTGAAGAAGGAAGAAACTAAGAACTAAACTAAGAAAGAAAAATACAATTTAAGGAAGCTATCACTTGATCTAGAATTCCCTTGGATAAAATAAATCTTCTTGAGAAATAAAGCAATGCGAGTTCTTATCTACTCACTCGACCGTGGAGGTTCCTAAAGTATAGAAGCGTCTCTCTCGAGCTCATGCTTCTAACTAACCTTAGGTTAATCGATTAAGACCTCTCGGCCAGTCGAAACCCCTAAGCTTGCTTTAGGCGGTGAACCCCACTATTGGATTTGACTCCAATCCAGAAGATTTACGTCGTCCTCTCTCGAGGAGTGCATTCAACTCCTTTTATCTTTGAGTGATCTCCTCGTATCCGCAACCTCTCGGTCATTTAGGATACGGATCTTAGATCGAAGATCATATACGCGTAATATGAATTCGATGAAATAGAAATCAAAGATAAATTGTAGTGAGTAAGATGAAGAACAAGACTTTTGATAAAAAGGAAGAGATTATTTTATTGCAAGCTTCATCAAAATCAAGTGCTAAATGAAATCTATCTACTCATCATAATAAGAGAATTACAAGATAAGGTAGAGACAAACATGATTAAATTGAAAAGCAAACTAAAATTGAAACTTACACAAAGTAAAACTAAGCTAAGAAATGAAAAATACGATAAAATAAAACAGCAACTAAAAGACTACAACTCCCAAAATTCCTCTCTTGACATCTGAAGCTGTCTGGATTTTATAGAAAAAGTTTCTGGATGGTCACGCCCTAGGTCACGCACGTGACCTAGGGCGTGTCAGGCTCGGAACCGTCGTCTTGAAACCCCGGGAACGTTGGAGGGAAAACCGCCAAAATCTGCTAACTGACGGGTCATGCCCGTGACCTAGGGCGTGTCAAGGCTGTTTCTGGAAAACGGCGGGAAGCTAAAAATGGCGGGAGTAAACTTGGCTTGATGGAGGCGTCACGCCCCCTGGTCACGCCCGTGACCAGGGGCGTGTCAAAGCTGCAACGGCTGCTGGCGACAACGGCTGGAACGAAGAGTAATTGGCTGGAAAATGCCCCTGACACGCCCTGGGTCACGCCCGTGACCCAGGCGTGTCAATTTAATCCGATGTGGCATGGTCAACAATTCTTCCACGGGCCGTCACGCCCCGTGTAAGGGGTACACGGGCGTGTCATCATCCGACACGGGCGTGTCAGGGCCGGTCGACGATCTTTGGGCGCGGGTCGACGGGCTCTAGCTATAGGCTTAAATTTGCATGTCACGCCCCTGTGTCATGCCCAGGTAGGGCGTGTCACAGGGCGTGTCTAGCTAGAAAAAGAGAAAATCCAGTTTTTGCTCCAAAAAATATATATATCAGCCCTACAAGGTTAAAAATCAATTTATTAGAACATATAAATATAAAATGTAGAAACTTGTTACTTATAAACTTAATATTATAAAATTGATATAAAATATTTAAATATTAATATAAAATGGTAAATAAAAAGATAGAAATAATTAGAGTTATCAAATACCCTCATACTTATCCGTTTGCTAGTCCCGAGCAAACAACTTCCTATAGAGGGTAGAGAAATTTTAAATGTTAGAAAAGAAAATTGAACCTAAGGAGTAAAATGCGAAGTCTTATGCCTATGCTTGTAAATATTTTGTAGAAAGACGTACTTAGCATACAAATTAGGTTTTCATTTTCCTTAAAATGTGTTTCCATTATTATTTTTACTTTTAAAATGAAAAATTCGGTAAATCTTAAAGTTATATTTAGGGAGAGTGTAGCGTGTGTACTAAGATAACATTACACGAACGAAGATTAAGATACTCTCCAAAGAAATCCATCAATGTCGATGGCCATAGGCTTGCCCTATCACACTCTCGCCACGGCACTAGTTTAACTTAAAAACATAAATCAAAAGGACTTAATTAGGTTGAAGCGTAGGCTTAGGTTTTTGGTGAGGGTGATCAAAGATAAAAAACGATGGCTTAGTCACACCAAAACCTAGAGTAAGCTTTTACATAAAGATTTGCTATGGCTTTTAAGAACGTAGCCAAATTCCTAAATTCCTTTGTTTCTTATTTTTTTAAACTCTCTCATCATGTTGAAAATTTTCTTCTACCTCTTCATTTTTTTTCATAACAAAAATTTTTTCTTTATTTTAAAGAAGGGAGAAGAATAAATCAACTTTTTTTTATAAGAAAAGAGCCACCAAAAATGAAAAGGCTCCTAATCACTCACAAACCCTGTTTTTATATTTATGTTCAAGCTTGGTCTTAGGTGTGCAATTAGGTTGCTTTTTAGGCTTTGATAAAGTGCTTGGTGGAGCTTAAAACAAAGGAATAGGGAAATAGGCTCAAAATGGCTTAACAAAGATAAAAATTTTAGGTACGGGTACAAAAGCTCAAACTAGCCAAAAGAAGTGCCTAAATCATATTTATGCTAATTAGTCTAACTTATGCAAAGTTTTGAGAATAGCTAGAGGGCAAGTTCTAGACATCGAGAAAGAATACCTCTTTCTTGATCCGCGAAATATCTCTCTAGCAAACTTCTACTTACTCACCTAAATTATTTTTAGATTTTACCGGTTTTCATAATTAAAGTAAAATAAAACATTTCCACGCATTTAGAAAAATGAAAATCTAAATATATGTTAAATATTTAAATCTACATAAAATTCTACTTACACGTGCACTTAACTAGAAACACAGCATGGCCAACAGTTTTACTCCAAAATTCAAAATTCAATTAAAACATAAAAAAATTTTTAAACACTATGTAAAAGATGAATACTTGAGATTTTGCATGGGAATAAATATAGAAATAAAAGACTTCTCTAATTAAGATTTAAACTTAAATTTTTTTTTTATTTTCTAATTTTTTTTCTTTTTTTTTAATAATAAAAAGAAAACAAAAATTTTCTAATTTATTTTTACTTTATATATATATATATTTTTTATTTTTAAATAAAAACAAAAACTAAGAATCCACCCCCATACTTAAAAATAAATATTGTCCCCAATATTTATAAGTCAAGTACAAAGGGGGGAAAGAAAAACAAATTGAAAAATTTTTAGAAGAAAAGTAAATAAATGCATAAAAATTAAAGATAAGCAAGGGGTGTCTCCCAAGAGCGCTTTTCTTTTTCCCGTCTTTAAGCTAGACGGTATTCGTTAGGAAAAAGGGAAATAAAATTTCAAGTGTAAGGGCAACTCCCTTAATTCCCGCTTGGGTGAGTATGTCGAAGACGCTCGCCAAGCTACTCCTCCGTTTGCTTCTTGATTTTTCTTCTTGGAATGGTGGTCTTGAGGATGTAAATTCAAATCACCTATACATATCTGAGGTGATGTGAAGTTTTGCAGATGAGCGGCAAAGGGATCGTATACGACTTTGGATTGCAACGGCTCATTGTCTACATGCAAATCATTAGAGTAAGAAAAATAAAAAAGAAACGTGTTAAAAACAATTTCACACGGAGGAGGGTCGTGTGAAAGAAATTGATCAAGCTCCGGTTGTTTATTTTCTAAAATTAATTTTTCTTCCGCAGTTTGAGTGAAAATTAAATCATCGGAAGCATCAGGTTCATAAATTTTGCTCCTATATAATCATAGATTGTGTTTGAAAATTCATTAATAGGAGAACAATTGGTAGTAGTAGGAGGAGAAATATATTCTTCTTCTACTCCTCCCAGCGCGTCCATACACTTAAAAAATTCTTGAAATAAAAGTTTTTCTTCTTCTTCGGTATAAGAAACTAAAGGAGAACATGAAGAGTCATGTTCCACATTAGCAACATTATCCGAAGAAGGAGAAAAATCGCTAAAATTAATAGAAGTCTCATCCAAATTTTGGGGAGAAGAATCACATGAAATTTGAGAAAAATCCCCAAAATTAGGAAAGAAAGCTTGCGGTGCTGAAAAAGAAGAACAAGAAGTCGGATCTAAATAAAAATCCTCATTACTCGGGAATCTTTCCGGGTGATCATGCCGGAAAGCAACATCCGAGGAATAAGAAGAACTATTAAAATCAGAAAAGTTGTTCTCATTGAATCTTGAAAAAGTATTTTCATGAAAATAATTTTCACCAAAATTTGAAGAATTAAAATTGGAAAAATTATTAGAAAAGTTATTTTCATGAAAATTCGATAAAGGATTCTCATTAAAGGAGGAATAATTATTTTCATAATTATAGTGAAAATTATAAGAAAAATTTTGATGATAAAAATAATAACATTCCTCACTTCGATGAGGTGCACCGCAAAAATTACACAAAACTTGGCGCTGTCTTGCGGCTTGCAAAAGATTAATTTTGTGTTGGAGCTCGGCAATTTGAGCGGCCAATTGTGATAACATATTTTTTTTTAAGAAGAAAAGAAAACAACCGGTACTTAATAGAATGGAATTAGAAATAAAATAAAAATGATGAATAGGGGTCAAGAAAGAGAATGATAAAATAAAAGTTTTAAAATTAAAAATTTATAAAATAAAATTTCCCGGACTTCCCAAGGGCTACCCACTGACGGGTTCGCAAGGTACTAGGCGGTATTGCGGGATGAAAACCCGGCACGGCCCTTTCGCAAGAAACTTTAATTATAAAAAATTTAAGTTAAAACTTTTAAAGAAAACAAACAAAATAAAAAAAAATGATAAGAATAATAGATTCTTGCTTTCAAAATATCGACAAAGAAAGTCCCCGGCAACGGCGCCAAAAACTTGATGAAGATTTTCTAGAAGTTAAAATACAACCAAACTAGAATCCCGAATAGGCAAGCGTACCTATCGAAATGCAGTATAGGAAGTGTCATATATCGACTCGGGGCCTGTTGAGTACTTGTACTCACAAGAAAAGCTAATATCTTATCGGACAGAAAAGTTGGTTTCTGAAGAAGGGAAAAACTAAGAACTAAACTAAGAAAGAAAAATACAATTTAAGGAAGCTAGCACTTGATCTAGAATTCCCTTGGATAAAATAAATCTTCTTGAGAAATAAAGCAATGCTAGTTCTTATCTACTCACTCGACCGTGGAGGTTCCTAAAGTATAGAAGCGTCTCTCTCGAGCTCATGCTTCTAACTAACCTTAGGTTGATCGATTAAGACCTCTCGGCCAGCCAAAACCCCTAAGCTTGCTTTAGGCGGTGAACCCCACTATTGGATTTGACTCCAATCCGGAAGATTTACGTCGTCCTCTCTCGAGGAGTGCATTCAACTCCTTTTATCTTTGAGTGATCTCCTTGTATCTGCAACCTCTCGGTCATTTAGGATACGGATCTTAGATCGAAGATCATATACGCGTAATATGAATTCGATGAAATAGAAATCAAAGATAAATCGTAGTGAGTAAGATGAAGAACAAGACTTTTGATAAAAAGGAAGAGATTATTTTATTGCAAGCTTCATCAAAATCAAGTGCTAAATGAAATCTAGCTACTCATCATAATAAGAGAATTACAAGATAAGGTAGAGACAAACATGATTAAATTGAAAAGCAAACTAAAATTGAAACTTACACAAAGTAAAACTAAGCTAAGAAATGAAAAATACGATAAAATAAAACAGCAACTAAAAGACTACAACTCCCAAAAATTCCTCTCTTGACATCTGAAGCTGTCTGGATTTTAAAGAAAAAGTTTCTGGATGGTCACGCCCTAGGTCACGCCCGTGACCTAGGGCGTGTCAGGCTCGGAACCGTCGTCTTGAAACCCCGGGAACGTTGGAGGGAAAACTGCCAAAATCTATTAACTGACGGGTCGCGCCCCTAGGTCACGCCCGTGACCTAGGGCGTGTCAAGGTTGTTTCTGGAAAATGGTAGGAAGCTAAAATTGGCGGGAGTAAACTGGGCTTGATGGAGGCGTCACGCCCCCTGGTCACGCCCGTGACCAGGGGCGTGTCAAAGCTGCAACGGCTGCTGGCGACAACGGCTGGAACGAAGAGTAATTGGCTGGAAAACGCCCCTGACACGCCCTGGGTCACGCCCGTGACCCAGGCGTGTCAATTTAATCCGATGTGGTACGGTCAACAATTCTTCCACGGGCCATCACGCCCCATGTAAGGGGTACACGGGCGTGTCGTCATCCGACATGGGCGTGTCAGGGCCGGTCGACGATCTTTTGGCATGGGTCGACGGGCTCTAGCTGCAGGCTTAAATTTGCGTGTCACGCCCCTGTGTCACGCCCAGGTAGGGAGTGTCACAGGGCGTGTCTAGCCAGAAAAAGAGAAAATCCAGTTTTTGCTCCAAAAAATATATATATCAGCCCTGCAAGGTTAAAAATCAATTTATTAGAACATATAAATATAAAATATAGAAACTTGTTACTTATAAACTTAATATTATAAAATTGATATAAAATATTTAAATATTAATATAAAATAGTAAATAAAAAGATAGAAATAATTAGAGTTATCAAGCAGTATGGGCGAGCTCAAGTACTTCTTAGGCCTCTAAGTAAGGCAGTTTGAGAATGGATTATCCATTTCATAGTCTAAGTTCACCAGGGAGTTATTTAAAAAGTTTTGAATGGAGAGTGCATCCATCACGAAAACTTCCATGGGGACAAATATGTTACTAAACAAGGATGAGATAAGGAAACCTATAAATGAAACCATGTATAGAGGCATAATTGGCTCCCTCCTCTATCTTACTTCTAGTAGGCCGGACATCATGTATGCTATATGTGTTTGTGCTAGATACCAGGCTTGCCCTAAGGAGTCTCACTATTTTACAGCTATATGAATTCTTAGATATCTGAAGGGCACACCTGATCTTGGCCTATGGTACCCTAGGAATAGTGATTTTTAATTAATAGGGTATTCAGATGCAGACTTTACAGGCTACTGAGCAGACAGGAAAAACACATCTGGATCCTATCAATTTCTAGGAAGAAGGCTTGTGCCTTGGAGCAGCAAGAAGTAAACTTGTATTTTAATCTAAATTGCAGAATTTGAATACATATCTGCTGGAAGTTACTGTGCATAGCTGCTGTGGATCCAGCATCAGATCTAGGAATATAATCTTAAAATTAGTAGAACTCCTATTTTCTGTGATTTTATTATTGCAATCTCTATTACTAGGAATCTTGTGTCTCACAACAGGACTAATCACATAGAGATTAAGTTTCACTTCATTAGAGAGCATCTGGAATGCGAAGACATCAGTCTTCAATTTGTCCCTACAAACAAGCAAGTATTTGGCATCTTCACTAAGCCACTAGATGAAACCAAGTTCAACACCTTCAAATTTGAACTGGGTATATTGAACTTAGTCTAGCTTCAGTAATAATTCATATATTCCTATTGTATGTAGTATTACTCCTTGTAGGACAACATAAAATAAATGGACTAAGTACTCAGGAATCGAGTGCGTTGAGATAACAACAAGCATCGAGATCATTGAGTGTGTCGAGTCTACTCAATGCACACTCCTAGGACCGTTTATTTGCGGCTAACTATCAGAATTAATCACAGTCGTTGATCACTTTGTGATCAAACAAAATGTACATGCCTCTCCACTTTATCTACTTAGAGGCAAGTATAAATAGACCTAAGTGTGCTTAGAATAAGAAACACTATTCCTGGTCCTTTGCGAACTACCATCTCCCTGCGACGAAAGCTCGTCAACTCTTCAGAAACTCAGCAAATCAATGGATCCAAAGGGAATGGATTTCTTATTTGAGGGATCTGAGCTGGTTTGAAATGGATTCAAGGATGCTCCCGAAAAAGTCATGCAGGTTCTGCACTTACTAGAGGTCGTTGACCTAAGCTTTGTCCTGTCCAAGCCATTGCTGATTTGGAAAAGAGAAGTTCTAGAACTCTATTAAAATGTTAAGGTGGACTCATCCTCATCCAAAATCAAATCCTCAATCGGTGGAAAGAAGATCAAGATCACTACAAAGAGATTATGCAAAGCTTTGCATCTACCCAAGGTAAATGATTCAGATTAGGATACTGACTTAATTCAGGATGATGTTAAGATAGCACTGAAATTGTGTGGGCTCTCCAAGCATACTATTGGGTCTCTGTTGAGGAAAGCATTAAATAACAGAGACAAGTTCCTAACAGATGTAGTGGGAAAAGAGATATTCTGCAAGACAGGTTCACATGATAAGATTTCAAAGAAAATGTTGGAACTTAAGACCAGGATTGTTCTATTAAAGAAAATAGACTGGGGCAAAATGTTGTTTGATAGAATTGTATAATGCATCCCAGAACCTAACATGGGAAAGATTTTGTCTCTATATCAACACAGTACAGTCCCAGGAATCCTCAACATGAGGCTAGGGACTTAGATCCATCATATGAGGAAGATGGACTCAAGAATGCTTGACAGATGGGAGAGATTTCTACAGCCAGACCTTCAGTATGCGGAGAAGAAAAAGTAGAAGCCAGTTCCAAATGTCAGCATAAAGAGCAGTTCATTTGTGAATAGTGGAGAAGAGCCTCATGACCCAAATCTCTCTAAGTCTACTGAGGAAACAAGGAGAGACATGAGTGATCAAGTCTCAATGTCTTCTGAACCTACTACAAGGATCCAGTTGGACAGACCTCAATCTGAAGAGAACCAAGCAGGAGCCATGGTCATACTGGAAGGCCAATAAGTGGAAAACATCTCTGCTAATGTTTAGGGGGAGACATATCAAATGAGTGCTGTAGTTGAGGGGGAGATTCACCAGGTACCTGCTCAAACTGAGGGGGGGACCATCCAGTCTATTCAAGAGGAATTGGACACCTTCATTGAAAATTTGTAGAAAAGGATTGCTGAAACTTTAGAGGGCCCTGAAGTTGTGCTTTTCTGCACTCAAGTTGAGGAGGATCAACTTCTTGAGAGAGTTATGGAAGATTCTCTTACTGAGGAGGAGCAAATCTAGCTCATATAGGAGAGTAATAAGATTCCTGCTGAGAATGATCAGACTACTGAACCAATGGAGGAAGAATAGGTAATCAACACTGTTGAAGATCTAAATGTCCCTATGGACATTACCGAGGTTAGGGGGATTCACACTAAACTCCCTACTCCAAGTACTGTGGTTGAGATAGACTCCTCTGAGTCAAACAAAGAAAATATTGTTGCTGAGGCACCTAATGATGCATATTCCTCCGAGTATGAAATGCCTGATTCAATTGTCAGAGAAGGAGAAAGGCCAGTGTAACCAAATGTTTATGATGAAGCTACATCACACTAAGCTGATCAAATGTCACCCATCTTCCTGGGACAACTAAAGGGTCTATTGGATGACCAAAGAAGGCAACTGGAACACTTTGTGGATGATTCCATAAAGGAAATGAGAAAATACCTTTCTACTGAGATCAAATCTATAAGATTTGAGGTTAATCTTCTGAGAGCCAATACTATATCATTTTTCAAGAGGGTTGCTCCTGAAGTAACTTTCATAGAAAGCAAACTGACAGAACTAGGTCAGATTCAAAATGGAATTATAGAGAATCAAAATATTATTTCTAGAAACATGCTGGCAGTCCACAATGCACAGAAGGAATTGTTGGAAAAGCACACGACTATTCTTGAAAGAAGAACGGATGCATGCGCCCAAGTTCTAGATGATCACTTGCTTAAGCTCAAGGGCCATGTCACCATTAGTGTTAACTATCTGGATGATTAGTTAACAAAGGCCAACACCCCCCTGACTAAAGAGGTCCCTGAAGAAGTCAAAAGGGGGGAGAAGGAAGTGATAAGAGCCAATACTCAAAATGCAGTGTGGACTTTAAATGTTATAAGAGCCTCAATAGGACTTGAGCAACTCATATATAACAATATACCTGATGTTCCTGAACATTTATAAGAAGCACTTCATGATGGATTGCTAGGCCAATATAATGATCAGTATACAGAGCAATATGATACTCAGTAAAATGATATTCAAGAAGGTGCTTAGTGGGCTGAACCTGCAACTGATGCTAAAATTCCCTCTTTAGCCCTATTGTTGAGTAGATTGTCAGGGACAAAGGAAAATCTATTGCTGAAGAAGAAGGGTTTAGGCTTAGTAAGAAGAGGTACAAAGAATAAATGGAGTCTAGGTCAGACTTTGAGCAATGAAGTCCTCAATCTAGGACTATAATTTTGTCTGTCTGGGACTAAGTTAAGTCCAAGAAAATTGAGAGGGCAAAGCTTTACAGCTCTCTAGAATGGGTAAAGCAAGATAGGAATGAAGAATCTAGGAGGAAGTACAGAAGGGACAAGAAGTCAGGTGTTGTGCCACCAGATGCATTAGAGCCAAGCAAATACTTCCCCAAGCCTTACAACTACTTTGAGAGGTAGAAGGAAAAGAGAGAAGATGAAGTAAAGACAACAAAGAAACCCAATAGGGGGATATTAATTAAGGAACCAAAAACATGAGCTATTTTGTATTTTTCTTAAGGGGCTTTTTGGAATGTGAAAAATATTTTAAGTACACTGGTCAAATATAATTATTGTCTTTATGCATATTATTGTGTTTGTGTGTGTGCTTCAATTTCTATTCTAAATATTCTGTGTATGCTTATCTTCTGTGTGTTTTAGTGTATGTCATTATCTAAGGTTTTTACTTCTTCAAATAAGGGGAGATTGTTGGGTCCATTGAACACAATGTCCTAGATTTGAAGAAGGGCTATAAGATAATGATATACACAGTATTGTATTTGATGCATGCTTTAAGTTCTATGTATGCAGGTTACTCTTTGTTCACTATTCAAACAGGTTGTCTAAGCACAAATGACAGGTGAATACAAGACAGGATGCTGAGAGGGCAGAAATCTACCTAAGTCTCAATGCGTTGAGTGAAGGCAGTTCACTCAATGCCAGATGGCTTTAAGCGTTGAGTAAAGCCTAAACAGTCAAAGCCTCAACATTGTCATAGTAGAAATTTGGTTAAGTCCAGAAGCATTGAGTGAAGGAAGTTCACTCAACGCCCAGAAGCCAGAAGCATTGAGTAAAGCTCAAACAGTCAATGCTAAAGAAATGCTGACAAGAATTTTGGCTAAGTCTAGAAGCGTTGAGTGAAGGAAGTTCACTCAACGCCCTGAATAGAAATCTTTGATAGAACACAGTTCAGTCAGAGCTATAATATTATTTGACTTGGAAATCTATCTAAGGACAGATGGGTTGAGTGAAGACAACTCACTCAATGCTTATTCAACAAAAAATCTGTCTAAGGACAGAAGGGTTGAGTGAAGACAGTTCACTCAATGCCTATTCAATAAAATAGGCAAAGGTAGAAAATGTTGAGTGAAGAAAACTCACTCAACGCCTTAAAACAGAGAAAATTGACTAAGTCTAGATGTATTGAGTGATGAAGGCTCACTCAATGCCTAGTCAGTTAGACTATAATTGCCAATAATCATTGATTGATGAATGATCACTCAATGCCTGGTGGTGCAGAATTCTGTCTAAGTGTTTTAACATTGAGTGACAAGTCTTCAGTCAACGCTTATGCAGAATTGTTTGAATTTGGCTAAGTCCATAGGTACTGAGTCATGATGATGTCAACAGGAATTCAAATGTTGCGAGAACATAACAGTAGACGACAAATGCGCCGCTTGCCTGTTTTACATCAATTAATGCCAAAGAAAAGTTGCAGCTAGCAACTCCAAGTAGCCCCACTATTCAAAGAGCCGTTGGACGACGGGATAGAAAAAGAAAAGATCAAGGAAGAAGAAATGAACTTTCTAATCGATTAACTTTTGAAATATAAAGCTTCATCTTCTTCCTCACGACCGAGTTACAGAGCTTGAAGATTTTGCTCCTTTTGATGATCTAGAAGTTCAAGCAAGTTGATTGCTTACATTTTCATCTTCAACAGCAAGTTCAGAGAGTAATCTCTCTAAGGTATAAGAAGAGATAGAGAAAGCCCTAGCTACAGTTACTTTACAGTTCAAGCAGAATAGTCTTAAAGATCCATTCTTGGAGCTGTGAATAAGTTAGGACTGAGTCATCTAAGTTCAGGAAGAGGCCGACTCAGAGATATCTTCTCTAGAGTCATTCAACATAAACTACCAACCTCACTTTCTGTAGGATCTTAATTAATTTGAGTGTAAGCCTAAATTATAAAAGCTAAGGTAGGATATTTCTATAGATCTGAGTTGTATGGAAATAGTGCCTGAGTTATAGGATCCTCCTGTAGATCTAATTTAGGGCATGTGTGCCCGAGCTATAGGAGAGTTTCTCCCTGAGGTAGGTTCCAATGGTGGATCTGAGTGTAGGGCTAACCTCTTAGCCCGAGTGTAGGACTTTGAGTTAAAGTCTGAGGTAGGGCATGTGTGTCTGAGTTGTAGGAGAATATTTCTATGAGTGTAGGGCCATGGACCTAAGTGTAGGACTTGGAGGAGTCTGAGAAATTAAGAGGGATTTGTGTTGTAAGCTCTTGGAGCCGAGTTTGGAGAAGTTGGCCTTGTCTAACAATCTGTTAGAAAGGTGGGAGGGATAGTGGAGGTACCCATACTTTGGGAAACTACTATAAATAACTTGTGTGCTGATTGTGTTATCTTGAAAGCTAACCTAAACGAAAACACAACTCACCAAATCAAAAGAAAGTGTAAAAAAGAGAGAAAAACCTATTCACCCCCCTCTATGTGTTTAGCTACTCCTAAAACTATAGACTTTCAATATGTAATTATTTAAATAAAGATAAAATTTAACATGTTGTGCTTCCATGCATTCCTTATTTAACTTTACTAGATAAGGTATTGGTGGTGTATACTCTTTTACCCTAGATTGAGTCTCCTTTTGTACCTTCTGAGATTCATTACGAGATTTTTTTTATTGCGCTTCCTCCATAACAACCCTTTGTTTTTCCAGTGCCTTTTCCACTTTATAAAGTAACAGCTTTTGCATGATCTTTGGTATTGGTCTCGATATTTCCTGGAAGAGTTCCTTATTTCCATTCAGATATCATCTTTGAAAATGGTTCTATTTGATTTTCTAGATTTTGAATATACCTTTCTTGGTTTCTAAAAGCGGTTTTAGTAGTCTGCATGAATCTTGTAAGTATTTCTTCTATGGGTGATTTTTTTGTTCTGGTTGTGATGGTTGTCCATACACTGATGGTTTTGATGTATTTCCTTGCCCTCTCCAAGAGAGATTAGGGTGGTTTCTCCATCCTAGATTATAGGTAGAACTATATGGGTTATTAGATGGATTTTAAGGAGGTCTATTTGAATTACCCAAGTAAATTACTTGTTCATGAGCTTGAATATCACAAGCACTCATCCCATTAGTCATTGACTCCAATTGTTGTGTTGAGAGGGAAGAAAGGTTATCCATTTTTGATTAAGTTTTTCTACTTGGATAGCTAAAGCGGTGACGACATCAACATCATAAACTAATGTCGATCGAGCAAGCTTTTTGATAACTCTCATTATTAACTTATTTTTATATAGATTTTATTTAATAAATAATTAATTTTTATTTAGTTTTTATTAATATTATTATTAATTAATTTCTTTTCTTATTTCAGGATAATTTGGGCTGCAAATAGTATTTTGGAGCCTACAAGACTGATTAGGAGAAGAAACTGTGAAAATCTGGAAAAATCACATTTACACACCCAAGTCACGGGCATGACCCTCAGGTCATGGGCGGGATAATTGGTTGTGACCCTCACAAAAGTTCTAGAAGCCAATGCCACGTCAATTAAAAGTACATGCCTTCATGTCACGGGCATAACATGAGGCATGACCAGGACTCGACCGTGGCTGACAGAAGGACCTCCAGATTGCATTTCCACGTTAGATTAATATTACACGCCTTGTACATGGGCGTGACCATTATGATACGGCGTTACTAATAAGCGTGACATCCAGCTAAGGCATGCTGCAAAATTATGAAGCCAGTTTCAGATCCAGGCAGTTTCAAGCTTACATGCCCTAGGTCACGGGCGTGACCTCTTCAGCAACTGCCAGATTAATTCTCGCGGTTTTGATTTCCCGCCATTTCCAGTAATAGTAAAACACGCCCTAGGTCACGGGCGTGACCCATAAAACATCAGTTTTGGCGGTTTTTCTCCCAACATTCCCGGGCTTTCAAGAGGACGGTTCTGCACCTTACACGCCCCCTAGTCATAGGCATGACTGAGGGGCGTGACTCTCTAGAAAAATTCCTATAAATTCTAGACAGAGCCAGATGCATCAAAGAGTCATCTAGGAGGCAACTAGGAGAAGATTTTAGGAAGTTTCAGTAGCTTAATTTCTAGTTCTTGCATTTCTTTATTGTAATTTCAATTTCATAGATTAGCTTTGCTTTGTTTATTTCAATTCAAGCACTTTTTCAATCATCTCTTCCTTTTTATGTAGTTTTTACAACATGTTAAAGAGCTAATTTCAATTAGCACTTGATCATGATGATCTTTTAATGAAATAAACTTATTTTTCAAGTTCTCTTTATTTATCGCTTTGATTTATCTTTGATTTCAATTGTGTTGAATTCACCTTTCGATATTAAGTCTGTATCCTAGATTTACTAAGAGGTTGTGGATACGAGTAGATCACTCAAAAGTAGGAGTTGCATGCACTCCTCGAGAGAGGATGACATAACTCTTCCGGATTGGAGTCAAATCTAATAGTGGGGTTCACCGCATAAAGTAAGCTTAAGGGTTTCGCTTGGCTGAGGGGTCTTAATCGATCAACCTAAGTTTAGTCGAGAGCGTATTCTTGAGAGAGGCGCTTTTGTAAATTGGGAACCTCCATGTTCGAAGTAGTTAATTTATAAGCTTGAATTTTATGAAAAGTTTATTTTATTTTAAAGGGAGTCTAGATCAAGTCTTGATTTTAGTTAATAGTGTTATTAAAATTCTATTTTTATATTCGATAAAATAATAATAATTTGCATGAGTAGTAGTCAACGGGCCCAGAGTCTAATACAACACTTGATCCTATACTCTAGAACGATAGGTACACTTGCCTTATTGATTTAGAATTACGCTCTAGCATGAATTTTATCCATCAAGTTTTTTGGAGCCATTACCGGGGACTTATTTTGTTGAGAAACGCAAATTTTATTACTTTATCACTCTCCTTCTCTACCGCCAATTCTCTTTTTAGTTTTCCTTTTCAATTCATTTCCATTAGATAGTGGTTGTTTTTATTTTCTTTTATAAAAATATTATCTAAATTGGCCTCCGCGCTTGCCAAGCTTGAAAATACACTTAATATTTTGGAAGTCGCAAAAAAGCACCAAATATTTTGGGGTGCACCTCATCAAAATGAGTGTTATAATTATTATTATTATCAAAAAATTTCTTATGAAAATAATTTTGATAATAATTATGAAAATAACTATTCTCACTTTTATTGATACTTTTTTTCAAATTTTCATGAAAATAATTTTCCAATATTTTAAATTTTCATGAAAATAATTTTTCGAATTTTAATGTGAATAATTACTTTGATTTAAATAATTTTTCTTCCACCTCGGATGTTGGTTTTTCTTGTTCGTAAGATCAACCGGAAGAATTCCCGAGTAATGAGAATAATTATTTAAATTCAAATTTTTGTTCTTCATTTTCCACACCACTAGCTTCGTAGTCTAATTTTGGGGGAATCGTCGCAAATTAAATTTCTTTCTCCTTCCCAAAATTTAGAAGAAATTTTTTCTTATTCTAATGATTTCCCCTTTTTCGAATATTTCTTCTATGGAGGAACATGAATCTTCATATGCCCCCTTGGTGTCTTATTCCAAAGAAGAAGAAAAATTATTATATCAAGAATTTATAAATATTATGGGCACAACGGGTGAATTAGAAGAAGAACATGTTCCTTATCCTACTTCGCCCGATTCCTCTCATCTTCATCAAGAATTTTCGAGCACAACCTTTAAATATTTATGAATCCAAATTCATGAACATGATGTACCCAATGATAATATTTTAAATGAATTTTTAGATAATAATTTTAATTTAGAAAATAAATAACCCGAACCTGATCATATAGTTTTGCAAGAGTCTCCTCCTTGCGAATTTTTTTTGACACGCTTATTTTTTATTTTTCTTACATTAACAAATTTCAGGAAGAAGATGAGCCATCGCAATCCAATGTCATCCCCGATCCATTTGCCGCTCATTTACAAAGATTCAAATCACCTCAGGTATGAATAGGTAATTTGAATCTACATTTTCAAGTCAACTGCCTGAAGGAAAATCTAGAAGAAAGCAGAGGAGTAGTCATGCGAGCATCTTCTGCATATTCACCCAAGCGTGAATTAAGGGAGTTGAGCGCTCACTTAAAATTCTATTTTACTTTTTCTTAATAATAACCATCTATCCTTAAAGATGGGAAAAAGAAAAGTGCTTTTGGGAGACACCCCTTGCTTACCCTTTATTTTCTTGCTTTTTAAAAAAAAATCAATTAAGATATATTCTTTTTTTCCTTTCCCCCTTACTTGGCATATAAACATTGGGGATAATGTTTATTTTTAAGTGTGGGGGTGGAATCTCTTTTGTTGTTCTTATTTAAAAAATTTCAAAAAAATGAGAACAAATCTTAAAAAAAATAAAAAACTATTTCTTTTTCTTTTTATTTAAAAAACGAAAAAAAAATCGAAACTTAATTTCTTAGAAAGGGACATTCGGGTTATCACCCCATCTTACCTCCTAGTACCAGTGAGATCCCTTCACAGGGTATACCTCGGGAAGTCTAAAAATTAACAAAAAAATTTAGGTTTAATTTTTAATTAGAAAAATCATTATTTCTATATTTATTCATGTGCAAAATCTCTAGTATTCAACTTATACATAGTGTTTAGAAATTTTCATGCTTTAATTGAATTTTGAATTTTGGAGTAGAACTATTGGCCATGTTGTGTTCCTAGTCAAGTGCACGTGTAAGTAGAATTTTATGTAGAACTAAAAGTTCAGCATACAATTAGATTTTTATTTTTCTAAATGTCTGGAAATAGTTTATTCTACTTTTATTTTGAAAGCGATAAAATCCAAAAATAATTTAGGTGAGTACGTAGAAGTCTACTAGAGAAATAATTTGCAAATCAAGAGTAGGATATTCTTTCTCGATGTCTAGAACTTGCCCTTTAGCGATTCTCATGACTTGTATAAGTTAAACTTGTTAGCATGAATAGGATATAGGCATTTCTTTTGACCAGTTTGAGCCTTTGCACCCGTACCTAACATTTTATCTTTGCTAAACCACTTTGAGCCTATTACCCTTCCTTTTGTTTTAGCTCCACCAAAGATTTCACCAATGCCTAAAAAGCATCATAATTGCACAACTAAGTCCAAGCTCGATAATGGTTTTATATATAAAAACTTGGTGAGTGATTTGAAGTTATTTAATGTTTGTGACTATTCTTATCAGAAAAAAAGAGCTGATTTTATTTCTCCTTCCTTTTAAAAATATTAGAAAAATCTTTAAAAGGGGAAGAGAGAGAAATAATAATAAAAAAAGGATAAAAAGTTTTTATTAAAGAAGAAAAAAAGGTTTGGGAAATTGGCTATGTTTTTAAAGCCATGATTATTTATTTTAGCGAGCTCTCTTTAGGTTTGGGTGTGACTAGTCGTCATGTTTATCTTTGATTATCCGCACCAAAACCTAAGCATACGTTTCAACTTAGTTAAGTCCTATTTATTTATGCTTATAAGTTAGACTAGTGCCATTGCGAGAGTGTGAACGGGCAAGCCTATGGCCATTGACATTGATGGATTTCTTTGGAGGGTATCTCAATCTTATATTTGTGTAATGTCAATCTTAGTACGCATGCTGCCTTCTCCCCAAATATAATTTTAGGATTTACCGAATTTTCAATTCTAAAGTAAAAATAATAAGTGGAAACACATTTTTGAAAAATAAAAACTAAATTGTATATTTAGTAGGTTTTTCTACTAAAATAGCTACACACATAGGCATAAGACTTCACATTTTACTCCTTAGGTTCAATTTATTTTTCTAGCATTGAAATTTTTCTGCTCAATATGGAAAGTTGTTTGCTCGGGACTAGCAAACGAGTAAGTATGAGGGTATTTGATAACTCTCATTATTAACTTATTTTTATATAGATTTTATTTAATAAATAAATAATTTTTATTTAGTTTTTATTAATAATATTATTAATTACTCTCTTTTCTTATTTCAGGATAATCTGGGCTGCCAATAGTATTTTGGAGCCTGCAAGACTGATTAGGAGAAGAAACTGAGAAAATCTGGAAAAATCACATTTACACGCCTATGTCACGGGCGTGACCCTCAGGTCACGGGCGTGATAAGTGGACGTGACTGTAAGACCCTTTTTTTTGCTTCGCCTCCGGGTCTTATGCCCAGAATCATCATTTTGCGGTGACACCAACACTCGGGAAGGTCGCCACTACAAAACACAGATCCTGTCGGCAGTAACGATTACCAAAGAAGTAGAAGTACATAGTTTAGAACAATTAAGTCTAAGTCCACAATGACATGTAGTATAAAGAAAGCTGAATCACAGCACAGCCCACATAGAAATGAAACAGAAGCAGAAGTAGTAAAACGACAAAGATAAAATGGGCTCTTTCCCGGTACATCATGTCCTCACTACAACAGTCTCGCGGAAGCAAACTATACTAATAACTCATGGATCCTGAGGCTGGTGCTCCTGTACTAGACTGGCCCACCTCCATGTGCACCATACTCCGCTGGTGCTGCATCTCCTACTGCTGCTCCCTGTCTCCCATCTGGTGCTCCAAAAATGTTTGGTCCACTGACCGTTAGTCAAAAAGACTAAGCCTATTTTTCCCCCACCCCTCCCCCAGTGGCTCCTAGGCACCGTGCGAGAGGAATGATACGAAAGCTATGATGGTGGAGAGTAAACAAGAGCAGATGATGGTGTACCTAATCTAATAGTTTTATTATAATATTCACAGTGCTACAAAAATAAATGGAAACTAGCAATACTAACGTAATAGAGGAGTAAAGAGTAGGAAGTAAAGTGCACCATAAAAGAAATGTAACAGACAACCACAAAGAAAATAACCTTAGCTTATAAGCATGCCCACACAAGCTTATAAAATAAGGTGTCATTTTGCAAGGCCTAACGTATAAAAAGTCTCATACCAATTTATACATTAGGGGTAAGGGTTGAAATGTGATGATGACATGATATGTTATGTTATGTGGGTTTAATGATATGTTCATACAAGTGCAACACACACACACAACTCTATGCACACAGACCTACAGTTCCCCATTTGGAGTTAGATAAACTCTTAGGTACCTGCCGTCATGGCAAATAGAGGCAGTGGGTTAGACCACCCCACCTCTAGGCCAACATTCATACCACCTAACCTAGACCTTCATTCGCCTCAACACGAAGAACACACCGCGGAGCCTCTGTGTACTCTGCTGGCAAATCTACCAGTCTTTTCCTTTACTAAGTGTAGACCACACCCGTCGAGTCATCATATTAATATCGGTGTGAACAACCATCAAATATTGAAGACACACCACCTTATGCACATGTAGCCATGAATTCCTGAGCCATCAGCTCCCTGGACTAACATGTCCGTTACAACTACCTTCCGAGCCTTTGGCTCGTCGGGCTAACTTGTTAATTTCCACAACCATCGAGCCTACCGCTCAGGTAACCAAACCAAGCTAACCCCCTGAGTCATCGAGGTGAGTGAAAGTGAAGCCATAGTATTTACTAATTGCTCCTTGGCATTTTAGTCTTAAGATTTAAGGTTAACCTTGGACTGCCCAAGGCATTCCCTGTGAAGGGCTCTTGAGGGCACTAGGAACTATGATGAGATGAAGACCAAAGCTCCCTTTCGCAAGGTACTTATTATTGTTGGTATCTACCCATGTCCTAACTCTCCTGATCTTATACTTGAACTAAACCTAAGTGTATTTAGACTTTCTCCAAGGGAATATCGATCCATCGTTGATCTCGATCACGACCTTAACTTAGCCATCCAGGCTCTCACAACCTGACTCCTCTTTCATATCTAAATCATACAAAGTACACCATTTATCCCACCTTCTCAATCCAAGGCTTACATGTTATCTTATATCTACAGCTTTTCTATGTGCAGACCTAATGAGCTACATGATGTGCATGAGTGATGACCCCCTCCAAATATTCATCCAAATGATCTAAGATTTTTACTGGGGGTCTAATATGAGATTTTAAAGATAAATCCAGAATATAATATTCTTCCTAATTTATTTGGCATTTATTTAATTTTTAGCAAAATCAGGTTAGCTATACTTTTGAACATCAAGTATACTTTTCTATCATGGTATGGCCTTAAAAAATTATGACAAGCGTATAATATCCAAATAACAGTAAATACTTAAATGCATAATTTTTCCAAAAAGTTTTGACCTCCAGACTAATTATTGATTAAATAACCACATTAATAGGGCAAAATAGAAAATAATAGAAATAATCATCTAAAAATAAAATAAAAGTTAGCAGATGTTAAACGTGACTAGAATTGACAACTGACCAAATTTAGTAATTTTTTAAACATATTTGGCCATATAATAAATCATTTAAGAATATTCTACACAAGACACTTTGTGAAGCATCCTATATGAAAAGGCTTCTAATAATTTAATAAACATTCACAGAGCATGATGAAGCCTTAAGATATCATCAAATCAAATTTCATAATTTTTTAGTGAGTAAATAACTCATAATAATTTTTCTTACTAATAGGGCAATTACTAGGTTTGTGAATGAAGCACTATAAATATTATTCCAAAATATATACCAAAATTTCCAGAGATTATTAACCATTATATAAGATCACTTCCTAAGTTTCATAAACATACAAGATCATATAATCATGCAATAAAATTATGAGTAAAAGTACCCTAATTGGTCCTAAACTATTTCCATGGGAATGTAAGTTCCTAAAAATTCTAAAATTATTTACTAGGGCTTATTTCCACCCTAGGAACTCACTTACCAAGTTCTAATATATTCCAAGGACATATGGTCCCATGTCCTTCTTTGAGCTCAAAACTTAACCCTAGGGTTCACACAATAGTTCTAGGGTATTTCAACCCTAAACCACCCAAAATCTCTTGTGGGGGTGTTTTATATGATATTAAGTCAGTGGCCAAGGTTTCATCCCTTTTGGATGGGGATTGGCCACTCAACCCATCAAACACACATTTGCCCTAATTTGTCCCATAGGGACCAAACTTTGGTCACACCAATACCTACTCAAATAAAACCTAAATGGGCTGACATTTATACCAGTTACTTAGCATGACCCTAAGGGTCATCTACCAAAATTTTGGGGGATTGTTAAGTCATTAGACCCTATAATTAACCCATACATGAATTATTAGATATTTACAAAACATATATATAAATGTTCTCCAAAAAATTCTATTTTTGGATATGTAAGAGGTATAGGTAAGAGTGACCCCTAGTCCACATCTCAAGTCATTTGGATTGCTAGATTGATGGGGGCACTAAATTTAGTCTATGGCTAACCCTATGTATAGACTGTACCATTTTGAGTGCTGTGGTCAGACCACTAACCCAAATGTATTGAAACAAATTTTAAAATAAACTAGACTTCAAGGACTACAAATTTTATGTTTTTTATTTTCATAGTAGAGGGCTGTAGGTATTTTTAATATTTAATTCAATATCCTACAATAACTGTGACATAATGAAATAATAATCCTTAATATAATCGGGCAACACAAATCTTGACGCAATAACAGACGGAATCCGTTCATCTTTCGCAGCGCGCTAACGGCCCAGATTAACATGTCCTAGGCCACTTTGGCCGGTGATTTCCCGGCCACCCACGCCCCTTCCCGGCCGGCCACTGCCACCACCATCTTCGTTGAAGTGGCGGCCGGCGATTCACGGTGGTAGACCGGCCAGAGATAGCCAGAATAATGAATGGTGGATGGAAAAAAAGCTTGAAAAACCAAGCTCTCAGCTCCCATGATCTGGGGCCAATTGGACCCAAACCTTGGGGCCAAAAGATAGAGATCTATCCACAAAGATAGAGGAGGATGACATGACCTTCTGGGTTGGTTGGAGTCATGCCATTACCGGTGGTGTTGATTTCGGGTGCTCTGCAACCACACTACCAGAGGGCTCAAAATCTTCAAGGGAATGTTGGAACCGATTGCTGAGGGTCTAGGGAAGATTTTAAAAGGATCAGTTGGGGGAGAGGAGGGGTCTAATTTTTCATGTCCATTAATGGCCATGAAAGCTCTTTTTAGCCACCCTTGGATCCACTGAACTCAGCCTCTGATTTGCCCTGAGAGGCTCTTGGTCTCCTCAAAATTGAAGGGGGAATGAATCTATAACAATTGGGGAGGCCCTTGGCCTTCCTAGCCATGAATGGCCTCTTCCTCTCCCTTTCTCTCTCCTCCATTAAAGGGAAAATGAGGTTTCTCTCTCCTAGTCACCCCCTCTAGAATTTGAGTGGCATTTTGGGTAAATATAAGCCTCCTAAAGCTAGTGGGCCACTCAACTTGGGCTTAGCCCAAGTGAGTTGGGCTAGGTTGGGTCAACTTGAGCTTATTTGACCCAATTTAGGGTTGAGTTGAAGAGAATCAGGTTCAAATGTGCCATCAACACATATCCCGAAAACCCAGTTCAATTATATAGGTAAACCAGATGAAAATACTCTAAGTCCAAAAGCGTTGAGTGGTGTCAAGACCACTAAACACTGTATTGAGTGGCGATGAGACCACTCAACATGGTGTTGAGTGGAGTTGAGTGGTGTTGAGACCACTCAATGCCACATTGAGTGGCATTGAGATAACTCAACGCCGCGTTGAGTCCACTCAACGCCTCATCATCCAGAATATTTCTAAGTCAAAAGCGTTGAGTGGCATTGAGACCACTCAATGCCTCGTTAAATCCACTCAATGCTGCGTTGAGTCCACTCAATGCCTCGTTGAATGGCATCGAGTACACTCAACGCACTAGACTCCTCGTCGAATGGAATCGAGTGAACTCAATGCAATCGATGCCTATTGACTCTAGAACATTCCTTTCCTAAGTTAGAGTTGATTGAACCATATAGTGGGTCCTCTGTGAATCCACCCTAACCCTTGGGTCAAACCTAGTCTATCCCCATTCATCCACCATATATCCTACCCTAATCTTAGTTAAGGGGTCTAGTTGCTTGAGGGATGTTATAGTGACCCTCACAAAAGTTCCAAAAGATAATACCATGTCAATTAAAATTACACGCCCCCATGTAACGTGCGTGATATGGGGCGTAACCAGGACACAGGCGTGGCTGACAGAAGGACCTCCAGTTTGTATTTCCACGTCGAATTAATATTACGTGCCTTGGACACAGCATGACTATTAGGACACGGGCGTGACCATTAGGACATGAGCGTGACTAATAGGCGTGACATCCAGATCAGGCGTGCTGCAGAATTATGAAGCCAGTTTCAGATCCAGGCAGTTTCAAGCTTACACGCCCTAGGTCACGGGCGTGAACTATGGGCGTGACCTCTTCAACAACTGCTAGATTAATTCCCGCCATTTCGATTTCCCACTGTTTCAAGTAACAGTAAAGACACCCTAGGTCACGGGCGTGACCTAGGGGCGTGACCCGCAAAATAATAATTTTAGCAGTTTTTCTCCCAACATTCCCGAGCTTTCAAGAGGACGGTTCTGCACCTTATACGCCCCCTAGTCACGGGTATGACCGAGGGGCGTGACTCTCCAGAAAAATTCCTATAAATTCCAGACAGAGCCTGGAGCATCTAAGAGTCATCTAGGAGTAGATTTTAGGAAGTTTCAGTAGCTTAATTTCTAGTTCTTGTATTTCTTTATTGTAATTTCAATTTCATAGAATAACTTTGCTTTGTTTTTTTCAATTTAAGCACTTTTTCTATCATGTCTTCCTTTTTATGTAGTTTTTACATCATGTCAAATAGCTAATTTCAATTAGCACTTGATCTTGATGATCTTTTAATGAAATAAACTTATTTTTCAAGCTCTCTTTATTTATCGCTTTGATTTACCTTTGATTTCAATTGTGTCGAATTCACCTTTTGATATTAGGTTCGTATCCTAGATTTATCGAGAGATTGTGGATATGAGTAGAACACTCAAAAGTAGGAGTTGCATGCACTCCTCGAGAGAGGATGGCACAACTCTTCTGGATTGTAGTCAAGTCCAATAGTGGGGTTCACCGCATAAAGCAAGCTTAGAGGTTTCAATTGTTTGAGGGGTCTTAATCGATACAACCTAAGTTTAGTCGAGAGCATATTCTCGAGAGAGGCGCTTTTGTAACATGGGAACCTCCACATTCGAAGTAGTTAATTTAGAAGTTTGAATTATATGAAAAGTTTATTTTATTTTAAAGGGAGTCTAGATCAAGTGTTAATTTTAGTTCATAGTTCTATTAAAATTCTATTTTTATATTCAATAAAATAATATTAATTTGAGTGAGTAGAAGTAGTCAACAGGCCCCGAGTCTAACACGACACTTGATCCTATACTCTAGAACGATTGGTACACTTGCCTTAACGATTTATAATTATGCTCTAGCATGAATTTTAACCATCACTTTTGTCTATCATTAGTCCATTGATAATTGTTCATGGACATGCCTTCGATTAACTCATGTGCAGCTTTAGGAGTTTTGTTGTTCAATGTTCCGCCTGCAGTAGAATCGATCAATTACTTTGTGGACAAATTCTGTCCATTATAAAATTTTTAGAATTGAAGCCATGGGGGTATTGTGTGATGAAGACATCGACACAATAATTCGTTATATCTCTCCCATGTATCATACAAGGATTCTCCTTCCAACTGGTTGTAGACATTGATATCAATCATGAGCTTAGCAGTCTTTGATGGCAACAAATATTTTAAGAAAAATTTCTCAACCATCATTTCTCAAGTAGTGATCAAACCGTTTGGTAAGGAGTTCAACCACTGCTTTTCCTTATGTAACATGGAGAACTGAAATAATCACAGATGGATGGCATTATTAGTTGCTCCATTTATCTTGAAGGTATCACAAATCTCTAAAAATTTGAGATATGAACATTAGGATCTTCGTCTTGGAGACCATCAAATTGGACGTATTGTTGTACCATCTGAATAATACCCGATTTGAGTTAAAAATTGTTTGCTATTACAGTTAGTCGAATAATACTAGACCTTATCCCAGTTACATCAGGACGTGCTTAATCAGCCATAGTTCATTATTGATTCACATCCTCTTGATTGTTCTCTATGGCTTCAAGGTGGCCTGTATTTAAGATTGATGTTTCTTCCACTGAATGATTGTTGGAAGTCGCACTGACTACCAAATTAGATGATTGTACTTGGCAGTTTAATCTTTATGGTTCATACTAAAATTCAACTAAACCATTATTCCTCTTCCTGGTCATATACAGGGTACTACAACAAAAAGATCAAGTGGAATTGATACAAGATAAACTATGAAAGTAATTAATGATAAAAATTTCAAGTATGGATGAACTAATCAGATAAGTATAAATTGAAAAGTTAGATTAATAAATTATAAGGTTTCAGAATAATTAAAGTGTGTCTCCGGCAATGGCGCCAAAAACTTGACACTCTTATTGTTTTCTTGTAAAAGAAACTAATAGATAGATTCTTATACTGAATATTTATTCAATTTAGAGCTCAGGCAAGCGATCAAATCAATTATAGTATATGAGTTTAAAGTACCTCGTACCGTATTCCTAAGGGTTCTTTCAGTTTCTCTTACTCACTTACACTCAATTATCTTACCGATGATAGTTCAGAAAAGCAAATTTAATTAGTTTTCTAAGGCTAAATTGACTTTAGAATTATAGGAAATTGAGAGAATAACAAGATAGTTTTCTAAGAGATACTTTGTATGAGAGTGTATTTTCACAAACTTAGCTTTGATATTTCACTTTATTTCTTCTTAACATTTCATAGAATTCTACCAACCGTGGAGTTTTCAAAATTCATTAATTTCTCTCTCTCGAGCAAATCAATGACCAAGTGAAAGTTGAATGAATGAAATTTCTTCCATATCATAACCCTTAAATCTTGGTTTATCCTTCTATAAAACTCACTCCTAGTTTTAGTACTAATGTGGGAGGTTTATACTTTCCTATCTCTAAGATTACATGCAACCCCCTTTATCTATAAATGATCTTATAAAACTCCTAATCTCTTGATCATGAATTATGAAATCGAATAAGAGAAAGTCCTAGATTATAGATTAATCATAAAAGAACTAAGAAAAGACAAGTAACCAAATCAAACCAAAGTATTGTTCTCATACATATCATGCAAAAAGAAAAATTGCTCCATAAATAATATTCCAAATTCAAAGGAAGAAGAAGGATTAGAAAAGTTAGACATTACAAATTCTTGTTCTTTAATCCTCCTCTCCAATGAACTTTTTTCTTTTTGTTCTCGTTTCTCTCTAGGCCTCCTTCTTCTCCCAAAAGTCCCTTTATTCTTGTTTTTCCAAGTTTTTATACTCCTGGGCAGAATTTGATCGAACACGGCTTCTAACACGACTGTATTCAAGGCAGTGTCGGAAAGCGTATGTACGATTTCTACCCAAACATTGTGATGGTTCATAAGTCATATCAAAAAACACGGGGCTCGATACGATCGTGTTCCGCCTTCTTGTGAAAACGTCATTCTTCAGTGGATAACACGAGTACAGACACACTTGTGTCCTTAGCTGTATAGCCCTCTATCTTGGGCTTCTTTTCCTATCTTAACTATAACGGGTTGTCTAGCCATGTGATGTTATGCTTGTCTCTTGAAGTTGTAAATTGTTATTTCAACTTGCCAAAAGTACCTGAATTTCTTAATTCCTTTTTATAACGATTGTCTTAATTGTTAAGGTTAGAGAATTGCATAGTAATCTCATATTTTTTTATGAAAAATAAAACATTAATAGAATGGGTTATAGAAATCAGGACTTTAGGTAAAGCAATATGAAAAATGCTAAATATAAGGGTTTGAGTGTGGAGATTGGTAAGAAATTAAAGCTGAAAAATTTTATATAAATTACCCTCATCAATCGGCCAACTTTGGATAGCATGGAAGAAGGGGCAGGCACCTCAGTAGAGGAAGCGACATCAGAGGGATTCAACGGGGTGGTCAGCACCTCGCGGGGTTGCCCAACCTTAGTTTGTACTAGAAGCGTGAAGGCAGGAGTATTCAGCCAATATTCTAGGCGAGCAGAGCCATCTGTCGAGACATCAAGATCCTCTCCCAAACCCATCTGGTCCAACAGGTCTTTGGTCGTGCCTGGAATGGAGGAAGACACTGCAGGGTTAGTGAGATCCTCATTTGACATAAAAGACCCCTCTACGATTGGAAGATCCTTCTTTAGTTTCTTCTCCTTCTTCCAGTGCTCGCCCTCCTTGTCATTGCCACACCGATTATGCTCTTTTGTGGGCTAAAGCTGCGTATTGAGTATATCACCAAGGAAGCTGAACTTCTTTGCTACTTCTTCAGCGGTGTAGACCATCTCGCAGTAATCAAAAACCGATGCCAAGGGGTCATCCCCTCCCCCTCTATTTATAGAGATCAGGGGGGGGGGTCTGTCGAGTATCATAAAGGCAAAATCTCCCCTAAATTCCTTGCCGAATATAGAGTTGGATGTTTTTTTCTGTGCTCCAAGATCGCTCGAAAAGAGCGGGGATTGTGTACAACCCTTATTCGTCAAGGTTTAATGGTCAATAGTCAACACTCAACAGTTAGCAGTCATCAACCAACATCAATACTAGAAGACCAGGTCAACAAGTAGTAGCGGACCATGAGATGATCCTTTGGTATGGGTGAGCATCATACTTGCCAGGGTGCGTGACCACCCTGGGGTGCAGATGAGCATCGAAGCCCTTGTCTACCAGGCGAGTTCCAATTAGCATGAGGTACTTTGTGAGCATCGAAGCCCTTGCCGACTGAGTTTCAACGCTCAGAGCCCCCCATTTTATCTATAAATAGGACCCCAGAGGTACTAGGAATGACATCTTGAGACCCCCCATTTTAACATTAGCTTCTCTTTGCGTGGTGCCTTCCTCGTATCTAGCTCAGCCATCTTTGGTTATGTATGGGAAACTCTTCCAAGTTTCTTGATACATAGTGGGACCTCCCTGCTGCAGTGTTTGGGGTCCTCTAGTGGTTTTTTTTCTCTCTCATGTTTCATCTTCCAACCAGGCGACTGAGCCACTGAGCCGAGTAGCCTCGGGTTATAGTTAGATCCGAATATTTTGGAGTCGAGATTTTCTTGGCATCAACACTCTTATCCTCATGACATAAGAACACATATATTTTTTTCTCTTCATATAAAAAAATAGGAGTAATGAATTTTTTCCTCTTACTCCATCTTTTTTCATTTCGGCGGTTACATATGTTTACCAAGGAATATTAAATTCTCAAGACATATGATCTAATAATAAAAGAACAAAATTGTATATGTTTACTAAGGGATGATTCATTTTATTTTCTCATCCCCAATGACATATAATCTAACAAGAAAAATAAAAAAATAAGGGAAAAGTTAAAAAATTTTTAGAAAATAAATCAAAATATAAGAGTGCAACTACTAGTAGATTAAAATTTCCTAAGAATCTAAAAACATGAAGTAGATTTAATTAAAAACTAAAGGTGTTAAGAAAAGAACCACAAAATCGAAACTAATTATAATTAAAGCGAACATGTGCTAAAAAATTACTCTTAACAAATTAAATTCATAAGAAGTTTCTTAAAATTAAATCATCTAAAAATTAAATCTAACTAAGAAAAAATAAAATTGATAGATAGATTCATAATCTCTAATCTATACTCGATTAAGACAAGTGTACCTATCGAAATATAGCATAGGATATAAAAAAAATATCAAGATCATATTAAAACTCGGGTTTATTGAGTACTTCTATTTCGAGAAAACAACTATTATTTTGCCGAAAAAAATTTAATATAAATTTATAATTAAATTAAAATGAAAAATAAGAAACCTATTCTTGAACAAAACACGCTTTTAATGAAATATAAAAGATATTTTATAAACTTCTAATCCGATTCTTGATCGTGGAGATTCCCAAAATATTAAGTTGCCTCTTCCGAGGATTGTGCTCAACTGAGATTAAGAATATTAACCAAACTCTTGTTCTAATCGATAACTTATTACTCGCCTTATCGAGGAGAATCCTGTTATTGGATTTGACTCCAATCCAGAAGATTTTCGTCATCATCTCTCGAGGGTTACGATCAACTCTCCTTATTCCTAAGCGATCAATTCGTATGCACGATCCTTTCAGATACTTGAGTACGAAAACATATATCAAAATCCATAACCGGCATATGAACTCGACGCATTAAAGTCAGGAATAAATCTAAGGTGGAGAAAGAGAGAATAAAAGAGAAATGATAATTTCATTCAAACTTCACTATGATCAAAACTAACATTAATACTACTTAACATTATGAAATAAAAATGGTATATGAAGGAAGAAACATTGCTAAAAATAAAATCTAAATTATCATTACATAGAGAGAAATTACCTGAAAAAAAACTACGTTAAAATAAAAGAAAAATACAAAGAAGGAAATCGATAAAAAACAAAAAAATATAAAGGCATCTCTGCCCAAATGGGTAGAGAAAGAGAGCGCTTGAGAGAAGAGCATGCTTGGAATATGTCCTCTATTTATAGATGAATGAGTGGATGAATGTGAGAGAATGTGAAGGGTTGGAAATTAGGGAAAATTAAAGAGAGAAATATTAAGAGTTAAAATGACATTAAATGGAGGTGGCATCATGAAATGAAGATGAGTTTGGCCAATACAAATGAGGAGATGAATGTGGAGTGATGGAAGGGGAAGAGGTAAGAAGGAGAGATGAATAGGGGTTGGCCATGCATTAAATGGAAGAAATAGGAGGGGTCGGGCAGGCATGAATGGGAGAGGAAATGACTTACGGTTTAAGAGGGGGAGAATGAAAGTTGGAAACAAATAATACATTTTAAAGGAAGGAACTGCAAGGGGAAATGAAAGGGTCCCATCCACATTAAAATTTGGAGTTTAGTTCATGCAAGAATGGATGATGATAATAATATTTAAATGAAGTTGATGATGATGTGGCGACATGGAGTTGGAAGTGGTCGGGTTAATTACATGGGGGGACTGACTATTTTGATGTTATAAATGTATATTATAAAATATCATTTAAGAAGAGGAAGGGGTGGGGGCGGGTAGTAGCAATAAAGAGGAGGTTTTAATATGGTGGTTTTGATAAATATTAAAAGGTGACTGTTTTGGTTTTAGGAGAGGTAGAGGTGGTGGTTTATAGAGATAGAGAGATATTCATGAAATTAATGGTGGATTTAACTTTATCAAAGGTGGCGGGGTTAATTAGTGGAGGGATTAGTGATAAATTGGAGGTGGAGGATTATTATAAAAGAATAGGAGGCGGTATTAAAGGTGGCGGGTTGAATTAGATGAGCTGACAGTTAAATTAGAATGAGGCATATTAAGTTAGATTAGTTTGTATGGATAAGATGGTGGAGGACTAATGAATTTATTTGCATAAATTTTGGTGTGAGGTGGCAACATGCATGAATGATAATAGGGATGATTGCAATTAAATATTTGTTTTCACGATCTTTGCATGAAGATGGATGGGGTGTGGGTAGCAGCTTAGATGGCAGTGGTGGGAAATAACTTGAATGGAGGTGATCTTAAGTGTGGCATGGAATCGAGTGGAACTTCATGGTGACGAGTTGTAATTGCATGAAAGGTGACATGAAAATAGCTCGGGTAACATGACAACTCTATCAAATTTGTCATTCTTCAACATCTGGGGCACGACCACAACATTATTCTATAAAATAAAATAAAATTATATTAGTAAAATTAAAACATACGAGTTATTAATAAAAATAGAAACAATATTTAAAATTAAAATTAAAATGATACTAAATACTATAATTAAAATATGTATAAATCCTACTCATCAAATACCTTCACACATGAGCTTTTGCTATTCCAGAGAAAAAGAAAGAGAACTATTTATAAAACATAAAAAAGATTTTCAATTAAACTAAAAATTTATTAAATCACAAGTTAGTTAAAAATTAAACTTAGAAATTTACGAGATAAGTCCTAAATTATGAAATTAAAATGAAAAAAGAGAAATATTTAGCCAAAAATTCTAAAATAAAATAACTAGTATTTCAAAATTGAGTACTTAGCAAACATTAGATTAAAATTATAAAGCCCTAATTTTAAAGAAACTTCAAATAAAAATGAAATCTAATACTTATGCTCTCCCAATATTTTAATTTAAATTTTAAATAATTATATTGGTTAAAGGGGCTATGGGGGAGACAAGAGATATGAAGAGGTCTTTAATAATAGGGGATGAATTTTTTCCTCTCACGCTACTCATTTCTTGCTTTTAAATTTTTATATATTTACCAAAAAATGATAGAATATTATCCTATCATTTTTCACGATGTATAAGTACTTTTTTCTCTCTTCATAAAAAATGCAAATGATTAGGAGTAATGAATTTTATCCTCTTACTCCAACTTTTTTACTTAAAATGGGTTGCTTAATTATGTTTACGAGGGAATAATGAATTTTATCTTCTTATTCTCATGACATATGATTTAACAAGAAAAAAAGTATGGGAAGGCTAAGATAAAGGGCTAAACAAATTTTAGAAAGTAAACTAAAATACTAGAGAACAACTACTAGTAGATTAAACTTTCCTAAGAATATAAAAACATTGAGGTAGAAATAATTAAAATCAAAAAATGTTAAGCAAAATTTCTACAAAATGTAGCTACTTAAATTAAGAGAGAATGTGCTAAATAAATTACTCTAAACAAATTAAAACCATAAGATATTCCTTAAAACTAATTCACCTAAAAATTAAATCTAACTAAGCATTATGAAATAAAAGATTAGCAAACTAAAAATAATAAAAATGCTTATAAATAAATTCCAACAAAATTTCTGAAAATAACAAAAACAATGTAATGGTTTATTATATTTTTGGATTTTATAAGGTTTTCATATTTTTCAGAATTTTGAATATGATCTATTTTTGGATTTTTTTAAGGATATAAAAACTAGAAAAGAAAAATAACATAAAGAAGAACTATAATACTTAAAGTATTTTTTATATTTTTGAATTTTCTACTTTTTTTTTGAAATTTTACTTTTCTATATTTTTTGTGATTTTAAAATTTCTAATATTTTTTATTTTTTAAATAATAGAAAGAGAAAGACTACAACACCTCTACACTTTAAATTCAACATTGTCCCCAATGTTGAAAACTAAGTATGGAAGAAACAAAAGGAATAAAAACACGAATATAAACAAAAAGGGGGGGGGAGAAAACACGTCCCTGATTTGGAGACAAAGTTACTACCATGAGCACCTGCAACATGTTAAGATAAAGACAACAAATCATAACAAAAGAAAAAAATAAGAAAAATGTTTTTGGTAATATTTTATGAGCTTTATATTTTTTGGATTTTTTGATTTTTAACTTTTTTAGGGGATTTTTGTGTTAAACTACCTAAAAATAACAAAAATAGAAAAGATATTTTTGTCACTTAAATTAGTCTTGGACTTCCCAAGGTCTACCTGGTGAAGGGCACACAAGGTACTAGGAAATACGATGGGATGACACCCTAAATCTCCCTTTCCAAGAATTTAGTTATAATTTTTAATGTTTTTGAGGGAAAAAAGAAAATAAAAAGATAAAAAAATAGCGTCATCCCTTTTCAAAATATTGACAAAATAATTCTCGGCAACGACGCCAAAAACTTGATAGATAAATTGATAATCTCCAATCTATACTTGATTAAGGTAAGTGTGCTTAACAAAATATAGCATAAGAAATAAAAAATATAAAGGCCGTATTAAAGTTTGGGTCTGTCGAGTACTTCTACTTCGATAAAATAATTATTATTTTACCTGTGAAAAATTTAAGATAAATTTATAATTAAATTAAAATGCAAAACAAGAAACATATTCTTGAATAAAACACACTTTGAATGAAATATAAAAAATATTTTATAAACGTTTAATCTGATCCTTGACCATGAAGATTCTAGAAATATGAACACACTTCTTTTGAGAATTACGTTCAACTGAGATTAAGAATATTAACCGAACTCTCGTTCTAATCGATAACTTAATACTCGTCTTACTGAGATGAATCCCACAATAAGATTTGTCTCTTATCCAAAAGATTTTTACCATCCTCTCTCGAGGGTAACGATCCAATCTCTTTATTCTTGAGCGATCAATTCGTATGCATTATCCTTTCAGATACTAGAGTATGAAAATATATATCAAAATCCATAGCCGGCTTATGAACTCAACGCATTAAAATCAGGAATAAATCTAAGGTGGAGAAAGAGAATAAAAGAGAAATGATAATTTAATTCAAACTTCGCAATGATCAAAACTAAAATTTATACCACTTAACATTACAAAATAAAAAAGGTACAAGAAGGAAGAAACATTGTTAAAAATAAAATCTAAATTATCAATGCATAGAGAGAAATTACATGAAATAAAACTATACTAAAATAAAAGAAAATTACAAAGAAGAAAATCGGCAAATAACAGAAAATATAAAGACATCTCTACCCAAATGGGCAGAGAAAGAGAGCGCTTGAGAGAAGAGTATGCTTGGAATACGGCCTCTATTTATAGATAAATGAGAGGATGAATGTGAGAGAATGTGAAGGGTTGGAAATTGGAGAAAATTAAAGAGAGGAATATTAAGGGTTGAAATGAGATTAAAAAGAGGTGGCATCATGAAATGAGGAGTTAGGCCAATACAAATGAGGAGATGAATGTGGATTGTTGGAAGGGGAAGAGGTAAGAAAGAGAGATGAATGGGGGCTGACCATGCATTAAATGGAAGAAATAAGAGGGGCAGGCATGCACGAATGGGAGAGAAATTAAATGACTCATGGTTTAAGAGGGGGAGAAGGAAAATTTGAAGCAAATAATAAATTTTAAAAGAAGGAAATGCAAGGGGAAATGAAAGGGTGTCAGCCACATTCAAAGTTATAGTTTAGTGCATGTATGAATGGATGATGATAATAATATTTAAATGAAGTTGCTGATGATGTGGCAGTATGGAGTTAGAAGTGGTCAGATTAATTGCATGGGGGCTGGCAGTTTTGATGTTATAAATGTATAATATAATATATACATTTAAGAATAGGAAGGGGTGGGGGCGGGTAGTCCAATAAAGAGGAGGTTTTAATATGTTGGTTTTGATAAATATTAAAAGGTGTCTGTTTTGGTATTAGGAGAGGTAGAGGTGGTAGTTTAGAGAGAGAGATATTCATTAATTAAGGGCGTTTATATTGGCAGCCCGTATATTGATATTGGCAGCCCAAAAATTAATGAAAAACACACGTAATATGGCCGCTAATAGCAGCCCAAAATGCGGGTTTCACGCCTTTTAAAAATAGGCCTACTATATGATATTTTTAGAAAAAGTGTTCAACATAAAAGTTGTAGATCTCGACGAGATCTACAACTTTCATGTTGAACACTTTTTCTAAAAATGTCATATAGTAGGCCTATTTTCAAAAGGCGCGGAACTCGGGCGGAACTCGCTTAGTTCCGCTCGGGTTCCACGCCTTTTGAAAATAAACCTCCTATATGACATTTTTAGAAAAAAATGTTTAACATAAAAGTTGTAGATCTCGTCGAGATCTACAACTTTCATGTTGAACACTTTTCCTAAAAATGACTTTTAAAAACCTATTTTATGGGCTGTCATTAGCCATTGGGCTGCCAATAACGATTTACTTGGCTGTCATTATAATTGAGCTGCCAATATCGATATACGGGCTGCCAATATAAATGTCCTTAAATTAAGGGTGGTTGTGACTTTATAAAAGGTGGTGGGGTTAATTAGTGGAGGGATTAGTGATAAATTGGAGGTGGAGGATTATTATAAAAAATAGGAGGTGGTAAGATTAAAGGTGGCGGGTTGAATAAAATTAGCTGGCAGTTAAATTAGAATGAGGCAGATTAAATTAGATTGGTTTGCATGGATTAGATGGTGGCGGACTAATGAATTTATTTGCATAAATTTTGGTGCGAGGTGGCTACATGCATGAATGAGAAGAGGGAACTTTTGGGTGGCGGCAATTGAATATTTGTTTTCACGAGCTTTGCATGAAGAAGGATGGGGTGTGGGTAGCAGCTTAGACAGTAGTGACCGGAAATAACTTGAATGGCAGTGATCTTGAGTGCGGCATGGTGTTGAGTGGAACTTCAAGCCGACGGATTGTAATTTCATGAAAGGTGACGTGAAAATAGCTCGGTCAACATGACAACTCCAACAAATTTGTCATTCTTCAACATCTGGGGAGCGGCCGCAACATTATTTGAGAGGACTTAGCGCAACCACTCGCACCAAAAGCCCGGACTGATGGAGGACGGCGCAACTAATCTTTATATCAAAGGTCCTCGGGCGGATCCACGGGGCAGCCAGTTAAGGCATTACCGCATAGCACCGCAGCGCGGGGGCGATTCCGGACCGTAGCCCCAAAAATCCCCCCCCCCCCCCCGGAAACGACCCCGGGGTTTCGAACCCGCGACCCCCTCTGATACCACTTGAGAGGACTTAGCGCAACCACTCGCACCAAGAGCCCGGACTGATGGAGGACGGCGCAACTAATCTTTATATCAAAGGTCCTCGGGCGGATCCACGGGGCAGCCAGTTAAGCCATTACCGCATAGCACCGCAGCGCGGGGGCGATTCCGAACCGCAGCCCCAACATTATTCCTACAAAATAAAATAAAATTATATTAGTGAGAAAACATATGATTTATTAATAAAAATAGAAATAATATTTACAGATACTATAATTAAAATACGAATAAATTCTACACATCAAAAATATTAGGAATCTAAAAATAGTACAAATGCTTATAAATAAACTCAAACTAAATTTTTGAAAATAACAAAAAACTAAGGAGAGGTTTATTTGAAAACTTTTATTTGTTTTTCATAGTTTTCCTTTAATTTTTTTTTGAAATATAATAATACTAAAATAGAAGAAAGTAATAGACTAATCCTAATTTTTGGTTAATTCTTGGATTTCCTGAGGTTTATCCTGTGAAAGTATCGTAATAGTACTAGGAGATATGATGGGATGAAAGAACACATCTTCCTTTCTAGGAATTTTTTTGATTTTCTATTACTTTTTGAAATTTTTGTGATTTTTTAACATTTTGAAATAAAAATAAGACACACCTCCATACTTAAAGTTAAACATTGTCCCTAATGTTTAAAAATAAGTATGATCGATAGGAAAAAAATTATACAGTTAAAGATTAGCAAAACAGATAATAATAATTAAAATGCACAGGCAACACCCTTAATTCATGTTGCGAGCAATATGCCAAAATATTTTGCCCGACGACTCCTCTGTTATAGCCTTGATTCTTCTTTTGTTGACGGTGAGCTTCAAATTGTGAATCCAAATTACTTTTCTATACATTAGGTAATTTGGAATGTTGGAAAAGAGCGGTAAATGAATCATCGAAATCATTTAATTGGAACGGTTCATCTCTTATATGAAAATTGCTAGAAAAAGAAGAATCAAAGATAAGCGTGTTAGATATAATTTCACAAGTAGGGGGTTCTTGTGAAAGAAAATGATTAAGTTCTGGTTATTTATTTTCAAAAATATAATTATGATCTAAAAAATTAATAGAATTACCAAGTGCAATAAATTCTTGAGAGACAATATTTTCATGAGTTTCATTTTCAAAATAAATAGGTGGTGAATACGAAAATTCATGAAAAATAGGAGTGGGCTCGGGCACAGTAGAAAAATAAAATTGTTCCACTTCTATTTAGTCAGGCACTTCCAAAGTTCTTTTAATTTTTTGGTAAAGAATCTTTTCTTATTTTTGGAAATAATTATTTGAAATTTGAAAATGACAAATCGGAGAATTCCCAGGAGTAGAAGAGAATTGCAGCTCTAAAGAGGAGAATTGAAAATCTTGATTGATTGAATTTTCTTCGTCGCTCCAAAAACTATCATGGAGATCATGCCACCATGAATCATCATTGTCAGAGGATGAAGAAAATTCATTAGAATTATTATTTTTATTATTACAAAAAATATTTTCATTATAATTAAAAAAATTATTTTTTTTATAAAAATTATTTTCATTTAAATCATTTAAATTATTCTCATAGGAGTTATAAAATTATTTTCATAAGAAATTTTTTGAGAATTAAAATAGTTATAAAAGTTTTCTCATAAATATTAGGAAAAAAAATCATAAGAATTATAAAAACTATTTTCATGAGAAAACTATTTTCATAATTATTATAAACATTATTTTGACAGTTAACATTTTGAGAATTATAAAGAAAAGAACATTCCTCACTTTAATGTGTTGCACCACAAAAATTATAAGTAATAGTTCATTTTCTTGCTGCTTCCAATATATTAAGTTTATTTTGAAGCTTGTCAAGAGTAACGGGTAACTGGGATAATATTTTTAAAAAATAAAACAACTGTTACTTAATGGAAAGGAATTTTTTTAAAAAATAACAGATAATTTTTTTCCTTTTTAAATGCAAGTTAATTTAGTCCCAAACTTCCTAAGGTCTACCCTATAAGGGATTCACATTGGTACTAGGAGATGTGCTGGGATGATAAGCCCAAACCTCCCTTTCTGAAAGTTTAAGTTGTCTTTAAGAGAAATTATTTTTTTGGGAGAAAGAAAAAAATAAAATAAAAAATAAAAAAATTAACAAAATTCACTCTTTTCAAAATATCAACAAATGTTCCTGACTACGATGCCAAAAGCTTGATGAGACGGATCATATAGCCCCAAACGACAAAGACAAGTATACCTTATCGAGAGTGGAATAGGATTTAAAAATCAAAGTGGTATTAGACTCCCAGTCAGAGGGCGAGTTGTCTGGTGCTCAGAATGAGGTCGTGATACAAACACATATTATGCATCTCATATACAAACACATATTATGCATCGGTACTAGGAGATGTGCTCGGTGGATTCATATACAAACACATATTATGCATTCCATACTACATAATATGTCTTGTATATTTCTTATCATGCTATGAGTGTAGTGTTCGTGCTTCAGTCAAGACGTACTGATGACACATCGGTGTGTGTATGAAATGACATTAGACAACTAACACTAACTAGAGACGGATGCTCGACCAATTATCTGACAACCCATCACTCTGATACCAACTGTCACAACTCGCATTTTCTCAATATTTAAATTATATCAGAGTAAGAGAAAATACACGCCGTAATGTCACGTCGTGCAGGGGATAACTGTAGGCCTCTCAGGCAAGACTCCAAACTCTATAGTTTATATGAAAACCATAAGTTATTAAGTAAAAAACTAGTTTAAATGTAGATTGTTGTATCTCTCAGCACAGTGGATCAACTAATCCACGAGTAAAAATATAGTTATACGTTGCGGAAAATATTGTGATTATGTTGATTAACATCCTACATGAGTATAAACATCCCCAAAGGACAACTCATGTGTAACACCCCTATCCGTCGGATAACATATAGCAGTAGGTCCGGCCGGGGCCCGACGCCATATACTACGGACAGACCGGTTGGTTACGCGTTGAAACCAATCAACCAATCATAACGCCCTACACAACACCTAGCGGAAGCAATTATTAAGTTGCAAGAAAGGAAAGAACCCAGCCACACGCATGAATGTACACTACACAAATCAAATAGGAATGTACAATACACGAGTACGGGCCTTAAGGCCTTACAACAGTTTGCTTTAAATAAAGTGTTTTCCAAACCTCGGCACGCAGGCCAGCCATATATGATAAACGGGAAAAACATAAACATTTAGGCCTTCGAGGGCCGGCACAGCTTCAAGGGCTTTAGCCCGCTATTTCCCGCTCGGCTCCGCAACACCTGCAAGCCACAATCCACTGCCCGGTGGTAAACAAAAATAACGGTCAGCTATGCTGACCAAATTATAATGATCCCGCCCCCAAAATCGGGGCGGCGATGCTCTTTCCCTGCACTTTATTAGTAGACAACAACAATAGTGTAAACACACTTCATCACAGGCGTAGTCACGCACGGCCACACACCCCATGCACTCAGGGCACATTCACAGTGAACCGGCCAACGTCACGTCAATTCAAGCCATAGACGTTCCCGTTCCACCACCGCCTCTTGGACGGCCAACCATATGAGCATCTTGTCTTCTTGGCCTTGGTCACGACAATTTAAGCCATAGACCGCCGAAGACTCTCATCCATGCCAACGGTCCCACCGAACGACATAGATCGGGTACGGTTCCGCCTGACCCGTGCTCATATCGCAACGGCAATTTAAGCCATATGCGCAGGTCAAGACTCACCGAGTCCCATTTCCGCCACAACGATCACATAACCTGGTTATGTTCACGTTGGCTCCCCGGCCACCGTGTTGGCAAAACTCGCTTTTGCCCAGTTTTTCGGGTGCACCTTAGAGTTAATCTCTAAGGCTCCCTGTTGCAATCTACCGCGTAGAAAACCCGAAAACACCCAAACACCCGGAGTCTTGCCCGGTCCAAATGCAATGCAACATCACCGATCCGGACCAACATGTCCGAATAGGTTTCACACACAATGCCTATACCCGTTTACGCATACGGACTCTACACAAGGGGGACTTCACATATCTACCCCAAGGAACGCTCCAACTCTTCGCTCACTCGCGAGAGAGGGCTTCCTATGCAAAGGGAAAAAGGGCTTCACATGCCCAAGGATGAGAAATCGTTACCCTTGCGTTCTTCCGCGGCGCCATGAAAATCTATGCGGATGAAAAGCACCGCAATCTCCTTGCCTCCGCGGATCCGAAGACGGTTCGCGATTTGGAGCTCCGAATCTCCTCCGGCGACCGGATCTAGCCCTTCTTCCTCCTCCTTGCTCTCTCCTCTCTCTAGCTTTTAGAAAGAGAACCACTCAAGAGAAATGAGGGTTTCTAAACCCTATTCCTGGGTATAACCCTGGGGAAACAACCCCCAGCCGTTGGATCTCAAATCAAAGAAACGAACGGCCTTGATCGGGCCTGAAAATACCAAATCTACGCAGAACACGGGTTGTAACACGGCCGTGTGCCTGGCCGTGTCACCCATTCGCCGTCTCGACTGACTCAAAAACCAGCACATGGCATTCGATACGGCCTCCGACACGTCCGTTTCACATGTGACACGCCCGTGTCGAGACCCATATCACTTCCCCCCGTGTGCAATCGGCCAGCTTTCCCAACCTGAGAAGGACACGGCCACCGACACGCCCGTGTCGACACCCGTGTCACTACCCGTATCGGATGACACACTCGTATCGACACCCGTGTCACTACTCGTGTCGGATGACACGCCCGTGTCACTACCTGTGTCGGATGACACACCCGTGTCGACACCCGTATCACTACCCGTGTGCCAAAAATGGCACAGGACCAGAAATGTACTGAGGAGGACACGACCATGTGACACGCCCGTGTCACATGTCGTGTGCCTGACATGCCCTGGGACACGCCCGTGTCCCAGGCCGTGTTCCAGCCTTCTACGATCGTCGACTGCCAAAGCGTCGACCGTACGACCCGTGGTCGAACACGCCCTGACACGGCCTCTGACACGCCCGTGTCAAGACCCGTGTCACCTGCTTCAAAACCCCGTCTTGGCTTAAAAATGCCACCCGTCTCTCTTTTGAGTTTCGGGGTGTTACAACTCTCTCCCCCTTAAAAGAATTTCGCCCACGAAATTACTAAAGGAAAGTAAACATAAAACCAAGAGCGGTACCTGAGCGAAATAACTCTGGGTACTCCTCCAGCATGGTCTGCTCCCGTTCCCAAGAGAGCTCCTCATGACCGTAATTGTCCCAACGGACCTTGACCATTCGGATCTCCTTGTTACGAAGTCGCTTAACTTCGGAGTCTTCAATACGAATGGGCTTGACCCTAGTCGTCAACCCTTCGTCCACCGATACTTGATCAACTGCGATCACCTGCGAAGGCTCTTGCACCGCCTTCCGCAATACAGAGATGTGGAACACATCGTGTAGTCCACTCAACTCTACCGATAACTTCAAATGATAAGCCGGTTCGCCGACCCGCTCCAGAATCTCAAAGGGTCCAAGGTATCTTGGGCTCAGCTTCTTCAAGCGTCTCACCCGCGAAACACCCTTGAACGGCTTTACTTTCAAGTACACTCAATTGCCCACCGCGAACTCCACATTCCGATGCTTGGCATTGTAGTACTTAGCTTGCCTATCCTGAGCGATCAGCAAACGCTCTCGAATGATCCGCACCAAAGAATTAGCATTTTCCACCTCCTACTTCTTGTACAACCTTGCCTCACCCGTTTCAAGCCACGATAACGGCGTGCGACACTTCCTACCATACAGGGCCTCGAAGGGTGCCATTGGTATACTCGCTTGGTAGCCATTGTTGTACGCAAACTCCACCAAATACAGGTGGTCCTCCCAATGCTTCCCGAAGTCTAGGACACACATGCGGAGCATGTCCTCCATCGTTCTATTGACTCTCTCGGTATGCCCATCCGTCTGCGGATGGAAGGCTGTGCTGAACTTCAACTTTGTCCCCAGCATCTACTGCACCAACCTCCAATCATTGGACGTGAAATGCCCATCGCGATTACTCACAATGCTGCGAGACACACCATGCAGTCTAACTATATTGTCCACATATAGCTTTGCCAACTTCTCCACAGAGTCGTCTTTCCTATGCGGAATGAAATGCGACACTTTAGTTAACCGATCTACGATCACCCAGATGGCGTCGTTCCCTTTCTGCGACCTTGGCAACCCATGCACAAAGTCCATAGATATGTCGTCGAACTTCCACTCCGGTATAGGCAAAGACTTCAGAAATCCTCCCGGCTTTTGGCACTCCGCCTTCACCAAGGCACATGTTTGGCACTTAGCCACAAACAACGCCACATCTTTCTTAAGCCCCGGCCACCAAAACAGCTTCTTGAGGTCACGGTACATCTTTGTGCTCCCTGGGTAGATCGAGTACTTGATATGATGAGCCTCGTACATCAACTCCGCCCGTAGGTTACTCCCGCTTGGGACTCACAACCGATGATCTTTCCTTAGCAACCCATCTTCCACTGAAAACTGGGAATTTGACCCATCCAACGCTACCTCCAAAAGCTCCTTCATGGAGTCATCTAACTCCAATGCCTGCCGAACCCGATCAGCCAAGTCATACTGGACCTCTGTCCAGTTCAACATTGCTTTGGCACTCGTCTGCTTGTCAACGCAATAGATCTCAAGCTCCTCCAACTCCCGTATCAGCCACTCATCATGCACCGACAACCAGTTGGCTTGGGCGGGAGCCCTGCGACTCAACGCATCAGCAACCGCATTGCCCTTCCCGGGTACATAATGAATCTTGAAGGTGTAGTCCCCCAGGAACTCCATCCACCTCCTCTGCCTCATGTTAAGATCCTTCTGATCCAATAGGTACTTCAGGCTCTTGTGATCGGTATATATATCGACCCTTACGCCGTATAGGTAGTGCCTCCACAGCTTAAGTGCAAATATCACGGCCGCCAACTCCAAGTCGTGGACCGGATAGTTCGTTTCATGCACTTTCAGCTGACGCGATCCATAAGCTATCACGCTCCCATGCTGCAACAACACGCAGCCCAAACCACTACCTGAGGCATCACTATATACCTCGAAGCCCTCGGTCCCACTCGGCGAACTAAGCACTGGCGCCGTGGTCAACCATCTCTTCAGCTCCTCAAACGCTTGCACGCACTCCTGCGTCCACAAGAATCTCTGATCTTTCCTTGCCAACTTCGTGAGAGGTAGCGCTATCCGTGAGAAGTTCTCTACGAAGCGCCTGTAATATCCGGCAAGCCCGAGAAAACTACGGACTTCCGCGATAGAAGACAACGCAGGCCACTCCCGTATCGTAACGATCTTCGCCGGATCCACCGCTATACCTTCCCCACTAACAATGTGACTAAGGAACGCTACTGAGGGTATCCAGAACTCGCACTTGGAGAATTTCGCATACAGCTCATTCCTCCTCAAAGTCTCCAACACCAGATGCAAGTGCTTGAAGTGATCTTCTTCGCACTGCGAGTACACCAATATATCGTCAATAAAGACGATCACAAAGCGATCCAGGAAATCTCGGAACGTCCTGTTCATCAAGTCCACAAACACTAATGGCGCATTCATCAGTCCAAATGGCATGACCGTGAACTCGAAATGCCCATATCTTGTGCTAAACGCCGTCTTCGGGATATCACATTCCCTTATCCTCAACCTTATAGTACCCCGACTTCAAGTCCAACTTAGAATATACCGACGATCCGACTAACTGATCAAAGAGATCATCAATCCTCGGGATCGGGTACTTGATCTTTTCCGTCAGCTTGTTCAACTCTCTGTAGTCGATACACAACCGCATACTACCATCCTTCTTCTTAACGAAGAGGACCGGTGCGCTCCAAGGCGACGAGCTTGGACGCACATAACCTTGCTCCATCAGCTCCTCTAGCTGAACTTTCAACTCTGCCATCTCCTTAGGCGCCAACCTATACGGAGCACGTGACACCGGTTTGGCCCCCGGTACGAGCTCGATGGTGAAATCAATCTCTCGTCGCGGTGGGGCCCCGGGAAGACTATCCGGGAACACATCGGGGTATTCACAAACCACGGGGATGCTATCCAACGTGGACTTTGGCTCCACAGCCCCCACTATTGCGAAGAACAGCTCTGCACCAGCACGAACTGCCTTTACCACCTGAAGAGCAGACATCAGCGTCTTTCTCGACCCCTTGAGTCCCTCGAATGTTGTCTCCAGCCCAACACCCAGCTTGACCTCCTTCCGGTCACAGTCAATCCAAGCTTTCTGCTCCGAAAGCCAATCCATCCCAAAGATAACGTCGAACTCTACTAGCGGCAGTAATGACGCTAGCAAGTCAAACTCTTGGCTCCCAATGTGAACCTTTACGGCACACACTCTATCCGCACGCATCGAGCACCCAGTCGGTAGAAGCACATCCAACTTGTACTTCGCCATCGAAGAAGGGACTCCGATGCGCGATATAAAATTTTCGGATAAGAAGGAGTGTGAAGCTCCCGTATCGAACAGTGCCCGTGCCGGACTATCGCTAATCAAAACAAAGCCTATGCAAACCATATTAGGCTAACAAGCAATAAACAACAATATCTAAGTTAACTTGCTATAAATTAACTCGTACCTGTCACCACATCCGCTTGTTCAATGGCCTCTTGCTGCCCCAAGTTGTAGACTCTAGGCTGAGTCGGAGCATAGTGGGACGCGGTTGACTCCACCGCCTTGCCCTTCTCTTCGTAAGTAGCTCCTTGCTTTCTCTCAGACTTTGGGCGTCTACTCCAGCAATCGCGGGCAAAGTGCCCCGTCTTTCCACACGTGAAACAAGCGCCCGGGGTTCGATTTGTAGATGCCCCCGAGGAACCTGAAGAAGGAGCTGGACCCGACGTCCTAGCCTTCTTGAAGAATTTTCGATAGCCCGACTTCGACGTAGTCGGCACTTTGAACTCCAATTTCTTCCCGCCAGATTCCTTCTTAGCTTGCACATTTCTCATGTCCTTCTCCAAGGACCGGGCCGAGTTGACCAAGGTTAGGAAACCCTGCGCCATAGGCCCCGACAGTAGCAACCTCAGCTCATCTCTTAACCCTTCATAGAAGCGGTTAGTCTTTCGCTCCTCATTGGCAAAGGTAGCGCTAGCATATCTCCCCAACCGAGTAAACTCGTGGAGGTACTCGTCTACAGTGCTATCTCCTTGCACCAACTTTTGGAACTCATTCTCCAATGCGATCCTCTGCACTGAGGGGAGGTATCGAGCCATGAACAATCTTGCAAACTCCACCATAGGAACTTCGGCCAACGGCCTTCCCCTCAACTGGTGTAGCTCTAGGCCTTCCCACCATAACCTTGCGTCCCCATCCAAAAGGAACGTCGCTATCGTGGTCTTCTGCCACTCTTCCGTTTCAGTAGCTGTCATCACCCTATTGACTCTTGAGAGCCAATCCTCAGCCTGGGTCGGGGTTCCCGTTCCCGAGAACACCGGTGGGTGGAAGCCCATCACATGCTTCAACTGTCTTTCAGTTGCTCTCCGAGGCAACTCCGGCTCAACCGCCACATGCTCAACCCTTCTAGGCTCCGCCGCTTGGAGCGGCACTTGCTCCTCCGCAGGAGCAGGCTGCTGCACCTGTCTTGCAGGTTGCGCATTAATCATCGCCATGATAGCTTCTGCCACCAACCTAATGGTCTCGGCAGACAGAGGTGTTGCAGGCGCCTCACTTGGCGCACTGCTTGCCTCAGAACCTGGCCGTTCTGACGGCCCAGCACCACTTCTGGTCACCTATAAACGTGCAAAACACCGATAAGCGACCAAATACTATTGCAAACAGCAATTATAGGAACACGCAGGTTCCTCAAACATGTGTATTTTCATTCCTAAGTGGACATTCATGGGTTCTTTTCATGTTATAACGATGACGCACACATGTGCTCACCACCCCTTAAAGTGAATTCGTCCACGAATTCATTTAAGTTTGACCGAAACCAGTAGTCTGATACCAATTTGTAACACCACTATCCGTCGGATAGCATATAGCAGTAGGTCCGGCCGAGGCCCGACGCTATATACTACGGACAGACCGGTTGGTTACGCGTTGAAACCAATCAACCAATCATAACGTCCTACACAACACCTAGCGGAAGCAATTATTAAGTTGCAAGAAAGGAAAGAACCCAGCCACACGCATGAATGTCCACTACACAAACCAAATAGGAATGTACAATACACGAGTATGGGCCTTCAGGCCTTACAACAGTTTGCTTTAAATAAAGTGTTTTCCAAACCTCGGCACGCAGGCCGACCATACATAATAAACGGGAAAAACATAAACATTTAGGCCTTCGAGGGCCGGCACAGCTTCAAGGGCTTTAGCCCGCTATTTTCCGCTCGGCTCCGCAGCACCTGCAAGACACAATCCACCGCCCGGTGGTAAACAAAAATAACGGTCAGCTATGCTGACCAAATTATAACGATCCCGCCCCCAAAATCGGGGCGGCGATGCTCTTTCCCTGCACTTTATTAGTAAGCAACAAAAATAGTGTAAACACACTTCATCACAGGCGTAGGCCCGCACGGCCACACACCCCATGCACTCAGGGCACATTCACGGCGAACCGGCCAACGTCACGTCAATTCAAGCCATAGACGTTCCCGTTCCACCACCGCCTCTTGGACGGCCAACCATATGAGCATCTTGTCTTCTTGGCCTTGGTCACGACAATTTAATCCATAGACCGCCGAAGACTCTCATCCATGCCAACGGTCCCACCGAACGACATAGATCGGGTACGGTTCCGCCTGACCCGTGCTCATATCGCAACGGCAATTTAAGCCATATGCGCAGGTCAAGACTCACCGAGTCCCGTTTCCGCCACAACAATCACAAACCCGGTTATGTTCACGTTGGCTCCCCGGCCACCGTGTTGGCAAAACTCACTTTTGCCCAGTTTTCCGGGTGCACCTTAGAGTTAATCTCTAAGGCTCCCTGTTGCAATCTACCACGTAGAAAACCCGAAAACACCCAAACATCCGGAGTCTTGCCCGGTCTAAATGCAATGCAACATCACCGATCCGGACCAACATGTCCGAATAGGTTTCACACACAATGCCTATGCCCGTTTACGCATACGGACTCTACACAAGGGGGACTTCACATATCTACCCCAAGGAACGCTCCAACTCTTCGCTCACTCGCGAGAGAGGGCTTCCTATGCAAAGGGAAAAAGGGCTTCACATGCCCAAGGATGAGAAATCGTTACCCTTGCGTTCTTTCGCAGCACAATGAAAATCTATGCGGATGAAAAGCACCGCAATCTCCTTGCCTCCGCGGATCCGAAGACGGTTCGCGATTTGGAGCTCCGAATCTCCTCCGGCGACCGGATCTAGCCCTTCTTCCTCCTCCTTGCTCTCTCCTCTCTCTAGCTTTTAGAAAGAGAACCACTCAAGAGAAATGAGGGTTTCTAAACCCTATTCACGGGTATAACCCTGGGGAAACAACCCCCAGCCGTTGGATCTCAAATCAAAGAAACGAACGGCCTTGATCGGGCCTGAAAATACCAAATCTGTGCCGAACACGGGTTGCAACACGGCCGTGTGCCTGGCCGTGTCACCTATTTGCCGTCTCGACCGACTTAAAAACAAGCACACGGCATTCAACATGGCCTCCGACACGCCCGTGTCACATGTGACACGCCCGTGTCGAGACCCGTGTCACTCCCCCCGTGTTCAATCGGCCAGCTTTCCCAACCCGAGAAGGACACGGCCACCGACACACCCATGTCGACACCCGTGTCACTACCAGTGTCGGATGACACACCCGTGTCGACACCCGTGTCACTACCCGTATCGGATGACACGCCCGTGTCACTACCCGTGTCGGATGACACGCCCGTGTCACTACCCGTGTCGGATGACACACCCGTGTCGACACCCGTGTCACTACCCGTGTGCCAAAAATGGCACAGGACCAGAAATGTACCGAGGAGGACACGACCATGTGACACGCCCGTGTCACATGCCGTGTGCCTGACAAGCCCTAGGACACGCCCGTGTCCCAGGCCGTGTTCCAGCCTTCTACGATCGTCGATCGCCAAAGCATCGACCGCACGACCCGTGGTCGAACACGCCCTGACACGGCCTCTGACACGCGCGTGTCGAGACCCGTGTCACCTGCTTCAAAACCCCGTCTTGGCTTAAAAATGCCACCCTTCTCTCTTTTGAGTTTCGGGGTGTTACATCATGACATACAACACTCTAGATTTATTATAAGTATGGAAATAGTCTTTACGTTAGCTAGAAAATAGTATTTTAGTTTTAGAAATATGAGATGTATGAAGTACTAGTAATAATGCTTTTATAAGTGAAAATACCTAACATGCAACCTAACATAAAACATTTCCAGAGAGCAAGTAAAAACAACCACAAAAGGTAAAACATGTTGATGCGCGAAATGCGAAAGGGAGTCGAGCATCACCAGCTAACGGGTGTTCGGTCTCACAAGCTAGGTGAATGAGTGTGTTGCGGGGATAGAGGAGAGGTTTGAGAGACTGCCGGGAAGCTGGTTACTCTGAGTCGCGTATGAAGACAGAGAAAATAGAAGAGAAAGGGATGCTAGCAGCGGCAACAACAGACTTCGCCCGTCGCGGCCTGAATGCCACTCTTGCGACGGGCTTTTCCTTTGATCAAGTAGGGTTACAGCTTGCTATTACACCATTACATGAAGAAGCAGTAAAGGGTACAATGGGGGAAGCTGGTGGCTAAAGAAGAAGGTGCCAGAAACTAAGTAAAAGAGGCTGCAGAGGACTGGAGAACTGAGGCTGCAGAGGCTGCGCAAGCTGCTGAGGGCAGAAAAAGCTAAGTCCACAACCCTTGACGACCTGGGCGGACTGGAAATCGGAGGCTGCGGAGGCTGCGCAAGCTGCTGAGGGCAGAAAAAGCTAAGTCCACAACCCTTGATGACCTGGGCGGACTGGAAATCGGAGGCTGTGGAGGCTACGCAAGCTGCTGAGGGCAGAAAAAGCTAAGTCCACAACCCTTGACGACTTGGGCGGACTGGAGATTTGAGTCCGCCGACCTTGCTTGATCAAGCCGTGACGGACTGGAAAAATGAGGCCGCAGACTTTGATCAAGGTGGCAGTTCTCCTCTTCCTCCTCCAGAATGAGAGGTCTTGGGGGTATTTATAGGCTCGGGCTGGAGACGGTCCTGGTAACATTACCCCCGGTAAGGTGGTGAGCTTTGACCGAGTCCAAAACATTCTGGAGGCAGGTCGTCAACTCCTAGGCGACCTGGAGGCAGGTCGTCAGCTCCTGGGTGACCTGGAGGAAGGTCGTCAGCTCCTGGGCGACCTGGAGGCAGGTCATCAGCTCCTGGGCGACCTGGAGGCAGGTGGTCAGCTCCTGGGCGACCTGGAGGCAGGTCTTCAGCTCCTGGGCTACCTGGAGGCAGGTCGTTAGCTCCTGGGCGACCTGGAGGCAGGTCGTGAGCTCCTAGGCGACCTGGAGGCAGGTCGTCAGCTCCTGGGCGACCTGGAGGCAGGTCGTCAGCTCCTGGGCGACCTGGAGGCAGGTCGTCAGCTCCTGGGCGACCTGGAGGCAGGTCGTAGCTCCTTGGAGACCTGGAGGCTGGTAGTCAGCTCCTGGGCGACCTGGAGGCAGGTCGTCAGCTCCTGGGCGACCTGGAGGCAGGTCGTCAGCTCCTGGGCTACCTGGAGTCAGGTCGTCAGCTCCTGGGCGACCTGGAGGCAGGTCGTCAGCTCCTGGGCGACCTGGAGGCAGGTCGTCAGCTCCTGGGCGACCTGGAGGCAGGTCGTCAGCTCCTGGGCGACCTGGAGGCAGGTAGTCATCTTCTGGGCGACCTGGAGGACCGAAGGAGCAGATTGCGTAGATCGCCCCTGCTGTTTTAGATCGCCTCCTGCAAGGAAGAGATGTTGCGCGACTAGCAGGCCTAACCGTGCGGCCTGCGAGGGTGAGCTATGGGAGCAGCCTGCCATCCCGTAGGGCACGTAGTAGCTATGCGACCGGGGCGGTTAGACCGGGGAGACTGTCTTAGGCGCACGGCCTGAGAGGATAGGAGTTTCTATCCGCCTGACCCAGAAAGGAGGGGTGAGGCAGATCGAGACCCTTTGGAGGAACCCCTGAGTGGGCTGCGACTTGCAAGCTAGAGACCTTGGGGGGATCGTCGATTTTGTGGTTAACATAATCCCCGCACTTTTTTAAGTTCCGAAAGGAACTTCGAAAATGTAGGAGACCCACGAAAATCGTGATCCTCCCCTCGGAAATCAGGTGAGAAAAATTAGAGACTAGGAGAGGGAGAGGTAGAACCTGATGTCTCTCCTCGGAAAAATCTGTCAATGTCTATCTTTTACCTATGAAGAAAAAGTCGATGCAGACAAAATGAGGTACATCTTGCGTGTGCCTGAGTTGCTTTTGTAATTGAGGAAGAGGGCAACTGTCTTCTATTAAACTCTGAATGAGACTTGCCAATATCTGCTAATCTCTGCAAAAGTAAGGTGAGCGAGCAGGTAGAAAAAGAAAATAAGCTGCAAGTACCTGAGAGGAACTTGCTACTATCTGCTAGTCTCTGCAAAAGGAGAGTAAGCAAGCAGATAGAAGAAGAAAATAAGCTGCAAGTACCTGAGAGGGAACTGCTACTATCTGCTAGTCTCTGCAAAAGGAGAGTAAGCAAGCAGATAGAAGAAGAAAATAAGCTGCAAGTACCTGGAGGGAACTTGCTAATATCTGCTGATCTCTGTAAAAGAAGAGTAAGCAAACAGATGTGAAAGGAAACTAAAATGCAAGTACCTGGATGGAACTCGCTAATATCTGCCGATCTCTGTAAGAGAAGAATAAGCAAGCAGATATGAAAGGAAACTAAAATGCAAGCACCTGGATGGAACTTGCTAATATCTGCTGGTCTCTGTAAAAGAAGAGTAAGCAAGAAGATATGATAAGATTTAATTTGATAGCAGAAGAGATACTCGGCAAACTCTACTTTTTAACTGAATAGAGATCAAACCGCGATAAAGATTATCTTGCGTGATCAAGCGCAATGCTATAGATTGTATGTGACAAATCACAGGTAGCCACGCGGATTGGATATGTTTGCTTGGAGACGCTTTCTTGCTACCACTAAGAAGTGGAATTGACTGTTCTGAGAAATAGAAAAGGCCACCACGCGGAGTGGATCTGATGCCAAATTGGAAAAAGGGCTACCACGCGGAGTGGATTTAATGCCACAAGTTTCCTCAAAAAATTGAAAAGCAGACTTGGTTGACACTTTGGAAAATGGGCGACCACTTGAAAAGTGGGTTTATTGTCGCTAAGAACTTTTAAGCGACCACACGGAGTGGGTTTATTGCTGTAAGAAGTTCTCTTTTCCAAATCAACCAGTCATGCCTTCAATAGAAAGAAAAAGGCGCTTTGGTAAAACAGACTTTACCACTAATAATCTGAGAGTAAGCATTTGATGTTGCAAGAGAGGACTTTATAACGATGCTTTCAAGCGATATAATCTTGCAACTTGCCTTCTTTCAACAATTTCTCTACGAGCTTATGAAGAGCTCGGCATTTCTCGGTATCATGACCCACACAAAAGTGGTATAAACAGAATAAATCTTTGCGACATCGATGACCAGGTCGCAGGAGAGGAGGCCTAATGAAATTTGGCTCCTGCTGAATAATATGAAGAACTTCTTCCATAGAAATAGTCAAGTCTGTATACTTCCTTCTAGGCTCAGCTTGCTTGTATAGGCAAGAAGCATGAAGTTCATTATCAGAAGTATGAGATGATATATTAGAGTTATTAATACCTAACTCTGAATGTTTTGATTGAGATGTAGATGAATTCCCACGATCATAACATGTGTGTCGAGATACCAGGAGATTAGGATCTTGATCATATTGCAATAGGTTGCTATTATGATTGAGAGATAAATAATTGTGAAGAGATTCACTATCCAACTGATGAGATAAAATCTGCGCTGGCACTTGAGCCATTTGATCTAGACGAAATATGTAGTCAGAATTCATGGCTTCAGCTCCAACAAACTTATTTGCGTGATCAATAAGATCCTTATAGGTGTCAGGCATTTTTGTAGTGAATTTGAATTTAAGCGGGCCTTGTCGAAGTCCACTTATGAAAGCAACTTTATAGAAGTTTTGATCAACATTAACAACGTCAAGAGTTTCCTTCTGGAATCGCTCGATGAAGTGAGCATAAGACTCGTTGTCTTCTTGCTTGATCTGAAAAAGAGCTCCTATGTCCTTCTTTCTCTTCCTAAAGGTTCCAAACCTTGAGAGGAATTCTCTTTGAAGATTGCTAAAGCAAGTTATTGACTGAGGTGGTAGACAGTAGAACCAGTCCAATACTTGAGCACCAAAAGATATGATGAAGAGCTTGCATTTGATGCCATCTGATATAGCTTTCAATGAAACAATCGATTCAAAAGCTTGTAAGTGAGAAACTGGATCGCTCGTTCCCGAATAGATTGGCAGACGAGGCTCTTTGAAATCATATGGAACCACTTCCCTTTGAATATGGGATGTGAAGGGAGAAGGAACTTGTTCTTCTCCTACAAAAGATGTTAGTTCATCAAGTATATGAGGATGAACATTCATGTTTACCTTATGAAGCTTGCAATGAGAGATGTAAACTCCTTAGATAGTAGGAGATTGTGGTCTCTACTTGAGACGGACACTTCTGAATGGTCAGGGGTGTGCTCAAGGTCTCTTGATAGAAAATACTTGAAGTTAATAACTTCCAAACGGAGTGGAATTTGGGAAATCCGAGGGCCGAAAAAGCGTATGAACGGGTTCCCCGTTCACCCGGGAGTAGATCTCCTTGAGCCGGTTCCGACAAGCTTTGAATTTCTGAAATCGGACACTCGAATCAAGAGTTATGACTGTTTGAAGTTAAGGTAAGCTCTGAGCTTAATCTCAAATCTTCGTTGCAACTGCTGTTCATCATCTGCTCAGGATCTGAAGGTCGCGTGTTAACTGTTGATGCGCGAAATGCGAAAGGGAGTCGAGCATCACTAGCTAACAGGTGTTCGTTCTCACAAGCTAGGTGAATGAGTGGGTTGCGGGGATAGAGGAGAGGTTTGAGAGACTGCCGGGCAGCTGGTTACTCTGAGTCGCGTATGAAGACAGAGAAAATAGAAGAGAAAGGGCCGCTAGCAGCGGCAACAACAGACTTCGCCCGTCGCGGCCTGAATGCCACTCTTGCGACGGGCTTTTCCTTTGATCAAGTAGGGTTACAGCTTGCTATTGCACCATTACATGAAGAAGCAGTAAAGGGTACAATGGGGGAAGCTGGTGGCTAAAGAAGAAGGTGCCAGAAACTAAGTAAAAGAGGCTGCAGAGGACTGGAGAACTGAGGCTGCAGAGGCTGCGCAAGCTGCTGAGGGCAGAAAAAGCTAAGTCCACAATCCTTGACGACCTGGGCGGACTGGAAATCGGAGGATGCGGAGGCTGCGCAAGCTGCTGAGGGCAGAAAAAGCTAAGTCCACAACCCTTGATGACCTGGGCGGACTGGAAATCGGAGGCTGTGGAGGCTGCGCAAGCTGCTGAGGGCAGAAAAAGCTAAGTCCACAACCCTTGACGACTTGGGCGGACTGGAGATTTGAGTCCGCCGACCTTGCTTGATCAAGTCGTGACAGACTGGAAAAATGAGGCCGCAGACTTTGATCAAGGTGGCAGTTCTCCTCTTCCTCCTCCAGAATGAGAGGTCTTGGGGGTATTTATAGGCTCGGGCTGGAGACGGTCCTGGTAACGTTACCCCCGGTAAGGTGGTGAGCTTTGACCGAGTCCAAAACATTCTGGAGGCAGGTCGTCAGCTCCTAGGCGACCTGGAGGCAGGTCGTCAGCTCCTGGGCGACCTGGAGGAAGGTCGTCAGCTCCTGGGCGACCTGGAGGCAGGTCATCAGCTCCTGGGCGACCTGGAGGCAGGTGGTCAGCTCCTGGGCGACCTGGAGGCAGGTCTTCAGCTCCTGGGCGACCTGGAGGCAGGTCGTTAGCTCCTGGGTGACCTGGAGGCAGGTCGTGAGCTCCTGGGCGACCTGGAGGCAGGTCGTCAGCTCCTGGGCGACCTGGAGGCAGGTCGTCAGCTCCTGGGCGACCTGGAGGCAGGTCGTCAGCTCCTGGGCGACCTGGAGGCAGGTCGTCAGCTCCTGGGAGACCTGGAGGCTGGTAGTCAGCTCCTGGGCGACCTGGAGGCAGGTCGTCAGCTCCTGGGCGACCTGGAGGCAGGTCGTTAGCTCCTGGGCGACCTGGAGTCAGGTCGTCAGCTCCTGGGCAACCTGGAGGCAGGTCGTCAGCTCCAGGGCGACCTGGAGGCAAGTCGTCAGCTCCTGGGCGACCTGGAGGCAGGTCGTCAGCTCCTGGGCGACCTGGAGGCAGGTAGTCATCTTCTGGGCGACCTGGAGGACCGAAGGAGCAGATTGCGCAGATCGCCCCTGCTATTTTAGATCGCCTCCTGCAAGGAAGAGATGTTGCGCGACTAGCAGGCCTAACCGTGCGGCCTGCGAGGGTGAGCTATGGGAGCAACCCGCCGTCCCGTAGGGCACGTAGTAGCTATGCGACCGGGGCGGTTAGACCGGGGAGACTGTCTTAGGCGCACGGCCTGAGCGGATAGGAGTTTCTATCCGCCTGACCCAAAAAGGAGGGGTGAGGCAGATCGAGACCCTCTGGAGGTACCCCTGAGTGGGCTGCGACTTGCAAGCTAGAGACCTTGGGGGGATCGTCGATTTTGTGGTTAACAAAACAAGTAGCTTAGTAAAGTATTCAGCATTCAAAAGAAAACCACCAGTGGGCGTCAACAAACTGACACGAACCAACTGAGAGTATGTATGTCTGTACCAACAAAACAACCAAAAAATACCTCTCCAAGGAGATGAAAACTTCTGCAACACTACAGTCCACTAGCAAACACCCGACCTAGCTGCTCAACCGGCTACTGTCCTGAACCTGAGGCATTCAAAAGAAGAACATCTCAGTAAGAAAATACAAGTGGCAAACAAAACTGTCAGTAAACAAGGGGGGTAGTAAGATTACTAATCCAAACCTGAATAGCTGTCAAAACACAGCAAACTAACAAGAAATTAAAAACAAAAGAATTAACTTATATGGTCAAAAAGTAATGAAATTTGCACCAGGTGCGAACGGAGTCATACTCCGAGAACAACTGTGAGATAAGGAAGAAATAACATAAGTTTAATCCTCAAAACGAGGCAAAGGCTCAATAAATATATGAATCATTAACACCGTAACGCAACCGGATCTAAGTCGAGACCAACCGGTCAAACCCGGACTAACAGACCCAAACATCTCAAAAACGGGACTGTGGTGGTGTTCATCTGGTCTAACACAACTCAACATCCCAAAAACAAGACCCAAACAAGCCCGTGTGTAATGATTCACGAAACTAAGCCCACCAAACCAAACCCATATCCCAAACACCCATAAAGCCCAAACTCGACCAATGCGACAGAAACTCGACGATTCTAACTTGGAAAAACTAAGCCTTTAGTGATACACGTCATTATGGTGAAACAACACAAGTCTAAGGGAAAAGCGTCAAGTACACTCGACGTCGTGTCGAGTGCAGTCAGTGCACTTGATGCCATCCTCAGAATTCCAACACGACGAAGCTTTACTCAACGCCATGTTGAATGAACACCACTCACTTAATGCTTTCAAGATTGAACGATAAAATAAGCGATGGCATTGAGTGTCTTCAAGCACTCAATGTCGCGTTGAGTGAATACCACTCACTCAACGCTTTCTTACTTAGCAAAATTTAGACATGGCGTTGAGTGTCTTCAACACACTCAACGCTGCATTGAGTGAAGTCAGCTCACTCAATGCTTTTTCACTTAGTCTCACAGGCACTCAACGCCACTCAACGCCGAATGGCTAAGCTCTTAGCGCCACTCAATGCCAAGACTAAACCAGCTAACACAGTCAATGCCAAAAGCAATCCTCTCAATGTCGCATTGAGTGCACCCAACACACTCAATGCTTTTGTACTTAACGCTAAATACTGAACCTATGCTAGGGTTGCACTCAACGACTAATCTGCCCGATGAAGTTGTTTAACTTAAAGACTCAGCTCGACGAATCAGTGTTCGACGAAATAGACTCAAAGGCTCAGCTCGACGAATTAGCGTTCGACGAAATAGACTCAAAGGCTCAGCTCGATGAATCAATGCTCGACGAAATTCTCCTACTCAACGAACTCCGTTCGACGAATTTATCCTAAATGACTGTCTTGATTCCTTACTTAGCTTAATCAGCCCTAAGAGGCACTTTTGACTTAACCTAAGTGTCCAACCTAAACCTAATTTCTGCTACAGGTCGGCTAGGTTAAACCTAGCCAAAAAAGCCTCTAATGCCCAACTGATGGCCACTCTCTACCCTAAAAAGAAGTTCTATACTGGAGAGGATCCAGCAAAAGAAGAAAAGAAATAGAGAAATCCAAAATGTACAGAAAGATAGTTTGACTAGGAGGAAAAAAATCTCTACTCTTATTCCAATATCAGTACAGGAAGGGAAATCAAGACAATCAAGAAACAAAGAACAAACAAGGGGAAAACCACCACTTGCCTCAAACCTTGCCAAACTTTGGCAACACCAGCACTCCTCCTCACGGATCTGGCCGGAGAGACTCCTAAGCATTAAAACCTGAAACTTTTCGAGAGGAAGGAAGGTCAAAACTGCAACCTAAACCTCTAAAAATCCATGAAATGGGAATAACTTATCATAGAAACGTAGATCTAGGTGAGAGCTTTCTGGATCTACTCTCTGGCGATGATTTCGCGCACTGGTGCTCCTAAAATCGGTGGCCGAAGGCTTTCCAAAGACAGCCTCTATCTCTCTTTCACAAAAAGGCGATGGTTTCAAGGGGAAGACGATGAATAGGATTGTCTATTCATAAGGCTATTTATACTTAGAATTATAAGTATTAAAATAATAGTTTACTATTAAATAATAGTCCAAACGACCCAAAATTCACGCCAACATGGATTTCTATGAAAATCACACCATAGATAAATAACGACGCTACGAATCCAACGACGTTGTCGAAATGAAGATTCGATGAACCAAACTAGGGTAAATACCTCCCGAAGCTAAAACACAAGCATTCCCAAAGAGGCTCCATCGAGTCACCTAAACAGACCTGTCTCGCTTGGGAATCTTGCAAACAGGCTAAGCCCAGCCACACACAGAAAAAAACCTAAGAGCTAAAACTACGCTCTAACAACGGCACATGCCAAACATGCGTTAACGTAATTCCTTGACGTTATAAATATGCCAATTAAAAGAATTAACTAAACTTTGAAAAATAAGGGGCGTTACAACCACTCCCCCTAAAAAGAAGTTTCGTCCCGAAACTTTACGCACCAAAAGATTCTACAAAACAAAAAAAGGAAATATAATCAAAGATCATAAGAAAGAAATACATACCGCAAGAAACTAGGAGAACAGATGAGGATGAGCCTCCCTCATAGCTAACTCCAACTCCCAAGTGGCGCTTTCCACGTCTTGGTTTCGCCACAAAACTTTAACAATTGGTATGGTTTTCCTCCTCAACACTCGATCTTGAGTATCCATAATGCGGACATGCATCTCAATATAGGAAAGATTAGGCTCCAACTGGGGCACAACATCAAGAATCTGTCGAACGATGAGCACACATTTCTGCAACTGGATTACGTGAAACACGTCGTCCACACCAGGAAAAATTGTGGGCAAATACAGCCTTTAAGCTGATACACCAATACGCTCAACAACCTTAAAAGGTCCCATATACCTCGGGTCCAACTTATGATTCTTACCAAACCTTTTAACTCCTGACATCGGGGAAACTTTGAGAAACACCACGTCCCCTACAGCAAACTCTAGATCAGACCTACAGTGGTTGGCATTCTTCTCATATCGCTCATGTACTATCCAAAGCTTTTCCTGAATAAGCTTTATAGAAATTTCCATTTATTCCAATGCTTCAGGACCAAGCAATGGTATCTCACCTACATCGGCCCAAAATAAGGGAGTTCTGCATCGCCTCCCATACAAGTCTTCAAACGGGGCCATATGCAAACTTTCTTGATAACTATTATTGTATGCAAACTCCATCAATCTGAGTCGCTCATCCAACGCTCCTCTGTAGTCCAAAATATAACATCTGATCATATCCTCTACGATCTGATTCACTCTTTCCGTCTGACTGTTTGTCTACGGATGATAGGCTGTGGAATACCTCAAATCGGTACCCAAACCTTCTTGTAAACTCTTCCAAAAGCGAGAAGTAAACCTGGAGTCTCGATCAGATACAATACTAACTGGCACTCCATGTAATCTTAGGACTTCATCTAAATATAGCTCAGCTATCTTCTTCATGGGGTAGTCCATCTTAAAAGGCACGAAATGAGCACACTTCATTAGTCTATCAATAATAACCCAGACTTAATCATGTCCTCGGGGAGATATCGGTAAACCAGTAATGAAATCCATTGAGATACTCTCCCACTTCCAACTCGAAATTTCCAAGGGCGTTTGCTTGCCACCAGGCCTTCCATGATCTTCCTTTACTCGCTTGCACGTAAAACATTCTGAAACGAACTTCGCTATGAAAGAAAAGGGATAGATACAACTCTAGAGGGGGGGTGAATAGAGTAATCAAAAATTGCATTATTAAAGTTGACTGTCTACTCAACTCCCTTGGAGTTAATTGCGGAATGAAGGTTATAGATATTTGAGATGAAACCCTAAAGCCTAACACAAGTGTTGTGCACAAAGGCAGCCAACTGTAATTACAGTTAAGGCTTGGAATCCTAAACAGCAACTAGCAATCCTAGTTAAAATCTAATCACAGCCAATCAGCACAGAGAATTAAATAAACAATCCAGACGACACAAGGAATTTATAGTGGTTCCCCAAACAACTTGGGTACGTCCACTCTTCTACCAACAAGGTAGGAATCCACTCAGGTTTTTGATCAGGTGTCCTGCCACCAACAAGATCTGCTGCAGGTAGATCTAGAGACCCTTTAGACTTTTGATCAGGTGTCTAAAAATTAACATAGGTTTTTGATCAGGTGCCCTACCACCAAGGTATACTTTTGAAGGGAGTAATAACCCTTTACAGGAGGGGGAAAGGAGGTTAGAATGTCTTCTCTATTTTACAATAGATTAGAGAAGCACGAGAACTTGCACTGAGCTAGAAAGCTCTAAAGAGTCAAGGCTCCCCCTGGCTAAAAGAATGTCCAGGTGAAGTCTTGCTTTAGTGCAGAAACACTTCAGAAAATCTGAAGGAAAAAGCTACAAGAAGATAAATAATATGAAATAAAATTTCTTCTTTAGGCAGCTATCTTCTTCTCCTTCTTCTTCAAAAGGCTCTGAGTGCAAATCTTTCTGGAGGCAGGAGAACTCAGGTTGAAGAAGAGTGAAGAACTAAAACTTCTTCTCAGTTGAATATGAATGAGCTGAGAGCAGTTGAAAACTGTAAGCTTTAAGTTTGAATGCTGCAGTTAGCTTTTGAATATGAGAACTAGTTGATTTCTTTCTTCAAAGAAGTCTTTATATAGCAGCAACAACAACGGCTCTCAAAAGAGTTTGAATCTTGTCTTCTACTGAAATCTACAAGCTGGGTTGCAAAAAGCATAAAGCAAAACAAATACTGCAGGCAGATATCCTATAAAAGGATAAAGCTTTCTAAGAAGCTGCAAATAACTCTGATGAAATAATACAAGAGAAAGTCACATCAGAAGAGACTCTTTACGGCCAAGGAAGACTTTTTGAGTCTAACGGCTATAAAAGACAGCCTGGCAGATCAAGCAGAAATCATATCTCAGCTAATAAGACGAACAACTTTGTCAGAAAAGATTAGCTCATGCATAAGGAATGGAATAGATATTGCATGGAAATATTATCACAATTTATTCAAATAATCTTTTATAAAATATGCTAAAATAAATATGAAATAAATCACATCATAGAAGATGACAAAATTATTCAAAGCATACAGCAAAACGTCTAACGACCCTCGGAGATCGTCGACCGAAGCACGGAGATCGTCGACCTATCAGATAGATAGTCGAACGATCCAGATAGTCGACCTATCAAAGAAGATAGTCGAACTACCTCAGCAGATAGTCGAACTATCAGGACAGATAGTCGAGCTATTAGATAGTCGATCTATCAGGACAGATAGTCGAACTACCAAAGCAAAACAGATAGTCGACCTATCAACAGATAGTCGAACTATCACAGAAAACAGATAGTCGAGCTATCACAGAAAACAGATAGTCGATCTATCAACAGATGGTCGAGCTATCAGATAGTTGAACTATCCAAGCAGATAGTCGAACTATCAAAGCAAACAGATAGTCGAACTATCAAACAGATAGTCGAACTATCAGATAGTTGAACTATCCAAACAGATAGTCGAACTATCAAGCAACACAGATAGTCGACCTATCAACAGATAGTCGAACTATCAGATAGTTGAACTATCCAAACAGATAGTCGAACTATCAAACAAAGCAGATAGTCGACCTATCAACAGATAGTCGAGCTACTAAAGAGAACAGATAGCCGACCTATCAAACCGATAGTCAAACTATCAGATAGTTGAACTATCCAAACAGATAATCGAACTATCAAACAAAGCAGATAGTCGACCTATCAACAGATAGTCGAACTATCAAAACAAACAGATAGTCAACCTATCAAACAGATAGTTGAACTATCAAAGACAATCGATAGTCGACCTATCAAGCAGATAGTCGAGCTATCAGGAAGACGATCGTCGAACAGCTGATCGACGATAGTCGAGCGACGTTCGACCATAGTCGAACGAAAAACTACTTAACCAATATTCATCTGGAAAAGCAATTCTACACAACTAGAGAATCTAACCTATCAACTAACCTTTGACCATAGATAAATCTTGGGTCAAGATACAGAAAGAGAAGACTGAACTCAAATCAAAACTAGGGTACCAACAATCTCCCCCTATTTGAGTTAAGTCTCTCAACAACTAAAACATACAAAACTAATTACTGAAAGTAAATGAAATGCATGAAAAGAAATAACTAAGCAGATAACATCAATCAAACAGATAAGCAATTAACTGTCAATCAATGAAATATTAAGGTGCTTCAGAGTTAGATTTAGGATCAGAAGAGCTAGAAATAAAAGTAATCTTTCTAGAGGGATCTTGGGCTTCTTTCCTTGACAGCTTCAGGTCTTGTTCTCCAATGATTTTCAATTCTGACGCTCTTGGGACAACTGCCTCAGGATGTTTTTCCATGTACTTTGAAGGATCAAATACCTCAGGTCTAACCTGGAATTTGTCGAGCTCCTTCATTCTGAATTTTGACATCGTGGTCAATCCTGCAGTGTCTTTTCCTTCTGCTTTTGCTTTCTTAATTTGAGCTGCTCCAACAAGTTCAAGAAAACGAGCCATCCTAAAATTAGGATCAAGCTCTAGGCTTTCATAAACAATCTCAGAAGATGTATCAACTGGTTCTTTATCCTGAATGACTAGATAAGAGGGAGGAGCAGACTTAGCAAATATCTTGCTAGAATTTTCAGATAAAATATTTTGCTTACCTTTTGAAACATCCTTCACAGAATGATCTGGCTTAGGAGAGGATGAGCTTTTGAGTTCTTTAGAATGAGGAGGAGAAAATGTTGGTCTTTGATATACCACCTCCTTTACTTGTTCTTTAATAGCATCAAGCCTTTGATAGCCAGATTGAGTTTTACCTTGGTATCCTTGTGAACTTCTCCTTTGAGCTGACTGAGATGGATTGAACCTTTCAGACTGAGCAGCTGGGTTTGCAGATAAGTTTCCTGAGGCTCCTGCACTGGGAGGTGGAGGAGGAGGACCTCTAGGAGTCCATCTTAGAACAGGACTGTCATACCTTTTTGACTTCTTTCTTTGCTTCTACTGATTTTTAGAGAAAGTCATCCAGTGCTGGAAATCTTTTGACTTAGGATCAATGCCTTTCAGAATATAATAAGGAGTATCATTATCTGGATTAGGAGGAGGAGCTACAGCTTTCCTTTTCTTTTTAGCAATTCTTTTTCTTTTGACTCAGCAAACTCATCAGAATCAATTTCATCCTCAGAATTAGAAGAGATGGGCAGATCATATGGATCAATTGCTTCTTGCAAGGCTCTTTCCTTTTCCTTTAGAGCAGCTTTTTCTATTTCTTCTTCCATGGCATCCTGTGCCAGGAGAGCATCTAAATCCAAACCGGGGGAATCATCCCATACAGTAGACTTTTCAATTTGATCATCTGCAGCCTTTTCTTGCTGATCAGAAACTGTCATGGTGACTAGTTCTACTTGCACTTCTGGCTGAGCTGGCTGATTAGCTTCAGAAACTTGAACAGCTGGTTCTGGTTGAACTTGAACTTCTGGAGCTGGTTGGATAACAGGCTCTTGAATATCTAAAACTTCTTCCATATTATCTGTAGTATTATGAATAAAATTTTGCTAAATGACATCTAATCATCCCTTCCAGGTATTCCCATACAAGCATATCAGTTATCAAGTCTAAGAAGAGAGTAAAGTGAATACCTTCAGAATCGACCTTTGCGTGTCCTAACTCCCATAAATCATCTAGAAAGGAGGTGATAACTCCTTCTAGGTATAGGGCGACCAAGGGAGTAGAACATTCTTCCAGGCACGCTTAAACAATAAATTCAGACTTCAATAATGCATCAGAAATTTCTTTTTCAGATAAACTTTGAGGAGGAGCTGATTCTTCTAATTCTTTCTCTGCCACAGCAGGAGGATCTGCTGAAGGGGAGGCCAAAGGCTGCTCAGAGACATCTTCATTAAGCATCTCCCCCTGCCTGATTTCAGCAGAGACTGAAACGAGGCCCCTAGAGGAAGAGGGCTCAGCAGACTTTGAGAGTGCTAGAATAGCAGCAGTCAAAGAAGATATGGAAGAAATAAGAGGGGCAATTGCCTCTTCAATCATAGTTTTGATTGAGGGGGTAATTAGCTCTAAGATGCTAGATATGAAAGCTGGAGAGATTTCAGATGATGAAGATGATGGGGGAATCTCAGAGGATGGAAGATCAGCAGGAATGGTGAATTCCTGATGAGCTGGAGAATGACCTGGAGATAGAACTGGAGATGGAACTAGAGATGGAGAGTGATGAGGAGTTGGATGAGAAGATGCAGGGTGATCAATATGATCTAAAGAAGGAATTGGAGACTAAGGAGAAGCAGAAATCTCAGAAAACAATAAATCAAAACTGGGATGAGAGATCCCAGCAAGATGAGACGGGAGAGGAGATGCAGGAGGAGATGCAAGGTGAGAAGCAGAAGTTCGTACTTCAATTAAATTTGATGGTACTTCAACTGAAGTAGACGGCAAGGCAAATGAAGAAGATGGAAGGGAGAGGCTTGCTGAGCCAGCTTCTTGAAGGGGAGGAGTGACTGAGACAGTCCTGGTGCTCTCAGATGTAGCTGGAGCAACCCCTACGGGAGCGGGCTTCAGAAAAGTCCTTTTCCATTTGGTGAACAAGGCTGGATCCATCTTCTTGCTGGCGTTTATGGAGGTGGCAGCAGAAACTAACAGATGGGGATACTTTTCCTTCAGAAAAATCCCAACTACCCTTCCCAGGGTAACTTCTTTCTTGCTGTTCTTTTTCCTGATCAAATCAAATATAATGCCTTCCCAATTAATCTGTTTCTTATTTACAATTGCACACATCAGTGCAAACTGCTGCCTTGTAATATTGTCGTGGGCGGAGTGCTTTCCCAATAGCACTTTTCCGACTATTTCAGCAAGAAACTTAATCTTAAACGGAAAATTTACTTTGAGCAGCTTAGAGGGAATGCCTTCGGCATGTCCCAGCTCTGACAGCATTCTCCCAAACTCTGGGGTATCTTGCTCATACTCTTCTTCCCCATTTATCAATCCAAATATTTTAGTTAAAATAGCGGGAGTCAATGTTACCTCTTCTCCGCCAATGGTTCCGGTCATCGAATCATCAGTTGAAGACGAAGTGAATGCCCACTCTTTGATCTCTTGAGTGTTTATCTTTATTCTGGAGGACATGAGCTTCTCTAACCCTTGATCTTTACACAAATTAAGAATTTCCACAATTCCGGGTTCGCAGCAGCTGAAGGAGTCGAAATCTATACTGAATCCTGCATCAAACTTCACTACTACTAGGAGCGCTGGAGAAATCGCCATTGAAAGAGCTGGAGAAGACGAGGGAGAGACGGCGAGGACGAAGCGGCAGAAAACGCAAGACAAAGAGCAAGCGGGAAGACGGAATGCGAAAAGACGCTCTCCGTCGATGATAAAAGCAACTATCTCTTAACCTAGGTCGACCATCGGCTTTATATTAAAACAACGATCGTCGATCTATTTAAAAGATACTGGAGATGATGGTCGAATGGTCGTTCGACGATCGGTCCTGAAGCAGAGTAGTCGATCAATCGTTCGACTATTTCTGTCTTCACAAACAGCAAGCTGTCGTCAACCATAGATCGACGATATGCTCGACCTATTCGACGATCTTCGAACGCCGGTCGACGAACTTTACGCAGATAAGCTATTATCAACCATAGGTCGATGATAGGCTTGATCCGATCGACTTTCTTCGAACGTCGTTCGACTATCTTCGAAAAGTTTCAACAAGGCAGACGTCACACTTAGTCTCTTCCATTAATCATGCCTAGTTGAACTAAAAAGAATAGATGCCTCTGTTCATCTAAGGGCTTGGTGAATATATCACCTCTCTGAAGGTCTGTGGATATGAACTCAAGGCTGATCTTGTTCTTTTCCACACAATCTCTCAAGAAATGGTGCCGGATCTCAATGTGCTTCGTTCTAGAGTGGTGCACGGGATTTTATGCAATAGAGATAGCACTGGTACTATCATACATGATTTTTGTGTTCTTATGTGAGTACCCATAATCCAAAAGTTAGTTTTGTATCCACAGGATCTGTGAACAACAACTAGCAGCTGCTATATATTCAGCTTCTGCAGTTGAGGTTGATATAGAGGCCTGCTTCTTACAGAACCAAGAGACCAATCTCTCTCCCAGGAACTGGCAAGTTTCTGAGGTACTTTTCCTGTCAACTCTACAGCCAGCATAATCAGAATCAGAATATCCAATTAATTCAAATTCTGACTCAGCTGGTTACCAAAGTCCTAGATTTGGACATCCCTTCAGGTATCTCAAGATTCTCTTGAGAAGAATCAGATGAGATTCCTTGGGGTTGACCTGGAATCTAGCACAAAGGCATGTAGCAAACATTATGTCTAGCCTACTTGCAGTTAAATACAATAGGGAACCAATAATGGCCCTATAATTCTTTTGATCAACAGTCTTTCCCTGATCATCAGAATCAATAACTACATTAGTAGCCATAGGTGTATGCATTGCTGAAGCATCAGCCATCCCAAACTTCTTTACCAATTCCTTGGCATATTTGGATTGGGAGATGAAGATGCCATCAGCATCTTGCTTTACTTGGAGACCAAGAAAGTAAGATAGCTCACCCATACTACTCATCTCAAACTTGGAATGCATCAAGTTAGAGAACTTTTTGCACAGTTTGGGATCAGAGGAACCAAAAATAATGTCATCCACATACACTTGAACTAACAGGATTGTGTCCTTGTGGTGCTTGACGAAGAGGGTTCTATCAACTACTCACCTAACAAAGTTGTGCTCTAATAGGAAACTAGCTAGAGTCTCATACCAGGCTCTTGGTGCTTGTTTGAGTCCATAAAGAGCTTTTTGCAACTTGAATACATGTGAGGGCTGAGTTGAAGAAACAAACCCAGGTGGCTGTTCAACAAAACCTCTTCCTTTAGCTCACCATTTAGAAAGGCACTTTTTACATCCATCTGAAAAACTTTAAATTTCATATAGGCTGCATAGGCTAAGAAGATCCTTATTGCCTCTAGCCTTGCAATAGGAGCAAAGGTTTGTTCATAATCTATACCTTCCTCCTGTCTGTAGCCCTGAGCTACAAGCCTAGCTTTGTTCCTTACAATGATTCCATTTGCATCCAACTTGTTTCTATACACCCACTTGGTGCCTATGATCAGTTGGCCTTTAGGTCTTGGAACCAAAGTCCATACTTTACATCTCTCAAACTGATTGAGTTCCTCTTGCATAGCAATGATCCAGTGGGGATCTAGCTCAGCATCTTTAATGGTGAGAGGCTCAATCTGTGAGAGGAAACAAGTGTGCATCACATCCTGTCTTAACTGATGTCTTGTTTGAACACCAGCTGATATGTCTCCTATCACTTGAGATGTAAGATGATCTCTAAGTGTGACAATATCAGCAGGTGGGATGTGATCTTCAGCAATAGTTGGGATTAATTCCTCAGGAGTAATTTGATCTACTATTGGTGGAATAACAACAACTTCTGCAATGTCTTCATCACTGTCTGATTCAGTGATATGAAGAGTTGAAAGATGAAGAATCTCTTGAGTAACATCTTTATTAGATTCTTGTACCTGCAATGAACTAGAGGAAGGGGAAGTTTCCTTCTCCTTGTAAAACATTTGAGATTCATCAAAGAATACATGAACAGACTCTTCAATTTTAGAAGAAGATTTATTAAAAACCCTATAAGCATTGCTTACTTGGGAATATCCAAGAAAAATTCCCATTGAAGCTTTTGCTTCAAATTTTCTAAGGTATTCTTTATTATTATTATGAATATAAACTACACAACCAAATACTCTAAAATAATTTATTTTAGGTTTCTTTCCTTTAAGCAACTCATAAGGAGTTTTATACTTAAGTTTGTGTATCAGACTTCTATTCAAGACATAGTTGGCTGTACTAACAGCTTCTGCCCAATAGGAAAGAGGCATATTAGCATCTGCCAACAATGTGCCAGCAACTTCAATCAGGGTTCTGTTTTTCCTTTCAACTACCCCATTTTGTTGGGGAGTTCTAGGAGCTGAGAAGCTATGTTTGATACCTTCTCTCTCACAGAATTCTTGCATGAGAAGAGAGTCAAACTCAGTACCATGATCACTTCTGATCAAGGCCACATGAGTAGAGTACTCAGTCTGCACACATAATAGAAAATCTGTAAGGGCTTTGAAGTTATCAGCCTTAGTTCTCAAAAAGAACACCCAAGTGAATCTAGAGAAGTCATCTACAATGACTAGGGTGTAATACTTTCCTCCTAAACTCTGTACATTTATTGGGCCAAATAGGTCCAAATGTAATAAATACAAGATTCTAGGAGAATCACTTTTATTTACTGATTTAAATGAATTCTTGGTTTGCTTGCCTAGTTGACAAGCCTTGCATAGGCTCTCCTTCTTGTAGGGGCAAGAAGGTAAACCTCTAACAAGGTTGTGTTTAGATAACCTAGATATATTCTTGAGGTTAACATGGCTAAGCCTTTTATGCCATAAAGTATTGTTACTTGTTACTTCATTAAACAAGCAGATTTCAGAGTGAGTTGAATTAAAATCTACTAAATAAATGTTACCTTGTCTAATGCCTACTAATACAACATTATTATTTAAAGTAATATTACAAAGAGAGTTAGAAAATGATACCTGGTATCCAGCATCACATAACTGACTTATTGAAATTAGATTATGCTTCAGTCCAGTTACATAAGCAACTCTCTTGAAGGTTACAGCTCCAATTGTCATCCTGCCATAGCCTTCAGTTTGACCACAACTTGAATCTCCAAAGATTACCTTTGGGCCAAGCTTTGCCTTGAACCTTGACAGATGTTCTTTATTTCCTGTCATATGCTTGGAGCAACCACTATCCAAATACCACTTATTTTGAGTGATAGGATAGGTCTTTACCTGCAAATAAATCAATTAAACATTGTGGACCCAGGTAACTTTGGGTCCCTTATTTTTCACATAAGAAAAACTGGAAATAAATGAATAGGCAGGCTGAGGGTGATAACCTAACGGGTAAGATCTCCTAGGTGGGATTCTCCATGCAGATGATGGGTCAATGAACCTAGGGTTTCTATTTTCATTCTGGTTTCTAAAGTTCTGGGTAAAGTTTTGAAATTCATTTTGAAAACGTCGATCGGCGTTCGACGATTGGTACCCAGATCGTCGATCTCCGTTCGACCACTGGGCCTACGATCGTCGAGCTGCGTTCGACGCTCTTTGTAATTCCTTAAATTTTTGTTTTCTTTTCTCTCTCTTAGTTTTATTTAAGGCTTTATTAACCTGATTAACTTGCTCAGTGTTCTTTATCCCATCAGCTGAGATAAAGTTCACTGGAGTTGAAAGATGGTTTTTAAGAACAATTGGGGGTTCACTAGAAGATGCTACTAAGCCTAATTTGTTATTGCCTGACCTAGTGTTAGACATGCTGGTTATTTCAAGCAGCTTAAGGCTTCTACCATTCAGAGACTCTTCTAACCTTTTGGACTTAGCTAATTCATTCTTAAGGAATTTTATTTCTTCACTAGCATTAATGAGTTCTGCTGTTAACCTAATGTTTTCAATAGTAATTAATTCAGATTCAGCTAGTTTATTTCTAAGCTCTTTTATTTCCTTTTCAGAACTAATTAAATCTAAACATAAAGATTTAAAATCTGATTTAAATTCATCAGATGTAAAGTCGTAAGAAGACAATACCTCATCTTCTGTTGGCATTTCTTCATCAGAATCTGAACTCTCTGCAGCTGAGTGATTGCTGCAGGCATCAATTGCCATCAGGCAAACTTCCTTTGCCTTCTTTTCTTCCTCATCCTCACTGGAGCTTGAGGAGGAAGATTCCTTATCAGAATCGCTCCAGGTTTCAGCAATAAAGCCTCTCTCCTTCTTTTTGTTCTTGTAGGAGGATGGCTTGGAATGCTTCCTGTGCTGATCCTTGTCTTTTCTTTTCTCTTTATTCTTTTCCTCTGGACAATCTGGAAGAATATGTACAGGCTTCCTGTAACCATAGCAAATTATTTCTTTAGAAGGAGTACGATCATACCTTGGTTTATCTTCATACTTTAAGGATTTCTTTCTGAATTCTTTCCTTCCCATCTTGAGAAACCTTTTGGCAAATAATGTCATAAGTTCCTCATTGGACTAGCTTCCTTCAGAAGCATCAGCAGCCTTGAGAGCAAGGGTTTGCTCTTTTCTTGTGGGAGTTGGAGTTTTTGCTTCAGCTTCAGCTTCCCTGGACTTCAGCACTTGCTCAAAGGACTTGAGCTTGCCGAGAAGGGCTTCTGTTGAGATTTCTGTTGTACTTCTGGCCTCCTTGATAGGCCAGATCCTCAGATCTCATGTGCTAGGGAAGCACATAAGAATCTTATCATTGACCTCTGTCAATGAAATATCTTTATCAAAAGTCCTCAGCTCATTGATGATTGAGCCAAGCCTTGTGTACATAGCTTCAACTGATTCAGCATCAGTTTTCTTGAAGTTCTCATACTGGGAGATAAGGTTGGACCTCCTGTCCTTCCTTTCATCAGCTGAACCAGCTACAATCTGGTTCAGTGTATCCCACATTGCTTTTGCTGAGGAGCAGTCAGCAACCTTCTGGAATACTTCATCAGACATTGTCTGAGCCAGAATGTTCATTGCCTTAGCATCTGCTATCTTTGCCTTTTTGTATTCATCATTGTAATCTGGAGGAGGCACTGCACTCATATCAGTTGATGATGAGGCAGTAGCTGCAGCAGGTGCTCTTGGTGGTCCTATCAAAATAGAAGCAAAGATACTCTCATCAATAGAATTCATATATAATTTAATCCTTGCCTTCCAGATGCTAAACTTAGCTAAGTTGCATGCTGGAGGTCTGCTGCTAGAGTAATCCTTGGACTAGGCCATGATAGTGAAAGTGAATATCTATAATCCTTAGTATCTATCAGGATCTTGTGACTTAGGTGTTAGCCTATACAGTCAGCTAACCTCCCTCTGATACCAATTGAAAGAAAAGGGATAGATACAACTCTAGAGGGGGGGGTGAATAGAGTAATCAAAAATTGCACTAGCAAAGTTGACTGTCTACTCAACTCCCTTGGAGTTAATTGTGGAATGAAGGTTATAGATATTTGAGATGAAACCCTAAAGCCTAACACAAGTATTGTGCACAAAGGCAGCCAACTGTAATTACAGTTAAGGCTTGGAATCCTAAACAGCAACTAGCAATCCTAGTTAAAATCTAATCACAGCCAATCAGCACAGAGAATTAAATAAACAATCCAGACGACACAAGGAATTTATAGTGGTTCCCCAAACAACTTGGGTACGTCCACTCTTCTACCAACAAGGTAGGAATCCACTCAGGTTTTTGATCAGGTGCCCTGCCACCAACAAGATCTGCTGCAGGTAGATCTAGAGACCCTTTAGACTTTTGATCAGGTGTCTAAAAACCAACACAGGTTTTTGATCAGGTGCCCTGCCACCAAGATATACTTTTGAAGGGAGTAATAACCCTTTACAGGAGGGGGAAAGGAGGTTAGAATGTCTTCTCTATTTTACAATAGATTAGAGAAGCACGAGAACTTGAACTGAGCTAGAAAGCTCTAAAGAGTCAAGGCTCCCCCTGGCTAAAAGAATGTCCAGGTGAAGTCTTGCTTCAGTGCAGAAACACTTCAGAAAATCTGAAGGAGAAAGCTACAAGAAGATAAATAATATGAAATAAAATTTCTTTTTTAGGCAGCTATCTTCTTCTCCTTCTTCTTCAAAAGGCTCTGAGTGCAAATCTTCCTGGAGGCAGGAGAACTCAGGTTGAAGAAGAATGAAGAACTAAAACTTCTTCTCAGTTGAATATGAATGAGCTGAGAGCAGTTGAAAACTGTAAGCTTTAAGTTTGAATGCTGCAGTTAGCTTTTGAATATGAGAACTAGTTGATTTCTTTCTTCAAAGAAGTCTTTATATAGCAGCAGCAGCAACGGCTCTCAAAAGAGTTTGAATCTTGTCTTCTACTGAAATCTGCAAGCTGGGCTGCAAAAAGCATAAAGCAAAACAAATACTGCAGGCAGATATCCTATAAAAGGATAAAGCTTTCTAAGAAGCTGCAAATAACTCTGATGAAATAATACAAGAGAAAGTCACATCAGAAGAGACTCTTTACGGCCAAGGAAGACTTTTTGAGTCTAACGGCTATAAAGGACAGCCTGGCAGATCAAGCAGAAATCATATCTCAGCTAATAAGACAAATAACTTTGTTATAAAAGATTAGCTCATGCATAAGGAATGGAATATATATTGCATGGAAATATTATCACAATTTATTCAAATAATCTTTTATAAAATATGCTAAAATAAATATGAAATAAATCACATCATAGAAGACGACAAAATTATTCAAAGCATACAGCAAAACGTCGAACGACCCTCGGAGATCGTCGACCGAAGCACGGAGATCGTCGACCTATCAGACAGATAGTCGAACGATCCAGATAGTCGACCTATCAAAGAAGATAGTCGAACTACCTCAGCAGATAGTCGAACTATCAGGACAGATAGTCGAGCTATCAGATAGTCGATCTATCAGGACAGATAGTCGAACTACCAAAGCAAAACAGATAGTCGACCTATCAACAGATAGTCGAACTATCACAGAAAACAGATAGTCGATCTATCAACAGATAGTCGAACTATCACAGAAAACAGATAGTCGATCTATCAACAGATAGTCGAGCTATCACAGAAAACAGATAGTCGATCTATCAACAGATAGTCAAGCTATCAAATAGTTGAACTATCCAAGCAGATAGTCGAACTATCAAAGCAAACAGATAGTCGACCTATCAAACAGATAGTCGAACTATCAGATAGTTGAACTATCCAAACAGATAGTCAAACTATCAAGCAACATAGATAGTCGACCTATCAACAGATAGTCGAACTATCAGATAGTTGAACTATCCAAACAGATAGTCAAACTATCAAACAAAGCAGATAGTCGACCTATCAACAGATAGTCGAGCTACCAAAGAGAATAGATAGTCGACCTGTCAAACCGATAGTCGAACTATCAGATAGTTGAACTATCCAAACAGATAGTCGAACTATCAAACAAAGCAGATAGTCGACCTATCAACAGATAGTCGAACTATCAAAACAAACAGATAGTCGACCTATCAAACAGATAGTCGAACTATCAAAGACAACCAATAGTCGACCTATCAAGCAGATAGTCGAGCTATCAGGAAGACAATCGTCGAACGGCTAATCGACGATAATCGAGCGACGTTCGACCATAGTCGAACGAAAAACTACTTAACCAAATATTCATCTGGAAAAGCAATTCTACACAACTAGAGAATCTAACCTATCAACTAACCTTTGACCATAGATAAATCTTGGGTCAAGAGACAGAAAGAGAAGACTGAACTCAAATCAAAACTAGGGTACCAACACGCTATATCACCTTTCATGCCGAACCACCAGGCGATCTGATTCAAATCTTGGTACATCTTAGTTGAACCTGGGTGGTAGGCAACATTGGAATCATGAGCCTCACTGCACAACTTAACTCAAATACCTTCAACATCGGGGATACAAAACTTGCCGCGGTACTTCAAGGTTCCCGCATCATCGATCAAAAAGTCTGGAAACTCCCCTTTCTCAGTCCTCTTATAAAGGTGCAACAAATCAGGATCTTCCATCTGATGCAGTCTTGTGAGTGTAATCCAAGAAGGCTCAGTTACCTCTAAACTACTGGACGAGTCACAACTCCCAACAGAAATGCCCATCAAGAGAAATTCTTCTACCAGAGAATCCATATAAAGATTAAATATTTTAGCCGTCTTCCAACTCAAGGCATCGACTATGACATTAGCTTTGCCCGGATGGTACTGGATATCAGTATCATAGTCTGTAACATACTCTAACCATCTCTGCTAGCACAAGTTCAATTCCTTATGAGTGAAAACGTACTTTAAACTCTTATGATCCATGTAAATCTTACACAATGCGCCATATAGTAGGTGTCTCCACAACTTCAGGGCATAAATCACAGCGGCGAACTCTAAATCATGCGTAGGGTAATTCCTTTCATGGATCTTTAACTGTCTCGACCCATATGCTATTACTTTGCCCTCTTGCATCAGCACACAACCAAGCCCAACGTGCGACGCATCCACATACACGACATATTCCAACCCTTTAGTTGGTAGAGACAACATGGGTGCAGTGCACAATCTCTTCTTTAATTCCAGGAAAGCTTCCTCGCACTTATCGCTCCAGACAAAAGCTACGTTCTTCTGGGTCAGTTTAGTTAGTGGCGCAGACAATGTAGAGAAACCCTCTACAAACCTTCTATAATATCCAGCCAACCCTAGGAAGCTCCTTATCTCCTTGGGTGTGGTTGGACTATTCCAATCCATAACAGCAGCTATCTTCTCAGGGTCAACTAAAATTCCATCTTTATTTACCACATGGCCGAAGAACGAAACTTGAGGCAACCAAAACTCACACTTGCTCAGCTTAGCAAATAGTTTATGGTCCCTCAAGGCAGACAAAACTAAACGCAAGTGATGGGCATGCTCATCAGCACTGCAGGAATACATCAAAACATCATCTATAAACACGACCACGAAATGGTCCAGAAAATCCTTGAACACGCGGTTCATCATATCCATAAAAGTAGAGGGGGCATTGGTTAAACTAAAAGACATTACCAAAAACTCAAAATATTCATGCCTGGAACGTAAAGCAGTCCGTGGGATATCCGTTTCATGAATCATTAACTGGTGGTAGCTCGAACAAAGGTCAATCTTTGAAAATACTATGCTACCACGTAGTTGATCAAACAAATCATATATTCTCAGTAAATAATACATGTTCTTAATGGTGACTTTATTCAACTCCCTATAATTGATGCACAGCCTCATTGATCCATCCTTTTTTCTTCACAAACAAAATCGGAGCACCCCAAGGCGAAGAACTTGGCCTAATAAAACCATTCAGGAGAAAATCATCCAACTGAGTACGTAACTCCTCCAACTCACACGAGGCCATCTAGTACATCGCCTTAGCAATATGACGGGTACTTGACTCTAGATCTATGACAAACTCCACGTCCCTCTGAGGCGGAAGACCAGGAAGATTAGCTGGAAAACATATGGAAACTCAAGCACCATCAAAATCTCCTCTACACTCGGCAAGCTTACAAGGGTTTCCAAAACTGAAACCAAATAAGCAAAACATCCGGAATCTAAAAGCTTCCGAGCACATACCGCAGAAATAATCAGAGAAATTTTGCGTGGATATCCGTAAAAACTCTTAGGTTGACCGTTGTCCATCTTGAATTCCAAGCGCTTAACTTTGCACTAGATAACAACATCATATTTGTACAACTAGTCCATGCCCAAGATCACATCAAAATCTTCCAAGTCTTGCACCTTCAAATCAGCAACTGCTAGAAAATTGCCTAACATGATCAGACAACTCTGAATGCCTTAGTCCGATACCACGGAATCACTAGAAGGAAACTTGACACAAAACACGTCACCCACCCGGACGGGAGTCAAACGATGACGCTCTACGAAGGCCCTAGCCACAAATGAGTGGTAGCATCAGAATTGAAAACAACACGCGCCCAGTATTTTTTTACCTTAAATTTCCCTATAAAAAGCTTACATAACTAATCGAACAACATCGAAACTACAGCTATGAGATAAAAATAAACAAATCTAGGTTAGAAACTAACCTGAAATCACTTGAGTAGATGTTTGGGCTTCCTCTAGAGACAATACGTTCAGCTTTCCCTTCCCTTTGTCTATAGGCTATGGCGGTGGCAAGGAACGAAACAAAACTGGCTGCAGTGCAGGCTGAGACTGCAGGCACTTTGACATGATGTGACCTTTCTGTCCGTACTGGAAGCAAACTCTAACCTTATCCCAACATTGGGCAGCATCATGCCCCTTCCGTTTTCACGAAGTACAAACCAACTCTCCCTTAGGAGCACCCTGGATCACATGAACTTGCTCCTGCCTTTGAATGATAATATATTTTGTAGTTTAAACTACTAGGGTAATTACTAGTTTTTATTATAGAAATCATGTTTGTAAAGTTTTATTTTGACCTTGTTTTTTATATATTTTAATACCACTAATGTTTTCTTCTCTTTTTCGAGATTTTCTGCAAATTCGTCAGTCATTTCATCGAGCTAAGCCAGTTCGTCTAGCTCAGCCTTCAGTTCTGTGGCCGACGAAAGAGCTCAGTTTGGTAACCTTACCTTAAGTCCAGAATTCGTCGAGCTCAGCTTTGCATCGAGCTCAATTCGTCGATCACAGCCCTCAGCCCTGAGATCGTCGAACTCTGCCTTCAACTAGATCGTCGACCTCAGCCTTCAGCCTAGATTTCGTCGAGCTCTGTAGAATTCTTCAAGCTCAGCAGAGATCATCGAGCTCAGCCTTCTTTCTACATTCGAATTTCGTCGACTCCCCTACACTTTCTGAGCTCGACGATCGTCGAACTCCCATCTGCCTTCTCCTTTCTCCTATCGTCGAGCTCTCCCTCCTTATCTTCTGATTTTGTCGAGCTCTCTCCTTATTTTGTCGAGCTTACCTGCTGCCAAAGGACAAGTCTAGTTTTTTAACAAAAGCTTGTTGTTGTCATTAAATGCACGTCACCCGTACCAATGCAATCATCATTTCCCGCCAGAACCCGTACCAAGGTCAACTCTCGTGCATAGCTTAATGTTTTTTATGCTCCTTAAAAATCTATAAATAGATCCCCAGCCCCTGAGAAAAAAATATAGAATTTTGGGAGAGGGGAAGTGCTGCCATTTTCATTTCTCCATTATTGTTCTTCCTCTCTCCTTTCTGTTTTCAGTTTTTCTAGTTTAGTTTTAGTTTACTCTTTGTTGAGACTGGGCGGTCTGGCGAGTTGAGACAGGGCGGTCTAGTGAGTTGAGACCAGGCGGTCTGGCGGCTTGTCCCAATAGTTTGGTAGCCTGGTTGGAGACCGGGAGGTCTGGCGGTTTGTCTGGCGGTCTGGAGGCTTCTCCCAGTAGCTTGGTGCCGAGATGTTGCTGGCTGGTGTCTGGCGGTCTGAGCGATCTGGCGGCTTGTCTATGATAGCTTGAGGATATTGGCCGCCTGTCCTCCACATGGTAGCGGTCGTGCGGTTAGGCTAACCGTACGGCTTGTGCGGCTTATGCGGCTTGTATAGTTTTATGTTCATGTAATTATTAGTGCCACATTGCTTATTTGTAATCTCTCTTCTCTCCTCCATTCTATAAAAGGGAGGTCATACCTTTTTAATAGATACCTTTTTGGATCATAAAAATTTTGTTACTCCATTTTTCTGGTCTCTTGTTTTCTGTTCGTACATGGTATCAGAGGACTCGATCTTTTCCTCCTTATTTTTGAGCCCTCTCTGTCCGCGCGACCTGTCCGCGCGGCTTGTTCCTCTTCTTGCGACCTGTTCTCACGACCTGTTTCTTCTCTTGTCACGCCATATTTGTGCGTTTTCTTCTTCCCTTTTGAGGGCGACCACTCTGCCCCTCCTTTCTAGCCGCTCCCGCTCTCTAGTCGCCATGACCTGCTCATAAGTCACCACGACCTGTTCTCCTTGTGTGGCCTCCTTTTTTAGCCACCACTGCTAGTTATTCGCCGCGACCTCCTCTTTAGCCGCGCGAATTATTCTTCACCCTGCTCTCTTCTATGACAACCTCTGATATTTATACCTCCACTACTCTCGCTGCCTCTCCTCCTCCCACTCCTCCTACTCCTTTGGGAAACCTTGGCACCGTTTATAAACTCGTCGGTCCAAACTACCCGGATTGGAGTGTCTCCTTCAACTTCCTTCTCCGCTCTCAACGCAAACGCCATCATCTCACTGATGACCCTCCTCCACAAGATTCTTCTCTTTTTTGTTATTGGGATGCCAACGATGCCCTTGTCCGCACATGGCTGGCTAACAATCTTTCTGATGAATGCCTGCCTGTCATCTGTCATGATGAGACAGTTAAGGTTGCATAGCTTCATCTTGTCGCTCTTTACTCAAAGGGGGCCCAGATGTCTCGCATCTATACTTTGTATACGGACCTCTTTGCTTGTCCCTCCATGTCTCCTTTTGCTGCATACCAACAAGCTCAGGCTCTTGGAGCCGAAATTCTCCAGAATCGCCCCTTCTCTGTGGATTTGGCCGAGCAACATGTTGGAGTTAGTGATTGGGCGATCTGGTGGCTTATCTTGGCGGATTGAAGACCGCGCGGTCTGGCAGTTTCCCTTCAGCAGTTTGGTTGCTGGACTGTTGCTGTCTGGAGTCCAAGCGATCTAGCGGTTTTTCTCAGGCATCTTGGAGACCGGGCGATCTAATGGACTCCCATGACAGCTTCTCTCTCTCTGGTGGTAGCTGAGCGGTTAGCCCTTCTAATCTAACTGCGCGGCTTGTGCGGTTTTTTTTGTATAGGCCGCTTAGTCCTGTAAATTTTTAGTCCCACATCTCTAATTTGTATTCTCTCTTCTCTCCTCCATTCTATAAAAGAGAGGTCATACCTTGTAATAGATACTTTTTTCAGATAATAAAATTTCTGTTATACAACTTCTGGTTTTTTCTTATTCGTTTCTTACACAACACGAACACTTCCAGGAGCTTCTGGTTGTGTGCTACCTTTTGCGACTTCCTGAGTCATATGATATGATCTGTCAACAAATCCTTGGCGAGGCGGAGTCTCCCACCTTAGATACAATTGTGCCCGCATAGCCGATATTACCTCTTTGCTACAACGTCCTCTGTTAACCTCCCCTCCTCCACCAGACAATTATTCTCACTACACTCAGCGGACTGGATTTGGTGGCCGTAACCATCAATCAGGTGAACGCGGTGCTGCCCGCTTTCTCTTTTTTCACTGCGGCAGCACCGACCATACAGTTGATCGCTGCTAGAAGAAACATCATCATCTTCGCCCAACAGGTGATGCTTCAGCCTCCTCTTCAAAGTCGTACGCTTCGGTGGTCATGTCTTCAGGTAGTGTTCATATCGCTACTCAAGGTAAATGGCTGATCGACTCTAGTGCTACAAATCACATGACTGGTAATGCTCAATGTTTTTCTCTCCTAAAAAAACATGATCGGTTGCCCCATATCTTTATTGCGGATGGTTCTCCCTCACCGGCCAATGGGATGGGAGTGGTTCAAGTCACTCCATCTCATCTCTTGGAGGATACCCTCTTCGTGCCCACGTTCCCTTACAATTTACTATATGTCACTTCTATGTGCAAGCAACTACAACGTTCTGGCACATTCACTCCTACCTCTTATTCTTTTCAGGATCCGGGCTCCCAACGGATGATTGCTACTAGGACTGAGAGCGGCAGCCTCTACTTCCTCGACAATGTTTCCGCATTGTCTGCTTCCTCCTCTACTGATCTTCTCTAGTGGCATCTTCGTCTTGCTCATGCTCCTCCTTGACTTATTTGTCAGCTTGTGCCTCACCTTCCTCCGCAGATTCCTCCCCTTAACTGTGACGCATGTCAGTTTGGCAAGCATCACTGCTCCTCCTTCTCACCTAAGCAAGGTCATGGATCTTCCCGACCGTTTGATCTGGTTCACTCCGATGTCTGGGGACCCGCTCCTACCCTCACCATAGTCCGGGGTAGTTCATATTTTGTAACTTTTATTAACGATTTCTCCCGCTGTACTTTTGTGTATCTCTTACGAGATCGCTCTTAATTATTTCATGTATGGACATCTTTTTATTATATGACTAAGAATCAATTTGATGTCTCTATTAAAATCTTTCGCTTTGATATTGCAAAAGAATATCTTAGTCATGAGTTTTCCTCTTTCTGTATAAAACATGGTATTATTCATCAAACTAGTTGTGTCTATACCTCATAACAAAATGGTGTGGCCGAACGCAAAAACCGTCACCTCCATGATATCGCGTGCACTCTGCTAACTCAAATGCAGGTTCCTCGCTTCTATTTGGGCTACGCTGTTCTCATCTCCTGTTATCTTATCAATTGCATTCCATCCACCGTTCTCCACGGCACAATTCCCTTCTCCATTCTTTATCTAGGGAAGGATCTGTTTCCTCTCCCTCTACGTGTCTTTGGGTGTACAGCCTTTGTGCACTCTCATTTTGCCACCCATGACAAACTCTCACCATGGGCCACCAAGTGTGTCTTTTTGGGATACTCTACCAATCAGAAAGGCTATTGTTGATTTGACCCGGTTACCCACAAGCAGTTTGTCTCTGAGGACGTCACCTTCTTTGAAAATGAATCCTACTTTTCTCCTGACTCCTCTTCCTCTCTTGATATTCCTCCTTCTCCTACCAACCCTTCCATTCCCTCTACACCTACTGAGACTCCGCCACCTCCTCCCTCTCCACCATCTCCTCCACTATGTCCACCTATCGAGATATCTCCCTCTTCTTCGCGGTCGTCTCTTTCTATTCCCGGGCCAGCTCTCTCCGCCACAGATGCCCCGAAAACTGAGGAACTCGCCGACTTGGATATTCCCATTGCTCTTCACAAAGGGGGTGGACGTGTACTGAACACCCTCTAGCTGTTGTTGTTTCATATGATCATCTAACTCCTTCTCACAGGATGTTTGCCTTGGCTATCTCTGCCACTGCCACTCCCCGCACCTACCAAGAAGTTTTTACTATTCCTCATTAGAAGACTGCCATGGATGAGGAAATTGCTACCCTCACTGAAAGGGGAACATGGACCCTTGTTCCTCCTCCTTTGGGCACTGATGTGGTTGGCTGTCGATGGGTATTCGTTGTGAATTTCTGTCCGGACGGCAGCGTGGATCGATACAAGGCCCACTTAGTCGCCAAAGGCTTCACTCAGACTTATGGGGTTGATTACTTCGACACCTTCTCTCTAGTTGCTCATCTCAACACCATTCGGGTTCTTCTCTCTGTGGCTGTCAATAGGGATTAGCCCATTTCCCAGCTGGATGTCAAGAATGCCTTCCTCTATGATGATATTCAGGAGGATGTATACATGGAGAAACCTCCTGGGTATGTTGCTCGGGGGGAGACACAAGTATATTATCTGAAGGAGGCCATCTATGGCCTAAAGAAAAGCCCTCGGGCTTAGTTTGACAAGTTCAGCGGTATTGTTGCGGCTATTGGTTTTGCAAGAAGTTCAGCTGATCACTCCTTATTCATTCGCAAAACCTCCTCTAGTATTGTTGTTCTTGCTGTATATGTGAATGATATTCTTCTGATTGGTGATGACCAGGCTGGGGTAGCTTTGACAAAGAAACACCTCCGGCAACACCTGATCACTATGGATATGGGCTCCCCTAAATACTTTCTAGGGATTGAAATCTCTCGGAAGCCCAACTCTTTAGTTCTCTCTCAACGGAAGTATGCTCTTGATTTGCTAAAATAGGAAGGGTTGACTGGTGCTAAACTTGCTAGATGTCCCATGGCTATTGGGGAAGACAAAACTTGGACAGATGAATCGCCTCCTCTATTTGATTCTTCGAGGTACAGGCGTCTGGTGGGCAAACTCATTTATCTCACAGTGACCAGACCCGACATCTCCTATGTTATAGGCAAGGTTATACAATTCATGCAAGCTCCTAGGGAGTGCCATTGACAGTCTGCCCTGAGGATATTAGAGTATGTTAGAGCAGCTCCAAGAAAAGAACTGCTTTTTGAGAAGAATGGTCACTTGAGGGTTGAAGCGTACTCAGATTCGATCTATGTTAATGATAAAGGAGACCGCAAGTCAACATCAGGTTTTTGCACATTTGTTGGAGGAAATCTTGTGAGCTGAAATAGCAAGAAATAGTCTGTTGTCTTAAGGTCTAGTGCAGAAGCGGAATATCGTAGTATGGTATCGACCACATGTGAGTTAAAGTGGTTACGGGCTCTCATGCTTGACCTAGGAGAGGTCTACAACTATCCTCTTCCTATGTTCTCGACAACAAGGTTGCTATATATATTTCCAAAAATCCAGTCTTTCATGAGAGAACAAAAAACATAGAGGTTGACTGCCACTTTATTCGAGAAGAGATTTTGAAGAAATAGATTTGTACTCCGTTCGTCACTTCTGACAATGAGTTGGCAGATGTCTTCACCAAGCCGGTGTCCGCTTCTTTGTTTCACTTTTGCAACAAGCTGGGCATGATTGATATATATGCTCCAGCTTGAGGCTTGTGCGGCTTATGCGGCTTGTATAGTTTTATGTTCATGTAATTATTAGTCCCACATTGCTTATTTGTAATCTCTCTTCTCCCCTCCATTCTATAAAAGAGAGGTCATACCTTTGTAATAGATACCTTTTTGGATCATAAAAATTTTGTTACTCCATTTTTCCGGTCTCTTGTTTTCTGTTCGCACACTCTTCTGTAATAGTTTCCTGTATTTTCTGTTGTAGTTTACTTTACTGCTAGTCTAGTTTTTCATTTTCCCACAGTTGTAATATTTTATAGTTCAAGTATCGCTCTCTGTTTGAATTTAATATAAGATCTGTTTTTTTTACTTATCTATTTTGTTTCCATGCAATTCTACTCATCTCTCTTCCTCCACTTTATCATGAGTAACTAATCCTCTTTGTACTCGATCATGATGATCCGAGGTTTGAGTTTATTAAGTTATGATGCTCTAGTTTGCTCTTTCTTTGTAAGGCTTAGACCTTTGATTTACTCTTGAAAAATCATGTTTGGAGATATATTATCTGTTAACCCCCAAAAATCGGCGACCCCTCCCAAGGTCTCTAGCTCGCAAGTCGCGGTCCACTCAAGGGAACCCCCCCGAGGATCGCGACCTGCCTCGGCTTTCCCTTTTTGGCCCAAGCGTTTTGGCCAGGCTAACATGCAGCATTGCTTTCTTGTAGGAGGCAAACCTATATCAGTTCGCAGGTTCGATCTGCCGGTGTCGGCACCCGACCGAACCATCGCAAGGCTCGGCTCCCCTGTCCAGCCTGGCCCCAGGCTTCCGCCGTCAGGCCGCCCTTCCCTTGGGGGTGGCCTGGCCTCAGGCCGCCCCCCTTAGGGGCGGCCTGGCCTCAGGCCGCCCCCCCTTTTAGGGGCGGCCTGGCCCTCAGGCCGCCCCCCTTAGGGGCGGCCTGGCCCTCAGGCCGCCCCCCCTTTAGGGGCGGCCTGGCCCTCAGGCCGCCCCCCTTTAGGGGCGGCCTGGCCCTCAGGCCGCCCCCCTTAGTGGCGGCCTGGCCCTCAGGCCGCCCCCCCTTTTAGGGGCGGCCTGGCCCTCAGGCCGCCCCCCCTTTAGGGGCGGCCTGGCCTCAGGCCGCCCCCCCTTTTAGGGGCGGCCTGGCCCTCAGGCCGCCCCCCTTAGGGGCGGCCTGGCCCTCAGGCCGCCCCCCCTTTAGGGGCGGCCTGGCCCTCAGGCCGCCCCCCCTTTAGGGGCGGCCTGGCCCTCAGGCCGCCCCCCCTTTAGGGGCGGCCTGGCCCTCAGGCCGCCCCCCCTTTAGGGGCGGCCTGGCCCTCAGGCCGCCCCCCCTTTAGGGGCGGCCTGGCCCTCAGGCCGCCCCCCCCCCTTTAGGGGCGGCCTGGCCCTCAGGCCGCCCCCCTTAGGGGCGGCCTGGCCCTCAGGCCGCCCCCCCTTTAGGGGCGGCCTGGCCCTCAGGCCGCCCCCCTTTAGGGGCGGCCTGGCCTCAGGCCGCCCCCTCTTCCTGCTCCGGATCCGCCTGCTTGCTCCTCAGGTCGCACAGCTTGCCTGCCCTCTTCCAGCTGCCAACAGGAAGACTGCCCCAGCAGAGGAAGATTCCAGTCCGCGGAGTCCGCCGAGGTCGTCGATCTAATTTTCTCAGTCCGCGGAGTCCGCCGAGGTCGTCGAGGATGACGTCACTGGGCCCCGCTTCAAAGATTCTCCCCGGGCCTATAAATACCCCCCAAGACCTCTCATTCTGCATCGGCGAGAGGAGAACTGCCATCTTGATCAAAGGCTGCGGACTCAGTTTTCTCAGTCCGTCAAGGTTGATCGAGCAAGGTCTGCGGACTCAAATCTCCAGTCCGCCCAGGTCGTCAAGGGCTGTGGACTTAGCTTTTTCTGCTCTCAGCAGCTTGCGCAGCCTCCGCAGCCTCCGATTTCCAGGTCTCCCAGGTCGTCAGGGACTGGACACTTAGTTTTTCTGCCATCAGCAGGCAGCCTCAGCAGCCTCTGCAGCCTCAGTTTTCCAGCTCTCTGCAGCCTCTTTTACTCAGTTTCTGGCATCTCCTTCCTCAACCGCCAGCTTCCCTCATTGTACCCTTTACTGCTTTTTCATGTAATAGTGCAATAGCAAGTTGTAACTCTTCTTGAATAAAGGAAAAGCCCGTCGCAAGAGTGGCATTCAAGCCGCGGCGGGCGAAGTCTGTGTTGCCGCTGCTAGCGGCCTCCTCTCTTCTTCTCTCCTCTCGGCATCAACCTGCAAAGCTAACCATTCAAGTAGTTGTCTGCTCGACAGTTCCAGATCAAGCTCCCTCTCTGCTCGAGCAAGCTTTTTCCTCTGCTCAAGCAAGCTCCCTCTCTGCTCGAGCAAGCTTTTTCCTCTGCTCAAGCAAGCTCCCTCTCTGCTCGAGCAAGCTTTTTCCTCTGCTCAAGCAAGCTTCTCCTCTGCTCAAGCGAGCTTGCTCCTCCATCCCCGCAACCCTTCTTCCTTCATCTTAGTTTGTGAGATCGAACACCCGTTAACTGGTCGGTGTCATTTTCGAGCATCAACAGTTAACACGCGACCTTCAGATCTCGATCAGATAGTGAAAGCAGTGATTACTCATGACAGACCATCAACCAGCCGAGAGTCTTTCTCCAAGTCCTAGTGATGATCCTCTTTGGGAGGCCTTAGAGCAATCCCGTAGAGAAACTGCCCAACAGTTTCAAGCCATCAACCGAACTCTAGCAGCTCTCACGCAGCAATTGGCCGCTCAATCTTCAGCAGTGCCAATCCCTCCAATCAATCCAGCACCAGCATCAGAGACTCCTCAAGTTTACCCACCGGCTTATCCGCCGGTCTATCCTCCTCTTTATACTCCAACCTTTCCGCAGGGGCCAGCAGCACCCTTGCGATCTCAAGATGATGAGTTTGCAGCTCGTCAAAACTTCTTCCGGGAAGCTGCCCGGGGAAGTCCGGCTAGATTTCTGAACTTTCAGGGAAGTCATCCCTCCTCTTCAGCTCCTGCCTTTGCTCCTCCCGCAGCAACCTTTTACTCCTATCCTCCTGCTCCTTACTTTCCTTATGCAGTAGAATCAGAAGAGCCATCACCGTTTACGGAGAATGTTCGGCATGAACCAACTCCAGCAACTTCCGGGAGCCACGGGTTGCCCATTTACACTGGGAGACTGATCCTGTCAAGCATCTTCAAGCCTTTGAATCAGCCGTCGCTCTCAAGACCCTCTCAGATGCTACCAAGAGCAAGCTCCTCGTAACGACCTTTGATGGTCAAGTGAGAGACTGGTTCTATGGACTGCGACCTCAGTCAATCTCTTCCTTTGCTGATTTGCGAAGGGAGTTCCTGCTCAGATTTTCTACCTCTTCAAAGAGGAAGGGCGGTCCAGAAGCCCTCTTTGAGATCAGGCAGCGAGAGAGCGAGACTTGGTCTCATTATGTGGATCGGTTTCAGAAAGAAATCTTGGACATTGAGATCGTTGATCAAGAAATGTACGAGTGGCTCTCATCCACGGCCTGCGCTGAAGGTCCACTAAAGTTTGAAGCTAATGTCCGAGCACCGAGGACTTATCAAGAGTTGATTGGTTTAGCCAACTCGTATATCCGCGGTGAAAAGAGCAACCCCAGCTTCGTTTCCAGGCTGGTATCCGAGAAAAATTCTTCTTCTTACAAGCAACCTCCGAGGTCTCCCCGGAAAGACTTCCACCTCTCTCTAGGAAAGCAAGAAGATTTCAGCATCATCAACATCCCTTCCAAGGCCATGATCGTACCCAAGAGCGGCTGTTACCATTATCAACATCATCTTCGCTAACAGCTGCAGTTCATCAGCAGCAAGAAGGTGATCTGCCAGAATTTGAGCTAGATGAGGTCAAGCAAGAAGTTAGCCAAATCATGAAGGATAAGGCATATCCCAAAAGGCCTTACCAGCCGGCGAATCAGAGATCAAGAAATTCAGACCCATTCTGTGAATTCCACAAAGAGAAAGGTCATTTAACTGAAGACTGCAAGGCCCTTCGGCGATTGGTTGAAAGATTGCTCATCGAGGGCAAGATCAACGACCTGGTCAAGAAAATTGATTCTTCGAAACCTTCCACCTCTAAGGACAAGGAGTGTGGCGGAAGGTCAGCTAGAGTGCATAGAGATACATGACAAGGGCCGTCTGGGGTCCATTGATTTTGCAAGTGAGTGCATCGATGTCGTTGACGAAGGTCCCCTTGGAAGGCTGTTTTGAAGCAAGGGGACACAGTTCTTGCGTCATCAGCTATGACCAATCGCAGTTCCACAAAGCCCATCACGATCGTAGCTGGTTGTCTTTACTTTACTCTTCAAACATTCTATTCTTTAGCACTTCTGAGTGTTTCATTTTTTCATTCAATAAAGCTTACATCAGAGATCTCATACTGACACAGTTCCCTTTTTGTGATGCTTCTTCTCCATATTTTTCTCTTTGCCAAAGAGATCACTGAACCAGCGAGATATCGCCGAGTCTTGCTCAATGCCCCTCGAGATTGTCCTCTGGCGTAAAACCACAGTGACCACATATGATGAGGAGTTTTCTCATATGTGTGTAGTGGGGGCCGTTCAACTCTCGTGTGGAGGATGACGGGGCTTTGGATCCCGGCCGATGTCTAGAGCAGTGTGAGTGCCTAGGGGAGGCCTCCTGTGATAGTTCTATCGTGCTCCGTTAGGGATACGTTACAGTTACGATGATCTTTGCATGACAAGCAATGGCGATCAAGTGTAGCCTTGTCTCCTCGATCATCTCACAACTGTGACGGCCGAACACTCTATGGTACTCTCAATCCGTGCCTCCGCGGGACTCACAACTTCGCTGATCAATCCGCAGACAAGCAATAGGCCACTTGGCGCAACTAGTCTAATTGATCAGCGATGCTTGTAACCCAAGGCAAGAGAGCAGTGCATCTGTCGATCCTTCTTAGGATTGTTTTCTTGTTTATTTGTGCCCTTCTAAAGGATGCGCGGCCAGCCCGCTTTGTTTAGGACTACACCCAGGATGACTTTGGCAAGTGATGCATAACGCCACGGGGAACACCTGTGGCAGCATTCAAACTTTTAGTTCATCCTCGGGATGTAGCCCCTCCTCTCTCCTTTTTTATCTTCTTGCAGGTTAGCAGGTTGAATACAACCTATTCTAGAGATCTGCAATATCTCTCTTGGGTTATAATCATCCTATATACACTACCTGCATAAGCTCTTATCAGATGATGGTAAAAAGTTCTCCTATCAGGATAATCACACATCACTCAATGCATATGGATCTTCTGGATGACGACGAACCGTGCCATCGTGAATCTGATTTTAGAGTTTCTTATCTCGCTGGTCTAGGTTTTCATGTCGACATTATACCTTGATCACACAAGATGATCATCATCGCAGCTTAATCATTACTCAATCGATAGCAGAGTGCGTCAGGTATCTATTCTGTTATCCGATTATGTCTTATCATACCAACAGTTAACAGCCAACATTCGCAGGTTCCGCCCAGGTACTTGTGAACTTAGTTTTCTCTCCTATCATATCTGTTGCTTACTCTTCTTTTACAGAGATCAGCAGATAGTAGCAAGTTCCCCCCCAACATTCAGGTTCCCCCAGGTACTTACACCTTACTCTCCTGTCATATCTGTCTGCTTACTCTCCTTTTGCAGAAGCTAGCAGATAGTAGCCAGTTCCTCTCAGGTACTTGCAGCTTATTTTCTTTTTCTGTCTTCCTCCTCACAGAATCACCCGGGTACCCTACTTTGGCAGAGACAAGCAGGTACCAGCAAGCCCCTTTCAGGTACTTATAAGATTACTATCCTACTATGTTATCTCTCATCTGTACTTTGGCAGAGTTCAATAGAAGACGGTTATCCTCTTCCTCATTTACAAAAGCAACTCAGGTACACGCAAGATGTACCTCTTTGTGCCTGCAATAATTTTTTCTTCGCAGGTAAAAGATAGGCGCTGATAAATCTTTCCTGAGAAGGGACATCAGGTTCTATCTCTCCTGACCTCTAATTTTTTCTCTCCTTATTATTGAGGGGAGGATTACGATTTTTGTGGGTCCTCTACTTTTTCGAAGTTCCTTTCAGAACTTAAAAAAGTGCGGGGATTATGTTAACCCCCAAAAATCGGCGACCCCTCCCAAGGTCTCTAGCTCGCAAGTCGCGGTCCACTCAAGGGAACCCCCCCGAGGATCGCGACCTGCCTCGGCTTTCCCTTTTTGGCCCAAGCGTTTTGGCCAGGCTAACATGCAGCATTGCTTTCTTGCAGGAGGCAAACCTATATCAGTTCGCAGGTTCGATCTGCCGGTGTCGGCACCCGACCGAACCATCGCAAGGCTCGGCTCCCCTGTCCAGCCTGGCCCCAGGCTTCCGCCGTCAGGCCGCCCTTCCCTTGGGGGTGGCCTGGCCTCAGGCCGCCCCCCTTAGGGGCGGCCTGGCCTCAGGCCGCCCCCCCTTTTAGGGGCGGCCTGGCCCTCAGGCCGCCCCCCTTAGGGGCGGCCTGGCCCTCAGGCCGCCCCCCCTTTAGGGGCGGCCTGGCCCTCAGGCCGCCCCCCTTTAGGGGCGGCCTGGCCCTCAGGCCGCCCCCCTTAGGGGCGGCCTGGCCCTCAGGCCGCCCCCCCTTTTAGGGGCGGCCTGGCCCTCAGGCCGCCCCCCCCCTTTAGGGGCGGCCTGGCCTCAGGCCGCCCCCCCTTTTAGGGGCGGCCTGGCCCTCAGGCCGCCCCCCTTAGGGGCGGCCTGGCCCTCAGGCCGCCCCCCCTTTAGGGGCGGCCTGGCCCTCAGGCCGCCCCCCCTTTAGGGGCGGCCTGGCCCTCAGGCCGCCCCCCCTTTAGGGGCGGCCTGGCCCTCAGGCCGCCCCCCCTTTAGGGGCGGCCTGGCCCTCAGGCCGCCCCCCCCCCCCCCCTTTAGGGGCGGCCTGGCCCTCAGGCCGCCCCCTTAGGGGCGGCCTGGCCCTCAGGCCGCCCCCCTTTAGGGGCGGCCTGGCCCTCAGGCCGCCCCCTTTAGGGGCGGCCTGGCCTCAGGCCGCCCCCCTCTTCCTGCTCCGGATCCGCCTGCTTGCTCCTCAGGTCGCACAGCTTGCCTGCCCTCTTCCAGCTGCCAACAGGAAGACTGCCCCAACAGAGGAAGATTCCAGTCCGCGGAGTCCGCCGAGGTCGTCGATCTAATTTTCTCAGTCCGCGGAGTCCGCCGAGGTCGTCGAGGATGACGTCACTGGGCCCCGCTTCAAAGATTCTCCCGGGCCTATAAATACCCCCCAAGACCTCTCATTCTGCATCGGCGAGAGGAGAACTGCCATCTTGATCAAAGGCTGCGGACTCAGTTTTCTCAGTCCGTCAAGGTTGATCGAGCAAGGTCTGCGGACTCAAATCTCCAGTCCGCCCAGGTCGTCAAGGTCTGTGGACTTAGCTTTTTCTGCTCTCAGCAGCTTGCGCAGCCTCCGCAGCCTCCGATTTCCAGGTCTCCCAGGTCGTCAGGGACTGGACACTTAGTTTTTCTGCCATCAGCAGGCAGCCTCAGCAGCCTCTGCAGCCTCAGTTTTCCAGCTCTCTGCAGCCTCTTTTACTCAGTTTCTGGCATCTCCTTCCTCAACCGCCAGCTTCCCTCATTGTACCCTTTACTGCTTTTTCATGTAATAGTGCAATAGCAAGTTGTAACTCTTCTTGAATAAAGGAAAAGCCTGTCGCAAGAGTGGCATTCAAGCCGCGGCGGGCGAAGTCTGCTGTTGCCGCTGCTAGCGGCCTCCTCTCTTCTTCTCTCCTCTCTCGGCATCAACCTGCAAAGCTAACCATTCAAGTAGCTGTCTGCTCGACAGTTCCAGATCAAGCTCCCTCTCTGCTCGAGCAAGCTTTTTCCTCTGCTCAAGCAAGCTCCCTCTCTGCTCGAGCAAGCTTTTTCCTCTGCTCAAGCAAGCTCCCTCTCTGCTCGAGCAAGCTTTTTCCTCTGCTCAAGCAAGCTTCTCCTCTGCTCAAGCGAGCTTGCTCCTCCATCCCCGCAACCCTTCTTCCTTCATCTTTAGTTTGTGAGATCGAACACCCGTTAACTGGTCGGTGTCATTTTCGAGCATCAACATTATCGATGTATATTTTCCATCTTTGTTTCCACTCTTAGTTAACCGAGAGGCTCGTAGTTTGGAGTGAACGCTCAAGAGTAAAGAGACTTGCACGCACCCCTCGAGAGAGGCAACCGTTAAATCTCCTGGATTTGAGTGAAATCCAATAGCGGGGTTCACAGCGTAAAGCGAGCTTTAGGCCTTCTATTTGGACGAGAGTTCGGTGCGACCTTCCTAAACTCAGGTGGGTACGACTTCGAGAGAAGCGTGTTCATGCTTTAGAAACCTCCATTGTTAAGGTCCTTTGCCTTATTAAGTTAGAGTTTATTATCGCATGTTTTGATCAACTTAAGCCGAGGTGATTCTCGATTGAGTGCTTTTCTTTATCATTGTTCAACCCCTCGTTTTAATCGCTAGTTGTTGCCTTTCTAATTAAGTGCACGTATTTTTCTTTATGCTAGTAGTCTCTTCTTTTAAATTAGTTAACAACCTTAAAACAATCTTTTGATAAGATAATAGTCTTCGTGTGAGTAAGATTACTCAACGGTTCCCGGATTTTAATACAACACTTGTCTCCCCTTGCTACAGTTCGATAGGTATACTTGCCTAGTTGTATTGCTAGTTCAACTTTATTCTCTTTTGCGAATCGATCCTGACACAAAGTTTTTGGTGTCGTTGTCGGGGAAAACTTTTGTTGATAATTCGAAAACACGAACCTATTACTTTTATCATTTCTCTTTCTCACCCTCTTTCTCAAAAATTAAAAATTCAAAAAATATTTTACCGCTCTTAATAGAAACCCACATCACAATTTTTCTACACCACCTAACTCTCTTGAAAAGGGCAATGTGGCTTTAAATGCCACTATCTTTTCTAGTACCTTGCGAACCCTTCATCAGGTAGCCCTTGGGAAATTCGGGAGTAAAAAAAATCTATTTTCAAAAAAAAAATTAGTAAATGTTTTTCTAGTTTACTTTTCTCTTTCTTCATCTTCTCTTCTGCTAGAGCATGACCCACAGATATCCATCGGTTATTTTTGACTTGGAAAACGAAATTGAGCGTACTCTTCAGAGAAGATCGTAATTATAAGGCCCTACTCTCCAAATACCGGTTGAGGATTCCGAGTCACTTTCTACCCTAAGAATGGAAGAACCCCCTGCCCTAAGAATGGAAGAACCCATCGTAGAGGAAGCCGTGCATAGGCCTATGTCCTATTATGCACGACCGAATTTAGAGGGTATAGACTCTAGCATAGTTCGCCCTGCTATAGCTAATAATAATTTTGAACTTAATCCTAGCATAATTCAAATGGTGCAGCAGTATATGCAATATGACGGACATCAAGATGAAGATCCGAACGCGCATATAGCTAAATTTCTTGAGATTTGTGACACCTTTACAATCAATGGTGTTACAAATGATGCTATTAGGCTAAGATTATTCCCTTTCTCCCTTAGAAATAAAGCAGAGAAAACCTAGGGGGTCTCCGAAAGAGGAGACGCAGCCCTGTGCTCGCCATCTACATCTTGTCGGCATCTTAACTCAGTTGTTGGCGAGTTCTACTTGGTGATTATCTAAGCTGCACGGCGAGCATTGCTAATTAGTGGTTGCTAACTATTGAGTATTGTTGATACTCTCCATTGCTTGCTAACTATAACTCGCCTGGTCGGTAGGGGCTTCGATGCTCACATGCACCCCTGGGTGGTCGCGCCCCCTTACGAGTATGATCGACGCTCATACCAAAAGATAATCTCGTAGTCCACTATTGCTTGTTGACCTAGTCTTCTAGTGTTCGCATTGCTTGCTGGCCACTGACTATTGAGTGTTCACTATTGACCATTGACTCTTGACAAATAGGGGTTGTATAAAGAGGATAAAATTCATTATCCCTCATTAAATATATGCAAATATGTAAAGAAAGAGAAAAAGAAAAAAAAATGAGGTGAGAGGATAAAATTCACTACCTCTAATCAGAAACCTCTTCATACCCTTGTCCCCCAGAAAAATCGTTAGCCAATAAAATTGCTTTAGGCTTAAATTAAAATACTAAGAGATCATAATTAGTAGTTTGAATTTTTCTTTTAATTTTCTTTTAAGTAAGGAGTTTTTATAATTCCAATCTAATTTTGTTTGCAAAATTACACAATCTTATTAGCTTATTAATTTATTTGTGAGAATTTCTAGATAAACTTTTTACTCTTTTCATTCTAATTTCATAATTTAGGACTTAATTCCTAAATTACTAAATTTTATTTTTAGTTTTCTTTTGATTTAATAAATTTTAGTTTAAATTAAATTTTTCATTAATGTCTTAGGAATACTCCTCATTCTTTTGCTCTTGAATATCAAAAGCTTAAGTATTGGGGTATTTGATAGAGCATTATTTATCTATATTTTAGCTTAATATTTTATTAGTAAATAAGTAATTTTTATTCACTATATATTTATTTTGGTCTAGTATCCCTTCTTTTGTGTTTTCAGGAGAAACTGGGCTGTCAATAGAAAAATGGACCAAACTGGCAGAATCAGGAACTAAAAAGGAGGAATTCGGGAAAAATTATAAGTACATTCCCCCCAGTCATGGGTGTGTACTTGGGTCATGACATAGAGTCACACCCAAGGCCCGTCCGCCGATCCAGAGTGCATCTGCCATGTCATTTAAAGTTATGCACCCTAGATCACATCCGTGACCTATGGGTGTGACATCAAGATCACATCTCTAGCAGATCCCATGCTCAACCTAAAGTCATGCCCCTGATCCAACAAAATTCACTCCCGTGACCTTCATGGTTCATGCCCGTGTAATTCCTACGGATCAGCTGTTACGAGCACCCGTAACACCTCCCCTGTAATGACCGTATAATATGGGTCCATCCGGGGCCCCACAACATACAAATGCCACAGCTTTGGCATTAAAAGATGATATTAACTACCCAATCTCAAAACTCAGACTAAAACACAGCGGAAAAATACCAAACAACTAGAAGTTATCCACTACTAAAACAGGAGTATCACCACGGCCTTATGGCCTTACATCAAAAGAGTCCAAAACAGAAAGACCACAAGGTCAGACATCAATGTGCAACAGCACTCCTAAGCTACCTTGATATGCAAGCCAGTATAAACCAAAACATGAAGCATATAATCAAAGGAAACAAGCTAGAAAGCACAACAAACACTTCATGAGGCTTATGGCTTTTTCGGCCGGTGCACTTGCTCCCACTTGCGATCCTTACCCTGTAAAAATTTGTAGTAACGTGGGTCAGCAAAGGCTGACCTCTACTGTGTAACCAACACATCTCCTCCTATCCTCCCCAAACGTACCCTGGGGTACCCCTCTTACCTGCAAGTCAGCACTTCGTATATCATATACATAAGCATGTAAAGCTTTAAAACAAGTTTGGATGTCTCATACAACAATCATGTTTTCTATGTTGAGCACAGAACAAAAAGGGGCCTACTATGCAGCAAGTATGCAAACCCGGGCTTCGCCCAAGGCACCTTATAGCGTATGCAACTAGCACATCATCATATCAATTGGGTACTTCCTGTTGGGTTTCTCTATGAGGTTGGCACAACACTTGTGCACGCAGCGGAAGTGATAAAATCTAGAACAACCCAAAAGAGATTGGATCGGGCCACGAATGTTGAATCAAGAAGTTAACAAAAATTAGGCAAAAATTACCTCTTCGGTGTTGAGTCACAACTCAACGAAGATGCTCCAAATGTGATTCCTTGTCGGTGGCGAGTTCCACATAGAATAATATCTACATCTCTACAGAAATCCATACGAGCGGGAGAACACCAAGCTTCTGTCACACTGATGATCGGAAAGAGATCGACCGCACCTTACACTTCCACGGACTGCTAGGTCCGCTCCAGGAAACGTAGCACCGGCGACAATCGTCGGAGAGGAGGAGGTCGGCGGAGCGAATGCGGTGGCGGAACGCTTCCGGCCAGCGGGATTCGGGAATCGGCGGGGCGAACGAGAATGACGGAACAGGCCCGTCGGTTTCGATTCGATCAAAGGAGAAAAGATCAATCCGATTCACTGTGTGTATTCCCAAAACCCTAAGTGTCTATTTATACTCAAAGTATAAATATAAACCTAGGCAAAATCGCTATCCGCAGACCACAGCAAAATAGGGTTTCAGAATCAATCGGTGAGAATCACCTCAAGATTCGGCGAGAATCAGTCGGCGAGAATCAGTCCACAGAAACGGCGTTGAGAGCTTTGAGTCATACTCGACGATTCTCGACGAATCTGCCTTGGCATTGAAAGCGTTGAGTCATACTCAACGATTCTCGACGAATCTGCCTTGGCGTTGAAAGCGTTGAGTCATACTCAACGATTCTCGACGACTCTCGTCGAATTTGCCTTGGCGTTGAGAGCGTTGAGTCATACTCAACAATTCTCGACGAATCTGCCTTGGCGTCGAAAGCGTTGAGTCATACTCAATGATTCTCGACGACTCTCGTTGAATTTGCCTTGGCGTTGAGAGCTTTGAGTCATACTCAATGATTCTCGACGAATCTGTCTTGGCATTGAAAGCGTTGAGTCATACTCAATGATTCTCGACGACTCTCGTCGAATTTGCCTTGGTCTCTAAGAACCTTCTTTGGCAATGTTTGCCCAACCCCATTCTGTGCGGTGATTGGTAACCCTTACCAACACAGTCGATCTTCCAACTTCTCCACATGCTCTTATGTGCGACCCTGCAGGCTCATATCGCGTTGGCAGTGAGATTACATGTTTGACCACTTCTAGATCACCATGGTAACTCCAACACTTCCATTTCCCCATTGGCATAAAGACGCAAACAAAAAGGGACTACAATGCCCCTTGAAAGTGAGAGAAAGATCTACCTTGACTCTAGAGGGGGGGTGAATAGAGTATTTTAAAATAATGTTTATAAATAAAAATTGTAAGGCAGTGGAAGATTAAATTTAATTATATGTGTAAGGTGTTTATTGAAAAATAAAGTTAAAGTAAGAAATAAGAATCACACAGCACACAACAATAACAAACACACAACAACCAGAAGACACAAGGAACTATAGTGGTTCCCCAAAACTTGGGTACATCCACTCTTCTACCACCCTTGGCAGGAATCCACTGCAGGATGAGTTGATCAGGTGTCCTGGGCACCAATGAGCTTTTGATAAGGTGCTCAAAAACCATATCTAGATTTTTTGATAAGGTGTCTTGCCACCACTTAGTTTTGACAAGGCTCTTAGAACCAGATTCAGAACTTTTGAAGGGAGTTTTGATAACCCTTTTACAGCAGGAAAAGAAAAAGAAAGAGATGATGATATATTCTCTGTCTCAAATCAAATGAGAGAAGACTAGTGGATTGTTGATGTTGTCAAAGCTCCCCTTGAGATGTAGAATGGTTCAGGAGTGAAAGCTTTGCTAGGGTGATAGGCCTTCAGAAGCTTCAGATCTCCAGTAGAAGATGATTCCAGCAGATGCTGAAATATTTGGTGTCTGGAGTCCTTGATGTTGAAGCCTTGAACACTTGAAGATTCAGTAGATTTGTAAATCACAGAAGTTGAAATCTTGATCAGAGCAATTGTGTTGTTCAATCTTCTGTAATGTAATATAATTCTTCTGTATCTCTTTGTATTGTCTGTGTTGATCACTGTATCTCGTGTATATGTCCTATGAGAATGAATACTGAAGGAGTATATCAGATATTCTCTTAGACGACCGTTTAATCAGTCATAAATGACTTCCATAATAGACAACTGTATCTGGGGAAAGTCCTAATAAGCAATATTCCATTTAGTCTTTCCTTGAAACTTGCATCAGATTGATTGAAACGGCTAGAAAATCCTTTGCAATCAATGCAGGAATTAATTCTGATTAAAATCCATAACTTTCCTTGAATTTGAATTCTGAAGGCGTCGATCTCTCACAGAAATCGTCTATCTGAGCTCTATGATCGTTGAACTGAGCTCAGAGATTGGATTAACACAACAGACAGAAAACGTCGAACTGAGCTCTACGATCGTCGAACTGAGCTCAGCGACTGGGAAAATAACTGAAGACAGATCGTCGATCTGAGCTCGAAGATCGTCGACCGTAGATCGACGACTTAGCAGGGTTGAGCTCAGAGAGCGTCAAATGGAGTTCGACGTTTCGTCGAACTGAGGTCGACGAAAATTGTCTTTGTCTCAGCTCTAAGTCTTGATCTTTGAATGGTCCTGGGGGCAGCTTCAAACCTAAGTTCTAAGCCCTAGACTCATTCTAATTTGACCTTTTCAACTATACATCTAGGTCAAACCAAATTCCTAAAAACATAGTGATCCTTGCCCAAATTAGTAATAGGGTGTTCCAACACCCCTAACGGCCCAAAAGTCACTACACGGAAATCTTGTCAAGGCCCCACCCTCGCATGGGTCTTAAACCTGGGCTTGCCTGCAAATTCTGACTTCTCATGTCAGGATTCCGTCTCACACACAAACCGATTCTAAGAACCCTTGCTGGAACCCACCCATTCATGGCTTCATTTCCCGGGCTTGCCCTATGCTTGGCATTCTCATCAGTCTCACAGAAGGGGACTAGTCTCGCCGGGACACTCTTCCGACATGACTTGCACGTCATGGGATAGCTAGCCGACCACGGAGACATAGCCATGCCTTAGCATAACACAACCATAATCTTTCGCACCCTAATCCACTATTTGTACTGCAACGTTCCCGCGCACCAAGGAAACCATCTACCGTCAATGCGGAGCTAACCTTGTCTGGTTCCGGCTACATGTACTCACTCAAGAAAAGTAGGAAAACGCTTACATCATAATGGAATCTTGCTGCAACGGATTTCTACCGAATCCTTAAGGCTCGCTATGCAACATCACCGAGTCAGACTAACGGTCGCGACTATGGCTTCACCCACAATGCCTAATTCACTAACAGAGCGGATTTCTAATGCAAAAACATGTCGGGGATGTACATAATCAACACAAAGGTTCCTCTTGAACCATGGCAACCCAAACCCCTCTCATTTGAGAGATCTGGAGCCCAAAAACTGAAAAGAAGAGATGCTAAGTGTGCATCCTAAAATACAAGAGGAGAAGTGTCGTTACCTTACAACCTCTCTTCCTAGCCATGGAGAAACTGGGTCGGATGAACACCACCGCAATGATCTTTCCTTCACAGATCTGGACTCCGCTCGAGAAACGGGGCTATGAAGCTTCTCTGGCGGCCGGTACTCTCCTCCACCTTCTTTCATGCTCTCCCCTCTCTCTAACTCTTAGAAAGAGAAAGATCTAAATGGAATGAGGGTTTGAAACCCTATTCCCAGCTTAATACTTACAGGGGAAAGCCTGAGACGTCAGATCCTACTTGAAGGAAACGAACGAACACGATTCACCCTGAAAAAGAATTTCTTGGGCCGAACACAGCTTGTGACACGCCCGTGTCCAAGGTAGAGTTCCCTCACTCGCCGTCAAACCAGAAATTACAGAACAGGACACGGCCTGTGACACGGCTTGGGACAAGCCTGTGTCTCATGTGACATGCCCGTGTCATGGGCCGTGTGCCTCAACCGATGCTGCAACCATCAAATCCCAAACAGGACATGGCCATGTGACATGTCGTATGCTATACACGCCCTGGGACACGCCCGTGTCCCAGGCAGTGTAACATACTCAACACAACTCGCCAAACTGCACGAGCAAGACACGGCCTATGACACGCCCGTGTCTCAGGCCATGTGCCCTGTCTCGATGCTCGTCGACTGAAATTTGTCGACCTCTCGGAAAATTATTGAACTCAAGCACAACATGCCCTGTGACACGCCCGTGGCACAGGCCGTGTCAGCCTATTCAGAACCCAACTTGGCCTGAAAACGCCATCTGTTCCTCTTTTGAGTTTCGGGACATTACAATTCCTCCCCTCTTAAAAGAATTTCATCCCGAAATTTAAATAGAAAGTACATAAAACTTAAACGGTACCTGAGAAGAAAAGCTCGGGGTCTCCTCAAGCATGGCCTGCTCTCTCTCCCACGAAAGCTTCTCACGACCAAAGTTATCCCAACAAACTTTATGAGTCTGACCTCCTTGTTCCGTAACTGCTGAATTTTGAATCTTCTATACTAATTAGAAAAACTCGCGTCCTCAAGTCCTCTTCTATCGGCACTGATGCTGATTCGATCACCACACTAGCCTCTACCAAAGCTTTCCTCAAGACGGAGACATGAAAGACATTGTGTAATCCACTCAGCTCCATGGACAATGCCAATCGGTACGCTGCTTCTCCCACCCGTTCTATAACCTCGAACGGTCCCAAAAACCTCGTACTCAACTTCTTGAGTCGGCGAATCCGCGAAACGCCTTTGAACGGCTTGATTTTTAGATATACCCAGTCGCTTACCGCGAACTCCACCTTCCTGTGGCAAGCAATAAAATATTTTGTTTGCCGATCTTGAGCTACCTTCATGCGCTCTTGAATGGTTCACACCAACTCACATGCATCATCTACCACTTCTTTTCCCAAAATTTTTGTGTCCCCGCCTCTGTCCAAGACATTAGTATTCGACACTGCCTCCCATACAAAGCTTCGTATGGCGCCATCTTTATACTTGCTTGGTAACTGTTATTATACTCGAACTCTACCATGAAGAGGTGATCCTCCCATTTCTTGTCGAAGTCAAGAGTACACATCCTCAGCATATCCTCCATAGTACAGTTCATTCTTTCGATTTGCCCATCAGTTTGAGGATGGAAAGTCGTACTGAACTTGAGCTTCGTGCCCAGACTCTTCTGAACCAACCTCCAGTCCTTAGACGTGAAATGTCCATCGCGATCACTAACTATGCCCTTGGGAATCCCATGTAGTCGCACAATGTTGCAAACATACAATTCAACCAGCTTCTCCATGGTGTCCTCCTTCCAGTTTGGGATGAAGTGTGCCACTTTGGTCAAGCGATCCACGATCACCAAAATTGCGTCGTTACCCTGCTGCAATCTAGGTAACCCTTGCACAAAATCCATGGAGATGTCAACAAACTTCCACTCGGGGATAGGAAGAGGCTTCAAGAACCCACCCAGCTTCTGACACTCGACCTTCACCAAGGCATAAGTTTGGCACTGACTCACGTAAAAAGCTACGTCCCGCTTTAGATCAGGCTACCAATAGGATTTCTTCATATCCAAGTACATCTTTGTATTTCCTGGGTGAATGGAGTATTTTGTGAAGTGAGCCTCAAACATCAACTCCTCACAGAGCTTGCCGAACTGCAGTACACAAATCCTCCTACCCTTCTGTGGAATCCAATCAATCATCTCCCAGGCGCTACACTCACCCATTTGAGCTTCCTCCACGTATGGTTGGAACTCCTCATCAAAATGGGTCGCTTCCCGAATACGATCAGACAAATTGTTCTGCATTTCAATCCAATTCAACCGAGCCGCACAATACTTTCCTCTGGCTACACACTCCATGCCAAGGGACTCCCAGTCCCGCCTCAATTGCTCATCATGAGCTTCGATCCAATTCCATTGCCTAGAGTATTTTCTATGCAAGGCATCAGCCACCACATTGGCTTTGCCTAACGTATATTGAATCGCCACATCATAGTCCCCAAGGACTTAACCCACCTGCGCTGCCACGTATTCAAGTCCTTCTGATCTAGGAGATACTTCAGACTTTTGTGGTCCGTGAAGATCTCCACTTTCGCACCATAAACATAGTGCCATCATAATTTCAGCGCAAAAATTACTGGCGCCAATTCCAAATCATGGACGGGGTAATCCCTCTCGTGAGGATTCAACTGCCTAGAATCAAAGGCGATCACACTACCATGTTGTACCAATACGCACCCCAAACCGCATCCAGATGTGTCACTGAAAATTTGAAATCCTTCAGTCCCGTTCGGCAGACTTAGGATTGGAGCTATCATCGGCCTTTCCTTCAGGGTGTCAAATGCATGATTACACTCCTGAGTCCACACGAACTTCTGATCCTTACGAGTTAGTGAAGTGAGGGGTAGAGCTATCCGCGAAAAGTTCTCCACGAACCTTCGATAGTACCCGGCTAGTCCAAGAAAACTTCGGACTTCCGCCACGGTCCTTAATACTGTCCAATCCCTGATGGCTTCCACTTTTGTTGGATCTACCACCACCCCATCCTCACTAATCACATGGCCCAAAAATGCCACCTTCCCTAACCAGAACTCGCACTTTGAGAACTTTGCATAAATCTGGTTCTCTCTCAACACTTGCAAGACTATTCTCAAGTGAGTCTCGTGCTCCGCCTCTGACTTGGAGTAAACCAGAATATCATCAATAAAGATGACTACAAAAGAGTCCAAGTATTTGCGAAATACTCAGTTCATCAAGTCCGTGAATACGGATGGTGCGTTCGTCAGCCCGAACGGCATCACCGAGAACTCAAAGTGACCATACCTCGTACCAAACGTTGTCTTGGGTATGTCCTCGTCTCGAATTTGCAACTGATAGTATCCTGACTTCAGGTCTAACTTTGAATACACCACCGAACCCACCAACTAGTCGAACAGATCGTCTATCCGAGGAATCAGATACTTATTCTTGATAGTCAGTTTATTCAACTCTCGGCAGTCTATGCACAACCACATACTACCATCTTTCTTCTTCACAAACAACACCGGCATGCTCCACGGTGAAGAACTGGGTCTGATATAGCCCTGCTCCAACAGTTCCTATAACTGTACTTTGACTTCGGCAAACTTTTTTGGTGCCATCATAAAAGGTGGACGTGACACTGGCCTATCCTCTAGTACTAACTCAATTGAGAAATCAATCTCCCGTCAAGGAGGTACTCCAAGAAGCTCCTCAGGAAACACATCCTCGAATTCTGTCACTATGAGAACTTCTCTAAGGGATAACCTGGAAAGGCTAACCTCCAATAATGCTACAAGGGCTACCCCTCCCTAGTTAACTGCTCGCACCAACTGCATGGCTGAAGCTAGGGAACAGGCCACTCCGTGAAGACCCTTAAACTTAACTTTTGTTTGCCCTTCGCTCCTCAGGGTTACCACCTTGGATAGCAGTCAATACTGGCACGCTACTCTGCTAGCCAGTCCATTCCCAATATTACATCAAACTCAACCAATGGTAGGACTGCCGCTATCAACATGAAGTCGACTCCATCTAAATTCCAACAAATGCGTCCCTTAGCCCTGGTAGTCATGGATGACCCATTGGGCATGCGCACCTTCAACTCTGCGTCCACTGATAACGACTTAACTCTAATCCTCTGGAAAAAGCTTTCCGCAAGGAAGGAGTGTGACGCTCCCGTATCAAACAATACCCTAGCAGGGTATCCAGAAACTATCACAAAGCCTAAACATAGGCAACAAACATAAATGGCTTGAAAGTATGAAACCCAGGGTTAAAAGTTAAACTCTCATACCTGTCACCACATTGGGTTGATAGATCGCTTCCTGCTTCCCAAGGTTGTAGGCCCATGGTTGCACCGGTTGGAACCGAGAAGCACTCGACTCCGCCATCTTCCCTTTCTCTACAGCACTGGGGCAAGAGCGCACAGTTTGCTCCTGTCTTGGCTCTTGCTCAGTGCCTTCTTGAGTACAAAATCGAGCTATGTGCCCCACCTTGCCACAATTAAAGCACGCCAGCGGTCCCTTAGAGCGAGACCCTCTGGGTGTCCAGTTACTTTTCTCACCGGACTTGTACGGGTGAGGCTTTTTCTTCCATCTGCTCCCTTCAGACTTACCTTGGGATTGAGAAGGCTTCCCTACCCCTTGCTTGGGTGCGAAACCCTTGCGGCGTTGGGTTCGCTCCATATTGCTCTCCAAAATTCTAGCCGCCTCAACCAACTCATTAAAACCTGCGCATTTTATAGATATGAGGGGTTGCCTCAGGTTCTCCCTCAATCTGTGGTAGAAGAGGTTGTCCCTCTCCTCATCGTTTATCATGGTCATTCCCACATAATGACCCAACCGAGTGAATTCCTTAACATATTCATTCATTGTCTTGTCTCGTTGCACCAAGTGTAGAAATTGCCTCTAGAGGGCTAACCTTGTCGACGAAAGAATGTACTTCTTCAGGAAAGCATTCCCAAACTCATCAACGGATGGGGTGCGTCCAGGAAACTGTCGGCCGCTATGCCTCACCCACCACAACTTGGCATCTCCTTCCAACATGAAGGCTACAAACTCCGATTTCTTCTCTTTTGGCGTCTCTGCCGCCCTCAAAAGTTCTTGAATTCGCACCCACCAATCCTCTGCATCAGTCGGTGTACCGACTCCCTTAAACATTGGAGGATGGAAGCTCAAAAAATACTTCATTTACCGGTCCCCTTGCCCGACAATCACCCTTTCGGCCAACGGCTCTGCTCGCCTGGCTTCTCTGCCCGGCACGGTCGTCACCATATTCGGGGTAGCAGGAGTTGCTACCTGAGCAATGGAGGCTACTACTTGTGCTGTCACTGCAGCTTGGGCTGCCACCATTGCTTCTGCAAGCATGCAGCAAAAATCAGTTGGGGTTACCCCCATTCATAAAGGACCCTGCGCAGTAGCACTGCTCACCAAAAGCTCTTCTCTTGACCTCGACGTTCCTGCATCGTTGCTTGCACTCTTAACAAAAGCAAGATAAACACAAATCAGTCTCTAATCGCAAGACTAAAACACGAGGATACTCATGTTCCCGCAATACTCCTATGTGGATAACTTCTTATACGCAATTCGATTATGGCTTTCGACTACAAATCCTCTCCTTGGAACGCTAACCTCCCTCTGATAACAAATTGTAATACCTCCCCTATAATGACCATATAATATGGGTTCGGCTTGGGCCCCACAATATACAGACGCCACAGCTTTGGCATTAAAAGATGATATTAACTAGCAAATCTTAAAACTCAGACTAAAATACAGCGGAAAAATACCAAACAACTAGAAGTTATCCACTACTAAAACAGGAGTATCTCCACAACCTTATGGCCTTACATCAAAAGAGTCCAAAATGGAAAGACCATAAGGTCAGACATCAACATGCAACAACACTCCTAAGCTACCTCGGCATGCAAGCCAGAATATACCAAAACATGAAGCATACAATCAAAGGAAACAAGCTAGAAAGCACAGCAAACACATCATGAGGCTTAAGGCTTTTTGGCCGGCGCACTTGCTCCCGCTTGCGATCCTTGCCCTGTAAAAATTTGTAGCAACGTGGGTCAGCAAAGGCTGACCTCTACTGTGTAACCAACACATCTCCTCCCGACCGCCCCTAACGGACCTCGGGGTAACCCTCCAACCTACAAGTCAGCACTTCGTATACCATATACATAAGCATGTAAAGCTTTAAAACAAGTTTGGATGTCTCATACAACAATCACGTTTTCTATGTTGAGCACAGAACAAAAAGGGGCCTATAATGCAGCATGTAAGCAAACTAGGGCTTTGTCCAAGTCACCCTATAGCGTATGCAACTAGCACATCATCATATCAACTGGGTACTTCCATTTCCCTTTTGGTGTAAAGCCGCAAACAAAAGGGGACTACAATGCTCCTAACGGCCCAAAAGCCGCTACACGGAAATCTTGTCAAGGCCCCACCCTCACATGGGTCTTAAACTTGGGCTTATCTGCAAATTCTAACTTCTCACGTCAGGATTCCGTCTCATACACAAACTGATTCTATGAACCCTTGCTGGACCCCACCCTCTCATGTCTTCATTGCCCGGGCTTGCCCTACGCTTGGCGTTCTCGTTTGTCTCGCAGAAGGGGACTAGTCTTGCCGGGACACTCTCGCCACATGACTTGCATGTCATGGGATAGCCAGCCGACCACGGAGACATAGCCAGCCGACCACGGAGACATAGCCATTCCTTAGCATAACACAACCATAATCTTTCCTACACTAATCCATCATTTATACTGCAACGTTCCCGCGTACCAAGGAAACCATCTACCATCAATGCAGAGCTAACCTTGTTCGGTTCTGGCTACATGTACTCACTCAAGAAAAGGGGGAAAATGCTTACATGACAACGGCATCTTGCCGCAATGGATTTCTACCAAATCCTTAAGGCTCGCTATGCAACATTACCTAGACGGACTAATGGCCGCGACTACGGCTTTACCCACAATGCCTAATCCACTAACGGAGCGGATTTTTAATGCAAAATCATGTTGGGGACGTACACAATCGACCCGGAGGTTCCTCTTGAACCATGGCAACCCAAACCCCTCTCATTTGAGAGATCTGGAGCCAAAAAACTGAAAAGAAGAGATGTTAAGCGTGCATCCTAAAAACCAAGAGGATAAGTGTCGTTACCTTACGACCTCTCTTCCTAGTCATGGAGAAACTAGGTCGGATGAACACCACCGCAACGATCTTGCCTTCGTGGATCTGGACTCCGCTCGAGAAACGGGGCTCTGAAGCTTCTCTGGCGGCCGGTACTCTCCTCCACCTTCTTTCATGCTCTCCCCTCTCTCTAACTCTTAGAAAGAGAAAGATCTAAATGGAATGAGGGTTTGAAACCCTATTCCCGGCCTAATACCTGCAAGGGAAAGCCTGAGCCGTCGAATCCTACTTTAAGGAAACGAATGGCCACGATTCGCCCTAAAAAAGAATTTCCTGGGCCGAACACAGCTTGTGACACGCCCGTGTCCAAGGCCGTGTTCCCTCACTCGCCATCAAATCAGAAATTACAAAACAGTACATGGCCTAAGATACGGCTTGGGACACTCCCGTATCTCATGTGACACGCCCGTGTCATGGGCCGTGTGCCTCAATCGACACTGCAACCGTCGAATCCCGAATAGGACACGGCCATGTGACATGCCCGTGTCACATGTCGTGTGCTAGACATGCCCTGGGACATGCCCGTGTCCCAGGCTATGTAACATATTCAGCACAAATTGCCAAACTGCTTGAGCAGGACACTGCCTATGACACGCCCGTGTCTCAGGTCGTGTGCCCTGTCTCGATGCTCATCGACTGAAATTCATTGACCTCTCGAAAAATTATCGAACTCAAGCACGACACGCCCGTGCCACAGGCTGTATCAGCCTATTCAAAACCCAACTTGGCCTGAAAACTCCATATATTCCTCTTTTGAGATTCGGGGCGTTACACGCCGCCCCACCAAAAGTTACCGCTAGAAGCAATTGCAAGAGGCCATGCCCCCAGTCATGGGCATGACCAAGGGGCATGACATGCTTGTAATGCTAAAATTCATTATAGATCATGCCCAATCCGCATCCATCCATCACGCCCCTGATACGTCCCTAGGTTACGGGAGTGTATCTGGGGCGTGTAACTTGAAATTTCTGCTATAAAAGACCAATAACTCTAGAATACAAGGAGTTGAATTTCAGCACCTCTTGGGCCATTTCCAGCTATCTTTTCTTGTATTTTCTTTTACTTATTGTATATTTCAATTTCATGTATCAAATTTTTAATTGATAGTTTAGAATTTCTTTTTCATGCAGTTATAATTTTATTTCTTAGTTAAAAAAATTGTTCTTCCTCTTCTCTAAATTTATATCTCTTTTTTTATTCATGTTTAGCTTGAATTCATTTAGCATTTGATCAGATGATATCTTTCGGCTTAAAATTTCATGATTATCTCTTAAAAGGTTTAATGCAAATTTATAATTTATTCTTGATTAATCCCAATCTCCTATGTCCACATATGATTTTGTATTTGTTTTCTTATTCTAGTTAGTCGAGAGATTCGTGTGTACGAATTGATCACTCGAGAATAAAAGGAGTTGATTGCAACCCTTGAGAGAGGATGACGAAACTCTTTCGGATAGGAGTCAAATCCTATAGAGGGATTTACCACAATAAGGTGAGCTTTAAGTTATTAATTTGAATGAGAGTTTGGTTAATATTTCTTAAGCTCAGTTGAGCGTTCCTTGAGATTGGTGTGGTCATAATTCAAGAATCTCCACAGTCAAGTTTTATCTTCAATCTTTTGAGTTTCTAATCGTGATATTATATTTTCATTGAGGTTGATTCTTGAATAAAGGCTTTTTCTTTTTTTAGTTCTCTTTATTTTTATTTCTCAAAACCCACAACTTTTCAATCGATTAAATAATAGCAATTCACTCAAAGTAGAAGTACTCAGCAGACCTGAGTCTAATATGACCTTAATATTTAAATCCTAAACTACTCTCGATAAGGTACAATTGTATTTGTTGTTTGTGGCTACAGGATCTGCCTTATCAAAAATGAAGGTCGATACTGTCCATGATCAGATGCCTAAAAAATAGATAGACATCATCCACATTATAGTAGTTCTCAGCTCTCCCTATGTATATGAGGGGGAGCCAACTATTGAGTCAAAGCTACTATTATCTGTACCAGAGCTAGAAGTAGGGATAAAGATTTCTATTTCTTAGGGGGAGTCAACCACTCTGGGGGACTTTATGTTAGAAGATCTACTTCAACAGAGAATTGAAGAATCTAGGATGTGTGATAAGACTCCTAGGCATAAGTCCCCAGAAAATTTGTCACTAGTGAGATCTATTACAAAAATTCTGCCAAGGTGGAAGAAGTATCTAAAGGCCCAAAGGAAGCAATATAAGAAGGATAGATTATACAAGAAGGCATATCCCAAAGTTGATCTTCCTAAAACAACAAAGAAAGAGTATTGAGACCCTGACTTAGAAAAGACTCTTGATGAAATAAGGGAAAGAGATGCAATTGAGTTTGAAGCTGTTGAAAAAGAACTAGCTTATAAGAAGAGAATCATCCTTGATAAACTTAAGATAGGATAGACGAAGGAGTATATCATTGCTGAAAAACCAATTGAACTGCCTGATGTAGTCTTTGATTATAATGCTTGTACTAAGAAGTATACCCAAGCTCACATTATTGATACTACAGAACATTGTTATAAAAGAGTTGAAGGTATTTGTTTCAATAAGGATGATCATATTCCTTATACAGTTGATATGAGAAGACTGATCAGTTTTGTAAAGGCACCAGACAATACTGCTAAAGAACTTGCATTTGAAGACATTCAGAGGCCTAAACTCCTGAAAATAAGCTGGAACTAATCAATGAACTCTCAAATAAAATTCTGAGTCATGACTTTACAATTAATGCAACATCTCAAAATGTAGAAGCAAAAGTACAAAAGTTATTCAAGATCTATCATGAAATTAATGTTGGTGCAAGATGTGCACCTCCACAACCACATCCACTGGGGAGCTAAGGGAAGGAGAAGACTGTGAGCAGCGGTTACTAGCGACTAAAAGAATGCGTATAACCAAAACTGTTGGCAGTGGCGACACCAAACTTTGCCCGCCACAGCAAATGCCTCTCTTGCGGCGAGATGTTTATTGTTTAAAAGTAGCAATTATGAGGAGTTAAAAAGAAGAACTTGTTCGTATAGGAAACCGTAAAGCCTATGAATCGTGACTGTAACTATTAACAAACGAGCTATTGGATTCGAGTCAATGCCTCCCACTATTTATAGGCTCAGAGGCTTGCCCAAATGGGCAGGGCTAAAATATTCGCCTACCTGGGGTATAAGAGAATCGGGTAGTGGTGACATGATACAAAATAGAGGGAAAAAAGAAAGCACCAGACCGCACGCTCATGCAGCTAAACAACACGATCTGGTCTACCTCCTACCAGGTTACAGCTGATTGTCGAACTGAAGCCGGGTGCGATCAAGTAAATCCTAACCGCTTGACCTGAGGGTTGGCTTAAAACTGGTCATGGACTCTCGGGTAAACACACTTTACAATTTTGTCCAAGGTGTTCAACCTCACAATGCTTATTATGACTCATTAGTAGGGTGAGTAGTGTTTGGTGGAGTTTCCTTCCCAATTGTATTAGTGACTAAGGACTTCGAATTCACTTATTTGGCAAATACTAGCATTTTCATTTCTCTTTCCTTGACTGAAAAAGTCTATAATAAAAATAAAGAATTGCAATAAGCAATTTAATGTAGTGTATGTAATCTATTTATGTATTTTAATTATTTATGTTATTACACTACACTATCATGCAAGACTAACATTAACAAAACATGCAAGTTATTGAAATATATGAGTGAATGAATCATTATTAAACATAAAATATTACTCATACTTAGAGGCTTGCTAAACACTCCTACACATTTTGTATAATCAATTTCATTGCATATTATAAGATAGTTTTTGAGACATGACAGATAAAAATAATGTTTTTAAGGAACACGAAATTAAATGAAACATTGCATTTAATCTTTAATTAATATAATTAATCATCATTGATAATGATAATGAATAATAAGTAGTTTTATAATTTTTGATATTTATATAAATACAAAATAAGGATTTCATGAAAAAACAATTTTTTGTAGTTTTAAATTTGTTTTGTATTTTCATATTTGATTTTTTTTGAATATTTTTGAAAATAAGTAGTTTTTTTGAAAAACATAAAGTCATTAAGAGCACATTAGTATAATGATTTTTTATACTAAAGAAAACTAAAAAAGAGGGGAAAATTACTTTAAATTCTATCGTTGGCGCTATGTCCTAACGTGCGGCGCTAACAATAAAGATTTATTCTTTTGCTTAGAAAACATTGTTTTCTTATAATTTTTGCTTTGATTTTTCATAATTAATGTTTTCTAAGATAGTGGACACCAATAACCGAAAGGATTTTTGAAAAATAATGAAAAGCTTGCGGATTTTAGATTTTTAGCCTAATGTGTCAAAGATAAGTTATTTTAAAAGAACTTGTGTTTCAAAAAAATCATGAAAGCTCAAAAATATATAACATGCAAAACATAAGAGAGCATGTTTAAACAAAAAAGTCGTTAAGAGCTCAAAAATAACTCTTATTGCTTTTAAACTTAGTTTTCATTTCTATTGAGACAAGTGTGTGTGTGTGTGTGTGTGTGTGTGTGTGTGTGTGTGTGTGTTTCCTTCTTTTACTACCACCCCCATCCTGGATGAGAGGCTAAAATTTTTTTAGTACTTGATTAAGTTTGTTAAGACGGATATTATTTCTGCAATTTTATAAGTCTTTTCAATTTCCTACTACCACCCCCCTTCCCAGATGAGAGGCAAAGATCTTTTTAGTGCTTGATTAATATGGTTGGGACTGTTGTTATTTCTGCACTTCTATATATCTTTTAATTTTCTACTACCGCTCCCATCCCAAAAGAGAAACTAAGAACTTTTTAGTACTCGATTGAGATGAGCTTTGGGAAGAATATTATTCTGCACTTTAAAACCCTATTTTCATTAAAAAAACTTAAGATTTACCACAAATTGATCTCTCGCAGGTAAAGAGAAATTACGCCTCACTCTCAAAAAAGATGAACGTAAGCCTCTAGAGTTGAACCTTCGAAGATCAGTAGGAGGTCAATAGCGGGGTTCACAACGTAAAGTGTGCATTAAGGTATTTTTGATTAGATGCGAAAGTTAAGTCAAAGTTTGTAATCATAGGTGGATGTATCCTCGATAGAGGCACACTCATATTTAAGGAATCTCTATGATCAAGTAAATTAATAGAAAAGTAGAGTTTTACTTGTTTAAAAATTCTGTTCCCAAGTAAATTAAAATCGAGGGCTCTCTACCTCATCTATTTTCAAAACACTAAATATTCTTTTTTATTTTCACTTTTAAAAATCATCTACTCTTTTCGATAAACTAATAGTTTCTTTCCTTAAAGTAGAGTACTCGACATAGATCCGTGGAAAAATACGACCTTGATATTTAAAAAAATACTGTACTATTACTCGATAGGTACGCTTACCTTAATCATAGTATATATGTAAAAAACATAAAGATATAGAACACACAAATGCATAATTATTTCATCCAACTTAATTTTCAATTTCAAACTATCTCAAAAGACTCTTTCATTTTACTTATCAAGTTTTTGGCACAGTTGCCGGAGATTTGAATAAAAAAACAAGCATATCTCTTTTTCAAATTTACTTATCATGAGTTTACACCTGAAGATGATTTTTATGTTTTGGAATTTCATTTACATGTGCATGACGGTTTCTACTCCCATAGATTGACTTAGTTGTTATATGATAATTCATATTCAACATGATTTTGGGTTTTACTTGAAATTTAAGAGTTGTGTTTTGTGAGCTTTTAATCATAATTTCCTTAAGCATGTTGATTTTTGTAACTAATTCTTTATTTTAAATTTTGAGGTTATGTCTAGCTTTATTGTATGTTATTGTGCTATTTTCAAGAGTGAATACTACAGATCCAATATGAGCTTCATATTTATTTCTATATTCTTCAAAAGTCCCATTCATCTCTTTAATTTCAATTTTATAATTCTTGCATCTAGCAAAATCACTTTTTAAGGATAAAATCTCTAAATTTAATTTTTCATTTTGTTCTCTTACACGAAAAGACTCCTTTTCAAGACCCATATATTTTTCTTAATACGCTACAATGAGTACATGGTGAGGAGTTTTCAACTAAAGGCATTGTAGGTGAGCATGATATATTATGACTTGAATCTTCATTAAGTCGTTCCCTTAAATTATAATTTTCTAAACACTATTCTAAATTATTATTTTTAATTCCTTAATCTACGTTTAGCATTATCTAGCGCACATACTGTAGAAAAAGATGTTAGAATAAGTGAATATTTACTCATAGAGGTTTTAGACGAGACAGTGCTTGAACACAAGGTTCCTTTGACTTGCTCTTGACATTCCTCTTCCATGGTTGAGATTTTATCTTCTCTTCTGCAAGCTGCATTCGATCTGTAGTCCTCCAAGAACAAGCCTGTAACACCCTCGATTTTTCAATGTTTATTTTAACTCTTTTAATGACGTATTTATGACGTCGGGGCATTACGTTGACACGTAGTTGGAGGGTACCGTTGTCGGAGCGTGGTTTTCTGCTCATTGGTATCCGAGGTTTTGATTTGGGGTTTCTATTCTAGCTATTTCTTATGAGTTTCTGGAATTTCCCTCTCATGCCGGGTTTGTTTTGGAACTCGGTGGAACCTTTTTGCATATTTGGTGTATTGACTTCGGGGAGTTTTTACCCAAGTTTGTTTTTTTAGATTTCAATTTCGACTTCGTCGTTGGATTCGTAGCATTGATATTTAGCTACGGTGCGAATTTCATAGAATTTCGAGTTGGTTTGGGTTTCGGGCCGTTTGGATGTTTATTTAGTAATTAATTTTAATATAATATTATATATATAGCCTTTGCGTTGTGACAGAACCCTATTCGTCATCTTCTACCTGAGCTGACGGACTGTTTCGTGAAAGGAGGAAGGGAGGCATTGTAGCAAGCTTTCAGCCGCCGATTGTGGGGGTTCCGGTGGACGGAATTGTAGTTGGAGAGTAGATTCGGAAAGCTCTCACTGAGATCTATGCTTGTGTGGTAAGTATTTCTTGTTTCATGGATTTTTGGACGTTAGGGTTTACGATTTTGACCCTCTTTTGTCTCGTAAAGTTTCAGGAATTATTTCCTATGAGTTCGTGTGGGCGATCCTTGTCGTGGAGCGCTCGGAGTGTCGGTTTTTCGAAAGCTTTGAGGCAAGTGGTGATTTTTTCCTTTGTTAAGTTATTTCTTTCCCCTTCTTTCCCTCCTTAGAATTTAGGAGTAGTGTAGGGAGTAGCCTTGGAGAATCCAATAGGATAGTGTAAATTTCGGCAATAAAATTCGTAGAGTATGATAGCACAGTCTAAGGAAAATTCATCGAATATAGGTATTCTATCCTAAGGAAAATTGGTCAGGTTTGATTATAACCTAAGGAAAATTCGTCGTATATGGGGAGTGAATTCGATTGAAATTCATCGAGTATGATTCGTCGAATGGTTGGCGTTGAGTTCGTCGAGTATCGTTGGTCATGTCGTTGAGAGAAGGCAAATTCGTTGAGTATTCTCGACGAATTCGTCGAGTATTGCTTAGGCTTAGAAAGCGCTGAGTGATCGGGCCGTTAAGTCCTTTTTGTCGAGTATATACGCCGAATTGAGTCCTTTTCGTCGAGTATATACACCAAATCGAGTCTTATTTGTCGGGTATTGCCAGGTGTAGCCTTTTATCGCCAAGTCTAATTCATCAAGTATTCCTTGGTTTCGTCAGGTATATTCGATGAATTTAGCTGGACTTAGAACATTTTCGTCGTTTTGTCAATTTGCCGAGTATGGGTCTTAGGGTAATTTTTTTGAGTTGTTCTCTCCTCTTGTCGTGGGAGTATTTTTGTGTTAGGTTTGAGGTTTTATTGGAGTTTTGGAGGTGTTTTTTATGGCTAGGTTGGTAGTGCATAAAGGACCACCAACATGATGTCGTTTCATGAATCATTGCACTTGGTGGGTTTTTGTCTCTTCTTATGAACTGTTGAGTTGTGTTGGACAATATGGCCACCACCACTGTAAGACCCCCCCTCCCGGAACACAAGACACGGCACGAGAGGGGTCTTATGCCCAGAACAGCCGTCTTGTGGTAACACTAACACTCGGGTCAACCTGTACCACAAGACGCCTATCCTGCCGGCTTCAACCAATATCAACATATATACTTTCAACCCAACCATAAAAATAAAAGAAAGTCAATCCACACCAAGAATAAGTCCATAAATATAGCAAAAGAGAAGCTAAACAAGATTCTACATAATCAGAGTACGTAAATATAATTGCCCCGAAGGACTACAACCAAATCTCTCACTCACATCTGTAACCGACGGTAGCGACGGTACCGTCCCCTCAGGCCCTGTCATCCTGGCCTGGCTATCTAGCTGCATAGCCTGCTGCTCCACCTGCGGGGTTTCCTCCTAAAAAAGGAAGACGTAGCAACTGTTAGTCATAAAGACTAAGTGGATTCACATCCGCTCCCCCGGCGACTCCTCGGCACCGGGCGGAGAAGGGAACAGGTACAATATATATAAAACAGTGGTACAAGAAGGTGAAGTAAGTATACAAAACATAGGTAGCAATAAAAGTAGTGTACAAATGAACAAGCTCTTATTCTACAATTCTACCATCTATAGCAGCAAGAGAGTATAATGTTATAATAGTAAGTAACTCAACTTATATGGATGCCCATACAAGCATATAAGTTGAGGGTCGTTCAGCAATAAGTAACTCATCGTATATGAGTGCCCATACAAACTTATACGATGAGGGTCTTGTGTATGCAATGAAGTGCAATGCTATGAATGCAATGCAATTACACACCCATGATCAAGCACATGTAATCGCTATGTCGACACAGACTTATAGTTCCCACTATTCGAGTAGGTAGCTAACCTCTCAGGCGTCAACCGTCGTGGCCAAACGGTGACAGTAGAGCGGGCATCTCCACTACTAGGCTGGTCTCCACACTACCTGGTCTAGGCCTCCGTACGCCTTAATGCTAAGAACACAACAGCGGAGCTCACATGTGTACTACGGCTCAGCAGGTTCTCTTGGGTAAATGAGCACCAAGATCCTAGCCCCGAACTGGCCTATGCGTGACACGGAAGGAGCCTCGGAAATGAACACGAGGACCAAGCCCAACCGTTCACTTGGCACGGAAGGAGCCTCGGGACATGAACACCGAGGACCAAGCCTAACGTCCAAGGTCTAGCTGCCGACTCCCATTGGTGTGACGATTGGCGAGTCCGTAGACCTGCCACACTATCCTTAACCCGGGATTACGACACCACATGTCAACTCACACCACATGCACTTTCACAATATCATGGCATGGAAGGAGCCTCGGGACGCGAACACCGAGGACCAAGCCCAACCATCCATCAAATGCGGAAGGAGCCTCGGGACATGAACACCGAGGGCCAAGCCCAACCGTCCAACTTTACTCATCTCAATCTCATTCCAACTAGTGACAGTCAACACCGCACTTGTTACTTACACAATGCTACCCGTAGGGAGACGACACTCTAAGCATTGGATTACTAATTCCCTTTTATCCATCCAACATATATCACGACCATAGTTAAATCATTTATACATGTATCCAATTATATCTACCCAATTATATCAGGTTCTTTCCTTCAATTAAACTTGTTCACAACTCGTTATATGAATTTAGATTTAAAACCTCAACTTATCACGTCACTATGATGATTATGTCAAAAGATTCCACCCAAGCCTCGAGTTGGATCACAACATTAAATTCCACCACATCGCATTCCACGTTACACAGCCCAGAATTTAGGTGCAGCCTTAATCCGGGCAGCAACTTCGACCAAGGGTTCCCGAGGCTACAAAAATCCGACGAGTGTGTGTAACCACTCGTTGGAAAGATAATTTAAAAGGCTACAACTTTTGTGTTTAGTCTAAAGCCCAGATTTGATCGCATCACACCAGAAATTCACTCGAAGCCTGCTGCGTACATGATACAAATTTCCTAGGTGGAATTTCCCCCAATTGCAGCAGATTCGAATAGACTTTCCCGTGGCTATAGGTATCGCCTGGAAACGTGCAACTACTCCTTGGAAAGATAATTTCGAGGGCTATGACTTTTGTGTTTAGTCAAAAACCCAGATATGACCAGAACACCCCCGAAATTTGCCACGAAAGTCGCTGCGTGCAGAAAACAGATTTTTGCACGCATCTTAAGGCGAGATGAACGACATCCGTTCATCTTCCTCCTTGCGCCAAACTCCCAAAATCTCCTCCAGAAAATCATCCACCCTTATTCACCCTCACGAATCCATATTTCTCCACGAATCACTCTCTCATCTTCACTTTGAAGAATGAAGAGGTTGGAGGGGACTACGCCTAGAAGACGGCCTAGGCATGGCTTTTCCCTAAGAAATCTCCTCCTCACCATCAAGACTCTCAGGAGTCGATATCTCTCCTAGAATATTAACTATAGATCTAGCACAAAGGGAGAGGGGAGGAAGCTCACCTCGTTTCCAGCGGTGCCATCGTTCCCGGCCATGGATCTAGTCGTTCTTCTTTGCGGCATCTTTTGCTTGGTGCGGTTGTTCTTCACGGCAAAGGAAGGAGAGAGAGAGCGAGAGAAGGCCGCCTCCAAGAGCTCCGACTTCCCTCAGCTCTATCGTTCGCGAGGTCTGCGATGACGGCAAGGTCGATCGGCGCAAAGGTTAGGGTTCGGCTTAAACTTCCCTTTATAAGCCGATGTATTAGGTTACATCTTCTGCCACGTGTCAACGCCTTGTTGGACTGCCCATAATGGGTCATATTGAAGTGACCCGGTCCAAGGAATCATCCAGCACGAATCCTGAAGTCAGGTTCGGTCCGCCTATTCAAGCCGGTGAATCCGCCTGGGCGAAGAAAATGCCTAAGTAAAATTCGACGGGAAACAACCGTCATTCTCGACGATCGGCGAGAATCGTCGGGCATTCTCTACAAATTCGTCGGGTATAAACAATGATACCCGGCGAATTTCACTTAGCCAACTTATCAGAAAATCTGGCGTGGAGTGCCTTGAGTATTCTCAGCGATACTCGACGATCGGCAGGTATCACCGGGCATTCTCGACGATCGGCGATAATCGCCGGGCATTCTCGTCGATCGGCGAGAATCGCCGGGCATTCTCGTCGACTTTTGCTTAACCTAATTCCCAATTTGTAGTTTTGGATCCGGCGGGTATAGACCATCGATACCCGTCGAATCGGCGAGTATCATTCCCGATACCCATCGATCGGCGAGTATCGACTCCCATTCTCGTCGATTTTCCCTGAGGTCATTTCCTTCCGATCCATTGGATGTCACTCAACCCTACACTCCATTCAACGCACTTGACACCTTTTGCCAGTGCGTCCCGAGCCCGAGTCAAGTCTCTTGACTCAAAACTCATGCGAGGGGCCTAGCGCGAATTGGGACGTTACAAATCCTATAAACAAAATAAAAGATTTCGTCCCCGAAATCAGGCTGAGGTCATGGGGAGTAAAGTACAAAATAATATGCGCTATAAAATGTTACCTTGGGAGAACAGCTTCGGGTAGCGCCTCTGCATCAAGTCCACCGGCTCCCAAGTATATTCTTCCTTCCCTTGGTTGGACCACAACACTTTTACCAAGGGGACACTTTTGCGGCGCAAGGTTCTTATCTCATTATCAACGATCCGCACCGGCTCCAGTCGCACAGATCTGTCAGATGCCACCTGACCATCAGTTGTGGGGATGTATTGTTCAGGCCTCAACAGCGCCTTCCAAAGCGATGATACATGGAACACATCATGGAGATTTTCTAACTCGGGCGGTAGCTCCAGCCGATAGGCCAAAGGGCCAATCCTTTCCACTATGACATAGGGTCCAACATACCGTGGGCTGAGCTTCTTCACTCCTCGTACTCGTGATACTCCATGCATCGGCCGGATTTTTAGGAAGACTTTATCACCCACTTGAAACTCCACCATGCGGTGTTTCGCGTTATAATACTTTGCTTGCCGACTTTGAGCCTCCAACATATGATCCCTTATCAGCCTAACCACCGCATCCGTGTCGTCTATATATTCAACACCCAAAGTTTTCGGGTCTTCATCTTGTACCCAAGACAAGGGGGTTCTACACCTTCTTCCATAAAGGGCTTCATGGGGAGCCATGCCAATGCTAGCTTGATGGTTGTTACTGTAGGAGAATTCCACTAAGGGCAAGAGTCTTTCCCACGGTTCTCCCTTATCTATCACACACAACCTCAACAGATCCTCCAATGTTCGGATGGTCCGCTCAGACTGTTCGTCCGTCTGAGGGTGAAATGCGGTGCTGAAGGTAAGGCGCGAGCCCAAATACGCCTGTACCGCCTTCCACTCCTTGGAGGTAAAATGACCATCACGGTTCGAAACTATCGTCTTAGGTACGCCGTGATACCGTACAAACTTCTCCACAAAAAGGCGTACTAAGACATCCACATGAGCCTCCTTCATAGGGATGAACCGAGCAACTTTCATCAGGCGATCAACGATCACCCACACTGAATCATTTCCTGAGCGGGAGCGAGGTAGCCCATGTACGAAGTCTATGGAAATATCCTCGAACTTCCACTCGGGGATTGGCAACGATTGCAACAGACCACCGGGACTCCTGCACTCCGCCTTCACTCTTTGGCAGTCTTCACAATGCGTGACAAAGTACCGGACATCCTTCTTCATTCCTGGCCAACACATCATCTTCCGTAAGCCGGCGTACATCTTTGAAATTCCCGGGTGCATGGAATATTGAGAGAAATGTGCTTCTCTCATAATATCCTCCCGGATTCTGCCACCTTTAGGAATGTAGAGCAGGCCGCAAAAGTAAACGAGGCTGTCCTTTAGTGTGTACTCGTCGGTAGTCCCATCTTCGATTAACTTTATTACCGGGGCCAAAGCCGCATCCAATCCTTGCTCCACTCGGATCCGGTCCCGGATATCACAAACTATGCTCATGCTGGACAGGTACTCTGTATATTCCGAAGAAGCCTTAAACATTAAGGTGATGTCCATCTCCTCGATCATCCGTGCCAACTTCATGCTCATCAACCGAGACTCTGGGCTCGAGCCAGGTACTTTCCTACTCAACGCATCGGCTACCGAGTTCGCTTTTCTAGGGTGGTAGTTCAAGGTGAACTCATAGTCGCATAAAAACTCTAACCACCGCCATTGTCTTAAGTTCAATTCCTTCTGGGTATGGACGTACTTCAAATTTTTATGATCCGAGAAGATTTTGCAGTGGACGCCGTATAGATAATGCTTCCATACCTTCAAGGCAAACACCACCGCTCCTAGCTCCAAATCATGCACCGGGTAATTGATTTCATTCTTCTTCAATTGTCTTGAAGCATAAGCAATTACGTGCCCGTGCTGCATCAACACCGCTCCCAACCCCTGATAAGACGCGTCCGTGTAAACTTGGAATCCTTCCTTCCCAGACGGAAGGACAAGGATGGGGGCGGAGGTAAGTCTATCCTTCAATTCCTGGAATGCCGCTTCACACTGGAGTGTCCACTCAAATGGCACACCTTTCTTTGTTAAAGAAGTAAGTGGGAGGGCAATCTTGGAGAATCCTTTTACGAACTTGCGGTAGTATCCAGCAAGTCCCAGGAAATTCCTCACATCAGCCGCCGACTTCAAGGGCGACCACTCCTTCACGGCACGCACCCTTGCCAGATCCACAGCTAGTCCAGCTCCACTGATTACATGACCCAAGAAAGCCACTTCCCTAAGCCAGAATTCACGCTTGCTAAACTTGGCGAACAGGGCATGCTCTTTTAACTTTTCCAAAACTAAGGCCAAATGCCCGACATGTCCCTCCTCCGTCTTCGAGTAGACTAAGATGTCGTCAATGAACACAATGACGAAGACGTCCAGATAGGGCTCAAACACTTTATTCATCAAGCTCATGAAAGCTGATGGGGCATTTGTGAGCCCAAACGGCATCACTGTGAACTCATATAAGCCGTACCTTGAGCTGAAAGCCATTTTCGGAATATCACCCTCTTGTATTCTCAATTAGTAATACCCCGAGCGCAAATCTCTTGGAGAACCAATGCGCTTCCACCAGTTGGTCGAACAACTCATCGATCCGAGGTAACAGATAGGTGTTCTGTACCGTCAGTCGGTTGAGCTCCCGATAGTCTATACATAAACTCAGGGTTCCATCTTTCTTCTTGACGAATAGAACAGGGGCTCCCCAAGGTGATGAGCTGGGGCGAACAAACCCTGATTCTACCAACTCCTGCAGTTGAACTCTAAACTCCGCGAGTTCTTTTGGGGCCATCCAATAAGGGGTCCTGGAGATGGGCTTAGCTCCTGATACAAGCTTAATCTGAAAATCCACTTCTCTATGCGGGGGTAACCCTGGCAATATTTCAGGAAATACCTCAGGGAAGTCTCGTGCTACCCGCACATCCTTCACATCTACCTTCATCTCCTTTAGTTCGAAACATATCATGTAGACTTCATCCCCTCTCATATGAGCTTTCAAGGTCTGGATTGAGGATAACAATATTCATGGTGCGAAATTTATACCTTGGAAGACTACATCAGTATCCCCATGTCTCATATAGATGTGCTTCTTCGCGCAGTCGATTCTTGCATGGTGCCAATCCAGCCATGCCATGCCCAGAATGAGGTCAAATTCTAGTATTCTCAAAATTATGGCGGGGGTATCAAAGGTCTTTCCCCCAATGGTTATCTCCAACTCACACTTCGCGGTTGCTGTCATCTCAGATCCGTCTAGGAGGCGTACTCTTCGAGCAATACTAGTGAAATACTGCACTCTGTGTATGTCCTTGATGAAGTCTTCCGACACGAAAGAATGTGAGGCACTGGTGTCAAATAACGTATAAGCCGGTTTCCCGCCGACCATCACGGTGCCTAAGTGTCATTTAATAATACTCAAGCTAGACATCTAGTATATCTTAAGCCACTAGAGGATATTAATGGAAGCAAAATGGCTAATTAAAATCGTACCTGCGATCATCTCTTGAGGATTCCGCTCTTGAGTCATGTCCAAGGCATACATCTGATCTCGAGCGGGTCCGGGGTTTCTTCCTTGTGGTCCTCGTCCTCGACCACGCACATACCCTCTCCCCCGCGGGGCTGCTAGAGGGAGAGAAAAAGGCGCATCTCCAAACAGTTGCGGGCAGTAGCATCGAATGTGGCCTGGTTGGTTGCATTCAAAGCACACCCGTTCCTGCCTTCCACCGTGTTGCTGAAATTGTTGAGGTGGAGGTAATGCTGGCGGTTGCGGAACCGGGCGCTCTTCTCTAAAGTTCTGGGGGAAACGCCTGCCACCCCTCCAATATCCTCTTCCTCTTCTATTGTCAAATCTCCTTCTGTTGCTGGGGTCGGCTTCCATCACGCCCTCCGCTGGCCTCTTACCACTTCCCAAGTGGTCCGCTTCCAATCTCTTCGCCATATCGATAATCTCTGCCAGACTAGCGTCCGCTATAAACAAAAGGGCTTGCCTTAGGGGATCCCTCAAGCCTTTGTAGAATCGTTTGGCGTACCCTCTATCATCCAACTCATAGGAGTCAGCGAATCTAGCCAAGTGCTGAAACTCCTGTTAGTACTCTGTCACCGACATGGACCCTTGCTTTAGTTGCAAAAATCTCTCTTCAAGACCATCCCGAGCGGCCGAGGGGATGAAATGCTCTAAAAAGGCTTCAGAGAATTCGCTCCAACTAATGTCCATGTACACTCTTCCACGAAAAGTGGAGCCCATGAAGGACTTCCACCACCTTTTGGCGTGCAGTTCTAAGAGTGTCACCACAAGGGTCACCGCCATATTGTTTGGACATCTTATTCCTGCCAACAATTCTTGTATAGTATCGAGCCACTCTTCTGTACGCATCGCCAACTCTGTCCCAATATAAGCAGGAGGGGAGAGAGCTCGAAAAATGCTTAACCAACTAGATCTTGGACCCTGTTGTTGTACAGGTGCCTGCTGAGATTGGGACCTAAAGGCGTCCAAAATAGCTATGAGTGTCTGCCCTAGCTCTGATTGTTGGAATTGTGTAGGTACGGACGGGGCGGGGGTGCCCCCCACTGGCTCAGCATGTACTGGGATCTACCCATAGGGTACAAACCTAAGGTTAGGTTGGCTAATCTAAGGTTAAAGATGGACAAACTTAGTGTGAATTACATATGGGCACACCACTGCTTCTGCTAAGTCAGTTTGTCCCCAAACTGACTAATCAAACGGGGTGGCACCATTGTTATTGTGAGAACCCGCCCGCCCATATCGCATCTCAAAACCCAGGTATTGAGATGAAGGGTGGCGGGGTACATAAACACGGAGTAGAAGGCGTTGCGGGCGATGTGGGAATAATCCCAACCACAGAATCGCGGGGATATTCCGCCACACAGGGGGCCCACCGGGGTCAACACCCAGACCAGGAACGCGATGGGGAAAGCCACGGGGGCGGTCCCACACACACGGTCCTGCTGGCAAATTACTCTCAACACACCCCCGCAGCAGGACAACCGTACATCCTTTGATACCATGTTAGAAACGAACTAAAACAAACCGGAAAGAGTATAACTGAAACTTTATTATCAGAAAAAGGTACCTATTACAAAGGTATGCCCTCCCTTATATAGAATGGAGGAGAGATGAGAGAATACAAATAAGAGATGTGGGACTAAAAATTTACAAGACTAAGCGGACTGTACAGAACAAACCGCACAAGCCGCGCGGTTAGACAGAAGGGCTAACCGCACGACTACCACTAGAGAGAGAGAGACCGCAAGGGGAGACCGCCTGAGAGCTCGGCAACCAGACAGCAACAGCACAACAATCAAACCGCTGAAGGGAAACCGCCAGACCGCGCGGTCTCTAACCCGCCAAGATAGACCGCCAGACCGCCCGGTCTCTAACTTCAACACTCCCCCTCAAGCTGGAGCATATATATATCGATCATGCCCAGCTTGTCACAGATATGATGAAACGAGGCAGAAGCTGGCTTGGTGAAGATGTCAGCCAACTCTTTATCAGAAGTGACAAAGGGAGTGCAAATTTGTTCCTTTAAGATCTCTTCACGAATGAAATGACAGTCGACTTCAATGTGCTTGGTTCTTTCATGGAAGACCGGATTTTTGGAGATGTATATGGCAGCCTTGTTATCACAGAACATAGGTAGCGGATGGTTGTAGACCTCTCCTAAATCCAGCATTAGAGCCCGTAGCTATTTTAGCTCATAAGTGGTCGACGCCATACTCCAATACTCTGCTTCAGCACTGGATCTGGAAACAACAGACTGCTTCTTGCTCTTCCAGCTTACCAGATTACCCCCAACAAAGGTGCAGAAACCAGAGATAGACTTGCGATCCCCTTTGTCATCAGCGTAACTCGCATCTGAGTAAGCTTCAACCCTCAGATGACCATTCTTCTGGAAAAGCAATCCTTTCCCAGGTGCGGCTTTGACGTACTCCAAGATCCGTAAGGCGGACTGCAGATGACACTCCCTGGGAGCTTGCATGAATTGACTCACCTTGCCAACAGCATAGGAAATGTCGGGTCTGGTCACTGTGAGATATATGAGCTTACCAACAAGACGTATGTACCTCGTAGTATCTGAAAGAAGAGGCGAATCATCTGTCCAGGTTTTGTCTTCTCCAACAGCTATGGGACATCGAGCAGGTTTGGCCCCAGTCAATCCTGCATCTTTTAAAAGATCAAGGGCATACTGACGCTGGGAGAGGACTAAGGAATTGGGCTTCCGAGAGATTTCGATCCCCAAAAAATACTTTGGAGACCCCATATCTTTCGTGACCAGATGTTGACGAAGATGCCGCTTTGTCAAGGCTACCCCTTCCTGGTCATCGCCAGTGAGAAGAATATCATCAACATACACTGCAAGAACCACCAGTCCCGAGGAGGTTTTGCGAGTAAATAGAGAGTGATCGGCAGAGCTGCGCACAAAACCAACGGCCGCCACGATGCCGCTGAACTTGTCAAACCAAGCTCGAGGGCTCTGCTTGAGGCCATAAATTGCCTTCTTCAGCCGGCATACTCGTGTCTCCCCCTGAGCAACATACCCAGGAGGTTGCTCCATGTAGACGGCCTCCTGAAGATCACCATAAAGGAAGGCATTCTTTACATCCAGCTGGGAAATCGGCCAATCCTTATTGACCGCCACAGAGAGAAGAACCCGTATAGTGCTGAGACGAGCCACGGGAGAGAAGGTGTCAAAGCAATCAACCCCATAGGTCTGAGTAAAGCCGTTAGCAACAAGGCGAGCTTTATAACGGTCCACAGTGCCATCCGGGGCAAATTTCACCACAAAGACCCAGCGACAGCCGACAACATCAGTACCGAAGGGAGGAGGAACAAGAGTCCAGGTACCCCGCTCCGTTAGGGTGGCCATTTCCTCATCCATGGCCACCTTCCAGTGAGGAATAGCAAGGGCCTCCTAGTAGGAGCGGGGCATGGCAGTGGCGGAGATAGCTAGAGCAAAGGCCCTGCGAGAAGTGGTGAGACGATCATATGAAACAACAGCAGTAAGAGGGTGTAGGGTACATGTCCGCACCCCTTTGCGAAGAGCTATAGGAAGATCCAGGTCAGCAGGTTCCTCGTCATCCGGAGCATCCGTGGCAGAGAGAGCTGGCCCGGGAGTAGAGAGCGACGGCGGCGGAGATGCGGGAGACGGGAGTGGAGAAGAGGGAGAGAGAGGTGGAAGAAGAGGAGTGGACGGGGGCGGAGTAGGGGTGAATATCGTAGTGGGAGACGAGAGAACAAAGGGAACAGTAGGAGAATCAGAGGCTGGGAGAAGAGGAGGGGAGTCATACGAGAAGTAGGAGGTATTCTCGAAGAAGGTGATGTCAGCAGAAACGAACTGCTTACGAAGGATGGGATCAAAGCAACAATAACCTTTCTGAGTGGTGGAGTACCCCAGAAAGATACATTTGGTGGAGCGAGGAGATAGCTTATCACGGGTGGCAGAAGGGGCATGCACAAAGGCAGTGCATCCAAATATTTGGAGAGGGAGAGGAAACGGCTCCTTGCCCGGATACAAAATGGAGAAAGGGGTTTTTCCGTGGAGAACGGTGGAGGGAATGCGATTGATGAGGTAACAGGCAAGGAGAACAGCATAGCCCCAATAGGAGCGAGGAACATGCATCTGGGTCATCAAGGAGCGAGCGACATCCAGAAGGTGACGGTTTTTGCGTTCTGCCACACCATTTTGTTGTGAGGTATAAACACAACTCGTTTGATGAATAATCCCATTTTGCATGCAGAAGGCAGAAAAGTCATGACTGATATATTCTTGGGCATTATCAGATCGAAGAACTTTAATAGAAACATCAAACTGAGTTTTGATCATGAGATAGAATGACGTCCATACAGAGAATAATTCGGAGCGATCTTTTAACAGATACACCCACATACAGCGAGAGAAATCATCAATGAATGTGACAAAATATGAACTACCCCGACCAACCGTAAGAGTAGGAGAAGGACCCCAAATATCGGAGTGGATGAGATCAAACGGACGGGTGGATCCACGAACGTGCTTTGGAGGGAAGGAGGAGCGGTGATGCTTGCCAAGCTGACAGGCTTCACAGTTGAGCGGAGGACTTTGGGGAGGAAGGTGGGGCAGAAGTTGACGAAGAAGATGAGGAGGAGCATGACCAAGGCGGAGATGCCATTGGAGAAGATCTGTGGAGGTGGAGGAGAAGGTGGAGAAAGCGGAAATGTTGTCCAGGAAGTATAGGCCGCCACTCTCAGTCCCAGTAGCAATCGTCCGTTGGGAGTCCGGATCCTGAAAAGAGCAAGTAGTAGAAGTAAAAGTAACAGAACAGTGTAATTGCTTGCATAGAGAGGTAATAGATAATAAGTTGCACGGGAACTTGGGCACGTAGAGAGTATCCTCCAAGCGAAGAGACAGAGTGACATGAACTATCCCTGTCCCATGAACCGATGATGAAGAGTCGTTAGCGAAAGTAACCGGGGGCAACCGACCATGTGTTTCTAGGAGAGAAAAACACTAGAGATTGCCGGTCATATGATTAGTAGCACCGGTGTCGATCAACCATTTTCCTTGAGTAACAACATGGGCATTACCAGAAGACGTGACCTACCGAGGCGAACGGCTTTGAGGAGTATATGGAAGCCATGAAGGAAGGAGAAAAAGAACTGCAGCGGTCACAGTGACAGCACACCAGCGACAAGAAGGGCCACGACCAAGATGCAGAGCAAGGCAAAAGGGGACGAAGAGGGAAGCACAAGCCGCGCGACTCAACAGGAGGTCTCGGCGACTAACAAGCAGGAGCGGCTAAAGGAGGAGCTACACAGAGGAGAACAAGCCGCTGCGACTTAGAGACAGGTCGCGGGGACAAGAGAGAGAGAGCGGCGAAGGAAGAAGGGCAGAGAGGCCGCCTAAACAAGGAAGAACTAGCGCGAACAGAGAGAAATCGCAGCGGTTAGGAGAAAGAGATCTGCCGCGCAAACAACAGGAAGCCACGCGGTTAGAAAACTATCCGCGCGGATAGGAAGAAGAAGATCTGCAGCGGTCACGATGTCAGACACCAGCGGCCAGAAAAGCCACGACCAAGCCGCAGAACCAAACAGAGGGAGAGAAGTCGGGCGGCTAGCAGACAGACCGCGCGAACAGAAGTGGAGGATATCGGGAGGCAAAAGGCGAATAAGGCAAAAGAGGCCGCGGAGACAGGTCGCGGCGACTAGAGAAGAGAAGGAGGAAGCGGCAACTAGAACAGGTCGCAAGAAAGAAGCAAGCAACAGAAACAGGCCACGCGAATAGGGCGCAAGCAAACAGGCGGAAGAAACAAGTCGCGGGAGACAGACCGCGAGAAGAAGAGGCAGGTCGCGCGGACAGGAGAACGCATAGAATCAGGAGTCAAAGATCGAATCCTCTGATACCATGTGAGAACTCGCCCGCCCATATCGCATCTCAAAACCCAGGTATTGAGATGAAGGGTGGCGAGGTACATAAACACGGAGGAGCAGGCGCTGCGGGCGATGTGGGACTAATCCTAACCACAAAACCGCGGGGATATTCCGCCACACAGGGGGCCCATCGGGGTCAACACCCAGACTAGGAAAGCGATGGGGAAAGCCACGGGGGCGGTCCCACACACGCAGTCCTGCTGGCAAATTACTCTCAATAGTTATGTGACTTTCTCCTTGGAGGATCGTAGCAAGCTGATACCATTTATAATACCCCCATCCCGGAACACAAGACACGGCACGAGAGGGGTCTTATGCCCATAACAGCCGCCTTGCGGTAACACTAACACTTGGGTCAGCCTGTACCACAAGACGCCTATCCTGCCGGCTTCAACCAATATCAATATATATACTGCCAACCTAACCATAAAAATAAAAGAAAGTCAATCCACACCAAGAATAAGTTCATAAATATAACAAAAGAGAAGCTAAACAAGCTTCTACATAATTAGAGTACGTAAATATAATTGCCCCGAAGGGCTACAACCAAATCTCTCTCACTCACATCTGTAACCGACGGTAGCGATGGTACCGTCCCCTCAGGCCCTGTCATCCTGTCCTGGCTGTATAGCTGCATAGCCTGCTGCTCCACCTGCAGGGTTTCCTCCTAAAAAAGGAAGACATAGCAACCGTTAGTCATAAAGACTAAGTGCCTTCACATCCGCTCCCCCGGCGACTCCTCGGCACCGGGAGGAGAAGGGAACAGGTACAATATATATAAAATAGTGGTACAAGCAGGTGAAGTAAGTATACAAAACATAGGTAGCAATAAAAGTAGTGTATAAATGAACAAGCTCTTATTCTACAATTCTACCATCTACAGCAGCAAGAGAGTATAATGTTATAACAGTAAGTAACTCAACTTATATGGATGCCCATACAAGCATATAAGTTGAGGGTCGTTCAGCAATAAGTAACTCATCGTATAGGAGTGCTCATACAAACTTATACGATGAGGGTCTTGTGTATGCAATGAAGTGCAATGCTATGAATGCAATGCAATGACACATACATGATCAAGCACATACAATCGCTATGTCGACACAGACTTATAGTTCCCACTATTCGAGCAGGTAGCTAACCTCTCAGGCGTCAACCGTCGTGGCCAAACGGTGACAGTAGAGTGGGCATCTCCACTACTAGGCTGGTCTCCACACTACCTGTCCTAGGCCTCCGTATGCCTCAACGCTAAGAACACAAAAGCGGAGCTCACATGCGTACTACGGCTCAGCGGGTTCTCTTGGGTAAATGAGCACCAAGATCCTAGCCCCGAACTGGCCTATGCGTGACACGGAAGGAGCCTCGAAAATGAACACGAGGACCAAGCCCAACCATTCACTTAGCACGGAAGGAGCCTCGGGACATGAACACCGAGGACCAAGCCCAACCGTCCAAGGTCTAGCTGCCGACTCCCATCGGTGTGACGATTGGCGAGTCCGTAGACCTGTCACACTATCCTTAACCCGGGATTACGACACCACGTGTCGACTCACACCACATGCACTTTCACAATATCGTGGCATGGAAGGATCCTCGGGACACGAACACCGAGGACCAAGCCCAACCATCCATCAAATGCGGAAGGAGCCTCGGGACATGAACACCGAGGGCCAAGCCCAACCGTCCAACTTTACTCATCTCAATCTCATTCCAACTAGTGACAGTCAACACCGCACTTGTTTCTTCCACAATGCTACCTGTCGGGAGACGACACTCTAAGCATTTGATTACTAATTGCCTTTTATCCATCCAACATATATCACGGCTATAGTTAAATCATTTATACATTTATCCAATTATATCTACCCAATTATATCAGGTTCTTTCCTTCAATTAAACTTGTCCACAACTCGTTATATGAATTTAGATTTAAAACCTCAACTTATCACGTCACTATGATGATTATGTCAAAAGAGTCAACCCAAGCCTCGAGTTGGATCGCAACATTAAATTCCACCACATCGCATTCCACGTTACACAGCCCAGAATTTAGGTGCAGCCTTAATCCGGGCAGAAACTTCGACCAAGGGTTCCCGAGGCTACAGAAATCCGACGAGTACATGTAACTACTCGTTGGAAAGATAATTTCAAGAGCTACAACTTTAGTGTTTAGTATAAAGCCCAAATTTGATCGCATCACACCAGAAATTCACTCGAAGCCTGCTGCGTACAGGATACAAATTTCCTGGGTGGAATTTCCCCCAATTGCAGCAGATTCGAACAGACTTTCCCGTGGCTACAGGTATCGCCTGGAAACGTGCAACTACTCGTTGGAAAGATAATTTTGAGTGCTACGACTTTTGTGTTTAGTCGAAAACCCAGATATGACCAGAACACCCCCGAAATTGGCCACGAAGGTCGCTGCGTGCAGAAAATAGATTTCTGCACGCATCTTAAGGCGAGATGAACGACATCCGTTCATCTTCCTCCTTGCGCCAAACTCCCAAAATATCCTCCAGAAAATCGCCCACCTTTATTCACCCTCACGAAGACATATTTCTCCACGAATCACTCTCTCATCTTCACTTTGAAGAATGAAGAGGTTGGAGGGGACTATGCCTAGAAGACGGCCTAGGCATGGCTTTTCCCTAAGAAATCTTCTCCTCACCATCAAGACTCTAAGGAGTCGATATCTCTCCTAGAATATTAACTACAGATCTAGCACCAAGGGAGAGGGGAGGAAGCTCACCTCATTTCCAGCAGTGCCATCATTCCCGGCCATGGATCTAGTCGTTCTTCTTTGCGGCATCTTTTGCTTGGTGCGGTTGTTCTTCACGGCAAAGGAAGGAGAGAGAGAGAGCGAGAGAAGGCCGCCTCCAAGATCTTCGACTTCCCTCGGCTCTGTCGTTCGCGAGGTCTGCGATGACGGCAAGGTCGATCGGCGCAAAGGTTAGGGTTCGGCTTAAACTTCCCTTTATAAGCTGATGTATTAGGTTACATCTTCTGCCACGTGTCAACGCCTTGTTGGACCGCCCATAATGGGTCATATTGAAGTGACCCGGTCCAAGGAATCATCCAGCATGAATCCCGAAGTCCGGTTCGGTCCGCCTGTTCAAGCCGGCGAATCCGCCTGGGCGAAGAAAACGCCCAAGTAAAATTCGACGGGAATCAACCGTCATTCTCGATGATCGGCGAGAATCGTCGGGTATCAACAATGATACCCGACGAATTTCACTTAGCCAACTTATCAGAAAATCTGGCGTTGAGTGCGTTGAGTATTCTCAGCGATACTCGACGATCGGTGGGTATCACCGGGCATTCTCGACGATCGGCGAGAATCGCCGGGCATTCTCGTCGATCGACGTGAATCACCGGGAATTCTCGTCGACTTTTGCTTAACCTAATTCCCAATCTGTAGTTTTGGATCCGGCGGGTATCGACTGTAACGCCCCCGATTTTGCTCGACGATTTTATTTAAATGGGAAACATCATATTTAGGACGTCGTGGCGTTACCTTTAACGTCAAGTTGACGACGTAATGTCGTAAAGGCATTTTCGCGTCCATGCGGTCAAGTCGGCCGAATTCTTGTTGTAATGGGAAATTTTTGCATCTGGAATTTAAGTTAAGTAATTTTTGACTTGCTCGTCCAGTTTCGGCGCGATCCAAGCGATATTTGGGCCTCGGTGTTTTTCCGAAGTTTTGTGGAATTTATGTTCGTCGTAAACTTTGAAAATTTATATCTCGAGAATGGCTCGTCGGATTTAGGTTTTGGCTTCGCCGTTGGAATCGTAGCGCCAGTTTTTGCCTATGGTGTGAGTTTCGTTTAATTCAGCGTGTGTATGGGCCTCTGTTCTGAACTCGTGTCCCTTTGTTCAAAAATTTCATTTCAAGAATTTGCGCTTTGTTATCTCGAGTAACCCGTTTCAGATTTCGATCGGATGCCGTTTTGAGGGTCAAAACGGTGTCGTATCAAAATATAGTAAACATCAAATTTGTTCGTTTCGACGATAGCTACAACTTTTATGTTGACCGCTTTTTGATTTGAAGCCATCTTAGACTCCTATTTTTGATTTTCCCAAAACTGCTCGTAAATAAGCCGTATTATTGATTTCTACTCGAGTACCATTGATCTACTCGATTACTACTGCACTATCTCGAGTATTATGGTTTTTTTATCGAGTAATATTGAATTCTCTCGAGTCCCAGTGATTTTACTCGAGTATTATACGTTCCTCTCGAGTATTTTGCTCTTATTCTCGAGTAACCTTCATTCCTCTCGAGTAGTCATGTACAGTCTACGTTCGGGCGCATTTTTGAGGGTCAAAAATGCATCGTATCGAAAAATAGTCAACATAAAATTTGTTTATCTCGACGATATCTACAACTTTTATGTTGACCACTTTTCGAATGGAAGCGATCTTAGACCCCTATTTTTGATTTTCCCGAAGCAGCTCATGTCAAGCTCGGATAAACTTGATCCACTCGAGTTCAGTCTTTTATCTCGAGTAGAATTGATCCACTCGAGTTCTATACCTATCCTCTCGAGTTCCAGATGATTATCCCGAGTTCCCAAGTCTCCATCTCGAGTAGTTACCTCTCTCTCGAGTCACCATCTCGAGTAGACTTCTCCATCTCGAGTAGACCCATTCCACTCGAGTGGTTCTGTACAGTTAGAGTTCGGGCACCGTTTTGAGAGTCAAAACGGTGTCGTGCGAAAAAATAGTCAGCATAAAATTTTTTCGTTTCGACAAGATCTACAACTTTCATGTTGGACACTTTTCGATTTGATGTCGTCTTAGACCTCTATTATCGGTTTTCCCGTAGCCACTCATAAATTACACGTTTTCTTGTATTTAGACAAAAATATTTATAAGTACTTTTACATATATATATATATATATATATATATATATATATATATATATATATATATATATATATATATATATATATATATATATATATATATTTGGACTTAGGTTTGATCATAACTTCATCTTCTCCGATTCTTTTCCTCCCGAACCAGAGCGGCGTGAGCGTGAGAGAGAAAATACTTCGTGGACCTTCCGGTGGCCGCCGACGGAGCTCCGGTGCTCGAAATCTTCAACCGAGCGTAGTTCTGGAAAGCTCTCATCGAGAGCTACGCCATCGTGGTAAATTTTTCCCCTTTCTTTGAGTTTTCTCGTTAGGGTTTTTCGCCCATAACCCCCTTTTTGGACCATTTTTGTCTAGATTTCAACTTCCTCCATCCTCTTTTGCCCCGATCTGTGACGTGGACTGATTTGGAGAACTTTTCCGGTAAAATCAAGGCAAGTGGTGGTCTCCCCTCATTTCTCCTTGTCTGATTTGATGGTAACGGTTTAGTTTTTATGTTCTTTAAAATTTTCTGCACTTTGTCTTCCAAGTTATTGCTACAATTAACTTTTTGGATGATCACTCGATGTTGTAAGATTTGGTCTTAGTGAACTTGATCTTGTCATGATATATTTAATCGTTCTTGAAGTGTCTTATTGATGGCTTTAAACGTCTTAGATTTCATTATTGAACGGATTAGTGTTATTTAGGATTGTAAATCGTTCCTAAGGGTTGATCAACCATGTCTTGAAACTAGAAATGTCAAGTAGAATCGGACGTGCCAAGTCCCGAGGTTTATTTCATGATGTTTCTTTGTTGCGGGTGTTAGTGGGCAAATCCACCGACCGCAAGGTTTGTTTCCTTCATTAGTACCCCGTGGAACTCTACTGGGTTTTGGGCATCTACGGTGATTGGTGGAGTGTGCAAGTCTCCCCCGCAGTTAGACGGATTTTAACATCTGTGAGGGGTGTATCTAGAGAAGTGACCACCTTGCCTGTGTTTATGAGTAGAGTTGACTAAGGGTTGCTAATAAAGTTTTGGAGTATTCTTTCTTATGATTTAATCATGCTCTCTCCTTGCTTCGGGTATCCTGCATGATTTGTTGTACGTGACGATTCACGTGAGTTCTTTACTTCTGATTTATTTCTTGAGTTTTATTTATGTACCTTACTTCAGTACTGTTGGTCTTGGGTTGGTACCTCATTTGACCTTTGTTTTATTTTGTTTACTTCTCTGCCGCCATTTGTCCCTCTTGCTGAGGTGTTCTGTCTTTGGAATGCCTCAGGATCGGAGCATTAGCAGGTAGCGGAGCCGGTTTTGGAGCCCTTGCAGCAGCAGGTTGGGTGTGGTTTTTCCCCTCGCCGTAGCGAGGTAGTTTGTTGTTTTAGTTTTTTTTGCCTGGTTTCAGACATATTCATACTGTGGGTTCGTGTCAGGTTGTTGACGCCCACAGGATTTGTTGATTTCTTTTGACACTTGCTAGCTGATGTGGTTTTCTTACGTTCGGTGTATATTACTTGCTCTCTGGGATGATTTATTGCTATGATTGCATGTTAGATATTTTTAACCTATAAAACCCTACTATTAGTAAAGCATACGTGTCATCTCTTTCAAAACTAAGCCACTACTTTCTATTTAGCGTAAAGACTTTCTATACTTAATGTAAATCTAGGGTTGCATAGTATGAGTTGTCCCTCGGGGACATTTATACTCTTGTAGAATATTAGAGTCAATTTAAACAAGTATCTTCCGCAAGCGTATAACTTGTATTTTAAACTGTGGACTAGATAATTCACTAAGCCGAGGGATACGGCTACCATCATAACTTAAACTGGATTTTATTCATAACCATTTATGTTTTCTTTTAAAATTGTAGAGTTTGGAGTCTTGCCTGAACGTCTGCAGTTATCCCCTGCACGGCGTGGCATCACGACGCGTATTTTCCCCTTGCTCTGATATAATTAAATTGTTGGGAAAAATGCGGGTTGTGACAGTTGGTATCAGAGGGAGGTTGCTTGACAATTGGTCGGGCAACCTCCCCTTGTTAGTGTTAGTTTCTTAGTGTCATATCATACACACACCGATGTGTCATCAATATGTCTTGGCTGAAGCATGAACACTACACTCATAAGCATGATTAGAAGTATACGGGGCATATTATGTAGTATGGGATGCATAATATGTGTTTATATATGGATCCACCATAGGTGGCAACATGTGAGGGTTATGTAGTATGGGATGCATAACCTCACCACATGAATGCCCATTAGCTCGTTTTCTTTTCGTTGCATGCAATATTATGTAGTATGGGATGCATAACACTGTATGTGTATGCCGCTCATAACATGCATTAAGGCCTTTTATAGAATTCATAGCACCACATGCATAACATAACATAACATGAGCACAACATGCAAGGCTAAAGATTTACTTGATGACATATGTACACACATGATTTTAAATAAGAGTAAAGAATTTATGCATTCATATCATAGGCACATGAGTCAATAGGATGATAGGATATCATCCTGAGTAGGACATATCATCATCATATAATCTCAGAGCAAGTGACAGCTTTAGCAAGTGTCTTTCAAGTATGGTCTGAACTAGTTTTGTTTGCCCTAGTCGTAATCTAGGATTTTAATCGGGTTGATCGTTTGCCTTTTTAGAAATGCATCCAAAGCGTATTGCGACGAGATCGACTCCCCAGTCGGAGGGTGAGTCGTCAGGTACGCAGAGTGATGCGTTGATTGAGAGTTTGCGCCAGAGCAACGAGGCTCTGTCAAGGCAAGTAGTTGCGATGCAAACGCAAATTCAGTCATTGTTGTCTACCGCTCCAGCGCGGCAACCTTCAGTGCAAGAGCCTTCCTTGGGTCAATTCGTGCCCGATACCCCTGCTCCTCTGGTGGCCCTGGTGGCAATACCACCAGAAATGAATTTCATATCGCATTTCCAGCGATTGGGACCTCCCACCTACGACGGGAGTGCCGACTTTATGATCTTGGATGATTGGATCATCTCAATCGAGGAGATGTTTTCGTATTCCGGGATTCTAGAAGCCTAGAAGGTTATGATTGCAGCCTATCAGTTAAAAGGCCTAGCAAAGAGTTGGTGGATTCGTGAAAAGGAGAGTCTGAAAGAAGGCTGTACCTGGGACTTTTTCAAGAAGATGTTGCTGAAGAAGTTTCTGCCCTCGGTCGAGAAGGACCGTCTCATGAATAACTTCCTGCATTTGAAGCAGAGACAGCTCACGGTGAGCGAATATGAGATTGAGTTCAGCAAGTTGAGTAGATTTGCTCCTGATTTGGTAGCTTCGGAGGAGGGAAGAGTGAAACGTTTCCTGGGAGGACTAAGAAGTGATGTCCAGCAGTGGGCATGCGCTTATGGAGCTGACAGTTATGCTGTGGCAGTGGAAGCCGCACTAAAAGTTGAAGCGATTGAAAATGCCAAGAACTGCGGTGCTGTGGCGAGGAAAGAGAAAAGGAAGGGTGTTGAGGATGGTAGCTCCAGGGCATCTGGCCCTTCTTCGAAGAAGAAAGGTAAGGAAGTGTGTAGTTTCTGTGGTCGTCCTGGCCACCCTTACGAAAGATGTTTCAAGAGAACAGCCACCCTGAAGCAGCAGAAAGTGCACGCCATCCAAGGTGCACCCAAGGGAGAGCTCGTGTGCTCGTTCTGTGCAAGGAAGGGTCATGATGTGAGTCGGTGCTGGATGAAAGAAAGGGCATACTTCCAGTGCGGGCAGAAGGGACACCAGAAATCTTCGTGCCCCCAGGCTCAAACCCCACTGCAGCCTGCCCCGCTTCGAGCTTTGCCGCCACCACCAACCCTAGATAAAGGAAAAGGAAAGCTGAACGTGATGACTAGCGAGGAAGCTCAAAACTCTACGCAAGTTATTTCAGGTTAGCCCTAGTCTATTTTATCCCTATTATTTATCGTTGTTGCCCTAGTTATCGTTCGTTTAGTTATGTATGTTATGGTTTTAGGGGAGTTTAAGGTGCGGAATAGGTGGGCGCGCGTTCTGTTCGATTCGGGTGTCACTTATTCCTTTGTGGCCAGGAGGTTTGTTAATAAACATCGCCTGGATGTTGATCAATTGAGAGACTCCTTCGACGTCAAGCTTCCCTCCGGTAATTTGGTGATATCCAATCAAGGAGTCCTGAGATGCCCTATTCATCTTGGCAATTTTCTGGCCCTTGCGGATCTGATAATTTTAGACTTGGCTGATTTTGATGTGATTTTGGGCATGGACTGGCTGTCCAAGTATGATGCAGTCATCCAGTGCAAGGCAAAAAGGCTGGACTTCAGGATGGACAATGGCCAACCTATGAGCGTATATGGATTTCAGGACAGAGTTTCCCCTATCATTTCTGCGGTACGTGCTATAAAGTCTGGTTGCGAGGCGTTTTTAGTTTCTATTTCTGCTCTGGAAACAGCTTCTGTTACACCACGTCTCGAGGATGTCTCGGTGGTGCGAGAGTTTCCAGATGTCTTTCCTGATAGTCTTCCAGGACTTCCTCCTGAGAGGAAGATTGAGTTCGTGATTGACCTCGAGCCAGGCACTCGTCCCATCACCAAAGCACCGTACCGTATGGCTCCGTGTGAGTTGGATGAGTTGCGTACTCAGCTCAATGAGTTGCTGAGGTGTGGTTTTATTAGACCAAGTTCTTCTCCGTGGGGTGCTCCGGTTTTGTTCGTAAGGAAGAAGGACGGATCGATGAGGCTTTGCATCGGTTATAGGGAATTAAATAAGGTGACCGTTAAGAATAGATATCCCCTGCCAAGGATCGATGATTTGTTCGATCAGTTGCGTGGTAGCTCGGTATTTTCAAAAATCGATCTTCGCTTAGGCTACCACCAGTTGAGGATTCGCGAGGAAGATATTCCCCGAACCGCATTCCGTTCACGACATGGACATTATGAGTTTTTGGTGATGTCTTTCGGTTTAACCAATGCACCCTTTGCTTTCATGGATTTGATGAATAGGGTGTTTAAGGATTTCTTGGACCGATTCGTTATTGTGTTCATAGATGATGTCCTAGTGTATTCCCGCAATATTGAGGAGCATACTCAGCATTTGCGTTTGGTTTTGTCGACCCTGAGGGAGCATAAGCTATATGCGAAGTTGAGCAAATGTGAGTTCTGGCTACCTCAGGTGTCCTTTTTGGGTCATGTTGTAGGCAAGGACGGTATTTCTGTAGACCCGACCAAGATTTTTGCCGTGATGGAATGGGAAAGACCTTCTACACATAAGGAGATTAGGAGCTTCTTAGGCCTCGCTGGCTACTATAGAAGATTTGTGGAAGGATTTTCGGTGTTGTCTGCTCCTTTAACTAGACTTACTCAGAAGAATACTGCATTCATTTGGAGTGATAAGTGTGAAGAGGCTTTCCAAGAGTTGAAGAAGAGACTGTATACTGCCCCAATTTTAACCTTACCTACTGAAGGAGTCGAGTATGCCGTGTACGTCGATGCGTCACATATCGGACTTTGTTGTGTTTTAATGCAAGATGGTAAGGTGATCGCGTATGGATCGAGGCAACTAAAGATTCATGAGAGAAACTATCCTACGCACGATTTGGAGTTTGTTGCCGTAATTTATGCGCTGAAGCTGTGGCGACACTTATTGTATGGCGCGCTGTGCAAGATCTATATGGACCATAAGAGTTTGAAGTACGTCTTCACTCAGAAGGAACTAAATCTACGCCAGCGTCGGTGGTTAGAATATGTGGCGGATTATGAAGTAGAAATTCTTTATCATCCGGGAAAGGCCAATGTAGTAGCTGATGCTTTGAGTAGGAAGACTGCTAAAATTTTTAATCTATCGGTACAGTCCTTAGTAGAAGAATTCTTGTTGATGAACATCGAGATTGGGAGTAGTTCTACGCCTGCTAGTTTGGAAGTAGAAGCACCCTCTTGGATTTCCCTTACTAGGGTGCACCAAAAGGATGATCCGGAATTGTTGCACCTCTGTAATAGAACTGAGAAAGGAGAGTTACCTGATTTTTCTTTGGACGAGCTAGGTACTCTGAAATATCGGGGTAGATTCTGTATTCCTGACATGGGTGACATCCGAGCTAAAATTTGTGAAGAAGCTCATGGTTCCAGTGTTTCCTATCTCCTGGTTCCACCAAAATGTATAAAGATCTAAAGCAAATTGTTTGGTGGGTAGGGATGAAGAGCGATATCGCAAAGTTTGTATAAGAATGTTATACGTGTCAGCGTGTCAAGGCTGATCATAGAAGGCCTGGTGGTAAATTGACACCTCTTGATATTCCAAGTTGGAAATGGGAAAGTATTTCAATGGATTTTATCACCGGTCTACCAAAATCTCCCCGTGGGCATGACTCAGTTTGGGTGATAGTCGACAGATTGACAAAGTGTGCCCACTTTGTTCCGTTTAAGATTGGGTATTCGATGAAGAAGATAGCTGAGCTATATCTGGAAGAGGTCATCAGGTTACATGGAGTGCCTGTTAGCATTGTATCAGATCGGGACTCCAGATTTACGTCTCGCTTTTGGAAGAGCCTGCAAGAGGGGTTGGGTACCGACTTAAGGTATTCCACCGCCTATCATCCGCAGACGAATGGGCAAACAGAAAGAGTAAATCAGATCGTGGACATGATTAGGTGTTATATTTTGGATCATGGTGGTGCTTGGGATGAGCGTCTCAGGCTCATGGAGTTTGCTTACAATAATAGTTATCAAGAGAGCTTGCAGATGGCCCCGTTTGAGGCCTTGTATGGGAGGCGTTGTAGGACTCCCTTATTTTGGGCGGAGGTTGGTGAGAGATAATTGCTAGGTCTGGAAGCCCTTAAGGATATGAATTGTGCAGTGACTCATATTCGAGAGAAGCTTCGTGTAGCACAAGAGCGCTATGAGAAATATGCTAATCGACGAAGGGTCGATTTGGAGTTTGTCGTTGGGGACTTGGTTTTTCTGAAAGTTTCTCCGATGCCAGGAGTAAAAAGATTTGGAAGGAACCACAAGTTAGACCCCCGGTATGTGGGACCTTTTCAGATTTCGGAGCGCATCGGAGTGGCAGCTTATCGACTGGATTTACCTGCTACCTTCCCTGGTGTCCACGATGTGTTCCATGTGAGCCAGTTGCGGAAGTGTGTTCGTAGTGATCGTCAAATTCTTGACTCGGTGCCCCAAATTCAGCCCAATCTGTCGTATGTGGAAGAGCCTGTCCGCATTTTGGAATCTCAAGAGCGTGTCTTGCGAAGGAAGACCATCCCCATGGTTAAGATTCTTTGGAGAAATCAAGACGTCGAGAGCGCGACGTGGGAATTGGAATCAGTAATGAGAGAAACTCATCCGCACCTCTTCTCTTAGTTTCGGGTACGTCGATATGTTTTCAGTTACGTTTGATTTTATCATTTTGAGTTGGTTTTGGAGTTGTGTTAAGTTTCGGGACAAAACTTCTTTTTAGGGGGAGTGACTGTAACGCCCCCGATTTTGCTCGACGATTTTATTTAAATGAGAAACATCATATTTATGACGTCATTGCGTTACCTTTAACGTCAAGTTAACGACGCAATGTCGTAAAGGCATTTTCGCGTCCATGCGGTCAAGTCGGCCGAATTCTTGTTGTAATGGGAAATTTTTGCATCTGGAATTTAAGTTAAGTAATTTTTGACTTGCTCGTCCAGTTTCGGCGCGATCTAAGCGATATTTGGGCATCGGTGTTTTTCCGAAGTTTTGTGGAATTTATGTTCGTCGTAAACTTTGAAAATTTATATCTCGAGAATGGCTCGTCGGATTTAGGTTTTGGCTTCGCCGTTGAAATCATAGCGCCAGTTTTTGCCTATGGTGTGAGTTTCGTTTAATTCGGCGCGTGTATGGGCCTCTGTTCTGAACTCGTGTCCCTTTGTTCAAAAATTTCATTTCAAGAATTTGCGCTTTGTTATCTCGAGTAGCCCGTTTCATATTTCGATCGGACGCCGTTTTGAGGGTCAAAACGGTGTCGTATCAAAATATAGTAAACATCAAATTTGTTCGTTTTGACGATAGCTACAACTTTTATGTTGACCGTTTTTTGATTTGAAGCCATCTTAGACTCCTATTTTTGATTTTCCCAAAACTGCTCGTAAATAAGCCGTATTATTGATTTCTACTCGAGTACCATTGATCTACTCGAGTACTACTGCACTATCTCGAGTATTATGATTTTTTTATCGAGTAATATTGAATTCTCTCGAGTCCCAGTGATTTTACTCGAGTATTATACGTTCCTCTCGAGTATTTTGCTCTTATTCTCGAGTAACCTTCATTCCTCTCGAGTAGTCATGTACAGTCTACGTTCGGGCGCATTTTTGAGAGTCAAAAATGCATCGTATCGAAAAATGTTCAACATAAAATTTGTTCGTCTCGACGATATATACAACTTTCATGTTGACCACTTTTCGATTGGAAGCGATCTTAGACCCCTATTTTTGATTTTACCGAAGCAGCTCATGTCCAGCTCGGGTAAACTTGATCCACTCGAGTTCAGTCTTTTATCTCGAGTAGAATTGATCCACTCGAGTTCAGTCTTTTATCTCGAGTAGAATTGATCCACTCGAGTTTCTATACCTATCCTCTCGAGTTCCAGATGATTATCTCGAGTTCCCAAGTCTCCATCTCGAGTAGTTACCTCTCTCTTGAGTCACCATCTCGAGTAGACTTCTCCATCTCGAGTAGACCCATTCCACTCGAGTGGTTCTGTACAGTTAGAGTTCGGGCACCGTTTTGAGGGTCAAAACGGTGTCGTACAAAAAAATGGTCAGCATAAAATTTTTTCGTTTCGACGAGATCTACAACTTTCATGTTGGACACATTTCAATTTGATGTCATCTTAGACCTCTATTATCGGTTTTCCCGTAGCCACTCATAAATTACACGTTTTCTTGTATTTAGACAAAAAAATTTATAAGTACTTTTACATAATATATATATATATATATATATATATATATATATATTTGGACTTAGGTTTGATCAGAACTTCATCTTCTCTGATTCTTTTCCTCCCGAACCAGAGCGGCGTGAGCGTGAGAGAGAAAATACTTCGTGAACCTTCCGGTGGCCGCCGACGGAGCTCCGGTGCTCGAAATCTTCAACCGAGCGTAGTTCTGGAAAGCTCTCATCGAGAGCTACGCCATCGTGGTAAATTTTTCCCCTTTCTTTGAGTTTTCTCGTTAGGGTTTTTCGGCCCTAACCCCCTTTTTCGACCATTTTTGTCTAGATTTCAACTTCCTCCATCCTCTTTTGCCCCGATCTGTGACGTGGACTGATTTGGAGAACTTTTCCGGTAAAATCAAGGCAAGTGGTGGTCTCCCCTCATTTCTCCTTGTCCGATTTGATGGTAACGGTTCAGTTTTTATGTTCTTTAAAATTTTCTGCACTTTGTCTTCCAAGTTATTGCTACGATTAACTTTTTGGATGATCACTCGATGTTGTAAGATTTTGTCTTAGTGAACTTGATCTTGTCATGATATATTTAATCGTTCTTGAAGTGTCTTATTGATGGCTTTAAACGTCTTAGATTTCATTATTGAACGGATTAGTGTTATTTAGGATTGTAAATCGTTCCTAAGGGTTGATCAACCATGTCTTGAAACTAGAAGTGTCAAGTAGAATCTGACGTGCCAAGTCCCGAGGTTTATTTCATGATGTTTCTTTGTTGCGGGTGTTAGTGGGCAAATCCACCAACCGCAAGGTTTGTTTCCTTCATTAGTACCCCGTGGAACTCTATTGGGTTTTGGGCATCTGCGGTGATTGGTGGAGTATGCAAGTCTCCCCCGCAGTTAGACGGATTTTAACATCTGTGAGGGGTGTATCTAGAGAAGTGACCACTCTGCCTGTGTTTATGAGTAGAGTTGACTACAGGTTGCTAATAAAGTTTTGGAGTATTCTTTCTTATGATTTAATCATGCTCTCCCCTTGATTCGGGTATCCAGCATGATTTGTTGTACGTGACGATTCACGTGAGTTCTTTCCTTCTGATTTATTTCTTGAGTTTTATTTATGTACCTTACTTCAGTACTGTTGGTCTTGGGTTGGTACCCCGTTTGACCTTTATTTTATTTTATTTACTTCTCTGCCGCCATTTGTCCTTCTTGCTGAGGCGTTCTGTCTTTGGAATGCCTCAGGATCGGAGCATTAGCAGGTAGCGGAGCCGGTTTTGGAGCCCTTGCAGCAGCAGGTTGGCTGTGGTTTTTCCCCTCGCCGTAGCGAGGTAGTTTGTTATTTTAGTTTTCTTTGTCTGGTTTCAGACATATTCATACTGTAGGTTCGTGTCAGGTTGTTGACGCCCACAGGATTTGTTGATTTCTTTTGACACTTGCTAGCTGATGTGGTTTTCTTACGTTCGGTGTATATTACTTGCTCTCTGGGATGATTTATTGCTATGATTGCATGTTAGATATTTTTAACCTATAAAACCCTACTATTAGTAAAGCATACGTGTCATCTCTTTCAAAACTAAGCCACTACTTTCTATTTAGCGTAAAGACTTTCTATACTTATTGTAAATCTAGGGTTGCATAGTATGAGTTGTCCCTCGGGGATATTTATACTCTTGTAGAATATTAGAGTCAATTTAAACAAGTATCTTCCGCAAGCGTATAACTTGTATTTTAAACTGTGGACTAGATGATTCACTAAGCCGAGGGATACGGCTACCATCATAACTTAAACTGGATTTTATTCATAACCATTTATGTTTTCTTTTAAAATTGTAGAGTTTGGAGTCTTGTCTGAACGTCTGCAGTTATCCCCTGCACGGCGTGGCATCACGACGCGTATTTTCCCATTGCTCTGATATAATTAAATTGTTGGGAAAAATGCGGGTTGTGACATCGACCATCGATACCCGTCGAATCGGCGAGTATCATTCCCGATACCCGTCGATCGGCGAGTATCAACTCCCATTCTTGTCGATTTTCCCTTAGGTCATTTCCTTCCGATCTGTTGGATGTCACTCAACCCTACACTCCATTCAACGCACTTGACACCTTTTGCCAGTGCGTCCCGAGCCCGAGTCAAGTCTCTTGACTCAAAACTCGTGTGAGGGGCCTAACGCGAATTGGGATGTTACAACCGCAGTGCCTTTTTGAGATGTTTTTTTCGGTTTGTTAGTTTGTGTTGGACAATGTAACCATCGACTCAAAACCATGGTTTTTTCAGTGATAATAATTCACATGTTTGAGGTTGTTTAGTCTCTTTTCTTGCTATTGTTTAGTCATTTGTTGAATGCTTACTCTTACATATCTTATTGAAACATGACTTCACTTTGCACTTGGTGCAATTTCTCTTACTCTACTATTAAAATTCCTGCGTTACTTATTATTACATGATTTTTTAGCTGAGGTTTATCAACCATTCTTATAGTTGGGGTTGGTAACCCTTCTTATTTCCCTTTAATTATTATCTATTGATGATATCATTTACCACTTGTATTTTCTTACTGAGCTGTTCTTTCTTTGAATGTCTCAGGCTCGGAGTAGTAGCCGGTTGAGCGGATAGGGTTTGGTTGTGGCTTTCGTTCTACAACAGTTGTGATTGTCTTTACCTCATCGATTGTAAGTTAGTAGTAGTTGTTTTATTTTAGTTCAGACATACATACTTTTAGTGGGTTCGTGTCAGGTTATTGACGCTCACTAGTGGTTTTCTTGTAGAATGTTAAGTACTTGCTAGCTGCTAAATCTGTTTCTTTGTGAATAGTTGATTTTACTTGCTCTCTGGAAAGGTTTTATGCTAGATTGCATGTTAGTTACTCTAAAAGATATAAAATGTCATTTGTCTATTTCATTCATAGCATATTTCAAAACTAAAGTCATTATATTTTAAGGAACGTAAAAGCTATTTTTATACTTAGACAAAATCTAGAGTCATGCATATCATGAGTTCTCCTAGTTGGATGTTTATGCTCATGTAGGATGTTAATCAAATATAAACAAAGTATTTTCCGCAGCGTATATACAAATTTTTACTTGTGGACTAGTTGATCCACTAGGTCGAGGGATACAACCACCTAAAACTTGACCTAAATTACAGTTTTCTTCATAGTAAACTTATGGTATTTCATATGAATATAGAGTTGGGTTCTTGCCTGAGCGTCTGTAGTTATCCCTTATACGGAGTGGCATCACGGAGCGTGTTTTCTCTTACTCTGATACGTCGTTTAATTGCAGAGAAAATGTGGGTTGTGACAAAGACTTCTTTTGGTTCTTCCCTTGGATCCATGCGGGATTGCTTTTATTTATCATCTGCAGAAGAATACTCATAAGTAGACTCAAGAAATTTTCATATATCATAGGCAGTAGGAAGCGTGTAGATGAGTTTGAAAAGTTCTTTACCAAGCCCGCAAAACAAACTGTTCATAACTTTGACATTTAAACAACATTCGTGCGTATTTAAATTTTTGAGAGGCTTGATACAAGTCATGTTCCAAACTTCTATATTTAATAATATAAGGAATTTCCTTATTAGTTTTCCCCATTTGTTATAGTTCACTCCTATAAACAGAGGTGGTGCTAATGAGTTCTCTGTGTACAACTTTCCATCCCCACTAGTCGGTTGGTCATTATTCCTAGCTGTGAAACCATTTTTGGAATAACCTCCCTCATATTCCACTTGTTGGATCGTGTGGCCAACCTTAGAGGGGGCGTGAATAAGGTTTTCAGATTAATTCAAAATTAAATTTGGTTTTATAGAAGAAATCTAGTTCTGGAGGCTACCACGGGGTGTTTGCTTGCTAGCGCCCGACGATAGGTCATAGAAGTTGGTTTCTCCGTAAAACTTCGCTTTATAACAGCTCAGACAATCTTTAGAGATCTACCAGCATACAACCACGAAATTGCAATAAGAATAAAGAATGAACAATAATTTTATTAACGAATAACGAAAGAGGTTTACAATTCAGAACAATTAGATCTACATGATGCCGGAGATCGAAAGCGATGAAATATAAATTTCTCTTTTTGTTTCTATATCGATCCTATACCCAGATCGGTGGGCTCTCTCCCTTTCCGGGGGAAAAGGTCTTTTTGTCGGCTCTTCACGTTCCTTCTGAAAGTGTCTTAGAGCCTCACTAGATCCTCCGATCTAGACGCTCCTCACCGAAACGATTTCTCACGAAACCTTTTCCGGATTCCGACGACCCTCAGGTCGATTTCTCACGAAACCCTTCTCGGATTTCGATGACCCTCTGTTCAATTTCTCACGAAACCCTTCCCGGATTTCGATGACCCTCCTTTCAATTTCTCACAAAACCCTTCCCGAATTTCGACGACCCTTCGATCCATTTCCCTCACACAAACAACTAGAGAATAAACAGAATTTAAAGTAAAATACAAAGAGTTAAGAAAATGTTTCTCCCTTAAACGTAGAACTCCTCCAAGGAATGGCCCTCGATCGATGCTCTTGAATATCGTTCTTGTTGCAGTCGATCTGTCGCGAATGGTCGTTGAAGATTTCGTCTGCCAGAGTTCTTCAATCACGAGCGAGAGGAGGAAACAATGCTTTTACTTCAACGAAGATAAGGGTTCATCCTTCTCTAGATGGCGGTCGAACTCTAGAATGAAATATTCTCCTTGGTTGTATCTCCGAGAAAAGAAACACATGTTTTTATACATCTTGACAAAAGTAAGCTACCGTCGGCGGTAGAGATAGCTCCCGGAGGTAGAGATAGCGCCCGACGGTAGGTCGACGAGCGTGTATGTGACAGTTGTAAGCAAATTTGGAAAAATATCCGAATAAAATATTTTTCGGCTTTTTTGTGTTACCGCGTCGCGATACAAAGCTATCGCCTGGCAATAACTCATTCTTCTCGACGAATGTGACTCAACGCTCGTTGAGAGAGTTAGTGTTGCGCGGTAAGGATAACGCCACACAGTGGTCATAGAGCGCTTTTCCAAAATTGAATCCGAAGCTAGCGCGGGCAGTTGCGCTAGCGCTCGGTGGTAGGTCACAGAAATGGACTTTCATGCTCTTTTGTACCTGTAGACCTACACACTATACCCAAATCACGTATGATCAAATACAACACGGAATTTGATATTGTCAAATTAAAGAGATGCAAACTAAAGAGATGCAAACACGGGATTTATAGGCTAGCCAAGCCTAACATTAAGTTTTACAGTTATTTTTTCCTTTAATATAAGCTTAGATTTTTTTTTCTTATGCGGATTTGGTTAATGGTATTTTATGTTGCTAATCTAGATGTCATCTTTTTTGCAGTTGCACAATTTTTTCTAGTGATTATGCATGAGGAAAATTTGTTAGGAGAAAAAGGAGATGTGGATGCTTCTTTCCGGCAAAGGTTGAAGAAGATAGTGAGGAGGGAGGAGAAGAAGGTAAATAATTACAGACATAATTGTTGATTGATCTTCAATTTAAAGAAGAAAAGTCCAAATTTTTTTATGATGGAATTATGCATGAAGAGTTATTCACTTAGATTGTCTTCTTTAGAAGAAGTTTTCTCATCATCTGTCATACTAGAAGATGATTTCTCTGCCTCCATTTGAAAATTATGAAACATTATTATCAGGAATGAATTCCCCAATAAGTCGGCAGAGCAATATGTGATAGACACAACACAAAAGCGTCGGAAGGACTGGCTCCAATAAATCTGGCAATCTAACAGCGGAAAGGGGATGGACGCTTGTTGGGGCACAGAAGCGAGATTTTTGCTTTCAAAAACCTGGAGAACGGGCTGGAGCACAAAGCAAAAAGATGAAAATAAGGTGACTTTCATCAAAAATTTCTGCCTATTTATTGACGCACACACTTCTATGTGTGTCGGACGCACAAAAAAATTTTCCATCAAAAAGCCTAATATTTTGTAAAGCCGGCCTTTAAACTCGGGAAATTTTTTGGTGCGCACAACACACCATCATCTAGGTGCTCGTGACTCATTTTCTCATCCAAAACTCATTTTTCGGTAACTAAAAGTTGATTTTGGTAAAAAAATAATTACGAAACATTAATTATGACATTTTTATAATTAATTTAAGTATTTATTTACCAATATTCTAAATAGTTATGAAAAAATTACAGTTATAATAATTGATTTTGACTGAAAAATTTCAATTGTAATTATAAAAATTGTAAAACCATAATATTTCAAGACGGTACAGAATATGAGCAAATGAATACTCAAATGAATTATAAAAATATAATAATTTATATTTCATCGATTATTTTGTAAAAATATATAATTTTGAGTATAAAAAAGTACTTTAAAAGAGAAGAATCTAGAGAAAATTTTTTCCATCAGTCACTCGTGTCTTTCCCCGCAAAAACCCCTAGCCATGAAAAAAATTTAGATGTGTCACTCCCTTGTCACACAGAAATTTTCAGCGGCTTAGATCTTACCCGCTCCTTCCTCTAGGAGTGCTACCCGTACCTAACAATTTTTCTTATCACACAGCGTGGGCGACCCCACTCAGCAGGCAGAGAAATGGTTTAATCCATCTCCTACAGTAAGCCCAAAAGACACGTGAATATCTCGACCGGCTGGCACACCGGCGGACCCACTGGCTTCGAACATGTTCATCAGAGTTTCCTTAACAATTCCTTACCCGTGTTCACTTCGCCGTTCTCTGCGATGTCCGCCTTTACCCTTATTTCATCCCTTCCCGTCATCTCCCTATTTGCCACATCAAATTTTCAGCTTCAGCTTCCATCCCTCAAACTTCCATGGACTCGAAGGACTGCTTCTCCACCTCGGCCTCCTCACTAAGCGATCAGGAAGCCTCCCCCCAAGCCGCATTCCAGCCGTCCTTCTCAAAGCGCAACGCCGGCCGGAAAAAGTTCCGGGTGACCCGTCACCCGGTGTACCGCGGAGTGCGCGAGCGCAACGTCGGCAAGTGGGTGTGCGAGGTGCGAGAGCCCCACAAGAAGAGCCGCATATGGCTGGGCACCTACCCTACGCCGGAGATGGCCGCTCGCGCCCATGACATCGCTGCCTTAGCCTTCCGCGGAAAATCCGCAATGCTCAACTTCCCGGACTCCGCCTGGGTTCTGCCCGCAGCTAGCTCTAGCAGGCCAGACGATATTCGGCACGCCGCTGTTAAGGCCGCGGAGATGTACAGGCCAACACATGGTGCGGCAAGACCGACGATGGAGATGGAAGCTGCGGAAAATGTAACCTCTTCAACGACGGCGGCGCCGAAGCTGTCGTCGGTAGTGTTTATGGATGAGGAGGCTCTTTTCAACATGCCGGGAATTTGGCTGGAAATGGCGGCAGGGCTGCTGATAACCCCTCCGGGAATGAAAGGGAAGTACGACTGGGATGTGGCGGAGTGGGTATCGGAGCAAATGCTCTATTGGTAAGATGATTACTTGAATTAGTTTCCCCAGCAGCAAATGTAGAGCATCCCCTATTCTTTTGTTGATTGGCCAAAAACATTAATTTGAAGCGGAGGTAGCAGTTGTGTTCAGGAGTAGTTCTATTGCTTATCTGTCCGTTTAAAGATGGCAGCGGGGGAGGCAAAAAAAACAGAGGAGATAATTTTGAGTCTGGGGATGGACCCAGGAACTTTGCAATTGTTGATCTCAAATATATATTGGGCATTGTTAGTAGCACAATTATTTTGTATATGAACACATCAAAAAGTAAAGTAATACTTATTTTTTTTAGTTCTGATTTATTAGCCTATTAGGAGCACACCAGATTTCCTCCATATTCCAAAGCACTAATCCCCCTTCCCCCTCCTCTCAGGCCGCCCCTTCCGACTGCTCACTGTTGTTTTCTCTCCTGGAGTCCACGAAGCTAGACGCCGCCGGCAACAAAAATCTCGCATGGTGTCGTCTTCCTCCAAGCCCGACACCGACATTGCTTGCCTGCCTAGAATAGCTGACGCTGACGCAAACATTGCTGGCCGCCTTGTGATTTCTACCTCCTAGCATCTCTCCGGCGTCTGACTAATTTCAGAAATTACTATTTTTTTAGATTATATATTTTGGGTGCTGTTATTAGTCAACTCACTTTCGTTTCTAGCAAATCAGAAAAAAACAGATTCAGTCATTTTTTGCATTTTTTCTCTTCGCAAATATTATTACTAGCAAACCAATCTTGTTTTTTGGCAATTTTTGTATTTTTGAATTTTGAGCCTTAAATAATTCTCATTTGAAAGTGATCAACATGAAAGTTGTAGATCTCATCGGGATGTACAACTTTCATGCTGATCATTTTTTGATTTGAAGCCGTTTATGCCTCCAATTTGGGCCCGAAAAAAGACATGCACGGACAATACATATTTTCGGCCTGACTTTTTTGGGGCCCAAATCGGGGTTCTAAACTGCTTCGAATCAAAAAGTGTTCAACATGAAAGTTGTAGATCTCGTCGAGATCTAAAACTTTCATGTTGAACACCTTTTGATTTGAAGCCATTTATGCCCTCGATTTGGCCCCCGAAAAAAGTCACGCCGATCCCGGGCGTCCGTACATATGTTCGGCGTGACTTTTTTCAGGGGCCAAATCGTGGGTTTAAATTGCTTCAAATCAAAAAGTGTTCAACATGAAAATTGTAGATCTCGTCAAGATCTATAACTTTTATGTTGAACACTTTTCATGAAATTATACGTATAAGACGCAGTTCATAAGGACGCATATTCTTATATACACTTAACTCGTATATATAACACATCCTTATTAGAATTAGAAATCATATATATTTTTAAACCGAGCGATATTTTGTTTAACGATTTTGATGCAGATGATGATATTTTGTTGAAAAAACAGTTTTAAACATACTAAATATTTGCGGCATTTTGATTCATCTCTAATGTTAACATAAGTGATTGAATGAATACATTTGAAATCATTTGTAATGTCATTATATGCAGCGAGTTATTTTGAAAGAATGAATGTTTTAGACAAAATTTAATTATTTTTAAAAAAATTATGTTGGTTTGCTAGTAACAAAATGGTTTTCAAATAGCCATTTTGAAAAATGAGGGTTTGCTAATAGTAATGGTTTGCTAGAAACCAAACTGGATTTGTTAGTAACAGCACCCTTAAAAAAAACCTAACAAAGATTTAGAGTTGTAAAGCCAAAAATATAGGGTGTTGTTACTAGCAATTCCAGTTTGATTTCTAGGCTTCTAGCAAACCATTACTATTAGCAAACCCTCATTTTTCAAAATGGCTATTTGAAAATCACTTTGTTACTAGCAAACCAACATAAATTTTTTTTAAAAAATTAAATTTTGTCTAAAACATTCATTCTTTCAAAATAACTCGCTGCATATAATGACATTACAAATGATTTCAAATGTATTCATTCAATCACTTATGTTAACATTAGAGATGAATCAAAATGCCGCAAATGTTTAGTATGTCTAAAACTGTTTTTTCAACAAAATATCATCATCTGCATCAAAATCTTTAAACAAAATATCGCTCGGTTTAAAAATATATATGATTTCTAATTCCAATAAGAATATGTTATATATACGAGTTAAGTGTATATAAGAATATGCGTCCTTATGAACTGCGTCTTATACGTATAATTCATGAGAAGTGTTCAACATAAAAGTTGTAGATCTTGACGAGATCTACAATTTTCATGTTGAATGCTTTTTGATTTGAAGCAATTTAGACACTCGATTTGGCCCCTGAAAAAAGTCACGCAGAACATATGTACGGACGCCCGGGATCGGCGTGACTTTTTTCGGGGGCCAAATCGAAGGCATAAACGGCTTCAAATAAAAAAGTGTTCAACATAAAAGTTGTAGATCTCGACGAGATCTACAACTTTCACGTTGAACACTTTTTGATTTGAAGCAGTTTAGACCCCCCGATTTGGGCCCCAAAAAAGTCAGGCCGAAAATATGTATTGTCCGTGCATGTCTTTTTTCGGGCCCAAATTGGAGGCCTAAACGGCTTCAAATTAAAAAAATGATCAGCATGAAAGTTGTAGATCCCGATGAGATCTACAACTTTCATGCTAATCACTTTTTCAAATGAGAATTATTTGAGGCTCAAAATTCAAAAATGCAAAAATTGCAAGAAAACAAGATTGGTTTGCTAGTAGTAATATTTGCGAAGAGAAAAAAATGCAAAAAATGACTGAATCTGTTTTTTTCTGGTTTGCTAGAAACGAAAGTGGGTTTGCTAATAACAGCACCCTTTTTTAAACATACATGTTGTTGCGGGTTGCCCCGTTTTTTCAGTGCGGAGAATCAGACTGCCTTAGTTCTGAGTCGGATCGAGCGCTGAAACAGTCAAGTGAAAATCAAACAGCAATAACATGATGTTATTTTTATTGTGGAAAACTAGAAAAGAGTGAAAAACCACATGGTCGGATCTGTGTCAGGTCAAAATCCACTATTTCGTTTTGTTTGCAGGTGTTTGGAGTTCCTCAGAGGTTGACATGTCACCTCCGTTACAAGATTTTGAGTATAACGAGAAGAGGAAAAAATCCAAGTTCTCGGAGATTCCATGATACGTCCTTGGGAGCATACGCGAGAACATTCTTTTGTGTTTTCTCCCGGGCTCACTGAAGCGTCCAAGTGAGCGTTGAATGTTGAGCGGACTAGAGAGGGAATGGATCGAATCCCAAGCGTAGGATCAATCTATGTCTCACGCACTCCCCGGAAATCCTCAAAGCTCTCTCTATTCTCTAGAGATGTTTGTCTTCAAATGAAGGCTGAGTCTTGAGTTGACGAATGACTAGAGTTGTCACTTAAAACTAAAAACCGTAAACCGAACCGGAACTGAACTGGAACCGCAAAGAACCGGACCGAACCATTTGCAAATTATTTGGGTTCTGGTTTGAATTTTGGAACCGTGAACAACTTTGGTTCGGGTGTGGTTCTTAAATTTTATTATCCGGATCGGAACCGGAACCGCAACATATAAGTCTCAAGCGGTTTCAAGATTTTTGGACCCGATCCGAACTGGATCGAAGTAGAACCGAACCGCAACCCGTTTATTATTATTAATTTTATTATAATTTTATTATAATATTATTATAATTTTATAATCTATTTATAATATTTATGTTAGAAAAATTAAGGTGCGTCGCTACACAATTGTATTATCAAAAATTTAGGATAATTACAAAACGCTAAATGTAGCGATGACGGGTGAAAGATCGTCTTATTTAAAATCTAATAATCTCTATTGGACTAATATGTAAGATTAACTTTTCTAATTAGTCAAATTAATTTAAGAACACAAAAATGAAATAGAGCTCGAATAAACAGTAACTTAAGTGCCGAAAATTTATACTATCGTTTGTTCTGAGCTCATGCTTCGTTATAGCGGATGTTCACAACAGTTGACATGTATTTACTTTATGAACTCTGCGGCGCTAGCATATCCCGTTAGCATACAAAATTATATGCTGCTTAAATTACTACAATAGGAGATAATTAGTATAATGTATGTGTAACGACTCCACCCGTTAAATAACATATAATAGAAGGTCCGGCCGGGGCCCCACACTATATGCTACAAACAGACGGTGAGGTTACAGAATAATACCATCAACGCATCCTAACACAGAGCATGCTAGCGGAATAGAAACACAAGTAGCTGAACTCATCGAAGGAATATCCACTAAATATATATTAACCAACGTTATATACAACCACTCAAACGAGGGCATAACAAATACTACAGTCTGGCCTTAAGGCCTTACAGTTCCTCTTTAAACAGTATGGATTACATACATCGGCGCACATGCCGGCCATACATGAATAACAGAAACTACAAAAGCTAGCCTTCGAGGGCTAGTAGCAATAGCAAGAGCGGCAGCAGCAGCAGCAGGGGCATCAGGCCTTCATTTTCCGCTCGGCTCTCCAGCACCTGAATAGGGACAATCCACCCAGAAGATGACAAACAAGGCAACGGTCAGCATTCAGCTGACCAATTTATAACAATCCTACCCCTTTTCTGGGGCAGAGGCATTCCTTCCCTGTAGAGCAATACAGCAATTGACAGCTTATATATATTGTGCTCTCACGCACAAGCAATCCATCACAACCGTCGGCCACCCGGCCCGACGATCTGTGCTCTCAGGCACACCTTTGGGTACACCGGCGAACCGGGATCAACACCATTGAGCATTCAGTTTTACTGGCACGCATGCCTAAGACTCTCATTATGCTACTCACGAAAGCTCAATGCCTTGGCACTTCCTTGTACAGTCAACATAACGCAGGTACAGATCCACCACCCCCCCGTTGCTCAAATCGCCTTGCCATCACCAAGCACATCGTATTTGCGGCTATAATAAAAGACGCGGGTCGGCTTCACCTTTCCTGTTCGGCACGAGGCCTTTTAAGAGCTCGCAGCTCACACTAGCCATACTGTCTGCCAAGGACTGGCTTCACAATCCAAAAGGGGAGTTAATGCCGGCGTCCTTTGTGGTCGCTAAGCGGGTTCAGCAGAACTCTCTATCTGCACCCAAACTCCACCCAAACCCTGCAGTTCATGCAGTGCTAGAAAACTGGTCTTTCATAGCATACAATACAAGCGTTACAAGGGTGTTTTCCTGGAATTCCTCATTCCAGTACTTCCCGCTACTTTCCTTCACAGGTATAACCCATTAACCCCACAAACTACACATTTATACGCGGAGTCTTCTCCGATGCGCAATATGCAACATCACCAATCCAGACCAACCTGTCCAGATGGGCTTCACACAACATGTCTATCCCGTACTACACATTTCTGGGTCTAAATGTAGACTCAAGCTGGGGATAACAACTATCACCCACTGGAATCACTCACTTTTTCCACCTTTTGATGGAGAGGATTCCTTACTCATGCATAAAGGAGGACTTCATATGTTCAAGAAGGAAGATCGTTACCCTTGACGATCTCTTGGGAGCCATCGAAAATCTGGCCGGTTGGAAAGCACCGCAACAACTTTGCCTCCACTAAACTAGCCTCGGATTGCGAATCGGACCGCGGGAGCACCACCGAAGCCTTGATCTTCTCCTCCTTCTCCTTCCTCCAAGCTCTCTCTCTTTTTCTCTCTTGATAAGAATGAGAGAATAAGCTACTCCTCAGCCTTATCACTGCAGGAAATGACCAGGGCCATTGGATCCAAATAGCAAGAATTGGATGGCATATATCTGCCAAGAATTCTATTTTTGACTTGACACGGCCTGTGACACACCCGTATCCTAGGCTGTGTCCCCCAAGCGGTGTACGAACTGACTTAAAATGAACCAGAACACGGGCTCCAACACAACTGTGTCACAGGGCAGACCCGCCCGTGTCAACTTTGACACGGCCGTGTGACTGGTCGTGTCACCTGTTGTAACACAAGCACAAAGCACCCGAGTAGCACACGGCTAAGGCACACGCCCGTTTCTCTTGCCATGTGTCCAACACGCCCCTGTGACACGCCCGTGTCACAGGCCGTGTTCCACACTCAATGCCACTCAACGCCATTTCTCTCAGTGCCACTCAATGCCATCGATTTTCTCCCGAGTAGGACACGCCCCGGGACACGCCCGTGTCCCAGGCTGTGTCGCCTCTTGACGATCATTTCCCGTGTACTCGAGTCGATGTCTCCAGAGAAGGACACGCCCTGGGAAACGACCGTTTCCCAGGCCGTGTGCCTGGACACGCCCTGGGACATATCCGTGTCCCAGGCCGTGTGCCTGGACATGCCTTGGGACACGCCCGTGTCCCAGGCCGTGTCACCCAACCTGACTCCATCTTAAGATTTTGGGGTGTTACAATCCTCCCCCCTTAAGATAAATTTCATCCCGAAATTTGTACTCAGCACAGAAACAGGAATCTCAAAGTTATAACATTAAAAGAGTTGTGATAATAACATGTATATGGTCAATAGTTTACACAAAAAGGTCGGGAAACTCAGCTCGTATGGTCTGCTCACGCTCCTATGTTAGCTCCTCTCAGCCACAATTGTCCCACCGGACTTTGATCATCCCGATTATCTTGTTCCGCAACTATTTCTCGGCTCGATCATCAATCTGAATGGGTCTAACCTTCGTCGTTAGCCCATACTCGACCGGTACACGATCACTCGCAACAATATACGATGGTTCCTTGACGGCTTTGCGAAGTACTGAGATGTGGAAGACATCATGCAATCCACTCAACTCTGCTGAAAGCGCAAGTCAATAAGCAGCTTCCCCGACTCGCTCCACCACTTCAAACGGACCAAGGTATCGGGGACTTAGCTTTTTCAACAGCCGAATCCGAGATACGCCTTTGAAGGGTTTAATCTTCAAATTGACCCAATCGCCCACCGCGAACTCCACGTTCCGATGCTTGGAGTTGTAGTACTTTGCTTGTCGATCTTGGTCAATCAATAGCCTCTCCCGAATAGAGCGTATAATCGAGGTAGCTTCGTTGACTTCCTTTCGCCCATGTAGCTTGGATTCGCCTACCTCCGCCCAAGCTAATGGTGTACGACATTTACGACCATATAGAGCCTCAAACAGTGCCATACTGATGCTCGCTTAGTAGCTGTTATTATAGGCAAATTAAACCAAGTAAATGTACTCTTCCCATTTCTTACCGAAATCTAGGGCGCACATACGAAGCATGTCTTCCATCGTCTTGTTGGTTCGCTCAATCTGGCCATCCGTTTGGGGATGAAAGGCCGTACTAAATGCTAATTTTGTACCCAACATTTGATGAATTAACCTCCAATCAGTTGAGGTGAATCGCCCATCACGATCACTTACAATGCTCCGAGGAACACCGTGCAGTCGAACAATCTGTTCCACATAGTGTTTAACCAAGGTTTCCACTGAATCATCTCTCTTGTTTGGAAGGAAGTGAGCCACTTTTGTCAACCGGTCTACAATCACCCAGATCGAGTCATGACCGCGCTGAGATCTCGGCAACCCGTGCACGAAATCCATTGATATATCATCAAACTTCCACTCCAGAATCGGTAATGACTTCAGGAAACCACCCGGCTTCTGGCATTCCGCTTTTACCAAAGCACAAGTGTGACATTCTGCCACATAACGTGCTATGTCTTTCTTTAGTCCAGGCCACCAGAACAACTTTTTCATGTCTCTGTACATTTTTGTGCTCCCAGGGTGAATTGAGTACTTGGCAAAATGCGCTTCGTACATCAATTCTTCTCTCAACTTCCCTGTACTTGGGATGCACAATCGACCATCTTTTCGCAACAACCCATCATTACAGGAGAATTGGTCACTAGGACTATCCTTTGCATAGCGTTGGAGACTTTCATCAATCTCTGTTGTTCGCCGAACTCTATCCGCAAGGTCATATTGTACCTCCGTCCAGTTCAAGCACGCGTCGGCCGTAGCATCCTTGTCAACACAAGATATCTCTAACGCTTCCATCTCCTGGATTAGTTGCACATCATGTATCTGCAACCAGTTTGCCCGTACTGGCATCCTCCGACTCAAAGCATCAGCGACCACATTGCCCTTCCCGGGAGTATAGTGAATATCGAAAGTGTAGCCCCCAAGGAACTCCATCCACCTCCGTTGTCGCATATTCAGATCTTTTTGATCTAACAAATACTTAAGGCTCTTGTGATCTGTATAGATATCGACTTTAACGCCATAAAGATAGTGCTGCCACAACTTTAGCGCGAAGATTACTACCGCCAACTCTAAGTCGTGGACGGGGTAGTTTCGTTCATGCACCTTTAGTTGGCGTGAGCCATCAACAATCACTTTACCAAATTGCAGAAGAACGCAGCCTAAGCCGCTCCTTGAAGTATCGCTGTAGATCTCATAGCCGTCTGTACCACATGGCGATGTCAACACAGGTGTCGTGGTCAAACGACTTTTCAGCTCTTCAAAAGCTCGCGCACACTCTGGTGTCCAAACGACCTTTTGATCTTTTCTCGTCAACGTGGTCAGAGGTAAAGCAATCCGTGAGAAGTTTTCCACAAACCGTCAATAGTAGCCTGCCAGGCCAAGAAAGCTCCTGACCTCGGCCACCGAAGACAACACTGGCCAATCCCATATGACACTTATCTTTGCCGGATCTACTGCTATGCCCTCTCCACTTAACACATAGCCCAGAAAAGCCACTGATGATATCCAGAACTCACACTTTGAGAACTTGGCATACAGTTTATTCCTCCGCGAGGTATGCAACACCAACCGCAAATGGTCTGCATGATCATCTCCCGACTGAGAGTACACAAGAATATCATCAATGAACACAATTACGAATAAATCCAAGTACTCTCGGAACGTCCGGTGCATTAGATCCATGAATACCGAAGGCTCATTACATAAGCCAAATGGCATCACCGTGAATTCATAATGACCATAGCGTGTCCCAAACGCTGTCTTGGGAATATCCCCTTCCCGAATCCGCAATTGATAATAACCCGATTTCAAATCCAACTTTGAATAGACGGTTGACTCCGCTAGCTGATCAAATAGGTCATCGATCCGTGGAATCGGATATTTGTTCTTTTCCGTCAGCTTATTCAATTCGCGGTAGTCAATACACAAACGCAAACTGCCGTCTTTCTTTTTCACAAATAGAATAGGCGCGCTCCAAGGTTACATACTTGGGCGTATGTATCCCTGCTCCAACAACTCTTGCAATTGGACTTTCAATTCAGCCCTTTCCGTTGGCGCGACACGCTATGGAGAGCGGGCCACAGGTTTCGCACCGGGCACTACCGTGTAACACCCCAAACTTGGAAGGGGAAACGATGACGTCGTTTTAGCCAAATTTGGGTTTTGGGGGTAGGCACACGGCCTGTGACACGGCCGTGTCACAAGCCGTGTAGCGCCTGGGTCGTCGAGCTGTGTAGCGCCTGGGTCGTCAAACCGTGTTGATCGACGATCGGCGAGAGGGCACACGGCCTTGGACACGGGCGTGTCCCTGGCCATATCCTTCTCGGGCTATTAGCAGGATTTATTTTGCTAGACGTGACACGGGTCACGACACGGCCGTATCGGGGATGACACGGGCGTGTCGAAGGCCGTGTCCATGGCCGTGTTTTTGGCCGTGTCTTTCTCTGACTGGGAAAATTGGTCGGTAGGGGGCGTGATACGGGTCTCGACACAGGCGTGTCAATGGCGACACGGCCATGTCGGAGGCCGTGTCAAAGGCCGTGTCGAAGGCTGTGTGCTGGTTTCGAATCGGTCGAGACGGCGAATGGCTAACACGGCCATGCACACGGCCGTGTTGCAACCCGTGTTCGGCCCAGATTTTCTATTTTGGGTTCCGATCGTGGCCGTTCGTTCTTTTCTTTGGAAGATCCAACGGTGGGGAGCCTCCCTGGGTGGTTTAAGTCCGGGAATAGGGTTTCAAACCCTCATTTTCCATTTGGATTTATCTCTCTTGATTCTAGAGAGAAGGGAGAGCAAGGAGGAGGAAGGAGGCCAAGATCCGGCCGCCGGCGAAGATTCGGAGGTCCGTTTCGCGAGCGGAGTTCAGATCCGCGAAGGTGGGAGCGTTGCGGTGGGGTTCAACCGAGCAAATCTTCTCCATGGCTAGGAAGAGGGGACGAAAGGTAACGACACTTCTCATCTCGGTTTTTAGGATTTAGGATGCATGAATAGCATCCCATTCCTTTCGTATTTTGAGCACCGAATCTCTCAAATGAGAGGGATTCGTGTAGCCTAGGTTCAAGAGGAACCTCCGGGTTGAGTATGTTCATCCCTGGCATGCTTTGCATTAGAGATCCGCTCCGTTAGCGGATTAGGCATTGTGGGTGAAGCCGTGGTCGCGACCGTTAGTCCGACCCGGTGATGTTGCATAGCGAGATGTGAGGTTTCGGTAGAAATTCGTAGCGGCAATACGCCGTTGTATGTATGCGTTTTCCCCCTTATATTTGAGTGAGTACTCGTAGTCGGAACCGGACGAGGTTAGCTCCGCTTTGTGCGGTAGATGGTTTCCTTGGAGCACGGGAAAGACACGGTGCGAGTGGCAATTGGGGTGGGGAAACTTCTGTTGTGCTGTGCTAAGGCGCGGCTATGTCTCCGTGGTCGGCTGACTTTTCCGTAACGCGCAAGTCATGTGGGGAAAGTGTCCCGGCGAGACTAGCCCCTTGTGTGAGACTGACGAGAATGCCGGGCGGAGGGCAAGCCCGGGCAATGTAGCCATGGGCGGGTGGGGTCCAGCAAGGCTTCTTAGAATCGGTCAGTGTGAGGCGGAACCCTGACGAGCGAAGTCAGATTGTGCGGGCAAGCCCTGGGGTTATGACCCTTGTGCGGGTGGGGCCTTTGCAAGGTTCCGTGTGACGGCGTGTGTGCCGTTAGGGACATGGTGGTTCCCTTTTGTTTGCGGCTTTAAGCCAATGGAAAAACGGAAGTACCCAGTGTTTGATGTTGTGCTAGATGCATACGAGCTAGGGTGCCTTGGGTGAAACCCGGGTTGCATTCATGTTGCATAGTAGGCCCCTCTCACTTTGTACAAAATATATAGAACATGTATGCTGTATGAGATATCCAAGCATGTTTTACCGTTTTATTATATATACTCTTTTGGTATACGAAGTGCTAACTTGCAGGTGGAGTGGTACCCCGGGGTCCGTTAGGGACGGCCGGGAGGAGATGTTTTTGTTACACAGTAGAGGTCAGCCTTTGCTGACCCACGTTACTTCAAATCCTTACAGGGCAAGGATCGCATGCAGGAGCTAGCGCGCCGGGCGAAAAGCCCTAAGCCTCATGAAGTTTTGCTGTGCTTGACTATTTTTCCTTTCCATGTCTTGTTGCTGTTGGTTGACTATGTCCGGCTTGCATGCCGAGGTAGCCTAGGAGTGCTTGGCACTTTTGTATTTTGGACTTTATTTGTGTAAGGCCTTAAGGCCATTTGATACTCTACTATTAGTGGATAACTTCTGTCTGTTAGTATTCGGTTTCCGCTGTGTTTGTCTGGAGTTTTGAGATTGGGTAGTTTTCAAATCATCTTTTAATACTAAAGCTGTGGCGTCCGTATGTTGTGGGGCCCCGGTCGGACCCATATAATATGGTCTTTACAGGGGAGGTGTTACAATTTGGTATCAGAGGCAGGTTGAGCGTTCCAATGAGAAGTTTTGCGGTCGAAAGTATAAGTCGAGTCGCGTATAAGAAGTTATCCACATAGGAGTATCGCGGGACCATGAGTGTCCTTGTGTTCGAGTCTTGCAATTAGAGACTGATTTGCGTTTTCTTGCTTGTGTTTAGAGCGCAAGCAACGAGGCTGGGACCTCGAGGCCAAGAGAAGAGCTCTCGGCAAGTAGTGCGACTGCGCAAGGTCCGCTAGGGATGGGGGTCACACCGGCCGACTTCTGCCGTATGCTTGCAGAAGCGATGGTGGCAGCCCAAGCTGCGGCGACAGCACAGGTAGCAGCTCCCGTTGCTCAAGTAGCAACTCCTGCTATCCCGGTCACGGCAGCGACCGTGCCGGTTGAGGAAGCCAGGCGGGTAGAGCCGCAGGCCGAGAGAGTGGTTGTCGGGCATGGGGACCGGCAAATGAAGTACTTTCTGAGTTTCCACCCTCCAACCTTTAAGGGAATCGGCACACCCACAGATGCAGAGGATTGGTGGGCTAGAATTCAGGAGCTTTTGAGGGCGGCAGAGGCGCCAGAAGAGAAAAAGGCAGAGTTCACAGCCTTTATGTTGGAGGGATATGCCAAGTTATGGTGGGTGAGCCACAGTGGCCGACAGTTTCTAGGACGCACACCGTCCATCGAGGAATTTGGGAATGCCTTCCTGAAGAAGTACATTCCCGCCTCAACGAGGTTAGCCCTCCAGAGGCAGTTCCTACATCTGGTGCAGCAAGACAAGTCAGTGGATGAGTATGTTCAGGAATTTACTCGCTTGGGTCGTTATGCAGGAACGACCATGGCAGACGATGAAGAGAGGGACAATCTCTTCTATCATGGACTGAGGGAGAATCTAAGAAAACCCCTCATATCGATGAAACGTGCGGGTTTCAACGAACTGGTGGAGGCGGCCCGAATTTTGGAGAGTGACATGGAGCGATCCCAGCATCGCAAGGGCTTCACACCCAAGCAGGGGGAGGAGAAGAAGCCTGCTCAGTCCCATGGAAAGGCGGAAGGGAGCCGATGGAAGAAGGAGCCTTCCACATATAAGTCGGGCGAGAAAAGCAATTGGACGTCCGGAGGGTCACGTTCTAAGGGCCCTCAGACGTGCTATAGTTGTGGCAAGATAGGCCACATAGCAAGATTTTGTACCCAAGGGGGCACTGAGCAAGAGCCAAGGTAGGAGCAAACTGTGCGCTCCGGCCCCAGTGCCGCGGAGAAAGGGAAGATGGCGGAGTCGAGTGCTTCTAGGTTTCAACCAGTGCAGCCAAGGGCCTACAACCTTGGGCAGCAGGAAGCAATCCGCCAAATCGATGTGGTGACAGGTATGAGAGTTCAACCTGCATCATAGATTTCTTCCTTTCAAGCCTTTTTATGTTTGTTGCGTGTGTGTAGGCTTTGTAGTGGTATCTGGGTACCCCGCTAGAGTACTTTTTGATACGGGAGCGTCGCACTCCTTCCTTGCGGAAAGTTTCACCCGGAGGATTGGAGTTGAGTCCTTTGCAACGGACTCAGAGTTGAAAGTGCGCATGCCCAATGGGTCGTCTATGACAACCAGGGCTAAAGGGCGGATTTGTTGGAGTCTTGAGGGAGTCGACTTCATTTTAGTAGCGGCGATTTTGCCGTTATCCGAGTTCGATGTGATTCTGGGGATGGATTGGCTAGCGGAGCAGCGGGCCAGTATCGACTGTTTGTCCAAGGTGGTAACCCTGAGGAGCGTGGGGCAAGCAGAAGTCAAGTTTGAGGGCCTGCATGGAGTGGCCTGTTCCCTAGTTTCGGCACTTCATCTAGTGCGAGCTGTTAACCAGGGGGTGTAGCTCTAGTAGCGTTGTTGGAGGTTAGCCTTTCCAGGCTGTCTCTTGGAGAAGTGCCCGTGGTGGCAGAGTTTGGATATGTTTTCCCTGAGGAGCTACCGGGAGCACCTCCCCGGCGGGAGATTGATTTCTCCATCGAGTTAGTGCCCGAGGCTAGGCCGGTGTCACGACCACCCTTTAGGATGGCACCGAAGGAGTTGGCCGAGCTCAAAGTTCAGTTGCAGGAGCTTTTGGAGCAAGGGTATATCAGGCCTAGCTCTTCACCGTGGAGTGCGCCGGTGTTATTTGTAAAGAAGAAGGACGGTAGTATGCGTCTGTGCATAGATTACCGAGAGTTGAACAAATTGACTGTCAAGAATAAGTATCCGATTCCTCGGATAGACGATCTCTTCGACCAGTTGGTGGGATCGGTGGTGTACTCCAAGTTGGACTTGAAGTCCGGGTATTATCAGTTGCGGATTCGTGACGAAGACATACCCAAGACCGCGTTTGGTATGAGGTATGGTCATTTTGAGTTCTCGGTGATGCCGTTCGGGCTGACGAATGCGCCGTCCGTGTTCATGGACTTGATGAACCGAGTGTTTCGCGAATATTTGGACTGGTTCGTAGTCGTCTTTATCGATGACATTTTGGTGTATTCCAAGTCGGAAGCGGAGCACGAGTCGCACTTGCGGACAGTGTTGTGATGAGTCCATATTTTATACCTATTTGCGGATTCATCTGGGCTTATTTTCTTGTCTTTGCACACCGTTTAGCGTCATTTGCACTCCTTTTGGTTCGCTACGGTTTTCCACGCCCTGTGCACCTTTTTAGCCCATTTTCTGTGCTTGTGTGCATTTACTTTCTTGCTATGTTTATCACTGTTTGCTGTGGCTGCCACGATCGATGTCCCGTGCAGTTTTCCTGCAGGTTTGGGGATCGTGAGGGCATTCGGGATAGGCGTTTCACTATTTTTGGCAAAGGAGCCAGTGGTCGTGCGTTTTTACCCACGCACGACCATCGACCTCCTGGCGCACGATCACTGATCGTGCGCAGCCCGGTCTCATTTGTGAAAACTCTGTCTTGAACCTTCCGCACGATCACTTGCCATACCGCGCACGACCACTGCTCGTGCGCCGCCGATCGTGCGCAGTCATACCCATTTTGCAAAAGTCTGTCTGGCTATTTCCGCACGATCATCAGCATTGCCTCGCACGATCACTGATCATGCGCAGCTGATCGTGCGCGACCCCTGATTTTCTGATGCAGGTCTACTGGTTGCTCACGCACGGGCGCTGACCTTGGTCGCGCACGACCACTGGTCGTGCGCCAGTGGTCGTGCGCCCTATTTATTCTGCAAGCTATAAATACGCTGTTCCACGAATTAGGGCGAGAACATCATTACGGAACCTTCGCCAGTCCGCCGTTTTGCCCTCCAGCAGTCCCATTCACCTCCACCTTCATACCATACCAACGGGAGGACCTTCTCCGGTGATTCCGAAGCATTCCGCATCCTCCGGTGATCCTCCCGGCCATTGAAGCATTCTTCTCCGAGCTTTCCACCAAGGAAGAAGACGAAGCATACCTAGAGAACGGAGTTACAGGCCCTCGAGGTGACAGCTCGGTGGTACCGGAAGCCCTCCTCGGACTGCGCTTGGAAGCGGATTGACAACCCGCACCTCCGGCCAACAACCGCGGTGGATCTTCGATCTCGTGGTTTTGCATTTTCTCTCTTTTCTTGTTGTATGGAATGTTTGTGCTTGTAATGAACATCAACTTCTAGTGTTATTTTGATTGGTTGTGTTTCATCTTGCTTTAGAGATTTATTCTTTGATGCGCCTCGCTCCATCTCGCTCCACTCCACACGTTCGTTTCACTCAAGCTCGCTCCACACTAATCACCTCACTCGCTAGACTTCCGTCCACTCGCCAATCGAAGTACGGCATCGCGGCCGCTACATCCATCTCGCCTTGAGAAGCGGTGATTGCGACCCGCATAGTTTACATTAGTGTAATCGGTCGTAAGACCACCAACCAAAGCCCCTTTCTTTTTCTGTTTATTTCAATTAACTCTCATAACGATAGTTTTAGAGTCTAAATCGTTCGACGCCAATTGCATTCCTCAAGAGACCGACATCCGGGGATTCATTCCCAACTTTATTACTTGTGCGACCGGTACGCTTGCCGTATTTTACGCGCATCAAGTTTTTGGCGCCGTTGCCGGGGAATGCAACTGTTGAACGATTATGATTTCTGGAAGTATTGGTATAAGAGTTAGTGCTTTATGATTTTTGTTCCTTTGTTTTGTTGTTTCAGTGAATACAGGGTCAATATTCTATCAATGCCTTCTATTCAGCAGCTAATTTATCAAGCCCGTCTCACCAATCGAGTGGAAACGGGAAATGACAGTTTCGAGATTTCCTCTGATTTGATCGAATACATTATCGAAAATTGTCAATTCAACGGAGATGGAAGTGCTGATGCCTTGTGCCATAGGCGCAGGTTTTTAGAAATTTATGACACATGCTCTTCGAACACTGCCAACGGTGAGCAACAGAAGATTCGACTCTTCTCCTTTTCCTTGAAAGGCAGCGCAAAACGATGGTATAATGATACCAGGAAGGAGATGTTTCATTCGTGGAAGCAACTCGAAGGAAATTTCTTGGCCAAATTCCGGCAGCAAATGCTCACCACGGACGATTACAAGGAGCTCATCACCTTCTCCCAAAGAGATGAAGAATCCTTGTTCGCAGCCTGGGAGCGTTTTCAGTATTTGCGGAGGGAATGCTGCAGAGAGGGAGTGTCAGATATTTTGCTGCTCCAAACCTTCTATTTTGGGATCCTAGACAGATTCCGGCCAGCACTTGACATTGCAGCTGGAGGAACTCTGCTTAACAAACCTTGTCGGGATGCTTGGGAAATAATTGACAACATTGCCCAAACCAGCAGGCATTGGAATTCCCCACCTTTCCCCAACCTTTCCGTGGAGGCAAAGTTGGTGGTCACTAATGAAGCCGCCGATCTTCCCGCGTCTGTGATGGAGCGTTTTTTCGCGTACTTCTGCAAAATAATGGATGTGTTCAACGATCAAGCCTCCACCATTCAGCGCCTACAAACGGCCATTGGGATTCTTACGGAAACGTTGCTCAGCTCCACCAGTCAGAAATGGGAAACAGTGCATTCAATGAGGCTGAGAAGTGGAAAAAGTCTCGAGAGAGTCTTGCCGCCCGATCCTCCTACACAATCTTCGTGTGTACCCATTTCTGACTCGACAATTGAACCTCCGTCTGCACCGATTGCGCAAGAACCCGTGTCAGTACCGCCACTCGTGAGGATCACCTCGAGGCCGCCGTTTCCCCATCGGCTAAATAATGAAAAGACTGAAAGGCATTTTCAGAAGTTCCTGGAAATCATGAAAGGAGTTCAAGTTAGCATACCTTTAACAGAAGCTATCACGCAGATTCCAGGATATTCCAAGTTCCTCAAGACCCTCATCTCGAGGCGTCAATCCTTGGAAGGTCTGAATATGATTAACCTCACCAAAGAGTGTTCCTCTCTCCTCACCAACTTTTCTCCTACCAAACGCAGAGATCCTGGCAGCTTCACCATCCCTTGCCGAATTGGTCTCCACAGGTTTGGCCACACACTTTGTGATTTGGGAGCGTCGATTAACCTGATGCCCCTCTCCATCTTCCAGGAGTTGGGAGTTGGGATTCTCCGGCCCACCCATCTGAGGTTACAGCTAGCCGATCGATCGATAAAAATGCCAGCTGGGATGGTTGAAGACCTCATTGTCATGGTTAACGACCTTGCTTTCCCGGCCGATTTTGTCATCCTTGACATGAAGGCTGATCCCAAGGTCCCTATAATTCTGGGAAGGCCCTTCCTTGCCACTGCCCGGGCTATTATCAACGTCGACCGGGGAGAATTGACCCTAAGCCTGGGAGAAGAATCAATTTACTTCAATGTCCATGAACCTCCGCAACAACTCAGAATCACTAATTGTGACAGCGCTGACTTGTTTGACGAACCGGGAACGAGCAGCGAATTGATTCTTGACCATGATGAGCCAGAATGGGAAATTGAGGACACACCACCCGCTACCTCGTCTGGGACTCCGCATCTGATCAAAGAACCCACCATCACTTCTTCTATCACTGCCACTACCGTAACCTTGAAGCCGCTGCCCGAATCCCTGAAATATGCTTTCTTGGAGGAAGGCACAGCATGTCCGGTGATCATCTCCGCTACTCTCTCCGCCGACAACGAACGTGCATTGGTCGACGTGTTAAAAAAATATAAGAATGTTTTTGGACGATCTTTGGCTGACATTAAAGGCATTAGCCCGGCGTTCTGCATGCACAAGATCCTCCTTGAAGATCAATACAAACCTTCGGCACAACCGCAAAGAAGACTGAATCCCAAGATGCATGCGGTAGTTCAGGCGGAAGTCATAAAATTGCTTGACGCCGGTATAATTTACCCCATCAGTGACAGCAAATGGGTAAGCCCGGTCCAAGTTGTGCCCAAAAAGGGCGGAATTACTGTGGTGGCCAATGACGAGAATGAACTACTGCCTACCCGTGTGGTCACTGGGTGGAGAGTTTGCATCGATTACAGGAAGCTGAATGAAGCTACACGCAAAGATCATTACCCGCTCCCTTTCATCGATCAAATGCTGGAAAAATTGGCTGGTCAGGAATACTACTGCTTTCTGGATGGATATTCGGGATACAACCAAATCGCAGTCGATCCTGAAGATCAAGACAAGACGACATTCACCTGCCCATCTGGCACCTTCGCGTTTAGGAGAATGCCGTTTGGATTGTGCAACGCCCCGGCAACCTTCCAACGTTGCGTCATCGCCATTTTTGGCGACATGATCGGTGATTTTCTCGAAGTCTTCATGGACGATTTCTCTCTTTTCGGGAACACCTTTAACTCCTGCCTCGCTAATTTAGCCAAGGCCATGCAGCGTTGTGATGATACCAACCTTGTCCTGAATTGGGAGAAATGCCACTTCATGGTTCGTGAGGGCGTCGTTTTAGGCCATAAGGTCTCTCGTCGGGGGCTCGAAGTCGATCAAGCAAAAATCGGTGTCATCAAGAATCTTCCTCCTCCATCTTCTGTCAAGGGAATCCGCAGCTTTTTGGGACATGCCGGCTTTTACCGAAGATTCATTAGCAATTTTTCATCAATATCCAAACCTCTCACAAATCTGTTGACTAAGGACGCCTTGTTCGTCTTCGATGAAAATTGCATGCAAGCCTTCACAACTCTCAATGACCGGCTAATCTCCGCTCCCATTTTGGTGGCGCCGGATTGGACTTTGCCCTTCGAAGTCATGTGCGATGCCAGCAATTTTGCAGTTGGTGCGGTGCTCGGTCAAAGGAGAGACAAAGTATTTCACACCATCTCTTACGCGAGCCGAACCCTCAACGATGCCCAGCTCAATTACACTACCACAGAAAAGGAGCTTCTGGCCGTGATTTTTGCTTTCGAGAAATTCCATTCGTACTTGGTGTTATCCAAAGTAATTGTCTACACCGACCACGCAGCTCTAAGGTATTTATTCAAAAAAAAGATGCCAAGCCTCGGCTAATCCGATGGATTCTCCTGCTGCAAGAATACTCCATTGAGATCCGAGATAAGAAAGGAGTGGAAAATGTCATCGCCGATCACTTATCTAGATTGGAGAATGATAGTGGTGGATCTGTTTTAGAGGATGAGCGCAATGCGATTGCTGAATGCTTCCCGGATGAGCGATTATTCTCCATCTCTTCCCTCCCCTCGATGACCCCGTGGTACGCAGACATGGCCAACTATCTTGCATGCAAATCTGTCTCCCCAAGCCTATCATCGCAGCAAAAGCGGAAACTTCTATCTGATGCTAAACATTATTTCTGGGAAGACCTGCTACTTTTTCGCACGTGCAATGATGGAGTTATCAGGCGCTGCGTACCCGAGAGTGAATTCCAATCCGTTTTAAACCACTGTCATGATCGGGAGGCCGGCGGACATTTCAGCGCCACAAGAACGGCACGCAAGGTTCTGCAATGTGGCCTATTTTGGCCAACCTTTTTCAGAGACGCCCACAGTTATGTTACTAAATGCAATGAATGCCAAAGGACCGGCAATATCTCTAAGAGGGACGAAATGCCCCTCAATAACATGCTCGTTTGTGAGCCATTCGATGTTTGGGGGATAGATTTCATGGGACCCTTTCCCATGTCGCACGGCAAACTCTATATCATTGTTGCGGTTGACTATGTTTCCAAGTGGGTCGAAGCCGAAGCTGTTGCTGCAAATGACGCTCGCACTGTTCTAACTTTCTTATACAGAAATATTTTTTCTAGATTTGGCGCTCCGCGCACAATCATTAGTGACGGCGGGAGTCATTTTTGCAACAAGTCATTCTTACAACTCATGAAGAAGTTTGGAGTTCATCACAAAGTCTCTCTCGCCTACCATCCTCAGACTTGTGGGCAAGTTGAAGTCTCCAACAGGGAGCTAAAAAGAATAATTGAAAAATCCATAAATTCCAACCGAAAAGAGTGGGCTAAGAAGGTCGACGACGCCTTATGGGCATACCGAACCGCCTTCTAAACTCCTATCGGTATGACCCCCTTCCAACTTGTCTATGGAAAGTCTTGCCATTTGCCGGTCGAATTAGAACACAAGGCGCTATAGGCAACCAGATTTCTGAACATGGACATTGAGACTGCAGCAGGCGAACGCCGCTCCCAACTGAATGAACTGGAAGAACTACAGCATTTCGCTTACGAAAATGCGCGGATCTACAAAGAAAAAACAAAAAAATGGTACGACCGTCACATCTTCCCAAAAGAATTCCAACCGGGAGATCAAGTCCTAATGTACAACTCCCGCCTCCATTTATTCCCCGGAAAGTTAAAATCGCGGTGGAGCGGCCCCTTTACAGTGATCGGAGTCTCCCCTTTTGGAGCTATTGAAATATCCGGGAAGAGCGGCGACAAATTCAAGGTCAACGGGCATCGGCTAAAGTTGTACGATGGAGGTGCTATCATCGGCGAACCTCAAAGCTTACAGCTCGAAGACCCACTACATGGTGACGGGGCAGCGCCTTGATCCCAATTTCCGCTGCGGATCTCCTATTTTGTGTTGGAACATTTTGAGCTTTATTTTATTTTGCTGCATAAACATTATATACAACTGCTAATACAGGTATTTGGTCCACCTTAAGGACGGTAAACAAAAGGGCTATTCGGGAGACAACCCAAGCTTGGACCTTTTGGTCCCCTTGTTTATGTTTTATTTTATTTTATGTTTTCTATCTTTTTTGTATTTTCTGTTGTTCGGCCTAATTCGCAGGTTCAGCTTATCTTTTGTGCGAAGCAACAACTCCCGCGAATCATCACGCAATCTTCTGGCATGCTCCCCTCTTTGGAGCATTGGTACTCTCTCTCACTTCAGATTTCATTCCTTGGTCGAATGTCTATTTTTCTTGCTTATGTTTTCATTCAAGTCTGGGGGGAAGAGCCGCTTGTGCACTCCACGAGCACATTTAATTTCGCATGCCAGTAGTTTTCCTTTTTGCTTCATTGTGTTAGACTCCTGTTGCACACCACTGCACCCACTTGAGCGCGAGCTTAGCGGTTTGCGTGTCACGAGTTGAACCTATATCTTTGTTCGATTTGGAAAATTTCTGTGCTAGTTGAGGATTGTGCGACGGAGTAAAATGTTGGCCTTGCTGTGTTTCTCGTCAACTGCTCTCGTTTTGTGTAGAAATTTGAGTAGATTTAATTTTTCTGTATGCTTATAGTTTATATTTTTCTATCTGCGTAAATTCTTTTATTCTACTCAAAAGTTGGTGAATCCGGTGTGAATCAAACGGTAGCGTAGGAATCTGTGTAGCCGCCACTAGACTCGTATTGCTTGAGTCGGGAGGAAGGATTATCTTTCTCGGTTGCTAAGAACTTGCCCCAAGCTATTCTTAAAGCATTGGTACACGGTTAGTCTAGCGTGAGAGTGATGTAGGCCACCTTTTGGCCCGGTTGAGCTTTGTACCCATTCCTAACTTCGCCCTTGCTAGCCCCGTTGTGCCTACCCTTCTTTTGATTCAGCTCCACTAGTATTTCACCAAAGCCTTATAGCCTATCCTAGTCGCACACCCAATTAGAGCTTTAGTAGTTTACATTTTATGTTGGGTTGTGATGTGGTGATTCGTATTTGTGATATGTGGTTGTGCCCAAAAGAAAAATGTGCTGATTTTGTAAAAAGAAAAAGAAAATATTTAAAAGAGAAAAAGAGAAAAGAAAAAGAAAAAAGAAAAAGTTTGATTGAAAATATTTATTTGAGAAGATTTGGATTTGGAGTAGGCGGTGCACACACCCATGTTGTACAAATCAAGTCTGGTGGTGTGGTGCACCTGGTTATATTGTGGTTTGCCGAGGGATTCTTTTAGGCTAGCTCATTTGGGTTAGGTGCATAGCCTTTCTTTTTATCATTGTTTATCTCACCGTAACCCAAGCCCCATTATTACCCGAAGTCCTACGGACTTGCGCTTGAGTTGACTAGTGCCGTGGAGAGAGTGCGAACGGGCAAGCTTGTGGTTTCCGACATTGGTGGATTCCTTTGGGGGTAATCTTGAGCCCCAGTCTTCGGCAATGCTCACCTTAATGGCCTGTCTACTTTCTCCCTGCGTAAGACCGGATGATTCACCGTGATTCTACTTTGGAGTAATAATAAATTTTTGTTACGCATTGTGAAAAATATAAAATATTTTGTATACTTAAGAATTTCCTCTACTTTATTTTTATGCACGCGAGCATGCGACTTCGCATGGTACTCCGTTCTGCAATTTCTTTCTTAGCTAGTTCATTTTCCCCGTCTGCTTAGGTTTTGTTTGCTCGGGGCGCGCAAACAGTTAAGTCTGGGGGTGTGATGAGTCCATATTTTATACCTATTTGCGGACTCATTTGGGCTTATTTTCTTGTCTTTGCACACCGTTTAGCGTCATTTGCACTCCTTTTGGTTCGCTACGGTTTTCCACGCCCTGTGCACCTTTTTAGCCCATTTTCTGTGCTTGTGTGCATTTACTTTCTTGCTATGTTTATCACTGTTTGCTGTGGCTGCCACGATCGATGTCCCGTGCAGTTTTCCTGCAGGTTTGGGGATCGTGAGGGCATTCGGGATAGGCGTTTCACTATTTTTGGAAAAGGAGTCAGTGGTCGTGCGTTTTTACCCACGCACGACCATCGACCTCCTGGCGCACGATCACTGATCGTGCGCAGCCCGGTCTCATTTGTGAAAACTCTATCTTGAACCTTCCGCACGATCACTTGCCATACCGCGCACGACCACTGCTCGTGCGCCGCCGATCGTGCGCAGTCATACCCATTTTGCAAAAGTCTGTCTGGCTATTTCCGCACGATCATCAGCATTGCCTCGCACGATCACTGATCGTGCGCAGCTGATCGTGCGCGACCCCTGATTTTCTGATGCAGGTCTACTGGTTGCTCACGCACGGGCGCTGACCTTGGTCGCGCACGACCACTGGTCGTGCGCCAGTGGTCGTGCGCCCTATTTATTCTGCAAGCTATAAATACGCTGTTCCGCGAATTAGGGCGAGAGCATCATTACGGAACCTTCGCCAGTCTGCCATTTCGCCCTCCAGCAGTCCCATTCACCTCCACCTTCATACCATACCAACGGGAGGACCTTCTCCGGTGATTCCGAAGCATTCCACATCCTCCGGTGATCCTCCCGGCCATTGAAACATTCTTCTCCGAGCTTTCCACCAAGGAAGAAGACGAAGCATACCTAGAGAACGGAGTTACAGGCCCTCGAGGTGACAGCTCGGTGGTACCAGAAGCCCTCCTCGGACTGCGCTTGGAAGCAGATTGACAACCCGCACCTCCAGCCAACAACCGCGGTGGATCTTCGATCTCGTGGTTTTGCATTTTCTCTCTTTTCTTGTTGTATGGAATGTTTTTGCTTGTAATGAACATCAACTTCTAGTGTTATTTTGATTGGTTGTGTTTCATCTTGCTTTAGAGATTTATTTTTTGATGCGCCTCGCTCCATCTCGCTCCACTCCACACGTTCGTTTCACTCAAGTTCGCTCCGCACTAATCACCTCACTCGCTAGACTTCCGTCCACTCGCCAATCGAAGTACGGCATCACGGCCGCTACATCCATCTCGCCTTGAGAAGCGGTGATTGCGACCCGCATAGTTTACATTAGTGTAATCGGTCGTAAGACCACCAACCAAAGCCCCTTTTTTTTTCTGTTTATTTCAATTAACTCTCATAACGATAGTTTTAGAGTCTAAATCGTTCGACGCCAATTGCATTCCTCAAGAGACCGACATCCGGGGATTCATTCCCAACTTTATTACTTGTGCGACTGGTACGCTTGCCGTATTTTACGTGCATCAAGTTGCAAGTATTGAGAGAGAACCAGCTTTATGCGAAGTTCTCCAAGTGCGAGTTTTGGTTGGAGAAGGTGGCGTTTTTGGGCCATGTAATCAGTGGGGACGGGGTGGCAGTGGATCCAACGAAAGTAGAAGCCATCAGAGAGTGGCCAGTTTTGAGGACCATGGCGGAAGTCCGGAGTTTTCTTGGACTGGCCGGGTACTACCGAAGGTTTGTGGAAAACTTTTCGCGGATAGCTCTACCCCTCACTTCACTAACTCGCAAGGATCAGAAGTTTGTATGGACTCAAGAGTGCAATCAGGCATTTGAAACCCTGAAGGAGAGGCTAATGACGGCACCGATCCTAAGTCTACCAAAGGGGACCGAAGGATTCCAGATCTTCAGCGACGCATCTGGATGCGGTTTAGGGTGCGTGTTGGTGCAGCATGGTAGTGTGATAGCTTTTGGGTCGAGGCAGCTGAAGCCTCACGAGAGATATTACCCCGTCCATGATTTGGAGTTGGCGGCGGTAATTTTTGCTTTGAAGTTGTGGAGGCACTACGTTTATGGTGCAAAGGTGGAGATCTTCACGGACCACAAGAGTCTAAAGTATCTCCTAGACCAAAAGGACCTAAATATGCAGCAGCGCAGGTGGGTCGAGTTCCTTGGGGACTACGAGGTGGCGATTCAGTACACGCTAGGGAAAGCCAATGTGGTGGCAGATGCTTTGAGTAGGAAGTACTTGGGGCAAGGAAATTGGATTGAAGCTCACGATGAGCGGTTAAGGCGGGACTGGGAGTCCCTTGGTTTGGAATGTGTGGCAAGAGGCGAGTCTAGCGTGGCTCGACTAAATTGGATTGAGATGCAGAGTGACTTATGCGATCGTATTCGGGAAGCGACCCGTGTAGATGCGGAGTTCCAACCTTTCGTGGAGGAAGCTCTAAAGGGCGAGGGTAGCGCCTGGGAGATGGTTGATGGGATTCTGAGGAAGGGCGGAAGGATTTGTGTACCGCAGTTCGGCAAGCTCCGCGAGGAGTTGATGTTTGAGGCCCACTTCACCAAGTACTCCATTCACCCGGGTAGTACAAAGATGTACTTGGACTTGAAGAAGTCCTATTGGTGGCCTGGGATGAAGCGGGACGTAGCTTTGTGTATGAGTCGGTGCTAAACTTGTGCCTTGGTGAAGGCCGAGTGTCAGAAGCCGGGCGGGTTCTTGAAGCCTCTTCCAATCCCCGAATGGAAATTTGATGACATCTCCATGGATTTTGTGCATGGGTTGCCTAGATCGCAGCAGGGTAATGATGCCATTTGGGTGATTGTGGACCGCTTGACCAAAGTGGCACATTTCATCCCAAACCGGAAGGAGGACGGTGTGGAAAAGTTGGTGGAGTTGTACGTCCGCAATATTGTATGACTTCATGGGATTCTGAAGAGTATTGTCAGCGACCGGGATGGACGTTTCACGTCTAAGGACTGGCGGTTGGTGCAGAAGAGCTTGGGCACGAAACTCAAGTTCAGTATGGACTTTCATCCTCAAACCGATGGGCAAACTTAGAGAACGAACCGTACTTTGGAAGATATGCTAAGGATGTGTACTCTCGACTTCGGCAAGAAGTGGGAGGATCACCTCTTCATGGTGGAGTTTGCGTATAACAATAGCTACCAAGCTAGTATCAAGATGGCGCCCTATGAAGCTCTGTATGGGAGGCGGTGTCGAACACCGATGTCTTGGACAAAGGCGGGAGACACAAAGCTTTTGGGGAAAGAAGTGGTAGCCGACGCTAGTGAGCTAGTGCGGACCATCCAAGAGCGCATGAAGGTAGCTCAAGATCGGCAGTCGAAGTATTTCAATGCTCGCCACAGACTTGTGGAATTCGCTGTGGGCGACTGGGTGTACCTTAAGATCAAGCCGTTCAAAGGCGTTTCACGAATTCGCCAGCTCAAGAAGCTGAGTCCGAGATTTTTGGGACCATTCAAGGTCATCGAGCGAGTGGGAGAGGCAGCGTACTGGTTGGCGTTGTCCACGGAGCTAAGTGGATTGCATGACGTTTTTCACGTCTCCGTTTTGAGGAAAGCTTTGTTAGAAGCCAGCGTGGTGATTGAGCCGACGGTGGTGCCGGTAGAGGAAGACTTGGGGACGCGAGTTCGTCCAATCGGGATAGAAGATTCAGAGGTTCGGCAATTGCGGAACAAGGAAGTCAGACACGTAAAGGTCCGTTGGGACAACTGTGGCTACGAGGAACTCTCATGGGAGCGAGAGCAGGCCATGCTGGAGGAGTACCCCGAGCTTTTCTCCTCAGGTACTGTTTAGAATTTGTGTACTTTCCATGTTTTAAATTTCGGGACGAAATTCTTTGAAGGGGGGAGATTTGTAACACCCCAAACTTGGAAGGGGAAACGACGACGTCGTTTTAGCCAAATTTGGGTTTTGGGGGTAGGCACACGGCCTATGACACGGCCGTGTCACAAGCCGTGTAGCGCCTGGGTCGTCGAGCCGTGTAGCGCCTGGGTCGTCAAACCGTGTTGATCGATGATCGGCGAGAGGGCACACGGCCTTGGACACGGGCGTGTCCCTGGCCGTGTCCTTCTCGGGCTGTTAGCATGATTTATTTTGCTAGACGTGACACGGGTCACGACACGGCTGTGTCGGGGATGACACGGGCGTGTCGAAGGCCGTGTCCATGGCCGTGTTTTTGGCCGTGTCTTTCTCTGACTGGGAAAATTGGTCGGTAGGGGGCGTGACACGGGTCTCGACACGGGCGTGTCAATGGCGACATGGCCGTGTCAGAGGCCGTGTCAAAGGCCGTGTCGAAGGCCGTGTGCTGGTTTCGAATCGGTCGAGACGGCGAATGGCTAACACGGCCATGCACACGGCCGTGTTGCAACCCGTGTTCGGCCCAGATTTTCTATTTTGGGTTCCGATCGTGGCCGTTCGTTCTTTTCTTTGGAAGATCCAACGGTGGGGAGCCTCCCTGGGTGGTTTAAGGCCGAGAATAGGGTTTCAATCCCTCATTTTCCATTTGGCTTTATCTCTCTTGATTCTAGAGAGAAAGGAGAGCAAGGAGGAGGAAGGAGGCCAAGATCCGGCCGCCGGCGAAGCTTCGGAGGTCCGTTTCGCGAGCGGAGTTCAGATCCGCGAAGGTGGGAGCGTTGCGGTGGTGTTCAACCGAGCAAATCTTCTCCATGGCTAGGAAGAGGGGACGAAAGGTAAGGACACTTCTCCTCTCAGTTTTTAGGATTTAGGATGCATGAATAGCATCCCCTTCCTTTCGTATTTTGAGCACCGAATCTCTCAAATGAGAGGGATTCGTGTAGCCTAGGTTCAAGAGGAACCTCCGGGTTGAGTATGTTCATCCCGGCATGCTTTGCATTAGAGATCCGCTCCGTTAGCGGATTAGGCATTGTGGGTGAAGCCGTGGTCACGACCGTTAGTCCGACCCAGTGATGTTGCATAGCGAGATGTGAGGTTTCGGTAGAAATCCATAGCGGCAATACGCCGTTGTATGTATGCATTTTCCCCCTTATATTTGAGTGAGTACTCGTAGTCGGAACCGGACGAGGTTAGCTCCGCTTTGTGCGGTAGATGGTTTCCTTGGAGCACGGGAAAGACACGGTGCGAGTGGCAATTGGGGTGGGGAAACTTCTGTTGTGCTGTACTAAGGCGCGGCTATGTCTCCATGGTTGGCTGGCTTTTCCGTGACGCGCAAGTCATGTGGGGAAAGTGTCCCGGCGAGACTAGCCCCTTGTGTGAGACTGACGAGAATGCCGGGCGGAGGGCAATCCCGGGCAATGTAGCCATGAGCGGGTGGGGTCCAGCAAGGCTTCTTAGAATCGGTCAGTGTGAGGCGGAACCATGACGAGCGAAGTCAGATTGTGCGGGCAAGCCCTGGGGTTATGACCCTTGTGCGGGTGGGGCCTTTGCAAGGTTCCGTGTGACGGCGTGTGTGCCGTTAGGGACATGGTGGTTCCCTTTTGTTTGCGGCTTTAAGCCAATGGGGAAACGGGAGTACCCAGTGTTTGATGTTGTGCTAGATGCATACGAGCTAGGGTGCCTTGGGTGAAACCCGGGTTGCATTCATGTTGCATAGTAGGCCCCTCTCACTTTGTACAAAACATAGAGAACATGTATGCTGTATGAGACATCCAAGCCTGTTTTACCGCTTTATTATATATACTCTTTTGGTATACGAAGTGCTAACTTGCAGGTGGAGTGGTACCCCGGGGTCCGTTAGGGACGGCCGGGAGGAGATGTGTTTGTTACACAGTAGAGGTCAGCCTTTGCTGACCCACGTTACTTCAAATCCTTACAGGGCAAGGATCGCATGCAGGAGCTAGCGCGCCGGGCAAAAAGCTCTAAGCCTCATGAAGTTTTGCTGTGCTTGACTATTTTTCCTTTCCATGTCTTGTTGCTATTGGTTGACTATGTCCGGCTTGCATGCCGAGGTAGCCTAGGAGTGCTTGGCACTTTTATATTTTGGACTTTATTTGTGTAAGGCCTTAAGGCCATTTGATACTCTACTGTTAGTGGATAACTTCTGTCTGTTAGTATTCGGTTTCCGCTGTGTTTGTCTGGAGTTTTGAGATTGGGTAGTTTTCATATCATCTTTTAATACTAAAGCTGTGGCGTCCGTATGTTGTGGGGCCCCGGCCGGACCCATATTATATGGTCTTTACAGGGGAGGTGTTACATACCGCAATAGCGAAGTCGATCTCCTATGGACCTCATCACTCATATAGGTCATTTGGGAGTACATCTTTCGAAACCGACCACACACGAGAAGGGTCACGAACCCTGTCTTTGGCTTGTCGACTGCTAGAGGCATGAAGACTCGCTTCACACATGACCGAACAACTAGCGAGCAGACACGCACTCTTGGTCCTTCGTTCAACACAGATGGTCCTATGGTCTGCGATAACCTCAAACGACCTATGTATTCTTTCCACTACGGCCATGCCATTTCACTAGTATCTCTGTTGCCCAGATTCATACATAGGGTGGAATAAGCTATACACCAACGTTTTGCTTATTCATCAACAAAACATAAATATACAGATACAAAACAAGTTTTAAAGCAAGCATAACACATGCGGATATGTACAGTACATAGTGACAATTATTTATGTACAGTCCATCCTTTCTCTTCTTATTTCCACTCGTCTAAGGGCCAACTCTACAGTCTCGAGCTTTATGTCTTGCTATACCACACGAGTAGCAAATGGGTGGAACTCGTCCTGCCACCGCTCCAGCCTTAGCTTTCTTTATCCTTAGCGCATTACCATGGCAGTCCCGGGCAATATGCCCTACGTTTCCGCACACAAAACAAACACGCCTTTCTTTTGCTCCCGTGGTGGTAGAAGAGGTCGACTCCCGCATATGTCTGTTCTTCTTCCGCTTACGAGAACTTGCTGTTGGCATCTTTGTCATGGTGGGCACACTGGCACCGTACCTTGCCCTGAACTGATTTAAGTCCATTTCCAAAGACCGAGCTGTCGTGACCAAGGCACAAAAGCCAAGTAACTTTGGACCCACCAATAGACTTCACAGTTCTTCTCGCAGACCATTATAAAATCTGTTAATCTTCATCTCCTCACTTTCAACCACACACGCTGCATGTTGTCTCAGCACCATAAATGCATGAAAGTACTCCTCGACCGTATATGGTCCTTGGATCAAATGCAAATTCACCGGCGGGGTCGATGCTCGTTTCCTTGGTAGCTGCTCAGGTACACCAACCGGCATGAGAGGCACCATTGACACAGAGGGTTGTACATGTCCCTTACGGCGGGCATTTATCACTGCAAAAACAACATCAGTGATCAATCGGACCGTCGCTACTGAAATAGGGAGTGTTGGCTCATTAATCCCCATTGCATGTTGGGGTTCTTGCTGTCCCTCATTACTGCTAGTCGCCTACAAGCGTAAAACACACAAGTAAGCCACTAAAATGTTGCACAAAGTAGAAGCAGGAACACCCAAGGACCCAAAACAGAGCACACAATCGCGCCCTCGCGCAAGCAAGAACAACAATTAGGAACGCGCAGGTTCCTCAAACAAGTGTATTTGCATTCCTTAGTGGATATTCTAGAGTTCACTAGCGTTACAGCGGGTCACACAGACACGTGCTCGCCACCCCATAAAAGAATTCGACCACGAATTCAAAAGAGGAAGACCGAGACAAGCTGATACCAAAATGTAACGACTCCACCCGTTAAATAACATATAATAGAAGGTCCGGCCGGGGCCCCACACTATATGCTACAAACAGACGGTGAGGTTACATGTTAATACCATCAACGCATCCTAACACAGAGCATGCTAGCGGAATAGAAACACAAGTAGTTGAACTCATCGCAGGAATATCCACTAAATATATATTAACCAACGTTATATACAACCACTCAAACGAGGGCATAGCAAATACTACAGTCTGGCCTTAAGACCTTATAGTTCCTCTTTAAACAGTATGGATTACATACATCGGCGCACAGGCCGGCCATACATGAATAACAGAAACTACAAAAGCTAGCCTTCGAGGGCTAGTAGCAATAGCAAGAGCGGCAGCAGCAGCAGCAGGGGCATCAGGCATTCATTTTTCGCTCGGCTCTCTAGCACCTGCACAGGGACAATCCACCCAGAAGATGGCAAACAAGGCAACGGTCAGCATTCAGCTCAATTTATAACAATCCTACCCCTTTTCTGGGGCAGAGGCATTCCTTCCCTGTAGAGCAATACAACAATTGATAGCTTATATATATAGTGCTCTCACGCACAAGCAATCCATCACAACCGTCGGCCACCCGGCCCGACGATCTGTGCTCTCAGGCACACCTTTGGGTACACCGGCGAACCGGGATCAACACCATTGAGCATTCAGTCTTACTAGCACGCATGCCTAAGACTCTCATTATGCTACTGACGAAAGCTCAATGCCTTGGCACTTCCTTGTACAGTCAACATAATGCAGGTACAGATCCACCACCCCCCCGTTGCTCAAATCGCCTTGCCATCACCAAGCACATCATATTTGCGGCTATAATAAAAGACGCGGGTCGGCTTCACCTTTCCTGTTTGGCACGAGGCCTTTTAAGAGCTCGCAGCTCACACTAGCCATACTGTCCGCCAAGGCCTGGCTTTACAATCCAAAAGGGGAGTTAATGCGGCGTCCTTTGTGGTCGCTAAGCGGGTTCAGCAGAACTCTCTATCTGCACCCAAACTCCACCCAAACCTTGCAATTCATGCAGTGCCAGAAAACTGGTCTTTTATAGCATACAATACAAGCGTGACAAGGGTGTTTTCCTTGAATTCCTCATTCCAGTACTTCCCTCTACTTTCCTTCACAGGTACAACCCATTGACCCCACAAACTACACGTTTATATGCGGAGTCTTCTCCGGTGCGCAATATGAAACATCACCAATCCAGACCATCCTGTCAAGATGGGCTTCACACAGCATGCCTATCCCATACTACACATTTCCGGGTCTAAATGCAGACTCAAGCTGGGGATAACAACTATCACCCACTGGAATCACTCACTTTTTCCACCTTTTGGTGGAGAGGATTCCTTACTCATGCATAAAGGAGGACTTCACATGCCCAAGAAGGAATATCGTTACCCTTGACGATCTCTTTGGAGCCATCGAAAATCTAGCTAATTGGAAAGCACCGCAACAACTTTGCCTCCACTAAACTAGCCACGGATTGCGAATCGGACCGCAGGAGCACAACCAAAGCCTTTATCTTCTCCTTCTTCTCCTTCCTCCAAGCTCTCTCTCTTTTTCGCTCTTGATAAGAATGAGAAAAGAAGCTACTCCTCAGCCTTATCACTGCAGGAAATGACCAGGGCCATTGGATCCAAATAGCAAGAATTGGATGGCCAAGATCTGCCCAGAATTCTATTTTTGACTTGACACGGCCTGTGACACGCCCGTGTCCCAGGCCGTGTCCCCCAAGCGGTGTATGAACTGACTAAAAATGAACTAGAACACGGGCTCCAACACGCCCGTGTCACAGGGCAGACACGCCCGTGTCAACTTTGACACGGCCGTGTGACTGGCCGTATCACCTGTTATAACACAAGCACAAAGCACCCAAGCAGCACACGGCTAAGGCACACGCCCGTGTCCCTGGCCGTGTGTCCAACACGCCCCTGTGACACGCCCGTGTTCCACACTCAACGCCACTCAACGCCACTCAACGCCATCGATTTTCTCCTGAGTAGGACACGCCCGTGTCCCAGGCCGTGTCGTCTCTTGACGATCATTTCCCGTGTACTCAAGTCGACGTCTCTAGAGAAGGACTCGCCCTTGGGCACGCCCATGTCCCAGGCCGTGTGCCTGGACACGCCCTGGGACACGCCCGTGTCCCAGGCCGTGTCACCCAGCCTGACTCCATCTTAAGATTTTGGGGTGGTACAATATGCATATAAAATAATCTCTCCACCCGAGTCAGTAATTTATGAATATGCTAATAAAACTCTTGATCAAACATTAATAGTTGCAATTTAATGAATGATAGTATTCAGAGCTTGCACACCCTTAAGAATATATTACCAAAAACTAAATAACAATGAACATAATGTCTGGAATTTCAGATCATTGTGATATGTAGTTTTCTGCTACTGTGTATGTATATCCATATCAATTCAAAGCCTAGATTTTTGTCAAAAATTAAAGACCTGTATAGGTATAGGCGTGCATACCTTTTCATGGTCAAAAACCTCCACCAATGAAAATGCGACATTTACTAGCCCACCGATTGTGGAAGAGACCGTCGAGAAGTATGCAACTTAATTATTTCTATTTTGAAGGTGTTTGAGTTTTTTGCAAACCGCTTTTATTTCATTCTGTCAAATTTGGTTTTAGTTTTAGTTGTAACCGATTGGAACCGGACTGTGCCGCATAGAACCGGACCGAACCGTTAGTGACCGGTTTGGTTTTGATTCTCGTGAAACCGGAATCGGAACCGTTGACATGACGGTTCCAAAAATTATGATGGAACCGGAACCAGAACCGGAACCGGTCAAACCAAATAAGGTTTTTGTTCTAACTTGAAGAACCGTTACCTATGCGGTTCGGTTCATGGTTTTAGTAGAACCGGAACCGTGACAGCTCTACGAATGACGTTGCTCTAATTCAATCACTTAGATCACCAATTTTCATGAAATGACAAACGCCCCCTCGCGCCCACCCTGAGCGGTCCGAGAAGCCCGGGCGGATGCATTAATGACATATACTCCTTTATATATTGGGATGGCATGGGTTTCCACTAAAAGTGAGGGATAGATCTTATCTTTACTCTAGGGGGGGTGAATAGAGTATTAAAATTTTTTAACTTGTTTTTATAGCGGATTAAAATAGATGATATATATATAAGCAGAGAAGTATCACATCACAAAAAATAACAAATAAAGCAATTAGACGACACAAAGACTTTATAGTGGTTCCCCTAAAATATGGGTACATTCACTCTTCTATCACCCTGGATGCAATCAACTACAGGTTTTTGATCAGGTGCCCTGCCACCATAGGTTTTTGCTTAGGTGCCCTATCACCACAAGATCTATTTTCAAGGGAGATCTAACAACTCTTTGAGCTTTTGATCAGGTGCTCAAAAACCAAACTAAGTCTTTTGATCAGAAGACTTAACAACCAAAAAAGATAACTTTTGAAGGGAGTTAAAACCCTGTACACATGAAATGGAAAAGTAAAAAGAAGTTTGATATTGTCTTCTCTTTCTCAATGTTCTGAGAAGACTAGTGAATTGTTGTTGTTGTCAAAGCTCCTCCTGAGATGTAAAATAATTCAGGAGAATGGAAGCTTTGCTCAGGGTGTAGGCCTTTTGATTGCTTGTTGATCTTCAGGAAGCTTTTAGACAGATGTTGATGGATTGCCTCTTGAAAGCCCTTAAGCAAGAAATGATGAAGAACTTGAGTTATATTAGAGCTATTCTTCTTTTAGTTTTTTGTAAATTATTATTTTTGTCACAACTAACTAACTTGCTCCTATCTTGAAAAATAATCCTTATATATTCCTTACAGATTTCAGCCTTTTTATTTTGAATTCCTTTACTTGACTAACTGCAGAAATTCTGGGAGTTGAACAGCTAGAATTTGTCATTAATGAGTTTCCCCAACTATCCCAATAAAATAAGCCAAGTTATAACTCTGGGAAGACCATAATTAATGTTGTCATGGAACGGGTATATTCATAAGAATATTGTGCATTAATTATTAGAGCATTACAGACATATTATAATATAATTTGATATTCATCTGCCTTAGTCGGACTGAGATACAAATTCGTCTAACTGAAGCCTCTCCTTCGTCGAGCTGAACTCCAAGATCGTTGACCAGAAAATTAACTTGCCAAACTAAGCTCCAAGTTCGTCGAATAGAGATAGTCTTTCGTCGAGCTGAACTACTGAGGTGAGATTGGAGTTTGTCGATCTTATCTAGGCATTCGTCGAACTCAAATCAGAGAAGAAATCTGAGTTCGTCGATCTGAGATCGACAAAAGTCGAGCTCTGTTCAGCTAATCTTCGAATGACTTTTCTATCTCTTAGAAAACTGCTTTTCTCTTGAGGTCTTCTTTCTTTGAGTCTTCTGAAGGTGAGAACGAAACAATCTAGGTTTTTGACTCATCTTGGCCCTGATAAAAACCTATGACCCTAAACTATACATGTTGGGTCATCTAATAATCCTAATAGTGAACCTAGCCCAAATCAACTCTAAACATTGGTGGGGTTCCAACAATCTCTCCCTATGTGGGTGAGGTCACTATGAACAACATAAAAGAGAAAAAAATCACAAAGCATAAAATAATATCTAGCAGAATTATAATGTTTCAGCAGATATATAAGCAAGGTGCCTTGTGAAAGATTTACAGTAAATAATAATTAAGTTCAAAAAGCAGAAATGAAAAATCTGTCAAACTTTATTTGTAGCATCTTGTGAAGTTTCAGAAGATGGTTTAGTGAATATTATCTCTCTCTTGGGATCAACAGCTTCTCTTATAGTCATCTTCATGTTTTCTACTCCAAGAACATTCATAGAAGCAGCTCTTGGCACAATTGCTTCAGGATGTAAAGTTGTATAAGTATCAACATTAAAAAGATTCTTCTTTTCATACCTTTGAAATTCCTTTTGCCTATAGGATGGCATTGTAGTAAATTAAGAAACATCATATCCTTCCTCTTTAGCCTTTCTGATTTGAGACAGTCCTATTAGCTCTTGAAATCTGGCCATCCTTGAATTAGGATCCATTTCGGGATCAAAAAAAGGAACTGGAGAGGGAGGCCTATCTTGATGTTCAACTTGTTGTTGATTGCCTCTGCTACCTTAGCTGCTTAAGGAATCAGGCCTTGATGGTCTTCCTTGTCTCTAATAAGTATAAGATCTAGAAGATTGTGAAGAGGTAGTTCTTCGAGCAGTAGAGATGTTCCCAGACGATCCTGCAGCTGGAGGAGGAGGAGGATCTCTCCTATACTTAGAGGGTGGATAGTCATATCTCCTCTTCTTCTTCATTTCTTTCATTTGGTTATTTGAGAATTTCATCTAATGTGGGGTCTCAGGAGTTAGAGGAACTCCTTTCAGAACATAATATGGAATATCATTTGTTGTTGAAGGAGTAGGAGCTGCTTTGGAAGATCCTTTATTCTTGAGTTTCCTTTTCTTAGAAGCAGAGTCCTCAGATTCATCTTCCTCATCAGATTCACTGATGGGATCATTATATAGTACATCAATCTGCTTTAAATATTCATCAGAAATGTCAGGCTGAGCCAGTGGCATTGTATAAACTGGAGCTTTTGGTGCTATAACCTGTGCATTGCTGTCAATTTTCTTCATTTCCTCTTCAGAAAATTCTTCAAACACTGGCATTGGGGACTCAACCCAGCCAAAGGTAGGAGGAGAGGAGACTGTCTCTACAGTCTTAGGAGATTCTATGATCTCAGAGACTGGCTCAGAAACTGACTTTACAGAGTCCTTAATTTGTTTCAAAACAAAAGGACTAATGGGAGCAGTATAGTAAATAATTGGTCTAGAAGAATCATTCTCAAATGCTGTATAAACTGAAAGAGGGCAGCTATAAATCAAATCAAAAGAATTAAGCAAAGAATAAATGTCTACTGTGAGATTAATGATGAAATCACCAACAATGATCATTTCTGTATCAACTAACTCTTCTGCTAAACAAGTCATCTCAGAATCATCATTAAGAATTTCAATAATTTTTGGTTCTGGAATTTCTGTTGCTGCTGTTGCTACTGTTGTTGTTGCTGCTGAAGGAGCTTCTTCTTTGGACATCTCCTCCTGCCTGGTTTCAGAGAGACCTGAACCCAGGCCCCAAGAAGAAGAAGGGATAGAGGAGGAGGAAGCAAGTTGAGCAGAAAGAAGAGAAATATAGGCAGTGAGAGGGGCAATAGCCTCACCAATTATCTTCTTAAGAGAGGGAGTAATGAATTGTAGAAGATCAGTAGCAATGTCAGAGAAATATATATATAGTGGCTCAGGAGTAGAAGGGGTATAGGTGGATTGATGATCACAGTTGGGACAGATAGAGAGTGCTTAAGGTAGGTCAGATTGTTGGAAATTTAGGAATGTTGGTGGAAGATTTGATGGAGGGATGGAATCAGGAAGTTCATCTTGAATTATTTCCTGAACTAGTGAAAGTGGTGGAGAGTGTTGTGGAGATGGAGATGAGAATAGATTGAAGGTAGGGGATGACAGAGGTTGATTTAGAAGAGTAGAGGTGGATGGAATATCACCAAAATGTGATGGTGTGGGTGATTAAGGAGGTGATCGTGTATCCTCAGGAATATGGATTGGTGATTATGGTGGAGATGGTGGTTGAGATGGTGAAACAGGAGGGATAGAGGTAGAAGGTGTGTCAGTAATGATTATGGATGATATATGAGCAGGAAAGGGAGGAGTAGGTGCTTCTTCAGGGGTTTGGAGAGTGGCTGTTTCAGCCCTGGTGTCCTCTGAAGCTAACTTGGAAGAGGAAGCCCTGGAGGGCTTTGGGATAACCCTCTCCCATATGTAAAAAAGGGCAGAAGTAAGCCTCTTAGGGGCATTTATAAAAATGGTCTAGGAGACCAACAGTTCTGGAACCTTTGCTTGGAGGTAGATTTCCAGAACTCTACCCAAGCTCACATCTTTCTTACTGATTTTCTTTTTGATCAAATCAAATATAATGCTACCCAGTCCACTGATTTCTTGTTCACCAAGGCACTCATCAAATTAAACTGATGCCTGGTAATATGGTTATTGGCAGAATGCTTGCCCAAGATGACCTTTCCAACCACATCTGCTAGAAACTTGTATTCAACTGACAAGTTCTTCTTCAGCAGTTTATTAGGGTTTCCTTTGGAGTGACCCATTACCACTAGCATATCATCAAACTCATTGCTAGTTAACTCAAAAGCATCTTCCCCATTCACAAAAACAAACCTCTGTTAAAGTATTAGGGGTAAGAAGAACCTGATGACCCGAAATTGATCCAGTAATGATGGTTTGTTCTGGAGAGGTTGCCGTGAAAACCCATTCCTTAATCTCGGTCACTGGTAGTTTTATCCTTGTTGCCATGAAGAACTACTGATTCAGACCTTCAAACAGTTTTAGAATATCTTGGAATACTTGATCCGAGTGAGAGAACGATTCCAAATTAATATCAAAGCCTGCATCAAACTTCATCACTGCAAGGTTTGCTGGAGAGACGACCATTGCTCTGCAAAGAAGAAAACAAGAGATCAAGTGCAAGAGAACTAGAAAGCGCGGGATGGAGTTCGATAAAATCCTAATTATAGGTTTTCATAAGATGAAGCAGCTAACTCTGTCCTATGAAAAAGAAAAGCTTCGAACTCAGGTCGACAAAAAAATTCCATAAGGAAATAAAAGCGTCGATCTCAGTTTGTAGAGGGGGAAAAAAGTTCGTCGTTCTCAGTTCGACGAAATATTTTATGAAGCAACATCGTTGATCTCCGTTTGACGAAAACGACTTCACAAAGAGATTTCTTCGATCTCCGTTCGACAAAAAATCTCAAGAAGAGTTCACAGATCGTCGATCTCCGTTCGAAGAAGGGTGACCAATTCTTCGACCTCAGGCAGAAATCAAATTAAACTTTCTCCATTAATCATACCTAGCTGATTCAAAAAGAACAGATGTTTATTTTCATCCAATGGTTTGGTGAAGATGTTTGCTCTTTGTAAATCAGTAGAGATAAAGACAAGATTAATTTTATTTTTGTCCACACAATCTCTAATGAAATAATGTCTAACTTCTATATGCTTGGTCCTACTATGCAGCACTGGATTTTGTACAATAGAAATAGTACTGGTATTATCACATAATATAGTTAAATTATTTTAGTTGAGACCATAATCCAGGAGCTGATTTTGAATCCACAATATCTGTGAGCAACAACTACCAGCTGCTATATACTCAGCTTCTATAGTTGATGTTAACACAGATGTTTGTTTTTTGCAAAACCAGGACACAAGCCTATCACCAAGGAACTGGCATGTTCCTGATATGTTTTTCCTATCAACTCTACATCCAGCAAAGTCAGCATCTGAGAATCCAGTTAATTCAAGTTCTGACTCAGTTGGATAACAGAGTCTTAGATTTGGACAACCCTTTATATATCTCAATTTTTTTTTAAGTAAAATAAGATGAGATTCTTTAGGGTTCACTTAGAACCTAACACAAAGACATGTAGCAAACATTATATCTGGCCTACTAGCTGTGAGATACAACAAGGACCCAATAATAGCCCTATATGTTTTCTGATCAACTAGCTTGCCCTGTTAATTAGAATCAATCACAGCATTGGAAGTCATGAGTGTTTTCATAGCTGAGGCATCAGACATCCCAAATCTCTTAATTAGCTCCTTAGCATATTTGGATTGGGAGATGAAAATGTCATCAGGGGATTGCTTCACTTGAAGACCAAGGAAGTAGGAAAGCTCACCCATACTACTCATTTCAAACTTGGAATGCATCAGGTCAGAAAACCTTTTGCATAGTTTGGAATCAGTAGAGACAAATATAATGTCATCTACATATATTTATACTAGCAAAATTTTATTTTTATGATTCCTAATAAATAAAGTCCTATCTACAATACCCCTAGTGAACTTATGCTCTAAAAGAAAGCTAGCTAGGGTCTCATACCAAGCTCTTGGAGCTTGCTTTAAACCATAGAGAGCTTTATGCAACTTAAAAATAAACGAGGGATGAGTTGAAGAGATAAAACCTGGTGGTTGCTCCACATAGACTTCCTCTTTGAGTTCACCATTAAGGAATGCACTTTTGACATCCATTTGATAGACTTTGAATTTCTTGTATGCTACATATGCAAGAAATATTCTGATAGCCTCCAGCCTTGCAATAGGGGGAAAGGTCTGGTCATAATCAATTCCTTCCTCCTGTGAATAGCCTTGAGCTACCAATCTTGCTTTGTCCCTTACAATTGATCCTTGAGCATCCAACTTGTTCCTAAAAACACATTTAGTTCCAATGACTGGGTAGTCTTTAGGTCTTATAACTAAATCCCAAACTCTACATCTCTCAAATTGATTGAGCTCCTCTTGCATTGCAATAATCCAATGGGGATCTTGCTCTACATCCTTTATGGATTGAGGTTCAATCTGATATATGAAGCAAGCATGCATCAAATCTTGGTTGAGTTGATGCCTTGTTTGCACACCAACTGATATGTCTCCAATCACTTGAGATATATGATGATCTCTAAGTGTGACAAGATTAGTAGGAGGAGTTGGTTCATCAATAGCTTGGGGAATTAATTCCTCTTATGGAATTATGTTAGCTGTTGTTGGTTCAAATAATTTCTTCTTCACTCTCTTCATCAATCTGTGGAGAAGGATGCAATGTAACCCTTCTTCAATCTCTTCATCAATCTGTGGAGAAGGATGCAATGTAAGCCTTCTTCTTCTTCTTCAAGTTTGGGGACTTAGTCGTTTTCACCTCGGCGGAGCTTTGTGGTGGCTGGAGAATTCTCTACGGCAGGAAACAGGCAGAGCTCTAATGCAAGGAAGAAGAAGCTGCGGAGGAAAAAGGTGAGAAATGAAGAGCCCCTGGGGGTCCTTTTATAGGCTCCAGTGGGAGATCATGGTTTGAAGAACCTGATGACCCGAAATCGATCCAGTAATGATGGTTTGTTCTGGAGAGGTTGCCGTGAAAACCCATTCCTTAATCTCGGTCACTGGTAGTTTTATCCTTGTTGCCATGAAGAACTACTGATTCAGACCTTCAAACAGTTTTAGAATATCTTGGAATACTTGATCCGAGTGAGAGAACGATTCCAAATCAATATCAAAGCCTGCATCAAACTTCATCACTGCAAGGTTTGCTGGAGAGACGACCATTGCTCTGCAAAGAAGAAAACAAGAGATCAAGTGCAAGAGAACTAGAAAGCGTGGGATGGAGTTCGATAAAATCCTAATTATAGGTTTTCATAAGATGAAGCAGCTAACTCTGTCCTATGAAAAAGAAAAGCTTCGAACTCAGGTCGACGAAAAAATTCCATAAGGAAATAAAAGCGTCGATCTCAGTTTGTAGAGGGGGAAAAAAGTTCGTCGTTCTCAGTTCGACGAAATATTTTATGAAGCAACATCGTTGATCTCCGTTTGACGAAAACGACTTCACAAAGAGATTTCTTTGATCTCCGTTCGACAAAAAATCTCAAGAAGAGTTCACAGATCGTCGATCTCCGTTCGAAGAAGGGTGACCAATTCTTCGACCTCAGGCAGAAATCAAATTAAACTTTCTCCATTAATCATACCTAGCTGATTCAAAAAGAACAGATGTTTATTTTCATCCAATGGTTTGGTGAAGATGTTTGCTCTTTGTAAATCAGTAGAGATAAAGACAAGATTAATTTTATTTTTGTCCACACAATCTCTAATGAAATAATGTCTAACTTCTATATGCTTGGTCCTACTATGCAAGCACTGGATTTTGTGCAATAGAAATAGCACTGGTATTATCACATAATATAGTTAAATTATTTTAGTTGAGACCATAATCCAGGAGCTGATTTTGAATCCACAATATCTGTGAGCAACAACTACTAGCTGCTATATACTCAGCTTCTGTAGTTGATGTTAACACAGATGTTTGTTTTTTGCAAAACCAGGACACAAGCCTATCACCAAGGAACTGGCATGTTCCTGATATGTTTTTCCTATCAACTCTACATCCAGCAAAGTCAGCATCTGAGAATCCAGTTAATTCAAGTTCTGACTCAGTTGGATAACAGAGTCTTAGATTTGGACAACCCTTTATATATCTCAAATTTTTTTTAAGTAAAATAAGATGAGATTCTTTAGGGTTCACTTAGAACCTAGCACAAAGACATGTAGCAAACATTATATCTGACCTACTAGCTGTGAGATACAACAAGGACCCAATAATAGCCCTATATGTTTTCTGATCAACTGGCTTGCCCTGTTAATTAGAATCAATCACAGCATTGGAAGTCATGAGTGTTTTCATAGCTGAGGCATCAGACATCCCAAATCTCTTAATTAGCTCCTTAGCATATTTGGATTGGGAGATGAAAATGCCATCAGGGGATTGCTTCACTTGAAGACCAAGGAAGTAGGAAAGCTCACCCATACTACTCATTTCAAACTTGGAATGCATCAGGTCAGAAAACCTTTTGCATAGTTTGGAATCAGTAGAGACAAATATAATGTCATCTACATATATTTATACTAGCAAAATTTTATTTTTATGATTCCTAATAACTAAAGTCCTATCTACAATACCCCTAGTGAACTTATGCTCTAAAAGAAAGCTAGCTAGGGTCTCATACCAAGCTCTTGGAGCTTGCTTTAAACCATAGAGAGCTTTATGCAACTTAAAAATAAACGAGGGATGAGTTGAAGAGATAAAACCTGGTGGTTGCTCCACATAGACTTCCTCTTGAGTTCACCATTAAGGAATGCACTTTTGACATCCATTTGATAGACTTTGAATTTCTTGTATGCTACATATGCAAGAAATATTCTGATAGCCTCCAGCCTTGCAATAGGGGGAAAGGTCTGGTCATAATCAATTCCTTCCTCCTGTGAATAGCCTTGAGCTACCAATCTTGCTTTGTCCCTTACAATTGATCCTTGAGCATCCAACTTGTTCCTAAAAACACATTTAGTTCCAATGACTGGGTAGTCTTTAGGTCTTATAACTAAATCCTAAACTCTATATCTCTCAAATTGATTGAGCTCCTCTTACATCAATAGCTTGGGGAATTAATTCCTCTTATGGAATTATGTTAGCTGTTGTTGGTTCAAATAATTTCTTCTTCACTCTCTTCATCAATCTGTGGAGAAGGATGCAATGTAACCTCTTGGGTGAGGTTTAAGTCATTCAATTTCTCACACAGAAGGGGTTCCTGTAATGTATCTTTGGTAGAAGAATCATTCTCCTTGTAACACATATTAGCTTCATCAAAAGTTATATGTACAGACTCTTCCATTTTTAGGGTTGATTTGTTAAATATCTTATAAGCCTTGCTGACTTGGGAATATCCAAGAAAAATTCCCTCTACAACTTTGGATTCAAACTTTCTAAGATGTTTCTTGTTATTATTCTGAATATAACATCTACAACCAAATATTCTAAAATAATTTATTTTAGATTGCTTCCCTTTAAGCAATTCATAGGGAGTCTTACCCTTAAGTTTATGTATTAAACTTCTATTCAAAACATAATTTGCTGTGCTTACAGCCTGTGCCAAAAAGGATATGGGCAAGTAAGCATCTACAAGCAATGTTTCTGCAACTTCAATAAGGGTTCTATTTTCCTTTCTGCTACCCCATTTTGTTGAGGAGTTCTAGGAGCAGAGAAGCAATGCATGATACCTTACTTCTCACAGAATTCTTGTATAAGAAGAGATTCAAACTCAGTACTATGATCACTTCTGATCAATGCAGCTGGAGTAGAGTACTCAATCTTTATGCTCCTAAGAAAGTCTTTAAGAACTTTAAAGTTATCTGACTTGTTTCTCGGAAAGAACACCCAAGTGAATCTAGAGAAGTCATCTACAATAATTAGAGTGTAAGATTTCCCTCCCAAACTTTGTACAGTAAAGGGTCCAAAAAGATCCATGTGTAGCAAATACAAGATTCTGGGTGAATCACTCTTATTAATTGATTTAAAATTATTTTTAGTTTGCTTGCCTAATTGACAAGCTCTGTAGAGTCCTTCCTTCTTGTAGGGGCCAAAAGGTAGTCCTCTAACTAGGTTGTCCTTAGATAATTTAGCTATTGTCCTAAGGTTTACATGTCCTAATCTCTTATGTCATGAATCATTAGTATTACTAATCTGATTAAATAAACAAATTTTTGAAATAGTAGACTTAAAATTTATTACATTTATGTTGTCTTCTCTAAGTCCATTTAAAATAATTTTGTTATTATCAGAAGTAATAATACAAAAAAATTGATTAAATGATACCTGATAACCTTCATCACATAATTGCCTTATGGATATCAGGTTATGCTTGAGACCACTCACATAGGATACCTTCCTGAAGGTGACAACTCCAACTTTGACATTCCCATATCCTTTTGCTTGACTACAGTTGGAGTCTCCAAAGATCATCTTTGGTCCAAGCTTTGACTTGTAATCAGTTAGATTTCCCTTACTGTCTGTCATATGTTTTGAACACCCACTATCCAAGTACCACTGTTGCTCTATGGTAGGATAGTCCATCACTTGCATGAAAATAGATTAGGTGTTCTTGACCCAGGTAACCTTGGGTCCTTAATTCTTCTCAAATTTATAACTAGAAATGAAAAAGAATTCTGGTTGGTCTTTATATCCTAAGGGGTGAAATCTTCTAGGTGGAATTATCCACTAGGTAAAGGGATTAATAAAAGATCTAGGTTGATTAAAATTTCTAAAGAATTTAGGTTTCTGTTATAATTTTTTGGGTTCGACGAATTGTAGTAAGTTCGCCGATCTGCGTTCGACGAATAGGGACGAATTTGTCGAACTCCGCTCAGAGAATGAAAATATTCATTTTTTGCGCCCCAATTTCGTCGATTGTGGTTCGACGAACCATATTGATTTCGTCAATCGCAGTTAGAAGAATAGTTAAATAAAAAAAATCTGCGTTCAGGGTTCGTCGATCTGAGTTCGACGAACCATATACATTTTGTCGATCTTGGTTCGAGGAAAAATGTTGAACATTATTTTTATTGAAATTTTTGTTTTTATTTTTCCTTTGTTTAGGTTTTTGAAACTCTTCAATTTTTGGTTGTTATCTTCTATTTTTTCTTTGCCTTTTTCAAATATGAATTTAATAAGGGTAGAAAGAATGTTTTTCTTAAGAAGAGGAGGCTGACTTGATAAAGCTCCCATCCCAGTTTGCCATTAAGCTTGACATTGACTGTGCTTGTGATATTCATCAATTTGATGCTTCTCCCATTAAGGTATTCTTCAAATTCTTTAGCCTCATTTAATTTAGTTTTTAATGAAATAATTTGTTCAGAAGCTAAGTCTAATTCATCTTTCAGTTTGATGTTTTCAGAAAAAAGATTGTCATATTCAATTTGTTTTTCTTTGAGAAGTTTGATTTCCTTCTCAGATTTAATTAAATCATTACATAAGAGTTTGAATTCAATTTTAAATTGACTAGAAGTGAAATCAAAAGAAGCTATTCCCTGGTCCTCTTCTTATTTAGATTTTGCTGCTGATTCTTCAGCTTCTGAGTGGCTGCATGATGCATCAATTGCCATCAAGCAGATCTCTCTGGTTTTTTCTTCTTCATCATCCTCATTAGAACTAGATGAAGTTTCTTCTTCTGAATCACTCCAGGTCTCAGCCACAAATCTCTTCTCCTTCTTATTCTTGAATTTGTTGGAGGAGGGCTTGCTTGAGTGCTTCTTAGACTCTTTCTCTTTTCTTTTGTCCTTCTTTTGAGCCTCTGGACATTCTGGGAGAATGTGTCCTGGCTTCCTGCATCCATAACAAATAATTTCCTTAGTAGGAGTCTTGTCATACCTTTGCTTGTCCTCATTTCTGGTTGACCTTCTTCTGAAGTCCTTCTTAGCCATTTTGTATAATCTTTTAGCTAATAGACTCATTAGCTCTTCATTGGCAAGTAGTGCTTCTCATTCCTCAGATGCCTTGAAGGCAATACTTTGATCCTTCCTTCCTGGGGTAGAAGTCTTTTGTTTAGCTGCTTCCCTAGTTTTGATAAGTTGCACATAAGACTTGAGCTTGCCTAATAATGACTCAGTAGACATCTTATTTAGGCTTCTGGCCTCCTTGATTGGCCAGATCCTAGAATCCCATGTGTTGGGGAAGTACATAAGATTATTATCATTAATTTTTGTTAATGAGACATTCTTGTCCAAGTTATTCAGCTCATTGATAATCATGCTGAGTCCGTTGTACATATCTACAACTGACTCTGACTCTTCCTTCTTGAAATTCTCATATTTTGAAATGAGAAGGCATCTCCTATCTTTCCTTTCATCAGCAGATCCTGCTACCATTTGGTTGAGGGAATCCTAAATGGCTTTTGCTGATGTGCATTCAGCCACTTTTTGGAATGTCATCAGGCATAGTTTGAGCAAAAATTTTCATGGATTTGGCATAAGCTATCTTCAACTTATTCTGAGCTTTTGTCCACTCAGGTGGTGGGACTGCACTTGTGCTTGTTGCTGCAGTTGAAGTAGGGGGACCTGTCAAAATAGAATTGTATGTATTCATCAATTGAATTCATATAGAGCCTAATCCTTGCCTTCCAGAGTGCAAACTTATTCAGATTGCATACTGGAGGTCTTGTGCTTGAATACTCCTTATTTTGTGTCATGATATAAAAAGATACTAGAGTAAATGGGATCTATCAAAGATCTTTTAGTTAAGGTATTAGCCTGTGAAACCAAATAACCTTACCCTTTGATACTAATTGAAAGTGAGGGATAGATCTTATCTTTACTTTAGAGGGAGGGGGCGGGGGGTGAATAGAGTATTAAAAATTTCTTAACTTATTTTTATAACGGATTAAAATAGGTGATATATATAAGTAGAGAAGTATCACAGCACAGAAAATAATAAATAAAGCAATTAGACGACACAAAGATTTTATAGTGGTACCCCTAAAACTTGGGTACATACACTCTTATACCACCATGTTAGGAATCCACTACAGGTTTTTAATTAGGTGCCCTTCCATCACAGGTTTTTGCTCAGGTGCCCTGTCACCACAAGATCTATTTTCAAGGGAGATCTAACAACCCTTTGAGCTTTTGACCAAGTGCTCAAAAACCAAACTAAGTCTTTTGATCAGGAAACTTAACAATAAAAAAGGTTAACTTTTGAAGGGAGTTAAAACCCTATACATAGGAAATGGAAAAGTAAAAAGAAGTTTGATATTGTCTTCTCTTTCTCAATGTTCTGAGAAGACTACTAGATTGCTGTTGTTGTCAAAGCTCCCCCTGAGATGTAGAATAGTTCAGGATAATGGAAGCTTTGCTCAGGGTGTAGACCTTCAGATTTCTTGTTGATCTTCAGGAAGCTTTTAGACAGATGTTGATGGATTGTCTCTTGAAAGCCCTGAAGCAAGAACTGATGAAGAACTTGAGTTGTATGAGAGCTATTCTTCTTTCAGTTTTCTGTAATTATTCTTTTTGTCACAGCTAACTAACTTTCTCCTATCTTGAAAATAATCCTTATAGATTCCTTGCAGATTTTAGCCTTTGAATTTTAAATTCCTTTCTTTGACTGACTGCAGAAATTCTAGGTGTTGAACTGCTAGAATTTGTCTTTAATGAGTTTTCCTAACTATCCCAATAAAATAAGCCAAGTAATAACTCTGTGAAGAGCATAATTAATGCTGCCATGGAACGGCTATATTCATCAGAATATTATGCATTAATTATCAGAGCATTACAAACATATTATAATATAATTTGAAATTCATCTGCCTCAGTCGGACTGAGATCCAAATTCGTCGAACTGAAGCCTCTCCTTCGTCGAGCTGAGCGTCAAGATCATTGACCAGAAAATTAACTTGCCAAACTGAGTTCAAAATTCGTCGAACAGAGATAGTCTTTCGTCGAGCTAAACTACTGAGGTGAGATCAGAGTTTATCGATCTCAGCCAGGCTTTCGTCGAACTCAACTCAGAGATGAAACCTGAGTTTGTCGATTTGAGATCAACGAAAGTCGAGATCTGTTCAGCTAATGTTCGAACGACTTTTCTATCTCTTAGAAAACTGCTTTTCTCTTAAGGTCTTCTGTCTCTAAGTCTTCTGAAGGTGAGAACCAAACAATTTAGGTTTTTGATTGACCTTGACCTTGATAAAAACCTATGACCCTAGACTATACATGTTGGGTCATCTAATAATCCTAATAGTGAACCTAGCCCAAATCAACCCTAAACATAGGCGGGGTTCCAACATCCACGGTTGCTGAACACTAGGATTCATAGGTCCTTTGAGCAGGGAGATGTTGAATGGGTGAGGGGCCCCTGAGATGACTGCTTTGGAGGTTGGCCCATTAAGGGAGGGCGAGAGCATTATTGCAATCTGCCTTGGCCTTAGTGAGCAATTTTGTACAATTCGAAGGACGTAGGGGCGTTCCGTTATTTGAATAGGAGATAACTTGAAAGATGGAGATGATGCTAACGCCGAGGGAATAATTGATTGTATATGTGTCATGTGTACACTTTGTCTCTTTTGTTAGAATTCTTCCATTGCTGGCGTGAGTGCGACTTAACCCCACAACTTACATTCACTTGCGATATATCTCCTATGGCGTCACAGAGTTTTTCTCTAATTTATACTTGGGTGGACCATTGATTCGTAAGTGTTTTGCCTTTTGTGCCCCCAATGCTCGAATGAGTGCATTTGTCGTGGCGTGTTGGTCTTGCGATTACCATAGGGTATGAGGGTTTGGACTTAACCCTGTTGGAGCATGCGTTTCACATCTCTTGGTTTGAGAATAACAAATACAGTGGTGTATTTGATCTAGTCTTTTGTGTGTTTATAGTGTGTAAGTTAAGCAAGTACAAGCGTGGATTGAAATAGGAGACAAGCCCTCGGTGGTGGGCAAGACTCAAGGGTGTGTACACTTTAGAATCAACAAAAAAATGTGTATTGATTTCTGAAATTCAAATGACCATAACTTTCAATCTAGGAAGAGTTACAGAACGATCCACACCATTTTGGAAAGAGGACGATGTCATCTACAATCTTGAAAAGGTTTGGATAGAAAACGTGAAGAGGAGCTATATATCACCGGCAATAGCGAAAATGACGTCAGCCTGATGACAATCATGTACTGCACGATCCAAGCTATGACGCGCATATCCAGCTGACGCCAATGATATCTAGATATTGTCCGACGATAGCACACGAATAAATCAGACACGATCCCATGATCTCCATGCCATTTATTGTAACATCCTGTTTCACGCTAGGCCCCTCGCACGTGTTTTGAGTCAAGAGAATTGACTCAGGCTCGGGAAGCGTCGAGTGAGTCGACTGGACTCGAAGAATAGAACAGATGTTACTCAGAATATTTTTTGGACTCAAGGCGTTGAGTGCGTTGAGTGCACTCGATGCCATTCAACAAATAAGTTAAGGCATTGAGTGGACTCAACACCACTCAACGTCATTCGACGAAAAAGCTGAGGCGTCGAGTGGACTCGATACCACTCAACGCCATTTGACGAAAAAGCTGAGACGTTGAGTGTACTCAACACCACTCAATGCCATTCGAAAGATTAAGCTAAGGCGTTGAGTGGACTCAACACCACAAAATGTATTTTACTTAGAATAGTTTTGAAGTTGCGACGTTGAGTGAAGTCAAAGCGGTATTGAGTGGACTTGACACCACTCAACGCCATTCGATGAATTAAGTTGCGGCGTTGAGTGAAGTCAAAGTGGCATTGAGTGGACTCAACGCCACTCAACGCTTTTTACTTAGAATTGTTCTGAGGCCTGTAGGCATCAAGTGTGTTGAGTGCACTCAACGATTCGTCGAGTGAAGGTTTGCATACTCGATGATTTTTTGACTTGGCTATTCTTGAGGCCTGAAGGCATCGAGTGCGTTAAATGCACTTGACGCCACTCGACGATTCGTCGAGTAAAGGAGTTACACTCGAAGATTTTAACTTAGAAGTGTTATACTTATATAAGGCGTTGAGTGATCACAACGAATCTTGACGATTCGTCAAGTGGGTATGCTATACACGGCGAATTTGACTTGGCATATTTTCAACCCATTGTTTCTGACTCCTGTACACGGTATGAACCAGATTTCGGGATTGGCGCTAAGCAACCTAAATTGATGAATCTTTTCAAAAGGACATAATTAATATAATAATGGGCGGTCCAGTAACACGGTGACACGTGGCAAGCGGTTCAACCCTAATTTCTCATTATAAAAGAAGACTTAAGGGAAAACCTAGCCGTCGCTTCGCCATTTTTGTCGATTCATTACCGTGCTGAAATCGTCGGAGGAGAAGAGTTGTCAGAGGCGATTTCTGGATGAAAACCTTTCCTTCTCTTCTTCCGTGAAGAACAACACCAACGTAAAAGAAGATGTCGCTAAGGAGAGTGATGAGATCCATGGCCGGAACTGCCGGAAATGAGGTGAGCTTCCTACCCTCTCCCTTGGTGATAGATATGTATTTACTTTCTAGGAGAGATGTCGACTCAAAAGAGTTTGACTTGTGAGATGAAGATCTCCTAGGTAGAGACCATGTTAGGGCTTGTGCCCTAAATATTTGATGTCTTCAACCTCTCCTCCCTTCTTTGTTAAGATGGTGGACTTGGTTTCGTGAAGAGAAATGGTCTAATGAGAGTGAATAAGGGAGGAGGAAGTTCTGCATAGAGCTTTGATTAAATGTCTAAAGGAAGAAGATGAACCGATGTCATTCATCTTGCTTTAAGATGTGTGCAAAAATCTATTTTTTGTGCGCAGTGAACTTCAAGGCCATTTTCAGGTTGATTTAGAAGAGTAGAGGTGGATGGTAATATCATCAAAATGTGATGGTGTGGGTGATTAAGGAGGTGATCGTGTATCCTCAAGAATATGGATTGGTGATTATTGTGGAGATGGTGGTTGAGATGGTGAAACAGGAGGGATAGAGGTAGAAGGTGTGTCAGTAATGATTATGGATGATATATGAGCAGGAAAGGGAGGAGTAGGCGCTTCTTCAGGGGTTTGGAGAGTGGCTGTTTCAGCCCTGGTGTCCTCTGAAGCTAACTTGGAAGAGGAAGCCCTGGAGGGCTTTGGGATAACCCTCTCCCATATGTAAAAAAGGGCAGAAGTAAGCCTCTTAGGGGCATTTATAAAAATGGTCTAGGAGACCAACAGTTCTGGAACCTTTGCTTGGAGGTAGATTTCCAGAACTCTACCCAAGCTCACATCTTTCTTACTGATTTTCTTTTTGATCAAATCAAATATAATGCTACCCCAGTCCACTGATTTCTTGTTCACCAAGGCACTCATCAAATTAAACTGATGCCTGGTAATATGGTTATTGGCAAAATGCTTGCCCAAGATGACCTTTCCAACCACATCTGCTAGAAACTTGTATTCAACTGACAAGTTCTTCTTCAGCAGTTTATTAGGGTTTCCTTTGGAGTGACCCATTACCACTAGCATATCATCAAACTCATTGCTAGTTAACTCAAAAGCATCTTCCCCATTCATAAAAAAAACCTCTGTTAAAGTATTAGGGGTAAGAAGAACCTGATGACCCGAAATCGATCCAGTAATGATGGTTTGTTCTAGAGAGGTTGCCGTGAAAACCCATTCCTTAATCTCGGTCACTGGTAGTTTTATCCTTGTTGCCATGAAGAACTACTGATTCGGACCTTCAAACAGTTTTAGAATATCTTGGAATACTTGATCCGAGTGAGAGAACGATTCCAAATCAATATCAAAGCCTGCATCAAACTTCATCACTGCAAGGTTTGCTGGAGAGACGACCATTGCTCTGCAAAGAAGAAAACAAGAGATCAAGTGCAAGAGAACTAGAAAGCGCGGGATGGAGTTCGATAAAATCCTAATTATAGGTTTTCATAAGATGAAGCAGCTAACTCTGTCCTATGAAAAAGAAAAGCTTCGAACTCAGGTCGACGAAAAAATTCCATAAGGAAATAAAAGCGTCGATCTCAGTTTGTAGAGGGGGAAAAAAGTTCGTCGTTCTCAGTTCGACGAAATATTTTATGAAGCAACATCGTTGATCTCCATTTGATGAAAACGACTTCACAAAGAGATTTCTTCGATCTCCGTTCGACAAAAAATCTCAAGAAGAGTTCACAGATCGTCGATCTCCGTTCGAAGAAGGGTGACCAATTCTTCGACCTCAGGCAGAAATCAAATTAAACTTTCTCCATTAATCATACCTAGCTGATTCAAAAAGAACAGATGTTTATTTTCATCCAATGGTTTGGTGAAGATGTTTGCTCTTTGTAAATCAGTAGAGATAAAGACAAGATTAATTTTATTTTTGTCCACACAATCTCTAATGAAATAATGTCTAACTTCTATATGCTTGATCCTACTATGCAGCACTGGATTTTGTGCAATAGAAATAGCACTGGTATTATCACATAATATAGTTAAATTATTTTAGTTGAGACCATAATACAGGAGCTGATTTTGAATCCACAATATCTGTGAGCAACAACTACCAGCTGCTATATACTCAGCTTCTGTAGTTGATGTTGACACAGATGTTTGTTTTTTGCAAAACCAGGACACAAGCCTATCACCAAGGAACTGGCATGTTCCTGATATGTTTTTCCTATCAACTCTACATCCAGCAAAGTCAGCATCTGAGAATCCAGTTAATTCAAGTTCTGACTCAGTTGGATAACAGAGTCTTAGATTTGGACAACCCTTTATATATCTCAAATTTTTTTTAAGTAAAATAAGATGAGATTCTTTAGGGTTCACTTAGAACCTAGCACAAAGACATGTAGCAAACATTATATCTGGCCTACTAGCTGTGAGATACAACAAGGACCCAATAATAGCCCTATATGTTTTCTGATCAACTGGCTTGCCCTGTTCATTAGAATCAATCACAGCATTGGAAGTCATGAGTGTTTTCATAGCTGAGGCATCAGACATCCCAAATCTCTTAATTAGCTCCTTAGCATATTTGGATTGGGAGATGAAAATGCCATCAGGGGATTGCTTCACTTGAAGACCAAGGAAGTAGGAAAGCTCACCCATACTACTTATTTCAAACTTGGAATGCATCAGGTCAGAAAACCTTTTGCATAGTTTGGAATCAGTAGAGACAAATATAATGTCATCTACATATATTTATACTAGCAAAATTTTATTTTTATGATTCCTAATAAATAAAGTCCTATCTACAATGCCCCTAGTGAACTTATGCTCTAAAAGAAAGCTAGCTAGGGTCTCATACCAAGCTCTTGGAGCTTGCTTTAAACCATAAAGAGCTTTATGCAACTTAAAAATAAACGAGGGATGAGTTGAAGAGATAAAACCTGGTGGTTACTCCACATAGACTTCCTCTTTGAGTTCACCATTAAGGAATGCACTTTTGACATCCATTTGATAGACTTTGAATTTCTTGTATGCTACATATGCAAGAAATATTCTGATAGCCTCCAGCCTTGCAATAGGGGGAAAGGTCTGGTCATAATCAATTCCTTCCTCCTGTGAATAGCCTTGAGCTACCAATCTTGCTTTGTCCCTTACAATTGATCCTTGAGCATCCAACTTGTTCCTAAAAACACATTTAGTTCCAATGACTGGGTAGTCTTTAGGTCTTATAACTAAATCCCAAACTCTACATCTCTCAAATTGATTGAGCTCCTCTTGCATTGCAATAATCTAGTGGGGATCTTGCTCTGCATCCTTTATGGATTGAGGTTCAATCTGATATATAAAGCAAGCATGCATCAAATCTTGGTTGAGTTGATGCCTTGTTTGCACACCAACTGATATGTCTCCAATCACTTGAGATATAGGATGATCTCTAAGTGTGACAAGATTAGTAGGAGGAGTTGGTTCATCAATAGCTTGGGGAATTAATTCCTCTTATGGAATTATGTTAGCTGTTGTTGGTTTAAATAATTTCTTCTTCACTCTCTTCATCAATCTGTGGAGAAGGATGCAATGTAACCTCTTGGGTGAGGTTTAAGTCATTCAATTTCTCACACAGAAGGGGTTCCTGTAATGTATCTTTGGTAGAAGAATCATTCTCCTTGTAACAAATATTAGCTTCATCAAAAGTTATATGTACAGACTCTTCCATTTTTAGGGTTGATTTGTTAAATATCTTATAAGCCTTACTGACTTGGGAATATCCAAGAAAAATTCCCTCTACAACTTTGGATTCAAACTTTCTAAGATGTTTCTTGTTATTATTCTGAATATAACATCTACAACCAAATATTCTAAAATAATCTATTTTAGATTGCTTCCCTTTAAGCAATTCATAGGGAGTCTTACCCTTAAGTTTATGTATTAAACTTCTATTCAAAACATAATTTGCTGTGCTTACAGCCTGTGCCAAAAAGGATATGGGCAAGTAAGCATCTACAAGCAATGTTTCTGCAACTTCAATAAGGGTTCTATTTTCCTTTCTGCTACCCCATTTTGTTGAGTAGTTCTAGGAGCAGAGAAGCAATGCATGATACCTTACTTCTCACAGAATTCTTGTATAAGAAGAGATTCAAACTCAGTACTATGATCACTTCTGATCAATGCAGCTGGAGTAGAGTACTCAATCTTTATGCTCCTAAGAAAGTCTTTAAGAACTTTAAAGTTATCTGACTTGTTTCTCGGAAAGAACACCCAAGTGAATCTAGAGAAGTCATCTACAATAATTAGAGTGTAAGATTTCCCTCCCAAACTTTGTATAGTAAAGGGTCCAAAAAGATCCATGTGTAGCAAATACAAGATTCTGGGTGAATCACTCTTATTAATTGATTTAAAATTATTTTTAGTTTGCTTGCCTAATTGACAAGCTCTGTAGAGTCCTTCCTTCTTGTAGGGGCCAAAAGGTAGTCCTCTAACAAGGTTGTCCTTAGATAATTTAGCTATTGTCCTAAGGTTTACATGTCCTAATCTCTTATGTCATGAATCATTAGTATTACTAATCTGATTAAATAAACAAAATTTTGAAATAGTAGACTTAAAATTTATTACATTTATGTTGTCTTCTCTAAGTCCATTTAAAATAATTTTGTTATTATCAGAAGTAATAATACAACAAGATTGATTAAATGATACCTGATAACCTTCATCACATAATTGCCTTATGGATATCAGGTTATGCTTGAGACCACTCACATAGGATACCTTCCTGAAGGTGACAACTCCAACTTTGACATTCCCATATCCTTTTGCTTGACTACAGTTGGAGTCTCCAAAGATCATCTTTGGTCCAAGCTTTGACTTGTAATCAGTTAGATTTCCCTTGCTGTCTGTCATATGTTTTGAACACCCACTATCCAAGTACCACTGTTGCTCTATGGTAGGATAGCCCAACACTTGCATGAAAATAGATTAGGTGTTCTTGACCCAGGTAACCTTGGGTCCTTGATTCTTCTCAAATTTATAACTAGAAATGAAAAAGAATTCTGGTTGGTCTTTATATCCTAAGGGGTGAAATCTTCTAGGTGGAATTATCCACTAGGTAAAGGGATTAATAAAAGATCTAGGTTGATTAAAATTTCTAAAGAATTTAGGTTTCTGTTATAATTTTTTGGGTTCGACGAATTGTAGTAAGTTCGCCGATCTGCGTTCGACGAATAGGGACGAATTCCTCGAACTCCGCTCAGAGAATGAAAATATTCATTTTTTGCGCCCCAATTTCATCGATTGTGGTTCGACGAACCATATTGATTTCGTCAATCGCAGTTAGAAGAATAGTTAAATAAAAAAAATCTGCGTTCAGGGTTCGTCGATCTGAGTTCGACGAACCATATACATTTTGTCGATCTTGGTTCGAGGAAAAATGTTGAACATTATTTTTATTGAAATTTTTGTTTTTATTTTTCCTTTGTTTAGGTTTTTGAAACTCTTCAATTTTTGGTTGTTATCTTCTATTTTTTCTTTGCCTTTTTCAAATATGAATTTAATAAGGGTAGAAAGAATGTTTTTCTTAAGAAGAGGAGACTGACTTGATAAAGCTCCCATCCCAGTTTGCCATTAAGCTTGACATTGACTGTGCTTGTGATATTCATCAATTTGATGCTTCTCCCATTAAGGTATTCTTCAAATTCTTTAGCCTCATTTAATTTAGTTTTTAATGAAATAATTTGTTCAGAAGCTAAGTCTAATTCATCTTTCAGTTTGATGTTTTCAGAAAAAAGATTGTCATATTCAATTTGTTTTTCTTTGAGAAGTTTGATTTCCTTCTCAGATTTAATTAAATCATTACATAAGAGTTTGAATTCAATTTTAAATTGACTAGAAGTGAAATCAAAAGAAGCTATTCCCTGGTCCTCTTCTTATTTAGATTTTGCTGCTGATTCTTCAGCTTCTGAGTGGCTGCATGATGCATCAATTGCCATCAAGCAGATCTCTCTGGTTTTTTCTTCTTCATCATCCTCATTAGAACTAGATGAAGGTTCTTTTCTGAATCACTCCAGGTCTCAGCCACAAATCTCTTCTCCTTCTTATTCTTGAATTTGTTGGAGGAGGGCTTGCTTGAGTGCTTCTTAGACTCTTTCTCTTTTCTTTTGTCCTTCTTTTGAGCCTTTGGACATTCTGGGAGAATGTGTCCTGGCTTCCTACATCCATAACAAACAATTTCCTTAGTAGGAGTCTTGTCATACCTTTGCTTGTCCTCATTTCTGGTTGACCTTCTTCTGAAGTCCTTCTTAGCCATTTTGTATAATCTTTTAGCTAATAGACTCATTAGCTCTTCATTGGCAAGTAGTGCTTCTCATTCCTCAGATGCCTTGAAGGCAATACTTTGATCCTTCCTTCCTAGGGTAGAAGTCTTTTGTTTAGCTGCTTCCCTAGTTTTGATAAGTTTCACATAAGACTTGAGCTTGCCTAATAATGACTCAGTAGACATCTCATTTAGGCTTCTGGCCTCCTTGATTGGCCAGATCCTAGAATCCCATGTGTTGGGGAAGTACATAAGATTATTATCATTAATTTTTGTTAATGAGACGTTCTTGTCCAAGTTATTAGCTCATTGATAATCATGCTGAGTCTGTTGTACATATCTACAACTGACTCTGACTCTTCCTTCTTGAAATTCTCATATTTTGAAATGAGAAGGCATCTCCTATCTTTCCTTTCATCAGCAGATCCTGCTACCATTTGGTTGAGGGAATCCTAAATGGCTTTTGCTGATGTGCATTCAGCCACTTTTTGGAATGTCATCAGACATAGTTTGAGTAAAAATTTTCATGGATTTGGCATAAGCTATCTTCAACTTATTCTGAGCTTTTGTCCACTCAGGTGGTGGGACTGCACTTGTGCTTGTTGTTGCAGTTGAAGTAGGGGGACCTGTCAAAATAGAATTGTATGTATTCATCAATAGAATTCATATAGAGCCTAATCCTTGCCTTCCAGAGTGCAAACTTATTCAGATTGCATACTGGAGGTCTTGTGCTTGAATACTCCTTATTTTGTGTCATGATATAAAAAGATACTAGAGTAAATGGGATCTATCAAAGATCTTTTAGTTAAGGTATTAGCCTGTGAAACCAAATAACCTTACCCTTTGATACTAATTGAAAGTGAGGGATAGATCTTATCTTTACTCTAGAGGGAGGGGGCGGGGGGTGAATAGAGTATTAAAAATTTCTTAACTTATTTTTATAACGGATTAAAATAGGTGATATATATAAGCAGGGAAGTATCACAGCACAGAAAATAATAAATAAAGCAACTAGACGACACAAAGATTTTATAGTGGTACCCCTAAAACTTGGGTACATACACTCTTATACCACCATGTTAGGAATCCACTACAGGTTTTTAATTAGGTGCCCTTCCATCACAGGTTTTTGCTCAGGTGCCCTGTCACCACAAGATCTATTTTCAAGGGAGATCTAACAACCCTTTGAGCTTTTGACCGAGTGCTCAAAAACCAAACTAAGTCTTTTGATCAGGAAACTTAACAATAAAAAAGGTTAACTTTTGAAGGGAGTTAAAACCCTATACATAGGAAATGGAAAAGTAAAAAGAAGTTTGATATTGTCTTCTCTTTCTCAATGTTCTGAGAAGACTACTAGATTGCTATTGTTGTCAAAGCTCCCCCTGAGATGTAGAATAGTTCAGGATAATGGAAGCTTTGCTCAGGGTGTAGACCTTCAGATTGCTTGTTGATCTTCAGGAAGCTTTTAGACAGATGTTGATGGATTGTCTCTTGAAAGCCCTGAAGCAAGAACTGATGAAGAACTTGAGTTGTATGAGAGCTATTCTTCTTTCAGTTTTCTGTAAATTATTCTTTTTGTCACAGCTAACTAACTTTCTCCTATCTTGAAAATAATCCTTATATATTCCTTGCAGATTTTAGCCTTTGAATTTTAAATTCCTTTCCTTGACTGACTGCAGAAATTCTGGGTGTTGAACTGCTAGAATTTGTCTTTAATGAGTTTTCCTAACTATCCCAATAAAATAAGCCAAGTAATAACTCTATGAAGAGCATAATTAATGCTGCCATGGAACGGCTATATTCATCATAATATTATGCATTAATTATCACAGCATTACAAACATATTATAATATAATTTGAAATTCATCTGCCTCAGTCGGACTGAGATCCAAATTCGTCGAACTGAAGCCTCTCCTTCGTCGAGCTGAGCGTCAAGATCATTGACCAGAAAATTAACTTGCCAAACTGAGTTCAAAATTCGTCGAACAGAGATAGTCTTTCGTCGAGCTAAACTACTGAGGTGAGATCAGATTTTATCGATCTCAGCCAGGCTTTCGTTGAACTCAACTCAGAGATGAAACCTGAGTTTGTCGATTTGAGATCAACGAAAGTCGAGATCTGTTCAGCTAATGTTCGAACGACTTTTCTATCTCTTAGAAAACTGCTTTTCTCTTAAGGTCTTCTGTCTCTAAGTCTTCTGAAGGTGAGAACCAAACAATTTAGGTTTTTGATTGACCTTGACCTTGATAAAAACCTATGACCCTAGACTATACATGTTGGGTCATCTAATAATCCTAATAGTGAACCTAGCCCAAATCAACCCTAAACATAGGCGGGGTTCCAACATCCACGGTTGCTGAACACTAGGATTCATAGGTCCTTTGAGAAGGGAGATGTTGAATGGGTGAGGGGCCCCTGAGATGACTGCTTTGGAGGTTGGCCCATTAAGGGAGGGCGAGAGCATTATTGCAATCTGCCTTGGCCTTAGTGAGCGATTTTGTACAATTCGAAGGACGTAGGGGCGTTCCGTTATTTGAATAGGAGATAACTTGAAAGATGGAGATGATGCTAACGCCGAGGGAATAATTGATTGTATATGTGTCATGTGTACACTTTGTCTCTTTTGTTAGAATTCTTCCATTGCTGGCGTGGGTGCGACTTAACCCCACAACTTACATTCACTTGCGATATATCTCCTATGGCGTCACAGAGTTTTTCTCTAATTTATACTTGGGTGGCCCATTGATTCGTAAGTGTTTTGCCTTTTGTGCCCCCAATGCTCGAATGAGTGCATTTGTCGTGGCGTGTTGGTCTTGCGATTACCATAGGGTATGAGGGTTTGGACTTAACCCTGTTGGAGCATGCGTTTCACATCTCTTGGTTTGAGAATAACAAATACAGTGGTGTATTTGATCTAGTCTTTTGTGTGTTTATAGTGTGCAAGTTAAGCAAGTACAAGCGTGGATTGAAATAAGAGACAAGCCCTCGGTGGTGGGCATGACTCAAGGGTGTGTACACTTTAGAATCAACAAAAAAATGTGTATTGATTTCTGAAATTCAAATGACCATAACTTTCAATCTAGGAAGAGTTACAGAACGATCCACACCATTTTGGAAAGAGGACGATGTCATCTACAATCTTGAAAAGGTTTGGATAGAAAACGTGAAGAGGAGCTATATATCACCGGCAATAGCGAAAATGACGTCAGCCTGATGGCAGTCATGTACTGCACGATCCAAGCTATGACGCGCACATCCAGCTGATGCCAATGATATCTAGATATTGTCCGACGATAGCACACGAAGAAATCAGACACGATCCCATGATCTCCATGCCATTTGTTGTAACATCTTGTTTCACGCTAGGCCCCTCGCACGTGTTTTGAGTCAAGAGAATTGACTCAGGCTCGGGAAGCGTCGAGTGAGTCGACTGGACTCGAAGAATAGAACAGATGTTACTCAGAATATTTTTTGGACTCAAGGCGTCGAGTGCGTTGAGTGCACTCGATGCCATTCAACAAATAAGTTGAGGCATTGAGTGGACTCAACACCACTCAACGTCATTCGACGAAAAAGCTGAGGCGTCGAGTGGACTCGATACCACTCAACGCCATTTGACGAAAAAGCTGAGACGTTGAGTGTACTCAACACCACTCAATGCCATTCGAAAGATTAAGCTAAGGCGTTGAGTGGACTCAACACCACAAAATGTATTTTACTTAGAATAGTTTTTGGAAGTTGCGACGTTGAGTGAAGTCAAAGCGGCGTTGAGTGGACTTGACACCACTCAACGCCATTCGATGAATTAAGTTGCGGCGTTGAGTGAAGTCAAAGTGGCATTGAGTGGACTCAACGCCACTCAACGCTTTTTACTTAGAATTGTTCTGAGGCCTGTAGGCATCAAGTGTGTTGAGTGCACTCAACGATTCGTCGAGTGAAGGTTTGCATACTCGACGATTTTTTGACTTGGCTATTCTTGAGGCCTGAAGGCATCGAGTGCGTTAAATGCACTTGACGCCACTCGACGATTCGTCGAGTAAAGGAGTTACACTCGAAGATTTTAACTTAGAAGTGTTATACTTATATAAGGCGTTGAGTGATCACAACGAATCTTGACGATTCGTCAAGTGGGTATGCTATACACGGCGAATTTGACTTGGCATATTTTCAACCCATTGTTTCTGACTCCTGTACACAGTATGAACCGGATTTCGGGATTGGCGCTAAGCAACCTAAATTGATGAATCTTTTCAAAAGGACATAATTAATATAATAATGGGCGGTCCAGTAACACGGTGACACGTGGCAAGCGGTTCAACCCTAATTTCTCATTATAAAAGAAGACTTAAGGGAAAACCTAGCCGTCGCTTCGCCATTTTTGTCGATTCGTTACCGTGCTGAAATCGTCGGAGGAGAAGAGTTGTCAGATGCGATTTCTGGATGAAAACCTTTCCTTCTCTTCTTCCGTGAAGAACAACACCAACGTAAAAGAAGATGTCGCTAAGGAGAGTGATGAGATCCATGGCCGGAACTGCCGGAAATGAGGTGAGCTTCCTACCCTCTCCCTTGGTGATAGATATGTATTTACTTTCTAGGAGAGATGTCGACTCAAAAGAGTTTGACTTGTGAGATGAAGATCTCCTAGGTAGAGACCATGTTAGGGCTTGTGCCCTAAATATTTGATGTCTTCAACCTCTCCTCCCTTCTTTGTTAAGATGGTGGACTTGGTTTCGTGAAGAGAAATGGTCTAATGAGAGTGAATAAGGGAGGAGGAAGTTCTGCATATAGCTTTGATTAAATGTCTAAAGGAAGAAGATGAACCGATGTCATTCATCTTGCTTTAAGATGTGTGCAAAAATCTATTTTTTGTGCGCAGTGAACTTCAAGGCCATTTTCGGGTATGATATAGCAAGATCTAGGATTTCGACTAAACACGAAAGTCATAGCCCTTGGAAATACCTTTTCAACGGATGATTACACGTCTTCATACAAGTCTTGTAGACTCAAAAATGTCTAGTCGAAGTTTTTGTACAGTCAAGTCTTAAGTACATGTTGTTCTCAGGTTAGTGTGGATCAGAGTTTGACTTTGATAGAGAGGTCAGTGTAAATTAACATTGAGAATTGTTGAACTTAATTTATGGATATTTGTGATGATCAAGGACTGATGGGATAGATCCTTAAGAAAGTAAATAAGGTTGAAGTTTTGGTAGACTTAGCCTAAACGTAATCATGATGAACAAATGGTTTAATGGAACACGATTGTACAACCGGTTTGAAGGAGTTTGACAAACAAATGGTTTGGGTAAGCTAGTGAATAAATAAATTGATACGTTTGATTGAAATAATGATATTCTTGTGGAAGCCTAATTGATTGTGAATGCTTGACTTTAAGAAGGAATTGAATGAGGTTTATGCACGGCCATGTGATAGGATGATTAATAGAATGTGTATAATAGTCCACTGCTTATAGTTGAGTCTCCCTATGGGTAGCAAGGTGGTATTGGTATGTTGTGTAAGGTTGCTTGCCACCTATGTAAATAAAGAACCCTTATGTGGTATGGAAATGTGGAATGGTTGTAAGTGCGTGTGTGTTTACCGCACTAGAATGATGTGTTGATAAGGGACTCAGTGTGGAGTCCTTACGTGTTATTGTGTACGGGATGTGAATAAATAAAAGGGACTCGAAGTGGAGCCCTTATATATGAAATTGCATGCGGTGCGAGTTGACACGTGGTGTCATAATCCTGGGTTAAGGATAATGTGGCAGGTCTACAGGCTCGCAAGTCGTCACACCGACGGGAGTTGACAGATAGACTTTGGACGGTTTGGTTATGTCCTCGATGCTCATTCCTGAGGCCCTTTCCATGTCAAGTGGATGGTTTGGATGTGTCCTCAGTGCTCATTCTTGAGGCCCTTTTCGTGCCACACCGATAGGACAGTTTGGGTTGTGTTCTTTGTGCACATCTACCCAATACCCCTCTGAGCCATAGTACGCATGTGAGCTCAACTATTGTGTTCTTAGCGTTGAGTCGTATGGAGGCCTAGGCTTTGTAGTGGGGATGCCCTCCTAGTAGTGGAAAGCCCGTTCCACTATCACTGTCTGGCCACGACAGATGACACCTGAGAGGTTAGCTACCTGCTCGAAAAGTGTGAACTACATGTCTGTGTCGACATAGCAATTGTATGTGCGTGCATGTGTGAGTCATCGCATGACATTCATAACATTGCATTGCATTACATACACAAGATCCTTTTTATATAAGTTTGTATGTGCACTCTTATATGATGAGTTACTTTACTATTAAGCCGATCCTTAACATATATGTCTATATGAGCATTCATATAAGTTAAGTTACTTCTTGTTGTATATTCATACTTATACCCTGTTGTTGATAGTAGAACTGCTAGAGTAGAATGTTATACTCACTTGTTTTACATGTTGGATACCCTGAGGTTGATTAGTCTTATACCACCTTCTTGTACTACTGCTAATTTATATATATAATGTACCTTTTTTTCCTTTCTCTGCCCGGTGCCTAAGAGTCATCGAGGGAGCGGATATGATAGCCACTTAGTCTTTATGACTAACGGTTGCTACGTCTTTCTTTTTAGGAGAAAACCCCGCAGCAGCAGGTTATGCAGGAGAGCAGCCAGATCTGGGTGATAGGGCCTGAAGTGACGATATCATCGCTGCCATCAGTGACTGATGTGAGTTTTTGAGAGACTCATTTTGTAGCCTTTTGGCGTGATGTACTCTGATATTATAGAAGCATTGGTTGTTTCTTTTTATTGATGTATTTGAACTATATACTTATACGGATTTTGAATTCTGCTTATATTCTTATGTTGGGTTGGTAATGATGATATTGGTTTCACCGACAGGAAAGGCGTCTTGTGGTACAGGTCGACCTGTGTATTGGCGCTACCGCAAGGCGGCTGTTTTGGGCATAAGACTCCCCTCGACTATGTCTTGTGTTCCAGGGGGGTCTTATAAATGGTATCAGCTTGCAACGATCCTCAAATAAAGAAGTCATTGAACAATGGTGCCACCCCCGTTCGATTTGCCAGTTTGCGAACAAACTGACATAGCAGAAGTAGTAGTGTGCCCATATGTAATCACACTAAGTATGTCCAGTCATGACCCTATGATTAGCCAACCTGACCTTAGGTATGTACCTTTTGTGTAGATCCCAACTAATATAGAGTCAGTAGGGGGCACCACCGCCCCTTCCGTATCCACTCAGTTTCAGCAATCGGAGCTAGGACAGACGCTCGCAGCTATTTTGAACACGTTTAGGGCTAAACAGGATCTGGTGCAACAACAAGACCGAGCTCTAATTGGTTAAGCATGTTCTGGGCTCTTTCTCCACTTCCTATCGAGGGACAGAGTCGGCCGTGTGTACGGAGGAATGGCTCAGCTCAGTGGAAGAATTAATGGCAGGAATCCGATGTCCAGCCAATGTGGCTATGACATTAGCCATGTTAGTATTGGAATCCTATGTCAAGAGGTGGTGGAAGTCCCTCATGGGCTCTACCTTTCAAGGTCGGGTGTACACAGAGATTAGTTTGAGTGAGTTTTCGGAAGCCTTTTTGGAACACATCATCCCTTCTCCCGCTCGGGATGAACTTGAAGAAAGATTCCTATTGTTAAAACAGGGATCCTAGACGGTTACCGAAATTAGCGAGAGTTGTAACATCTCACCAGGTTTGATGACACATACGATTTGAATTACAGGGGTATGCTAAGCGATTCTACAAAGGCTTGCGGGATCCTCTGAGGCAAGCCCTTTTGTTTATCGCAGACACGAGTTTGGTTGAGATCATTGACATGGCAAAAAGGCTAGAGGCAGATCATTTGGGAAATTATAAGAGACTCGCTGAGGATTTGATAGAGGCCGGTCCTAGCTAGAGGAGGAGGAAGGATAACAGAGGAAGAGGAAACAATAGAGGAGGGTGTTGCTTCCGTCAGAATTTTAGGATGGAGCATCCGGCCCCACAACCAACACTACCTCCACCAACACAGATGCATCTGCAACCCAGGGAGCAATATGTGCGATTTTGCTTCCAGTGAAACCAGCTAGGCCACATCTGGCGCTTTTGCCCACAGCTAGGTGGAAATGCTTTCCCTGCCCTTCCTCCGGCAGCTCCATGAGGATGGGGACATATGCGTGGTCAAGGACGAGGACCATGAGGAAGGAATCTCGGACCTACCCGGGATTAGGTGTTTGAACTAGACATAGCGCAGGAGTGGAATCCTCAGAATGTGATTGCCTGTATGTGGTGATTTAATTACTATGTTATAAGCATTTCTCTTTAAATAGTCTAAGATATGCTAAGAGTCTAGCTTGAGTCTATATGATTGGTACCTAGGCACCGTAATGGTTGGTGGGAAACCAGCTTACACTTTATTCGGTACCGGTGCCACACACTCGTTTGTGTTAGTAGATTTCGTTAAATGACCTAGAAGGAGTACAATACTTCACCGGTATTGCTCACAGAGTATGCCTCCCGGATGGATCTGAGAGGACTACATCCGCAAAGTGTGAATTGGTGGTACTTCTTGGAGGAAAGTTCTTTGAAACCCCTGCAACAGTGTTGAGAATGCCAGAATTCGACCTCATTTTGGGCATGACATGGTTAGATTGGCACCGTGCTAGGATTGATTGTGTGGTGAAGCAAATCATGTTGAGGCATGGGGACTCTGAGGTCATCTTTCAAGGTATTAGACTTGCACCTCATATGTTGCTATCTTCAATTCAGACCTTAAAAGCCCATATGAGGGGGGATGAAGTATATATGATATGTTTTGAACTAAAAGAGATGTTAATTGAATTGAAAGACATGCGAATAGTGTGGGATTTCCCCCACATAGAGAGGTGTACATTCAAATTAAGTTAGTACCGGGTGCCAAGCCCATCTCTAGGACCCCTTAAAGAATGGCCCCAAAGGAACTCGTAGAGTTTAAAGTTCAGCTGCAAGAGTTTGTTCGTCCCAGCTCATCACCTTGGGGAGCCCTTGTTCAATTTGTTAAGAAGAAGGACGGAACCTTAAGATTGTGCATAGATTATCGGGAACTCAACTGGCTGACGGTGTGGAACACCTATCCCATACCCCAGATCGATGAGTTATTTGATCAGTTGGTAGGAGCGCACTGGTTTTCCAAATTGGATCTGCGCTCGGGGTACTATCAATTGAGGATATGAGAGGAGGACATTCAAAAAATAGCTTTTATCTCAAGGTACGATTTGTAAGAGTTCACCGTGATGCCATTTGGGCTCACAAATGCCCCTTCTGCGTTCATAAGTTTGATGAACAAAGTGTTTGAGCCATATCTAGATGTCTTCGTCATCGTCTTCATTGATGACATTTTGGTCTATTCAAAGACAAAGGAAGAGCATGTTGAACACTTGACCTTGGTGCTGAAGAAGTTAAAGAAGCATACCTTGTTTACCAAGTTCAGCAAGTGCGAATTTTGGATCGGAGAGGTTGCCTTCTTGGGCCATGTGATCAGTGGCGCTGGACTTGCCGTGGACACGGCCAAGATGCATGTCGTGAAGGAATGGTCACCTTTGAAGTCAGCAGCCGATGTACGGAGTTTCCTTGGACTTGTTTGGTATTATCGCAAGTTTATGAAAGGATTCTCAAAGATATCCCTTTCTCTCACTGCTCTGACAAAGAAAGGTGTGCCATACGAGTGGACACCCCAGTGTGAAGCTGTATTCCAAGAGCCTAAAGATAGATTTACCATGGCACCCTTCCTATCCCTTCCATCTGGGAAGGAAGGATTTCAGTTTACACAAATGCGTCATATCAAGGGATGGGAGTAGTATTGATGTAGCATGGGCACGTGATTGCTTATACTTTGAGGCAACTGAAGAAGCATGAAGTTAATTATCCAGTACATGGTTTAGAGTTGGGAGCAGTGGTGTTCAACTTAAAGGTTTGGAGGCACTATTTATATGGCGCCCACTGCGACATCTTTTCAGATCACAAAAATTGTAAGTATGTTTATACCAAAAAGGAGTTAAACTTGGGACAACGACGGTGGTTAGAATTTTTGTGTGATTACGAGTTTACCTTGAACTACCACCCCGGAAAAGCAAACTCCGTGGCTGATGCGTTGAGCAGAAAGGTACCGGAATCGAGCCCTGAGTATCGATTGATGAGTATGGAATTAGCTCGCATGCTCGAGGAGATTGAGATCAAGTTGGTGTATAAAGATCATTCTAACGAGTATACTGAGTATCTATCTGCTATGAGTATAGTATGTGACATCTGAGATCGTATTTGGGCAGAGCAAGGGAAGGATGTTGTTATGGCCCTTGTAATTAAGTCAATTGAAGATGGAACTACTGAAGAGTACACACTAAAGGACGGCCTCATGCATTTCCATGGCCGACTCTACATTCCCAAGGGCAGGGAAATCTGGGAAGACATATTGAGAGTGACACATTATTCAAAGTATTCAGTGCACTCCGAGATTTCCAAGATGTATAGCGGCTTGCGAATGACCATGTTCTGGCCAGGGATGAAGAGTGCAGTCAAGTATTTTGTTATACACTGTAAGGCTTATCAGAAGGTGAAGGTGGAGTGCAAGAGCCCCGGAGGATTATTACAGTCATTACTCATTCCTGAGTGGAAGTTTGAGGATATCTCAATGGACTTTGTTTACGGGTTGCCTCACTCGCGCTTTGGGAATGATTCAGTCCGGGTGATTGTATATCATCTGAAGAAGGTCGCCAGATTTATCACTATGAAGAAGGAAGCACATGTGGAAGTTTTAGTGTGGCTCTTTGTGGAGTAATTTGTATGGTATCATGGCATACTTAAGACAATAGTCTCTGATCGTGATGATCGCTTTACCTCCAAGGAGTGGAAGGAAGTACAAGCATATCTGGGCTCTCGCCTTACCTTCAACACAGCTTTTCATCCTCAGATGGATGGACAATCTGAGAGAACCATTAGGACAATAGGAGATCTTTTGAGACTGTGTGTATTGGATAGAGGAGAACTGTGGGAAAGGCTCTTACCACTGGTATTTCATACAATAATATTTATCAAGCTAGAATCGGGATGGCTCCCCACGAAGCACTTTATAGGAGAAAGTGTAGAACTCCATTGTCATGGGTGCAGGATGAAGATCCAAAATTTTTGGGGATAGAGTACATTGATGACACTGATGCGCTTGTTAGATTGATACGAGACCGCTTGCTTGAGGCTCAACGTCGGCAGGCAAAGTACTATAATGTGAAGCATTGGATGGTAGAATTCCAAGTGGGTGATAAGGTATTCTTGAAGATCAAGCCAATGCATGGAGTATTGCGAGTGCGTGGTATAAAGAAGCTCAGCCCGAGATATATGGGGCCCTATAATATATTGGAGAGAATAGGCCCTTTGGCCTATCGGTTGGGGCTACCACCAGAGATGGAAAATTTGCACGAAGTATTCCATGTGTCGTCGCTCCGAAAGGCACTACTACGGCCTGACCAACATGTACCCACCCCAGATAGAGTGGTAGAAATAGATAGATCTCTTTGACTAGAGTCGACGCGGATAGTGGACACCAAGATGAGGAGCTTCCGACGAAAAAGTGTACCATTGGTAAAGGTCTAATGGTCAAATCACGGGAAAGAAGAATACACTTGGGAGCCAGTGGACTTTATGCAAAAGCGTTACCCAGAGTTATTTTCCTAAGGTAAGTTTAAAAGTTTATTATATTTTTCGTGCTTCACACCCCCACAGCCTTAGCCTGATTTCAGGGACGAAATCTTTTATTTTGTTTATAGGATTTGTAACATCCTATTTAATGCTAGGCCCCTCGCACGCGTTTTGAGTCAAGAGAATTGACTCAGGCTCAGGAAGCGTCGAGTGAGTCGACTGGACTCGAAGAATAGAGCAGTTTTTACTTAGAATATTTTATGGACTCATGGCGTCGGGTGCGTTGAGTGCACTCAATGCCATTCAACGAGTAAGTTGAGGCATTGTGTGGACTCAACACCACTCAATGCCATTCGATGAATAAGCTGAGGCATTGAGTGGACTCAACACCACTCAACGCCATTCGATGAAAAAGCTGAGGCATTGAGTGGACTCAACACCACTCAACGCTATTCGACAGATTAAGCTGAGGTGTTGAGTGGACTCAACACCACTCAACGTATTTTACTTAGAATAGTTTGTGGAAGTTGTGGCGTTGAGTGAATTCAAATCGGAGTTGAGTGGACTCGACGCCACTCAACGCCATTAGACGAATTAATTTGCGGCGTTGAGTGAAGTCAAAGCGGCGTTGAGTGGACTCAACGCTACTCAATGTTTTTTTACTTAGAATTGTTCTGAGGCCTGTAGGCGTCGAGTGCGTTGAGTGCACTCGACGCCACTTGACGATTCATCGAGTGAAGGTTTACATACTCGACGATTTTTTAACTTGGCCATTCTTGAGGCCTGAAGACGTCGAGTATGTTGAATGCAATCGACGCCACTCGATGATTCGTCGAGTAAAGGAGGTACACTCGACGATTTTAACTTATAAGTTCTGTACTTATGTCAGGCGTTGAGTGATCACGACGAATCTCGACGATTCATCAAGTGGGTATGCTATACACAACGAATTTGACTTGGCATATTTTTGGCCCACTATTTTTTATTCTTGTACGCGGTTTGAACCGGATTTCGGTATTGGTGCTAAGCAACTTAAAATGATGCGTCTTTTCAAAAGGACATATTTAATATAATAATGGGCGGTCTAGTAACACGGTGACACGTGGCAAGCGGTTCAACCCAAATTTCCCATTATAAAAGAAGACTTACCGGAAAACCTAGTCGTCACTTTGGCATTTTTGCCGAGCTGTTACCGCGCTGAAACCGTCGGGGGAGAAGAGTTGCCAGAGGCAATTTCTGGAGGAAAACCTTTCCTTCTCTTCTTCCGTGAAGAACAAAACCAATATAAAAGAAGATGGTGCCAAGGAGAGTGACGAGATTCATGGCCGAAACTGCCGGAAATGAGGTGAGCTTCCTACCCTCTCCCTTGGTGTTGGATCTGTAGTTACTTTCTAGGAGAGATGTCGACTCAAAAGAGTTTGACTTGTGAGATGAAGATCTCCTAGGTAGAGATCATGCTAGGGCATGTGCCCTAGATATTTGATGTCTTCAACCTCTCCTCCCTTATTTATGAAGATGGTGGACTTGATTTAGTGAAGAGAAATAGTCTAATGTGGGTGAATAAGGGAGGAGTAAGTTCTGTATATAGTTTTGATTAAATGTCTAAATGAATAAGATGAACCGATGTCGTTCATCTTGCTTTAAGATACGAGCAGAAATCTGTTTTTTATGCGCAGCGAACTTCAATGCCATTTTCGGGTATGATACGACCAGATCTAGGCTTCCAACTAAATACGAAAGTTGTAGCTCTTTGAAAGAACTTTACAACGGATGGTTACACGTCTTCATACAAGTCTTGTAGACTCGGGAATGTCCAGTACATTGAAGTTGTTGTACAGTCAAGTCTTAAGTACATGTTGTTCTCGGATTAGTGTGGATTCGGGTTTGAATTTGGTAGAAAAGTCATTGTAAATTAATATTGAGAATTGTTGAACTTAATTTATGGATATTTGTGATGATCAAGGACTAATGGGATAAATCCTTAAGAAAGTAAATAAGGTTGAGGTTTTGGTAGACTTAGCCTAAACATAATTATGATGAACAAATGGTTTGGTGGAACACGATTGTACCAACGGTTTGAAGGAGGTTGAAACACAAATGGTTTGGGTAAGCTAGTGAAAAAAATAAATTGATACGTTTGATTGAACTAATGATATTCTTGAGGAAGCCTAATTGATTATGAATTCTTGACTTTAAGAAGGAATTGGATGAGGTTAATTCATGGCCATGTGATTGGATGATTAAGGGAATGTGTATAATAGTCCCCTGCTTAGAGTTGAGTCTCCCTATGGGTAGCAAAGTGGGATTGGTATGTTGTGTAAGGTGGCTTTCCACCTGTGTAAATAAAGAACCCTTGTGTGGTATGGAAATGTGGAAGGGTTGGAAGTGCGTGTGTGTTTGCCGCACTAGAATGATGTGTTGATAACGGAATCGGTGTGGAGCCCTTGCGTGTTGTTGAGCACAGGATGTGAATAAATAAATGGACTCAGAGTGGAGTACTTATATGTGAAATTGCATGCGGTGCGAGTTGAAACGTGGTGTCATAATCCCGGGTTATGGATAGTGTGGCAAGTCTACGGGCTCGCTAGTCGTCACACAGAGGGGAGTTGATAGATAGACTTTGGATGGTTTAACTGTGTCCTCGGTGCTTATTCCTGAGGCCCTTTCCGTACCAAGTGGACAATTTGGCTGTGTCCTAGGTGCTCATTCTCGAGTCCCTTTTCGTGCAACACTGGTAGGCCAGTTTGGGTTGTGTTCTTGGTGCACATCTACCCAAGACCCCTCTGAGCCGTAGTACGCATATGAGCTCTGCTGTAATGTTCTTAGCGTTGAGGTGTATGGAGGGCTAGGATTGGTAGTGTGGATCCCTCCTAGTAGTGGAAAGCCCGTTCCACTATCACCATCTGGGCATGACGGATGACGCCTGAGAGGTTAGCTACCTGCTCGAAAAGTGTGAACTACAAGTCTGTGTCGACTTAGAAATTGCATGTGCGTGCATGGGTGAGTCATCAAATTGCATTCATAACATTGCATTGCATTATATACACAAGATCCTTATCATATAAGTTTGTATGGGCACTCTTATATGATGAGTTACTTTACTGTTAAGCCGATCCTTAACTTATATGTCTGTATGAGCATTCATATAAGTTAAGTTACGTCATATTGTATATTTATACTTGTACCCTGTTGTTGATAGTAGAACTTGTTGGAACACCCTATTACTAATTTGGGTAAGGATCACTATGTTTGTCTTAGGAAACCAGGTTGACCTAGTTGTATAGTTGTAAAGGTCAACATTAGAATGAGTCTAGGGCTTAGAACTTAGGTTTGAAGCTGCCCCCAGGACCATTCCAAGATCAAGGTTGAAGAGCTAAGTCTAAGGCAATTCTCGTCGAGCTCAGGTCGACGAAACGTCGAACTCGGTTCGACGCTCTCTAAGCTCAACTTGATGAAGCGTCGAACTCCGGTCGACGATCTTCGAGCTCAGATCGACGATCTCTCTTCAGCTATTCTTCAGGTCGTTGAGCTCGGGTCGACGATCTTCGAGCTCAGGTTGACATTTTCTGTCTGCTTGATCTCATTTTATCTCTGAGCTCAGTTCGACGATCGTGGAGCTCAGATCGATGATTCCTCTAAGAGATCGACGTCTTTTAAGGATTCAAATGCTGTTATTCTTTGGAATGTTTTTGAATATTATCAGCATTTATGACAAGAAGATCTGCCAGCCGTTTGTCTTTATTCTGGAGCAAGTTTCAAGGTATTATTCAGAGAATGTTTGCTGGACTTTCCTCTAGAAGACAAGACTCCTTATGGAAGACTTTTATGACTGTCAACGGCTACTTTGGACAAAGAATTCTTCAGAGAATAAGATCTTCCTTTTTCAAAAAAAAAAAACATATACAGAAGAATACACAATATACAGAATACTGATAGAAAAAGAAGAACAGAAGAACTGTGACATAAGAATCTTCTTGTTTACTAACAAGCCTTCACAACTTCATCAAAAGAGAACTCCAGACACCTCATTTCTCAGTCTTCTTGCTGAAACAATCTTTTGCTGGAGATCAAAGTTCTGAAGACCTATCACCCTAGAGCAAAGCTTCCCTTCCTGAACCAGTCTACATCTCAGGGGGAGCTTTGACAACAAAGATCCACTAGTCTTCTCTCATTTGATTTGAGAGCAGAGAAGACAACTTCATTTCCTTTTCCTTTTTATTTTCCTGCTGTAAAAGGGTTCTTGAACTCTCTTCAAAAGTTCTGTCTGGTTCTGAGAACCTCGTCAAAACTCAGTGGTGGCAAGACACCTTATCAAAAAATCCAGTTTTGGTTTTTGAGCACCTTGATAAAAGCTCATTGGTGTCAGGACACCTGATCAACTCATCCTGAGTGGATTCCTACCAAGGGTGGTAGAAGAGTGGATGTACCCAGGTTTTTGGGGAACCACTATATTTCCTTGTGTCTTCTGGATTGTTTGTTTGATTGTTGTTGTGTGCTGTGCTCTTAGTTTCTTGCTTCTTTAATTATTTTCTAGCACTCTACACTATAGTGTAAATTAAATTTTATATGTGTTGATATTTTCAAAGCTGTGAAACTTATTTGAATAAACTCTATTCACCCCCCCTCTAGAGTTGAGATAGATCTTACCCTCACTTTCAATTGGTATCAGAGGGAGGTTGGTTGCTCATACAGGCTAACACCTGAACCAAGTGATCCTTGGCAAAATCTATCTTTTAAGAGGGATATTTCTTCTTATAATATATTTTACTCTAAGACATGGCACAGAACAAGGATTATGCAAGCACCAGACCTCCAGTGTGCAATCTATCTAAGTTTGCACTTTGGAAGGCAAGGATTAAATTATACATGAACTCTATTGATGAAGATATTTTCAATTCTGTCTTGACAGTTTGTCCAAGTCCACCAGAAAGCTCAAGCACAAATGCTATTCCACCTCCCTCAGGAACAGATGCAGACATAAAGAAATGGAAAACTGCAGATGCAAAGGCCATGAACATCTTAGCTCAGACAATGTCTGATGAGATATTTCAGAAAGTAGCAGACTGCAACTCAGCCAAAGGAATTTGGGACAAGCTCTCTGAAATTGTCTCAGGGTCTGCTGATGAAAGGAAAGACAGGAGATCTCACCTCATAACCCAATATGAGAATTTCAAGAAAGGAGAGACTAAGTCAGTAGCAGATATGTACAACAGATTGAGTCTGATTGTCAATGAGCTAAGGACCTTGGATAAAGAAATCTCATTGACTGAGCTTAATGACAAGATCCTAATGTGCTTCCCCAGTACTTAGGACTCAAGAATCTGGCCAATCAAAGATGCCAGAAGTCTAAATGAAATCACTACTGAAACTCTCCTAGGCAAGCTCAAATCCTATGAGCTGCTTATCAAGAACAGAGAGGAAGAACAGAAGGCTGCTTCACCAGCCTCAAGGAAAGAGAAGTCAATAGCTTTCAAAGCTATTGAAGATCAGCCTGAAGAAAAACTCACAGGCAATGAGGAATTGGTCAGCCTACTGGCCAAAAGATTCTACAAGCTAGCCAGAAAGGACTTCAGAAAAAGGCCATACAAAGGACATGACAAACCAAGGTATGACAAGTCAAATAATAATAACAAAGAAATCATATGCTTTGGTTGCAGGAAATCAGGACACATTGTGCCTGACTGTCCAGAGAACAAGAATAAGGACAGAAAGGATAGAAGAGAAAGAAGAAAAGAAAAAGATTTCAAAAAGAACAGCTCAGACAAAGCCTCCTCTAGCAGGAACAAAAATACAAGGAAGGGTTTTGTTGCTGAGACATGGAGTGAGACAGAAGAAGATTCTGAAACTTCATCTAGCTCCAGTGATGATGAAGATGATGCTAATGAGAAAGAATTCTGCATGATGGCTATCAATGCCTCACAGCAAAACTCTGATGAAGAATCAGATTCAGATTCAGAAAATCAACCAGAGGAAGATCAGGTAATTAGCTCTTTTGATTTTAATTCTGAGGACTTTAAAAATAAATTTAAGACATTGTGCTTGGATTTATTAAGATATGAAAAAGAGATAATCTCTCTCAGAAATAAATTATCTGAATACAGTGTCCTAAGCTCAAATAACCTCAAACTCTCTGAGGAGTTAGAATGCTGTAGGGAGGAGATAGCTTCACTGAAAAGTGAACTGTCAAGAGCTAAAAAGTTTGAAGAATCCCTAAATGGGAGAAGTATCAGACTGATGGACATTACAAGCACAGTTAACTCTAGATTCAACAGTACACTGGGCTTGGGTGCCTCATCCAGCCAACCTATAATATTAACAACTCCAATCAAATTTGTCTCTGACAAAGGAAAGGGAGTAATAGAGGTAGCTAGGAAGAATGCAGATCTGTCAGAGAAAAATCCAGTTCAACAGATTGCGTCGAGCAGAGCTCGACGATCGTCGAACAGAGCTCGACGATCTAACCACAGATCGTCGACCTCAGATCGACGATATCCAAACTCTGAACTTTGCCATAATCGATCTTCGAACAGAGATCGACGATCTGACCCAAGATCATCGACCTCAGCTCGACGATGGTCGAACAGAGATCTGGTCTGTGAACATTCCTTCAATGGCACATCTAGATTCAGTCCTAGAGGTCCCACATCCCAAGGCTTTAACCCCTATACTGAATGGATAGTACCTCCTAGGAGATACCATCCTGAAGGTTATAAGGATCAACCTGGGATGTCTTTTGTTTCAGAATTTAAGGGATATCAAACTAGGCCCAATGTTAACTGGGTCAAAAACAAATAAGCTATTTATGTGCAGGTGAAGACCTATCCAGTATCTAACCAACAATAGTATCTGGATAGTGGGTGCTCAAAGCACATGACAGGGAACAAGGAGAACCTATCATCCTTCATAACCAAACTTGGACCCAAGGTGATTTTTGGTGATTCAAATTTTGGTCAAACCAAAGGATATGGTGCTGCTCAGATAGGCTCAGTCACTTTTAAGAAGGTGACATATGTGGAAGGGCTGAAGCACAATCTGATAAGTATCAGTCAACTATTTGATGAAGGATACAAGGTGACCTTCAACAAATCCCTGTGTAAGATCAAGTCAGAGAATAACACAACTGTGTTAACAGGTAAAAGGACAGGTAACATTTACTTAGTAGATTTTCTTTCTTCTAAAGTAGATATCTGTTTATTCAATTCCATTTCAAAACCTAATATTTTATGGCATAAGAGACTAGGGCATATTAACCTTAGAACCATTGCTAGGCTATCCAAAGACAACCTTGTTAGAGGACTACCTTCTGGTCCCTACAAGAAGGAAGGACTTTGCAAGGCTTGTCAATTAGGCAAGCAAACTAAAAGTAGTTTTAAATCAATTAATAAGAGTGATTCACCTAGGATTCTGTACCTGTTGCACATGGACCTTTTTGGACCCATATCAGTACAAAGCCTAGGAGGGAAGTCCTATACTTTAGTAGTTGTAGATGACTTCTCAAGATTCATATGGGTATTCTTTCTGAGGAAGAAGTCTGATAACTTTAAATGTTTGACAGAGTTTCTCAAATGCATACAGATTGAGTTCAACACTCACATTGCCATGATCAGAAGTGATCATGGGACAGAGTTTGATTCTCTTCTTATGCAAGAGTTCTGTCAAAGTGAAGGGATCAGGCATACTTTCTCAGCTCCTAGAACTCCTCAACAAAATGGGGTAGCTGAAAGGAAAAATAGAACCCTAATTGAATCTGCTACTACATTATTGACAGATGCTCACCTACCTCTATCCTTTTGGGCTGAGGCAGTGAACACCTCCAACTATGTATTAAATAGAAGCCTGATACATAAACTAAAGGGCAAGACTCCCTATGAATTGCTCAAAGGGAAGAAACCTAAGGTAAATTATTTTAAAATATTTGGCTGTATTTGTTATGTTCATAATAATGACAAGAAATATCTAGCTAAATTCCAAGCTAAAGCTGATGAAGGAGTGTTTCTGGGATACTCCATGATCAGTAAGGCCTATAGGGTATATAATAAATCATCTTGTAAAATTGAAGAATCTGTTCACATTACTTTTGATGAGACTAACATGTATTATAAGGAGAAGTCTACTTCTACCAAAGAACCCTTGCAGGTACAATCCATATCAGAAGGTATGGACAGATTACAGGTTAAAGAAGAGGACACAACCTCTCAACCTATTCAGCAAAAGAATGAAAGCAGTGATGATGAAGAAGTGCAACATCTTGAAGAAAACCATCCTGAAGAGCCAGTTGTTGTTCCACTAGAGGAGACAACAACACAGGCTGGTGAACAATCAACACCCCCTGTTGATTTAGTAACAACAAGAGATCATCCAATCACCCAAGTAATTGGAGAGATCTCAGCTAGTGTGCAAACCAGAAATCAGGTCAACCAGAACCTGATGCACACTTGCTTCCTATCTCAAATTGAGCCTCAATGTATTCAAGATGCAGAGCAAGATCCACACTGGATCATTGCAATGCAAGAGGAGCTGTATCAATTTGAAAGGAACAAGGTTTGGGAACTAGTGCCTAAGCCAAAAGATCATCCCATTGTTGGAACAAAGTGGGTCTTCAGAAATAAGCTGGATGATCAAGGAGTCATAGTCAGAAATAAGGCAAGGCTAGTTGCTCAAGGGTACTCTCAACAAGAAAGAATAAACTATGATCAGACCTTTGCACCAGTTGCAAGGTTAGAGGCCATCAGAATATTCCTAGCTTATGCTGCCCACAAAAGTTTCAAAGTATACCAGATGGATGTAAAGAGTGCATTTCTCAATGGGGACATCAAAGAGGAAGTCTATGTTAGACAACCTCCAGGTTTTATCTCTCTAACTCACCCTGATTATGTTTTCAAACTGTATAAAGCATTATATGGTCTCAAGCAAGCTCCTAGAGCATGGTATGAGACCCTAGCATGCTTTCTTCTGGAAAATGATTTTGTTAGGGGGAGAGTAGACCAAACTCTTTTTATTAGAACCCATAAGTCCCATACCCTACTGGTGCAAATTTATGTAGATGACATTATTTTTGGTTCTACTGATTCAAACTTGAGAAAAAAATTTTCCAAGCTTATGCATTCTAAATTTGAAATGAGTAGCATGGGTGAGCTGTCCTTCTTCTTAGGATTGCAAGTCAAGCAACATGCTGAAGGCATATTTATTTCTCAAACCAAGTATGCTAAAGAATTGGTTAAGAGATTTGGTATGTCTGAGGCATCTTGTATGAAAACACCCATGCCTACCAATGCTGTATTGGATGCTGATGAACATGGGAAACCAGTTGATCAGACAACATATAGAGCAATGATTGGCTCTCTATTATACCTTACAGCCAGTAGGCCAGATATAATGTTTGCTACATGCATATGTGCTAGATTCCAAGTTAGCCCTAGAGAGTCACACCTAACTCTAGTTAAAAGGATTCTTAGGTATGTAAAAAGTTGTCCAAATCTAGGTCTCTGGTATCCAAAAGATTCAGCATTTGATTTAACTGGATTTTCAGATGCTAATTATGCTGGATGCAGAATAGACAGGAAAAGCACCAGTGGAACATGTCAGTTCCTTGGTGACAGACTTGTCTCCTGGTTTTGTAAGAAGCAAACATCTGTGTCAATCTCAACTGCTGAAGCTGAGTATATGGCTGCAGACAGTTGCTGTTCACAAATATTGTGGATACAAAATCAGCTCTTAGACTATGGCTACAACTTAGAGAAGTCTAAAATTTTCTGTGATAATACTAGTACTATCTCTATAGCACAAAATCCAGTCCTCCATAGTAGGACAAAACACATAGAAATTAGGCATCACTTTCTAAGAGATAATGTAGAGAAAAATAAAATTGAACTTCAATATATTCCTACTGATTTGCAAAGGGGAGATATTTTCACCAAACCTTTGGATGAAAAGAAACACAGTTTCTTCCTAAATCAGTTAGGCATGTTAGATGGAGGAAGCCTAAATTAAATTACAAGATTTTGAAAAGATAAAACAGACCAAGACTAGGCTTAAAAATTAATTCTTTTTGTGTCTGTAGAATAAGTTCTGTCTCTGAACTGAGCTCGACGTTTTCCCAGAAAACGTCGAACGGAGATCGACGGTTCTTGAAGCGTCGATCTGAGTTCAGCGCCGCCGTTAGATCTAGGCTTTCCTTCTATCTGCTCCTTGGTCGTCGAGCGGAGCTCGACGCTCTCAATAACGTCGAACGGAGTTCGACGCTATTGGCGTCTCTTCAAATTCCCTCTGTAGCCCAAATCGTCGAGCTGAGATCGACGTACTGTCGAACTGAGCACTACGATTTTCCTTTTTCGCGTCGAACCCTAATATAAAATCATTTTTCGGCCGCCGCTCGTCGTTTACGCCTTCATACTCTCTGCAAATTCTCTTTCCCTCCAAAACCTTCTACACTTGGTCGTGTTCGTTCAATCTTTGCAGGTACAGATGGCTTCAACTGCTGCCGCCCTTTCGAAAATGAAATTTGACACCGGTTTTGATATCGATATAAGCTCGTTTGATGGAAGCGATCAGTGATTCAAGGATATTCTCAGTTTGTTCAGAGATCAGCAGCTGTTGGAAATAATGACTACCAGAATGAAAATTGCTTCAGATGAAATAAAAGAATGGTGCTATTCTGCGACAGATGAGAATGAGAATTTTGTCATCGGCTTCATAAGAGGGACCCAGGTACAACTGTCCCCGGCTCTCTTAACTGAAGTGTTTCATCTCAGTACTGGAGAAGACTCTATTGAATTATCTGGAGAAGATTATGATTCAATGCTTGATAGAATGGGTCACAATGCTGTGAACCCTAACAAACTTTTAAAGAAGAATCTGTTGTTGGAATTTCAGTTTTTGGCTGATGTAGTTGGAAAAGTGCTGCTGGCCAAACACTCTGCCCATGATACAATATCAAGATATCAGTTTTGTCTGATGGGAGCTCTGCTGGATAAGAAACACCTTGATTGGGGATCAATCTTCTTCAAATTAATTAAGAAGAAGATCAATAAGACTGCTGTGAGCTTTGGGAGAATCTTAGGGGTCTATCTGCACTACAGATGCCCTGAGCTGTTAACCTCCTCTGGGATGTTCATCAATGCATCCAAGAGGCTTTCCTGTGCCCTATTCAGCAAATGGGACAGGCAAATCATCAACCCTACAAGAGCTACTGCACCACTTCCTTCAGGCACAAGGACTGCTTCAGTCACTCCACCAGCAGAAGTGTTGCCTGCCTCTCTTCCTCCTCCAGCTGTATCCTCCCCAGCCATTTCCTCCTCTCCTCCAGTCACAACCATAACCACATCATCCCCAATTACCATTTCCTCACCAGTTTCATCCCCTCCAGTATCCACCTTAGAAGAATTCCATCCTCTCTTCTCTTATTCAACCTTCACCCTACCATCCTTTTCCCTTGTAGATGATTCCTTCCTGGATGATTCTCCTTCCTCTCCTCCTGAGCCACCCTCTACTTCCTCTTTTCAACAAATGCTTCATGACATCCTCTCCCAACCATCCTTCACACCATCTCTTGCTTCACCTATCTCCACCTCAACCTCTTCTATCTCCACAATTCCATCCTCAGAGCCATCCATTCCCTCTCCACCTTCCTCCACACCTTCAGCTCCAGCCAACATCCCTCCATCTACCTTTACTCCTACCTCTGCTCAAGCCCCACTTGAGCATGTAGATCTTCCAAGGTTGGCAGACAAACTTTATGAGTTGCTAGCCCCCAGGCTGACATCTCTGTTGGAGACTTCCCTGGCTCCACTCCTGAAACAAGTTCAGGAGCTGTCTACCAAGCTTTCCTTCTTTTCCTCCTCCCAGGCAATCCCTTCTACTGGGTGCCTTGATTCAGCTCTCCTTGAACCAAGGCAGGGGGAGATGCTTTATGAAGAAGTGGATGTGCCAGTGGTTGCTCCTGTTTTTGCATTAAATCTTCAGAGCCTGCTATCTCAATTTGATACAGTTCATTTCAGATTTCTGCCAGTACCTCTCACTGAAGATCTGTCTAAGGCCATTGTGCCTGTATCTGTTTGTGATCCCAGCCACATTGAATCCTATATCAATTCCTGGAAGGCTGTGGATATTCCTGATGCTGCTACTAAGGACATTGTGCCTCCTGTTGTTGTAACTGCTGCTGCTACTGCTGAAGATATAGAGATGATTCCAGTAACTGCTGCTGATGAAGAACTTGCTTTCTACCTAGAAGATCCCATACCTGCTGCTATGCCTGCTCCTGCTCAAGTGTCTGCTGTTGCTGTTGCTCCTGCTCTAACTTCTGATCAGTTAAAGCTTCAAGAAAAGTACTTGAAAAGCATTGATGATCTATATGACAGACCACAAAGCTCAGATAGTGACCAATTCCAGACTGAATCAGATGACTCTGCCCATACCATTGCCAAGAAGAGGAAAGCTAGAAGCAAAGCCATGATGTCAGTTCCTCCAGCTAAAGCAAAAGACTCCAATGATATTCCCTACTACATTCTGTATGATTGCCCCATTTCTGAGCCATGGATGCAATACTCCAGGAATCAACTGAAAGCTATAAGGAAGAGAAGGAAGCTTGATAAATATGAAAAAGGATCTTCACAATATCAGCCTCCTCCTCCTCCTCCAGATTCTGGATCAGGCTCAGCCCCTCAAGCTCCAGCTTCAAGGCAAAGCTCCTCCCAATCTTATCCAAGATACTATCAAAAGGGACAACATCAAAGAGGATATCAATCCAGAAGGGGTCATTACAGAGGAAATCAGAGAGGACAAAGATCTTATTAAAGGGAAGGACAAGGCCACACTGACTCTACTTCAGGTCCTTTCCCCTACAGGCTGAAAGACACAGTTGTTTCTAGGACTCCTCCTGCTTCTGAATCTCTCAACAGGTATGAACCTCCTGTTCCTTTTGAGGATCCTGAGAACAATCCTCTATCCTGCACAGCAAGAATGAAAGAGCTAGCTGCTCTTGATAAACTAAAGAAAGCCAGAGAGCAATGCATGGACATCTCCAATATAACAACTTTATCAGATCAAAGCAAGAAAGAATTGGAAAGATATGCTTCAAGAAATTTTTTCAACCCAGAAGACTACATGAAGCTGCACTCAGAGGCTGTAGTTCCAAGGCCAAGATCTCAAACTTCTCTAGGTGCAGAGGATGACAGAAGATCAAAGAAAGAAACCCTGAATCCTAATAGAGAAATTTTGTTTAAAAAGGGAACTGAGAAGAAGTAAAATTGTGTAAGCTAAACTTTCATCCACCTCTGGATAATTGCTGCTATTTTATCTGTGATCTGCTTGCTGCTCTATCTTTGCTTGGTTAGCTCTTATTTTGAATGTATGCTTATTCATTTCCTAATGTTATTTGTAAATAGTAATCCTAACCCAAATAGGGTGAGATTGTTGGAACACCCTATTACTAATTTGGGTAAGGATCACTATGTTTGTCTTAGGAAACCAGGTTGACTTAGTTGTATAGTTGTAAAGGTCAACATTAGAATGAGTCTAGGGCTTAGAACTTAGGTTTGAAGCTGCCCCCAGGACCATTCCAAGATCAAGGTTGAAGAGCTAAGTCTAAGGTAATTCTCGTCGAGCTCAGGTCAAAGAAACGTCGAACTCGGTTCGACGCTCTCTGAGCTCAACTTGATGAAGCGTCGAACTCCGGTCGACAATCTTCGAGCTCAGATCGACGATCTCTCTTCAGCTATTCTTCAGGTCGCTGAGCTCGGGTCGACGATCTTCGAGCTCAGGTCGACGTTTTCTGTCTGCTTGATCTCATTCTATCTCTGAGCTCAGTTCGACGATCGTGGAGCTCAGATCGACGATTCCTCTGAGAGATCGACATCTTTTAAGGATTCAAATGCTGTTATTCTTTGGAATGTTTTTGAATATTATTAGCATTTATGACAAGAAGATCTGCCAGCCGTTTGTCTTTATTCTGGAGCAAGTTTCAAGGTATTATTCAGAGAATGTTTGCTGGACTTTCCTCTAGAAGACAAGACTCCTTATGGAAGACTTTTATGACTGCCAACGGCTACTTTGGACAAAGAATTCTTCAGAGAATAAGATCTTTCTTTTTCAAAAAAAAAACATATACAGAAGAATACACAATATACAGAATACTGATAGAAAAAGAAGAACAGAAGAACTGTGACATAAGAATCTTCTTGTTTACTAACAAGCCTTCACAACTTCATCAAAAGAGAACTCCAGACACCTCATTTCTCAGTCTTCTTACTGAAACAATCTTTTGCTGGAGATCAAAGTTCTGAAGACCTATCACCCTAGAGCAAAGCTTCCCTTCCTGAACCAGTCTACATCTCAGGGGGAGCTTTGACAACAAAGATCCACTAGTCTTCTCTCATTTGATTTGAGAGCAGAGAAGACAACTTCATTTCCTTTTCCTTTTTATTTTCCTGCTGTAAAAGGGTTCTTGAACTCTCTTCAAAAGTTCTGTCTGGTTCTGAGAACCTTGTCAAAACTCAGTGGTGGCAAGACACCTTATCAAAAAATCCAGTTTTGGTTTTTGAGCACCTTGACAAAAGCTCATTGGTGTCAGGACACCTGATCAACTCATCCTGAGTGGATTCCTACCAAGGGTGGTAGAAGAGTGGATGTACCCAGGTTTTTGGGGAACCACTATATTTCCTTGTGTCTTCTGGATTGTTTGTTTGATTGTTGCTGTGTGCTGTGCTCTTAGTTTCTTGCTTCTTTAATTATTTTCTAGCACTCTACACTATAGTGTAAATTAAATTTTATATGTGTTGATATTTTCAAAGCTGTGAAACTTATTTGAATAAACTCTATTCACCCCCCCTTTAGAGTTGAGATAGATCTTACCCTCACTTTCAGAACTGCTAGAGTAGATTGTTTTACTCACTTATTTTATATGTTGGATACCCTGATGTTGATTAGTCTTATACCACCTACTTGTACTACTGCTAATTTATATTAATAATGTACCCTTTTCCTTTCTCCACCCGGTGCCTAAGAGTCGCCGAGGAAGCGGATGTGATATCCACTTAGTCTTTATGACTAACAGTTGCTATATATTTATTTTTAGGAGGAAACCTTGCAGCAGCAGGTTATGCAGGAGAGCAGCCAGGCCAGGGTGACAGGGCCTGAAGTGATGATACCATTATTGCCATCAGTGACTGATGTGAGTTTTTGAGAGACTCTTTTTGTAGCCTTTTGGCATGATGTACTCTGATATTATAGAAGCCTTGGTTGCTTCTTTTTATTGATGTATTTGGACTAAATACTTATATAAATGTTGACATCTACTTATATTCTTATGTTGGGTTGGCAATGATGATATTGGTTTTAGCCGGCAAGACAGGAATCTTGTGGTACAGGTCGACCCGTGTATTGGCGTTACTGCAAGGCGGCTTTCTTGGGCATAAGACTCCCCTCGGCTGTGTCTTGTGTTCCGGGAGGGGGTCTTACATCTGCCACATGTTAGTTCAGGAGATAATGCCATCATAGCTACTATCATCAACGATAATGACTTTTTTCTATAAAAGGCTGGGACTTTGTGGATTCAAGATAACATATTCTAGAGCCATCAATTATACATCTTCTCAGAGCCTTCATCTACAAAATTGAGATAACTTTATTGTGCAAACACAAAGATTGAAAGAGGATTTTGAAGAAGAAAGCTACAACACACATTTTATATGAATGTCAAATGCATCAAGAACGCCAACCTCTACATCACCTTCGTATTCACCTTCAGAAATCATAGGGGAGTTTTCTATTATATTTTTCATTATCTTGTGCTCAATTTTGTTTTAGCTTTTTATAACGGGAGTGGAGAAATCATTCAGGGAGAACGTCAGATTCCGATGAAGGATTTTGTAAGAAATTCGCCTTGTTTGTGGCGACTAGTTCCTTGTACGGTTTAGGGGGGATTCGACGCCTTTTTTACAATGACTAGGTCGATGTTAGATCTAGGGGAGGCTAGAGGTCATATCTAGGGTAAGATAGGTTATTACCAGCTGGTCCTTGAGAGAAGGACCGATGAAGTATCAAAAAAAGATTTTTATATTCGCCTTGATTTCAAGCGCCATTGAAATCAAAATTTTTGTATTCAATTTCTAATGAAATAAAATCATATTTTTCTTTGTCTCATTATCTTGATTTTATTTTCATGTTATAAAATGTTTAGATATATATTCTCCAATAGCTTTTACAAAAAATGTATTGCAAGGTTGTTTTTGTAAGATATAAACGCTTGAAATTCATTATCCGTGAACTAGCACCTCACCGTAATACTTAACGTTGTCAGTAGTGATGAAATATTGAATTATGCCAATTTCTAAATTTAATCTTCAATACAATAATTTCTAAGATATTTAAATATAGTTTTCTATAAAATATTCTGAAACTTCATTAATTAACTCTGATATTTTTTTAAGTATTGAATTCCAAAAAGTCTTATTCACCCCCCTCTAAGGCCACCATAAAATCTAACATAAGGTATTAGAGATAGGTTATTCCAAAACGGCTTCACAACCGAGAATAATGACTTTTCATGATCTCACTTTCAGTAGGGGGATGAAATTTTATTAAATGAAAAATCTTTAGCACTTTCATTATTCATGGGTGAAAATTATAAAGGGCGAAAAATTCTAATGGAAAATTTTCTTAAATCCTTAGATAAAAAAGTTTGGAATATTACTATTGAAAAGCCCTCAAGTATGTTAAATAAAAATAAAATAGTTTTAAATGCTAAATCTATAAGTAGTTTATTTTGTGCACTAGATCAACATATATTTGAACTTATATATATGTTTCTTACTAGTTATGAAATTTGGAAATTTTTGAAAAGACTTAAGATTCTCCATCTACAAGAAAAAAACAAGTACAAGACATGGATGTATGATTCCTTAAGTTTTAAAGAAAGCTCCTCCATTGAAGGATCCATGGAGTTGCACATCAAATGAAATTGAAGAAGAGAACACATCATTCGAAAGAGAAGAAGAAATCTCATCTATGGAAGAGGAATGCCAAGAAGATGTAAAAAGAATTTTATGTTCAAATTTTGCCTCATCAGATAGCAATGTAAGAAAATCAACTTCTTATTTTTTGGTCACAAATTCTATTTTTACATTTCATATGCTTGAAATTGCTAAATGTAAAATCAAAAAAATCAAAAAATGCTAATTCCAAATTATGTTTAGAAAATAAAAGTTTAAAAGCAAAATTTAACGTAGAAACAAAAATTGATGTGTTTGTTCTACTTCATGGTGTTTTGTTGAAAATGTTTCACCTTGTTTTGATTGCAATATATTTAAAAAAACTCATGGTATTTGAAAATGAGCTTTTTACTTCAAAAGAACTTAATGAAAATTTTTTTATAGGAAATTCATCCTTGAAAAATGACTGTATGATGTGCGAAAATTATAAAATTGAAATTAAAGAAACGGAAAAAATGTTTGAAGAAATGAAAAATGATTACGAAACTTGTATAAATTCAATAAATTCAATTCTTAAAAATTGCACACTCACATATAATAAATCAAGACATAATCTTAAGAATATAAATAAATAATTGGAAATAAAAATAAACTTGCTAAGGGAAATTATAAGTCAAAATTCACATAACATGAATCTACAATTGTTGCGGTCTAACTCGACGTCTCGGTTGGACTGGAGTAACCTGGACCGCCTTAGCTCTTGGAATGGTTGAGCGCGCACACAGTCAATGAGGTAGTTCGATCATACACACGAAGTTTTAACGTGGAAAAACCCATCAACCGGGTAAAAAATCATGTGACCGGATCTATGCCGGTCAAAGTAACTCTATTTCCTGGTTGTTACATCTTGTTTGTGAAATCGAGGGTGACAGTCCATCTCTCATTACAGTTTTGAGATGAGAGAACACTTGGCACACAGCAGACGATAGGCCTTCTCATCGGGAATTTGTTACAAGTTGTACTTTGCGTTGATGGGCTTCGTTGAGCATCTTGCTGATTCTGGGCGTGGGAGCAGAGTGCCAGAACTTGCGATTGCGGAGGCCACTTGGAAATGGAAAGATTGGGCTTTGTCAGGCAGCTTCAATTTGGCTCGTACGTGCCTCAGGTGTAGCTTGAGTGCGGCTCGAGTGCTGCTCGTAGGAGGAATCCGGCTGAGCTTTGACCTGCGGAAGAAGAAGAACTTGGAGGAAAAAGGGTAAGAAATGAAGATGCTTGAGGCTCCTTTTATAGGCTCCAGGGGATGGTTACGGTGGTTATGCGGCTATCCGCACACCGTAACCACCCAAATTTAATATTTTCCCAAAGTTTTATGGTGCGTATTTATGATAATTAATCTCGCTATTTGCACCCTAAATAAGTCCTTAAATTATTAATTAAATCCCCCACTTACCTGGTAGTTAGTGGATGGTTTCACGCGAATTGGACAGTGGGGAGCGACTCCAAATGATCGGACGGCAAGGGCGGAACTCCACGGGCGGCCGACAAACTTGCCGCCAAATTAGTCGACGAGGGGAGGACCTGCCGACGGCGGCCGGAGAGAAGCGGCCCATGCGGCCGTCCACTCGGCCGGGAGAGAGCAGCCGAGAGGGAGGGAGCGGCCTAAGAGGTCGTTCCCTCAGTCGCGGCCGATGTTTCTGCAGGCTTGGCCGCGTCCGGTGGCTGAGGGAGAGCGGCTTATGAGGCCACTCCTTTGGTCGCGGCCAGCAAACAGGAGAGGATGGCCTGCACGGCCTCACCGTTGGCCGGGAGAGAGCCCAGTTGGTGATGAGAGCTGTGGTAAAGAGTCTCTTATCAAGGTCCTGGGTTCGATCCCCAGTGGCAACAACCTACCGCTGCTGAAAAACAGGCGCGGAGAGGGGTTGGGGTGCATGGTCTGCAGACCTGGTTAGGCTGAACCCTTTGAGCGTAGTGCTGGGGGTGCCGGCGGCTGGGGAGGTTGTTAAAAAAAGTGCACTTTTTACTGTAGGAGCCTCTAAGTATTTTTCCTAAATTTTCTAAAGTGAGTTAATTCCATACAAAAATTGCTTATAAAAATAAAATCTATTTAAATAGCACAGATCTTGTAGCAAGATCTAAAGGCTCTGGACTTGTCTTCTTCCTCCAGCCAAGGGCCCTGATTTGCCCGACCTGGAGTTACTTCCAAGAGCAGCCACCGGCCGTCCAGCCTCCTCCCTGGTCGGCCACCGCCACCACCACCTCCGTTGAGGTGGTGGCCGTCGCCGGGCGGCGGCACAGCCGCCAGAGAGGCAGAATCCGGCGAACCCGAACAGTGAAATTCGCGGAAAATCCATGAAAATGAAAGCTCCAATCGGGCTCAATTGAGCCCGATTCTCAATCCTCTTGAATCCTAAGATCTATCTATAGAAGAAGAGGGAGGGGAGGACCTTGTTCGCGGGCTGGAGGCGTGCAGACCGTCGGGAAGCCATTTGCGCGGTGGTGGCATCGCCGGAAATTCTTCAACAGCAAGGGGAGGCTCGAAAACTTCGGGTAATAGCTGGGAAAAACTCCCCTTGGGCCTCTAAAGGTGTTTAAAAGCTTGGGCAAGGAGGGGGATCAGCCAAAAGCTGGTGGCCATTAACGACCCATAATAGCTTGGCTCGGCCATGATGGAGGGGAGCTGAAACGGCTCTATGACAGCTGGAGGAGGGCTGGAAACTCCTCCTCTCCCTGAGAGGAGTTGAATCCAGCAGTTTCAGGGGAAGGGGAAGAGCCATGGCATCAAATGCCATTGATGGCCGTGACAACAAGCTTTCGGCCATGGCCGCAACCGTCCTTTTGCACAGCTAACGGTCCTCGTGGCACAGCCTCACCGGTCAACTTAAACTAAATAAGACTTATCAAGTCTTATTAGAGAAAATGGCCAACCCCCCAGGCCGGCCCGGTTCAGCTGAACCAGCACCCAGCTAGAACTAAAATACCAGAAAAAAGTCTAAGTATAATGGCGTTGAGTGAGCTCTGCTCACTCAACGCCATTCCAGACTATGGCATTGAGTGAGCTCAGCTCACTCAACGCCATCCGGATTATGGTGTTGAGTGAGCTCAGTAAGCTCACTCAACGCCATCCGGTTTATGGCGTTGAGTGAGCTCTGCTTACTCAACATTGTCCAGGTTATGGCATTGAGTGAGCTCTGCTCACTCAACGCCATCCAGACAACACCAAATGGCATTGAGTGCAGTCAGTGCACTCAACGTCGTTCAGCGTATGGCGTTGAGTGCACTAAACGCACTCAACGCCATCCCGCCTGACCGTTTACGGCGTTGAGTGATCAAAGCTCACTCAACGCCATCCTGCCGACACCAGATGGCATTGAGTGCAATCAGTGCACTCAACGCCATTCAACTTATGGCTTTGAGTGAGCTAAGCTCACTCAACGCCATCCTGCTTATGTCTTTGAGTGAGCTAAGCTCACTCAACGCCATCAAGCTTATGGCTTTGAGTGAGCTAAGCTCACTCAACCTCATCCAGCTTATGGCTTTGAGTGAGCTAAGCTCACTCAACGCCATCCAGCCCACGACATTGAGTGAGCTTAGCTCACTCAACGCCATTCCAAGGTCACGGGTGTGACGGACCGGTCACGGGCGTGTCAGGCCCATGTTGAAATTTCTGAGCTCGACGATCGTCTTCCTGAGGTCGACGATCGTCGAAGGGGTCACGCCCTAGGTCACGGGCGTGACGGGCCGGTCACGGGCGTGACCACCCCTTGCCTCGAAATTTTGTCGATAATCTTCAATTCCTGGGTTTCCTAAGGTTCTGTTATGACAAAACCACTTCCTGGGGTCTAGCCGGAAATGGGATGTTACAAATCCCAATAAACAAAACAAAGATTTCGTCCCCGAAATCAAGGTTAAGCCTACAGGACTCCAATCGGGAAAAAGAAGCTTGTAACATCCCATGAGAATTGAATGATTACATCTCTACGTTATGTTTGCTTTGTGCGGTTTCAAATCTAAGATTAATTCGCCCAATTAACTAGGTATATACACCCCAATAAACAAAGGATTAGCTCCTATTCTTGAAATTTCAGTCCTATTGGTTTAAAATAGGAAAGCAAATTGATTGTCCAGAGGGGTTGTGAGGTATACCTGACGAAAAAGTTCCAGGTATTTTTGCCGCATCAAGTCCTGTGGCTCCCATGTATGCTCTTCTTGCCCATGATTGTTCCACAGAACCTTGACTAACGGAACCCTCTTCCGTCGCAAGACCCGCACTACTGTGTCTTCGATCCTGATAGGCTCCAAGTTGACTGACCGATCCAAGGCCACCGGGCCATCTGCCGAGGAAATCAGCTGCTCAGGGCGTAGCAGAGCCCTCCGAAGTGAGGAGACGTGGAAGACATCATGCAATCCCGCTAACTCTGGTGGTAGCTCTAGTCTATAGGCTAAGAGGCCGATCCGCTCCAGGATCCTATAAGGCCCCATAAATCTCGGGCTGAGCTTCTTCCGCCCGCGAACCCGCGAGACTCCGTGCATCGGCCGTATCTTCAAGAAAACCCGGTCTCCCACCTGGAACTCTACTTGACGATGCCTCGCATCGTAGTATTTGGCTTGTCTGCTCTGGGATTCCAACATCTTGTCCCGGATCAATCTAATCTGAGCATCTGTATCTCCCACAAACTCCGAGCCTAGTGCCTGTGGATCCTCATCCTGAACCCATGATAGTGGGGTCCTGCACCTCCTTCCATACAACGCCTCGTATTGAGCCAGTCCTATGCTGGACTGATGGGCGTTGTTGTATGAAAACTCGACCAGTGGCAGCAATCTCTCCAAAGGCTCGCCGCGGTCCAAAATACACAGTCGCAACAGATCTTCCAGTGTACGGTTGGTGCGCTCTGTCTGCCCATCGGTCTGAGGGTGAAAAGCTGTGTTGAATGTCAACCGAGAACCCAGATGGGCCTGGACTGACCTCCATTCCCTGGATGTAACTGCCCATCCCGATCCGAAACGATAGTCTTGGGCACCCCATGATAACGCACAAACTGCTCAATGAACCTCCGTACTAATACACTAACCGGTGCGTCCTTCGCCACTGGAATGAATCTAGCCACCTTTGTTAGCCTGTCCACTATCACCCAGATCGAGTCATTCCCTGCACGGGATTGAGGTAGCCCATGTATGAAGTCCATGGCTATATCCTCAAATTTCCACTTCGACACCGGAAGCGGCTGCAGCAAGCCTGCCGGGTTCCTACACTCTGCCTTCACGAGTTGGCAGGCCTCGCAATGCATCACAAAGTACGTAATATCTCTCTTCATACCTGGCCAGTACATCGTCCTCTTCAAATCCTTTACCATCTTGGTGATCCCTGGGTGTACAGAATATCGGCTGCAGTGAGCTTCCGTCATGATGTCCTCCCGGATCTGGCCTCCTGCCGGTATGTAGACTCTGCCTCTGAAGCACAGGAGACCATCCCTCAAAGAGTAATCTCCTATCGTGCCTTCCTCCAAGGCTCGGAATATCGGCTCAGCTCTCTCATCCAGCATCTGACCATCTCTGATGCGGTCTCAAATATCATCAGTAGTAACCATCGACCCCAGGTACTCCATGTATAGCTCCGGGTCATCCTCAGACACTAGTGAAATCTGCATCTCCTCGAATGATCTAACTAACTCCAAGGCCATCAGCTGCGGTCCTACTCCTGTCGTACTCGCTCTCCGGCTCAGAGCATTCGCGACCACGTTCGCTTTCCCCGGATGGTAGTACAAAATTTCCCAAGAGCGCTGCTCTAAACTCCTCCCAAGTAATATCAGCGCAATCCATCCCCGCAAAGGTGGTGTCAAGCTGAGATTTCCACCACCTCTTTCCGTGTGACTCTAGGCAGGAGACCGCCAAAGCAACTGCCTCCTTAGTGGGGCATCGAATCCCTGCCAGCATCTCGTAAATGGTGTCCAACCATTCCTATGTACGTACTGCAGACTCCGTCCCCTGGTAGGATGGAGGGGAAAGTCCCCGGAAGACAGTCATCCAATTGGCCTCGGGATTTGGCTATGGAGCCGGGGCTTGCTGAGCTCTGAAGGCCTCCAGAATGGCCGTTAGTGTTTGCCCCATCTCCGTCTGCTGGAACGGAGCTGGAGCCGGCAGAGGCGGGACCACATTCGGAGCCTGGGGTGTCCCCTGCTGTGATGTAGGGTTCGTCGCAGGCTACAAGTAAAAATTCCATTTGTTAGAGAGCGAATGAATGGAATTTTAAGAAGGGTTAGGATGGACTTTCACATGTGATTTCCCTTATGGGCACACCACTGCTTTCGCTGCTAGTTTGTCCGCAAACTAAGCTCGCACGGGGGTGGCCCAAGGTTTTGTGGACTACTTCTCTTTCGATCGAGGTCCCCTCTGATACCACTTGTAAGACCCCCTTTTTTTTCTTTTTCGACACCGGGGTCTTAGCCCAGAATTGCCGCTTTGCGGTGGCTCCGAATCACAGGAAGGCCGCCACTACAAAGTGCCAATTCTGCCGGCCCTTTTAGATAACAAATAGAGAGAAGTAATTATACATAAATGTAAACAAGTCCACAGAAGCATGTATAAAAGTGAAATCAAATCAGTTCCATCAGTAGATAATAACAGGAAATAGATAATAGAAGTACTGCAAAATACGGTTCAGATGAAATATAGATAAATGGGTTCGATCCCGGTACATTAGAGTCCTCACTACAAGTCACTCATCGCGGAAGCTATGAAACTACTAATCACTCACGGAGCTGGTCGCAGGTGCACTGGTGCTAGACTGTCCCACCTCCATGCGCACCGTACTCCGCTGGTGCTGGTACCTGGATTGCTGGTCCCTGTCTCCCATCCGGAGCTCCTGTAATATTGTGGTTCGAAAACCATTAGTCATAAAGACTAAGCCCTATCATCCCCTACCCCTCCCCCCACGGCTCCTAAGCACCGAGCGGAGAGAAGGAAAGGGAAGCTACAAAGGTGGAGAATAATCAAGCAGGTGACAGGGGAGTTATTCTAACAACTATCTAGAACAAAGTACAACTAGCAATTCCATGGTAGTAAGTGGTAAAGAAGAGAAGTAGTAATTAGCAATTGTATAAAAAGGCAGCTAGAGAACAATAAGTAAACAAGTAAGTAAGTAAGTAGGTAACCTTAACTTATATGAATGCCCATACAAACTTATAAGTTAAGTGGTCTTCTACAAGGCTCCCATCATATAAAAAGTCCCATACCGATTTATACGTTGGGGTGTCGGTTGTATGCAAATATGAGTGTAGTGATATGCTATGCCATGATTCATGCAAGTGCAACTCACACACACGAATCTATGCGCATAGACCTTTAGTTCTCCCTGTTCGGGCAGCTAGCTTCACTCCCAGGAACCTCCGTAGTGGTAAACGGAGAAAGTGGGTCGGGCCCCCCACTCCTAGGCGGGTATCCACACGACCGGGCCTACCCCTTCCGTACGCCCCTAGAAGAACACAACCTAGAGTATCCGCGTACTACTGCTAGCTATATCCACCAGACTTTCTTTGTCTAAGTGTCCCACACTGCCGAGTCAACGTACCGATGTCGGTGTGAACGACAATCAGATATCGAAGACCCACCACCTTTATTCTGTACTCCAACCCTCGAGCCCTCGGCTCCCCGGACTGTCCCGTCCGTGCATCTACCTTCAGAGCTACCGTCTGAATGGCAACCAAACCAATTATTCTACCTTCCTAGCTATTGGGGTATATGTGTGTGCAACCCTAATTATACTAGTTGCTCTTTAGATTATTATTTCTATAGTTTACGTTAGCCCAGGACTGCCCCCGGTATTCCCCATGAAAGGATCTCAAAGGGCACTAGGAACTATGATTGTAGCTGAAGCCCACCGTTCCCTTTCGCAAGGCACTTATTGTTATTGGTTGATACCCATTACCCGATCCCTTTTTAAGTTACTATAGATCTATCCCGAGCGTATTAAGACTCTTCCACTCCTACCCGGGGTGGACGATCTTTCGTCGTTCCCGTACGCCTTAACTTAACAAGTCTCACACTCTACTTATCCTGACCTCCAATAATGAACTTAAACTTAGCTTGCCCTAACCAATCAGCAACTACCAAAATTCCATCTCCCAAAGTTCATTATCCGCTCTAGTTCAGTTTCCGTGGTTTTACTATATGCAGACCATCCTAAGATACGTGAGGAGTATGAGGGGAGGTACTCCAAATTTTCTTCTGAATCTCCTATAATATTTAATGGAGGTCTATCGTGACATAATATAGCTAAGGCCAAGATTTACAAATTTTCCTATTTATCGGGCATTTAATATATTTATTCTAAGATTCCAAATGCCCTAGTATGAACATGAAGTGCACTAATGAGCTAACAATAAATCATCATAAAATCAGTAAAAATCCTATGAGACATTTAAACAGTAATTCCAAGTTTTGAGAAATTCCAGAGGTGTTTAGGCCTATATTTCCTAATTTACCATTTTTGGCCATTTCTACTATACTATGAAGGAAGTACTGTAAATATGTATCCAAAAATCCCAAGAAAATTATAGAAGCTTTATGGTGACCTAAAACCATCAGAAACCAAGTCCCATACTTTTTATTTAATATTTGGGCTCTGAATCTATTTTAATGTAAAATACTAATTTTCCTAGTTTAGAGAAGGAGATACTATTTTTAATCATCTAAAATTCCATAGAAAATTATAGGGTGACTAATATAATTTTAAACACCCACTGACCAAATTTCATAATTTTTTAGACATTAATTGGACATTATTTGTATTTTTGACTAAATGTCACAACTAGTACATTAAAGAAATAAGTACCCAAAATAATCGGATAAAACTTCCAATAAAAATACAGAAGGTATAACATGCTATAAGATGCCCTAATCCAAGATTTCATAACATTCTAGTGAACAAAATTCCAGAATCATCAAAATAAATATCTAGGACACAAATAGAGTTGTAAATGAAGTACTGTATAAATTAACCCAAAAATCTCAATAAAATTATAACATGGCCATTTAGATTAGAAAATCACCCTACTCAGATGTTACTTGATTTGAAGTTCAATTGATAGCTTAATAATTATAATTAAGGTTGGTGACCTAAACTAGGGTTAGGATTTTAGGTGGCCTAGCTGTCTCCAAATACCCTAAAATTTTGTCCAGAGAACTATACTGGCCCTATAATTCTCTCCACCCAATTTTAGGTCAGTCCAAGGTCATTTGACCCCATGACCTTCACAACCCTAAAAACCACCATTAAGGGATTTTCCCTAGGGTTCTAGGGCTACCCTACACCAAGTCTCTCCAAACTCCATTGGAGGGTGTGTCATGCCCTAAAAAGCCAGTGACCAAAATATCAGCCTCTGTTGAAGTGATTTACCACCCAAATACCAAAGGGGTGTTTGATCCTAAATTATCCTATAAGGATCAAACTAGGGTTGGATACAAACCTATTCAAAACATCTCCAAATGAGATGAAATTTTTACCAGGACCTTATGATAAACCCAGGGACCACTCACCAAAATTTGGGAGGGTTTGGAAGTCATTTAGCCATCTAATTAAATTATGTTAGGATTATTGAATTTTTCCAAAAACTATAGAAATTTGTTTTCCAAAAATCCTAATTTTTGGATAGCATTTAGATATAGGTAAGATTAGGCCACGCCCTAAATTTCAAGTCATTTTGATGACTGGATTGGAGTGGGGAATTTGTCTAAGGTCAGGACAGCCCTATGGGTATATCTCACCAAAGTGAGTGCTGAGGTCTATCCAGTGGTCCAAAATGCTTGAAACAAATTTTTAAAATTTCTTAGACTCATAGAGCTACAATATTGGTGTTGACCACTTTTTCTGTAGGAGCGTCTAAGTATTTTTCCTAAATTTTCTAAAGTGACTATTAATTCCATACAAAAATTACTTATAAAAATAAAATCTATTTAAATAGCACAGATCTTGTAGCAAGATCTAAAGGCTCTGGACTTGTCTTCTTCCTCCAGCCAAGGGCCCTGATTTGCCCGACCTGGAGTTACTTGCAAGAGCAGCCGCCGGCCGTCCAGCCTCCTCCCTGGCCGGCCACCGCCACCACCACCTCCGTTGAGGTGGTGGCCGTCGCCGGGCGGCAGCACAGCCGCCGGAGAGGCGGAATCCGGCGAACCCGAACAGTGAAATTCGTGGAAAATCCATGAAAATGAAAGCTCCAACCGGGCTCAATTGAGCTCGATTCTCAATCCTATTGAATCCTAAGATCTATCCGTAGAAGAAGAGGGAGGGGAGGACCTTGTTCGCGGGCTGGAGGCGTGCAGACCATCGGGAAGCCATTTGCGCGGTGGTGGCATCGCCGGAAATTCTTCAACAGCAAGGGGAGGCTCGAAAACTTCGGGTAATAGCTTGGAAAAACTCCCCTTGGGCCTCTAAAGGTGTTTAAAAGCTTGGGCAAGGTGGGGGATCGACCAAAAGCTGGTGGCCATTAACGGCCCATAATAGCTTGGCTCGGCCATGATGGAGGGGAGCTGAAACGGCTCTATGACAGCTGGAGGAGGGTTGGAAACTCCTCCTTTCCCTGAGAGGAGTTGAATCCAGTAGTTTCAGGGGAAGGGGAAGAGCCATGGCATCAAATGCCATTGATGGCCGTGACAACAAGCTTTCGGCCATGGCCACAACCGTCCTTTTGCACATCTAACGGTCCTCGTGGCACAGCCTGACCGGTCAACTTAAACTAAATAAGACTTATCAGGTCTTATTGGAGAAAACGGCCCACCCCCCAGGCCGGCCCGGTTCAGTTGAACCAGCACCCAGCTAGAACTAAAATGCCAGAAAAAAAAAGTCTAAGTATAATGGCGTTGAGTGAGCTCAGCTCACTCAACGCCATCAGGCTACGGCGTTGAGTGAGCTCTGCTCACTCAACGCCATTCCAGACTATGGCGTTGAGTGAGCTCAGCTCACTCAACGCCATCCGAATTATGGTGTTGAGTGAGCTCAGCTCACTCAATGCCATCCGGTTTATGGCGTTGAGTGAGCTCTGCTCACTCAATGCCGTCCAGGTTATGGCGTTGAGTGAGCTCTGCTCACTCAACGCTATCCAGACAACACCAAATGGCGTTGAGTGCAGTCAGTGCACTCAATGCCGTTCAGCGTATGGCGTTGAGTGCACTAAACGCACTCAACGCCATCCCGCCTGACCGTTTACGGCATTGAGTGAGCTAAGCTCACTCAACTCCATCCAGTCTACGACGTTGAGTGAGCTCAGCTCACTCAACGCCATCCTGCCAACACCAGATGGTGTTGAGTGCAATTAGTGCACTCAACGCCATTCAACTTATTGCTTTGAGTGAGCTAAGCTCACTCAACGCCATCCTGCTTATGGCTTTGAGTGAGCTAAGCTCACTCAACGCCATCCAGCTTATGGCTTTGAGTGAGCTAAGCTCACTCAACGCCATCCAGCCTATGGCTTTGAGTGGCTAAGCTCACTCAACGCCATCCAGCCCACGGCATTGAGTGAGCTTTGCTCACTCAACGCCATTCCAAGTTCACGGGCGTGACAGACCGGTCACGGGCGTGTCAGGCCCATGTTGAAATTTCTGAGCTCGACGATCATCTTACTGAGGTCGACGATCATCGAAGGGGTCACACCCTAGGTCACGGGCGTGACGGGCCGGTCACGGGCGTGACCACCCCTTGCCTCGAAATTTTGTCAATAATCTTCAATTCCTGGGTTTCCTAAGGTTCTGTTATGACAAAACCACTTCCTGGGGTCTAGCCAGAAATGGGATGTTACAGACTGAGTCTTGAGATAGCTTCCAGATAGCATTTTGTTGTTGCGAAACCTATGTCCGTGAGATAAGGTGTGTAGCATGAGAAGCTGTGAGCCTGGAGAGCCCAACTATTGGCCATGAGTGCTATGATTGATCATTACCGTCTCAAGTCCTAGGGACATGTGAGCGGTAAGTGATGCTGAGAGCCTGTTGTTCCCAGCCATAAAGGTCAATGAGCCAAAAGGGCAAGGGGAGGTTGACCCACGTCTTGTCGTTCACCATGATGGCTGTGACCGTCGGCGTTGACCTGGTAATTTAAGAAATGAGAAATAGCTTAACCATACCCGCGTTATGTCATTCGGATTAGATTGCCTAAAGTAATTGGCTTTCATCATTGTGCTGGAAAGACTAGAACGCTTAAATTTTACCGTCAAGTCTCGGACCTCTGAACGGTGGTGGGACCCTGGTAATACGGCACACCGAGAATGTGCCCTAAGTGCACAAAATGTTTGGCCGTTGAGACACTCATTTGTGATATATTGAATTGTGCTTGAGTGTGCCTTCTTGTGATATATCTGTTATTTTAATGTTATGCTTGTAGGAAGGAATACCGCTACCAAGAGAATGAGGTAGGGTCGTTATAAATTGGTCAGCCAAAAGCTGATTGTTTCCTTATTTGCCACCATATGGTGGATAGTCCCTGTGCAGGTGCTGGAGAGCCGAGTGGAAAATAGCGGATTACAGCCCTGAAGCTATGCCGGCGCTCGAAGGCCAAACAAAGTTTTATTGCTTTCATATGTGGACGGCCTGCGTGCTGATGTCTGTAAACCTCACTTCTAAAGAAGAATTGTAAGGCCTTATGGCTGTAATAGTTTGACTACTGTTGATTGTCGCCGGGCGATAGTGACTATCGTTGGCGATAGTATCTTTTGTGTATTTCCTAAACATTTCTGATTTATATATATATATATATATATATATATATAATATAATGGACATTCATATGTATTGAGTTCAAAGTTTAACCCCTGAAGCTTTCGCTAGAATGCTCTGAGTTAGGATTCGTTTGTGTCATTGATATTAACATGTAACTCCACCGACTTTCTGTGGAATATGGCGTGGGGCCCTGGCCGGACCCTCTTTTATATTTCATATGATGGATGGAGATATTACAGTATTTATGATAATTAATCCTACTATTTGCACCCCAAATAATTCATTAAATTATTAATTAAATCCCCCCATTAACACGGTGGTTAATGGGTGGTTACACACAAATTAGACGGCAGGGAGCGACTCCAAACGATCGCAGGGCAAGGGCAAAACTCCATGGATGGTCGCCGAACTTGCCGCCAAATTCACGGGCGAGGGGAGGACTACCGACGACGGCCGAGGAGGAGCAGCCCGCGTGGCCGTCCTCTCGGTCGCGACCGACGACCGAGGGAGGGAGTGTCCCTGGCGACCGTTCTCTCGGTCGCGTCCGGCGCATCCGCCGACTTGGTCACATCCGGTGGCCGAGGGAGAGCGGCCTGCGTGGCTGCTCTTTCGGCAGTAGCCAATGGCCGAGAGAGGGCGGCCCGAGCGGCCGCCCCCTCGACCACGACCGTCAGTCGGGAGAGAGCGGTCACTCTTCCGGCTGCGGTCGGCGGCCGAAGGGGAGCGGCCCTCTGATACCAACTCTTACAACCCGCATTTTCTCAACATATAAGTTATATCAGAGTAAGAGAAAATATGCATCGTGATGCAACGCCGTGCAGGGGATAACTGCAGGGGCTCAGGAAAAACTACAAACTCTACAGTTTAAATGAAATCCATAAGTTATTAAGTAAAAACCAGTTTAAATTGGATGGTCGTATCCTCAGCACAGTGGATCAACTAGTCCATGAGTAAAAGTATAGTTATATGCTGCGGCAAATACTTTGGTTATGTTGATTAACACCCTACATGAGTATAAACATCCCCAAGGACAACTCATGGCATGGAAGACTGTAGATTTATTATAAGTATGGAAATAGTCTTTACGTTAGCTAGAAAATAGTATTTTAGTTTTAGAAATATGAGATGTATGAAGTACTAGTAGTAATGCTTTTATAAGTGAAAATACCTAACATGCAACCTAGCATAAAACATTCCCAGAGAGCAAGTAAAAAACAACCACAAAAGGTAAAACTAGCTGCTAAGCAAAGTATTCAGTAATTCAAAAGAAAACAATTGGTGGCCATCAACAAACTGACACGAACCCACTGGTCAGTATGTGTGTTTGTACTAACAAGAAAACAACAAAGAACTACCTCTCAAGGTAGATGAAACCTCTGTAACACTGCAGTCCACTATCAAACACCAACCCTAGCCATTTAACCGACTACTGTCCTGAACCTAAGGCATTCAAAGAAAGAACACCTCAGCAAGAAAAATACAAGTGGAAAACAAAACTATCAATAAACAAGGGAGTAGTAAGATTACTATTCCAAACCTGAATAGTTGTCAAAAACACAGCAAACTAACTAGAGATTAAGAACGAAAGAGTTAACTTATAAAGTTAAAAGGTAATGAAATTTGCACCAAGTACGAATGGAGTCATACTCCGAGAACATCTGTGAGAATATGCAGAAATAGCATAAGTTTAATCCATAAGGAGCAAAAACGAGACAAAGGCTCAATAAACATGTGAATCATTAACACCGTAACGCAACCGGGTTTGAGTTGGGACCAACCGGTCAAACCCACACTAACAGACCCAAACGTCTCAAAAACGGGACTATGGGGGTGGCCATCTGGTCCAACACAACCCAACAGCCCAAAAACAAGACCCAAACATGTCCGAGTGTAATGATTCACGAAACTAAGCCAACCAAACCAAACCCATATCCCAAATACCCATAAAACCCAAACTCGACAAATTCAGTAGAAACCCTACGATTCTAACTTGGCAAAACTAAGCCTTTAGAGATACACGACAAATCGGTGAAAGGACACAAGTCTAAGGGAAAAGCATCGAGTACACTCGGTGTCGTGTCGAGTGCAGTCAACGCACTCTACGCCATAACTTAACACACTCAACACTTAAACACAACAGCAATAACAAAGATGGCGTTGAGTGAGTTCAGCTCACTCAACGCTTTACCATTTAGTTGCCAAAATCAGATGACAGCGTTTAGTGAGTTCAGCTCACTCAATACTGTCAATGCTTTAACACTTAGATTGCAGAGTTAAAGCGATGGCATTGAGTGAGTTTAGCTCACTCAACGCTGTCAAGGCTTTTCTACTAAGCAATGACGTTGAGTGAGTTCAGTTCACTCAACATTGTCAACGCTTTTCAAAACTTAGATTACAGAAAAGGAGATAGCGTTGAGTGAGCTGCAGTTCACTCAACAATGTCGATGCTTTTATACTTAACTTGCGATTACAGTGACGAAGTTGAGTGAGTTAAGCTCACTCGATGTTGTCAATGCTTTCAAACTTAGCTTCTAGAATTTACAGAATGGTGTTGAGTGTGCTAAGCTCACTCAACGCCACGTTGAGTGAGTACAACTCACTCAATGCTGTTAACTTTGCTTCTCAGACGACTCAACAATGAGTTGAGTGCATTCAACACACTCAATGCTTTTATACTTAAGCTAAAAACTGAACTTCTACACTAAGATTACACTCAAAGCTTTAGGCTAAATACACTCAGCTCCACTCAATGCTTTTAGACAGAAACCTGCCAGAGGGTTATCATCCCAATAGTACCATACTAACAATTTCTAACTATGTCTAACCTAGACAAAAGATGTTATTACTGCCATGCTAAGACTCATCTGGCCTACTAGAACAGAAAATTTAATGGCAAAAGCTTGGTAAGGGTGTAAACACCTCTTGCCTCAAGATCTATAGAAAAATCATTTTTTTACATGGGGAAAATCCTACCCTAATCCAACTGATTTCTGTAAGTTTGGAAATACTATAGGAAATCATTCCTTATACAGATCAAGGAAACAAAAGAGAAAGGAAGGACAAGCAAGGGGAAAATCACCACTTGCCTCAAATATCCAGAAATTCGGCCAAGCAAAGCCCCACCTCACAGATCTGGTCGCAAGAACACTTAAGCAACAAAACAAAAAATTTTGAGAGGAAAATAGGGTAAAAACCGCATACCTAGACCTATAAAAATCCACTAAACTGGGAAAGCTTACCATAGAAACATAGATCCAGGTGAGATCTACCCGGATCCACTCTCCAAAGACGAAATTGAGCACTAAAGCTACAGAAATCGGCGGCCGAAGGCTTAGGAATGTCCGTCGCTCTCGTTCTTTCACAAAAGGCCGACAGTTTCACGAGGGAGACAATAAATAGGGTTTTGATGCGATGGGTTTCTATTTATACTTCTTTATCAGATTATTTTTATATAGGATAACATAATTAATTAAATAAAACGTCAAAACGACCTGAAAACCAAACTTAGAATTCTACGAAAATCGCACCGTAGCTAAAAATCGACGCTATAAATCCAACGGCGAACTCGAAATAGAAATCCGACTAACCAATCTCGAGTAAACACCTCCTGAAGCCAAAACACAAGCATTCCAAAAGAGGCTCCACCGAGTCACCAAAACAGACCCGACTCGCTAGGAAATCATGCAAACAGGCTAAACCCAGTCACACACAGAAAACCCAAGAGTTAAAACCCACCCTCTAACAATGGCACACGCCAATCATGCATTAACGTAACATCCTAATATCATAAATATGCCAAATAAAAGAATTAACTAAACATCAAAAAATCAGGGGTGTTACAGCCGCTCCCTCGGCCGCGGACGGCAACCGAGGGAGAGTGGCTTGGGCGGTCACTCCCTTGGCAACGGCCGGTGGCCGAGGGGAGCGTCGAATGGGACCGCCATCTCGTCTACGCATCGGCGGCTGGCACAATGAGGGAAGGGGTCGGTCGACATCAAGGTAGGAGGTCAGCCGCCTACTACCGGTGAGGCAATGCTTGTGGCGGTTCATCCATTATGCGTGATGGGATCGGTATGTGGGGGATCGGGCGCGGTGATCGCGCATGCGGTCAAACCCATGATCCCACTACTTTTGAGGTGGAGATTATGAGTGTGTGGTTATGTGCACACATATTCTTATAAAATGGGCCTCATCCCTAACAATTGCCCCCAGATCCTTGTTGCAAGAGACCGACTCAGACGAAGAAAAATATGGATCTTTCTTTTCTCATATTTTACAGCAGCGATGATGGTGGACCGAGAAGGACTTGAGGTGGCGAGTAGTGGCGCCCTACAAACTCGGGTAATAATGTTAGAATATGCTATGACGGAAGAAGATGTAGCGTACTGTGAGGCATGTGTGCGTGCGAACGTGTGCATAGTTACGCACAGGCGCACGTGGGTCTAATCGCGCACGCATGCCTGCGTGCCCCAGTGCGCGCACATGCTTGGGCGTGTCATATGGTTTTGATTTTACTAGGCGATGCGCCTTTATGCGCACGACAGGGGTAGATAATTTTTGATTTGCAGACTTTTTATCTAAATTTATTTTTAATTTTTATGTCAGGGCACGAAGCATACTGTGAGGCCAATGCGTCTTCGCTCCTCCCTTACAGACAATCAGGTTGCAATTTGGACGAGAAGGTTCAGGTTACCTACTATAATGCCCCCGATTTTGCTCGACGATTTTATTTAAATGGGAAACATCATATTTATGACGTCATGACATTACCTTTAACGTCAAGATGACGACGTAATGCCATAAAGGCATTTTCGCATCCATGCGGTCAAGTCGGCCGAATTCTTATTGTAATGGGAAAATTTTGTATTTGGAATTTAAGTTGAGTAATTTTTGACTTACTCGTCAAGTTTCGTCGCGATCCGAGCGATATTTGGGCCTCAGCGTTTTTCCAAAGTTTTGTGAAATTTATGTTCATCGTAAACTTTGAAAACTTATATCTCGAGAATGGCTCGTTTGATTTTGGTTTTGACTTCTCCATCGTGTTCGTAGCATCTGTGTTCGCCTACGGCGTGAGTTTCGTTCGATTTGGCGCGCGTTTGGGCCTCTGTTTTGATCTCGCGTTTCCTTATAAAAAAAAATATAAATATGATTATTTTAATATTAAAGTACTATTCAAAAATGAAAAGTACTATTCATTTTTATAGTTTGATCAAAAGGTTAGATTTGCCAAGAAATTGTTTTTCCTGCAACCTTGACTCGTGTGAAGTTTCTGCTTATTATGTAAATCTTCTGTTCCTCCAATTCTGTATACTCGAGTAGTCTTTTTCTTTATACTCGAGTAGTCTGTTTCTACATACTCGAGTAGTCTATTTCTGTATACTCGAGTAGCTTTCTGTATACTCAAGTAGTCTATTTCTGAATACTCGAGTAATCTGTTTCTGTATACTCGAGTAGTCTGTTTATGCATACTCGAGTAGCCTTCTGTATACTCGAGTAGTCTGTTTCTGTATACTCGATTAGCTTTCTGTATACTCGAGTAGTCTGTTTCTGAATACTCGAGTAATCTGTTTCTGTATACTCGAGTAGTCTGTTTCTGCATACTCGAGTAGCCTTCTGTATACTCGAGTAGTCTGCTTCTGTATACTTGAGTAGTCTGTTTCTGTATACTCGAGTAGCTTTCTGTATACTCGAGTAGTCTGTTTCTGAATACTCGAGTAATCTGTTTCTGTATACTCGAGTAGTCTGTTTCTGCATACTCGAGTAGCCTTCTGTATACTCGAGTAGTCTGTTTCTGATACTCGAGTAGCTTTTTGTATACTCGAGTAGCCTTCTGTATACTCGAGTAGTCTGTTTCTGCATACTCGAGTAGCCTTCTGTATACTCGAGTAGTCTGCTGCCTTTCTCGTGTAGTCCGTCATAGTTTGTGTTCGGGAGCCTTTTTGAGGGTCAAAACGGTGCCGTATGGAACAATGGCTAACATGAAATTTGTTCGTCTCGACGAGATCTACAAATTTCATGTTGGACACTTTTCGATTTGAAGCCATACTAGATCTCTAATTTTGTTTTCCGCGAACTGCTCGTACTTAAACCGTTTTTTTATATATTTAGACAAAACTTTTTATAACTACTTATACATATATATATATGTTCTTATACTTAGGGCATTTAGAAAAATAGGAATACTTCATCTTCTCCGATTCTTTCTCCCGAACCAGAGCGGCGTGAGCGAGAGAGAGAATATTTTGTGAATCTTCCGGTGGCCGCCGACGGAGCTCTAGTGCTCGAAATCTTCAACCGAGCGTTGATCTGGAAAGCTCTCATCGAGAGCTATGCTATCGTGGTAAATTTTTCCCCTTTCCTTGAGTTTTCTCGTTAGGGTTTTTCGGCCCTAACCCCCTTTTTGACCATTTTTTGTCTAGATTTCAACTTCCTCCATCCTCTTTTGCCCCGATCTGTGACGTGGACTGATTTGGAGAACTTTTCCGGTAAAACCAAGGTAAGTGGTGGTTTCCCCTCATTTCTCCTTCTCCGATTTGATGGTAACGGTTCAGTTTTTATGTTATTTAAAATTTTCTTCACTTTGTTTTCCAAGTTATTGCTATGATTAACCTTTTTAGATGATCACTCGAGGTTATAAGATTTTGTCTTGGTGAACTTGATCTTGTCATGATATATTTAATCGTTCTTGATGTGTCTTATTAATGCCTTTAAATGCATTACCTATCATTATTGATCGTATTAAATTTTATCTAGGATTGTGAATTGTTCCTTAAGGTTGATCAACCATGTCTTGAAACTAGAAGTGTCAAGTAGAATCCGACGAGCCAAATCTCGAGATATATTTGTGTTGTGGTTTCTTTGGGTTTCTAAAAAAATTGCGGGAGTTAGTGGATAAAACCACCTCCGCATGGTCTGACTCCTTTATTGTACCTTGTGGAGGTCTACCGGGTTTTTGGGCATCTGCGGTGTATGGTGGAGAGTATGAGACTCTCTCGCAGTTAAGCAGATAAATTATTCGTGAGGGGTGTGTCCAGTTGAGTGACCACCTCGCCCATGTTTTTGGGTAGAGTCGACCACAGGTGCCTAATAAAGGTTTTGTATTTCTTCCTTATGATTTATTCATGTTGTCACCTTATAGCCTCGTGCGTCTGGTGTACTCTGGTGACGAATCACGTAAGAGTTTTTTTCCTGATGATGCCTTGTTTCTTTTTGTACTTTACTTTAATGGTTTTGGTCTTGGTTTGGTACCCCTTTTGACCTTTATTTATTTTGGCTTATTTTTCTGCCACCATTTGTACCCTCTTGCTGAGGTGTTCTGTCTTTGGAATGCCTCAGGTTCGGAGCATTAGCAGGTAGCGGAGCCAGTTTTGGAGCCTTAGCAGCAGCAGTTTGGCTGTAGTTTTCCCCCTCGCCGTAGCGAGGTAGTTTGTTGTTTTAGTTTTCCTTGCCCTGTTTCAGACATATTCATACTGTGGGTTCGTGTCAGGTTGTTGATGCCCACAGGTTTGTTGACCTTTTTGGACACTTACTAGCTGTTGTGGTTTCCTTATGTTTGGTTTACATTACTTGCTCTCTGGGATGATTTATTGCTAGGATTGCATGTTAAATATTTTTAACCTATAAAACCCTACTATTAGTAAAGCATACTTGTCATCACTTTCAAAACTAAGCCACTACTTTCTATTTAGCGTAAAGACTTTCTATACTTATTATAAATCTAGGGTTTGCATAGTATGAGTTGTTCCTCGGGGACATTTATACTCTTGTAGAATATTAGAGTCAATTTAAACAAGTATCTTCCGCAAGCGTATAACTTATATTTTAAATCGTGGACTAGATGATTCACTAAGCCGAGGGATACGACTACCGTCATAACTTAAACTGGATTTCATTCATAACAATTTATGTTTCCTTTTAAAATCGTAGAGTTTGGAGTCTTGCCTGAACGTCTGTAGTTATCCCCTGCACGGCGTGGCATCACGACACGTATTTTTCCCCTTGCTCTGATTTAATTAAATTATTGGGGAAAAATGCGGGTTGTGACACCTACCGACCTTTAAGTCAAGATACTACGTGAAAGTGAGAGTAAGATCTATCTCAACTCTAGAGGGGGGGGGGGTGAATAGAGTTTATTTAAATTAATTTCACAGTTTTGAAATAATCAGCACATATAAAATTCAATTTATAGTATAGTGTAGAGTGCTAGTAAAGAGTTAAAAACAAAGAAGTAAAGAGCACAGTACACAGCAAATCAATCACACAAACAAGCCAGAAGACACAAGGAAATATAGTGGTTCCCCAAAAACCTGGGTACATCCACTCTTCTACCACCCTTGGTAGGAATCCACTCAGGATGAGTTGATCAGGTGTCCTGACACCAATGAGCTTTTGATAAGGTGCTTAAAAACCAAAACTGAATTTTTTGATAAGGTGTCTTGCCACCACTGAATTTTGACAAGGCTCTCAAAACCAGACAGAACTTTTGAAGGAAGTTCAAGAACCCTTTTACAGTAGAAAAAGAAAAGATAAAGAGGTGAAGTTGTCTTCTCTGTTCTCAAATCAAATAAGAGAAGACTAGTGGATCTTTTGTTGTCAAAGCTCCCCCTGAGATGTAGACAGGTTCAGGAATGGAAGCTTTGCTCTAGGGTGATAGGTCTTCAGAAGTTTAGATCTCCAGCAAAAGATTGTTTCAGCAAAAGGAGGCTGAAAAATGAGGTGTCTGGAGTTATTGAGATGAGATGTGATCACTTTTCTGTAAGCAAAAAGATTATTATTCTGATTCTTCAGAATTGATCACTTGTTATCTGTCACAGCTTAATTCTTGTTGTTTTTTTTGTGCTCTCTGTGTATTCTCTTATATATTCTATCTGACTGAAGACAAAAAGGAGGATCTTATTCTCTGAAAAATTCCTTGTCAAAGATAGCCGTTGGCAGTCATAAATGTCTTCCATAAAAAGTCTTGTCTTCTAGAGGAAGGTCCAATAAAACATTCTGTTGGTACCCTAGTTTGATTTGAGTTTAGTCTTGTCTTTTTAGTCCCTTGACCCAAGAAATATCTATGGTCAATGGTTAGTGGTCTAGCTGTTGAGTCCCCGCTTTTCCAGATGAAGAATTTGGTTAAGTAGTTTGTTCGTTCGACTATAGTCGAACGCCGCTCGACTATCATCTATCGGCTGATCGACTATCGTCTATCAGTTGGTCAACGCTCTGTCTGTGTTGATAGCTCGACTATCTGTTGATAGGTCGATTATCTGTGTTACCTTGATAGTTCGACTATCTGTTGATAGGTCGACTATCTGCTTGGTTTGGTAGTTCTACTATCTGTCCTGATAGTTCAACTATCTGATAGTTCGACTATCTGTTGATAGGTCGACTATCTGTTCCGCTTTGATAGGTCGACTATCTGTTGATAGGTCGACTATCTGTCGTCTTTGATAGTTCGACTATCTGTCCTGATAGTTCAACTATCTGATAGCTCGACTATCTGTTGATAGATCGACTATCTGTTTTGTTTTGATAGGTCGACTATCTGTTGATAGGTCGACTATCTGTTTTCTGTGATAGGTCGACTATCTGCTTGATAGGTCGGCTATCTGTTTGTGTTTGATAGTTCGACTATCTGTCCGGATAGATCGACTATCTGATAGATCGACTATCTGTTCTGATAGGTCGACTATCTGCCGAGGTAGTTCGACTATCTTCTCTGATAGTTCGACTATCTGGATCGTTCGACTATCTGCCCGATAGGTCGACGATCTCCGTGCGCCGGTCGACGATCTCCGAGGGTCGTTCGACGTTTTCTGTTTGCCTTTTTATTTTGTATTTATTTGTTCTATTTAATAAATTAATACATTATCTGGCATTTTATTTCAGTTGTTTTATGATAATATTTCCAGGCAATATATGCTTCATCCCTTTTGCCTGAGTAAAATCTTTTCAGATAAAGTTGTTTGTCTTATTAGTTGACACTGTATTTTACTTTATCTGTTGTCAGTCCTTTATAGCCGTTAGACTGAAAAGTCTTCCTTATGCTATAAAGAGTTTGTTTCTGATGTGATTTTATTTAGTACCTTTATTATCAGATTGCTTCTTGCAGCTTCCTTGAAAAAGGTTTATCCCTTTTATAGAATATTTTGCTGCAGAGTTTGTTTGTCCTTGTGATATTTGCAGCCCAGGTTTCAAGTTTTAGAAGAAGACAAACAGTTCAAATTGAAAAGAGCCATTGCTTGTTGCTGCTATAAAAGGAATCCTTTGGAGAAGGATTTCAGCTAGCTAACCAGTTATTCAAAGAGTTATTTAAGCTTTCATCAAGTCCAAGTTCACTGCTCTCAGCAATCCTCATTCAACTGAGAAGTGTTAGCTCTTCAGCTCTTCTTCAACCTGAGTTCTCCTGCCTTCAGGAAGTTCAGACTCAGAGTTCTTTTGAAGAAGAAGAAGAAGAAAATAGCTGCTAGAAGATTTCTATTTTATTATTTTATTTCTTCTTGTAGTTTTTCCCTTCAGTTCTTACTGAAGAGTTTCTGCACTGAAGCAAGACTTCACCTGGACGTTCTTTGAGCCGGGGGGAGCCTTGATTCTTTTAGAGCTGTCTAGCTCAGTGCAAGTTATTGTGCTTCTCTAATCTATTGTAAAATAGAGAAGACACCATAACTCTATTCACCCCCCTCTAGAGTAGTATCTATCCCTTCACTTTCAATTGGTATCAGAGGGAGGTTTGGTGCTAGAATAAGCTAACACCTAAGTCTCAAGATCCTGATAGATACCAAAGTTTATAGATATTCACTATCACTATCATGGCCCAGTCCAAGGATTATTCTAGCACCAGACCTCCAGCATGCAACTTAACTAAGTTTGGCATCTGGAAGGCAAGGATCAAATTATATATGAATTCTATTGATGAAAGCATCTTTGCCTCTATTTTGTCAGGACCCCCAAGAGCACCTGCTGCTGCTTCTGCCTCATCATCTGATATGAGTGCAGTGCCTCCTCCAGACTACAACGATGAGTACAAAAAGGCAAAGATAGCAGATGCCAAGGCGATGAACATACTGGCTCAGACAATGTCTGATGAAGTATTCTAGAAGGTTGCTAAATGCTCTTCAGTAAAAGCTATGTGGGATACACTGAACCAGATTGTAGCTGGTTCAGCTGATGAAAGGAAGGACAGAAGGTCCAACCTTATCTCACAGTATGAGAACTTCAAGAAAACTGATGCTGAATCAGTTGAAGCCATGTATACAAGGCTCAGCTCAATCATCAATGAGCTGAGGTCCTTGACAAGGACATATCATTGATAGAGGTCAATGATAAGATTCTTATGTGCTTCCCTAGCACATGGGATCTAAGGATCTGGCCTATCAAGGAAGCCAGAAGTACTACAGAGATCTCAACTGAAGCCCTTCTCGGCAAGCTCAAGTCTTTTGAGCAAGTGCTGAAGACAAGGGAAGTAGAAGCTGAAGCAAAGACCCCCACTCCAACAAGAAAAGAGCAATCTCTAGCTTTTAAGGTTGCTGATGCTTCTGAAGGCAGACAATCCAATGAGGAACTAATGACATTATTTTCCAAGAGGTTTCTCAAGATGGGGAGAAAGAAATTCAGAAAGAAGTCTTCACGCTATGAAGACAAACCAAGGTATGACCGTTCACCTGCTAAAGAAATTATCTGTTATGGTTGCAGGAAACCTGGACATATCTTACCAGAGTGTCCAGAGGAGAAGAACAAAGATAAGAGGAAAGAAAAGGAACAGCACAGGAAGCACTCCAAGCCATCCTCCTACAAGAACAAGAAGAAGGAGAGAGGTTTCGTCGCTGAGACCTGGAGTGATTCTGATGAAGAATCTTCCTCCTCAAGCTCCAGTGAGGATGAGGAAGAGAAGAAGGCAAAGGAAGTTTGCCTGATGGCAATAGATGCCTGCAGCAATCATTCAGCTGCAGAGAGTTCAGATTGAGAGGAAGAAATGCCAATAGAAGATGAGGTACTATCTTCTTATGACTTCACTTCTGAAGAATTTAAATTAGATTTTAAATCCTTATGCTTAGACTTAATTAGTTCAGAAAAAGAGATTAAAGAACTTAGAAATAAAATAGCTGACTCAGAATTAATTGCTACAGAAAATATTAAGTTAAAGGAAGATCTCACTACTTGTAGTGAAGAAATTAAATTTCTTAAAATAGAGTTAGCTAAGTCTAAAAGGTTAGAAGAATCTCTAAATGGTAGAAGCCTTAAGCTGTTAGAGATAACCAACATGACTAACACTAGGTCAGGTAATAACAAACTAGGCTTAGGAGCTTCTCCCAGTGAACCCCCAGTTATTCTTAAAAATAATCTTTCAACTCCAGTGAACTTTATCTCAGCTGATGGGATAAAGAACACTGAGTAAGTAAACCAAGTTAATAAAACTTTAAATAAAGCTAAGAGAGAAAAGAGGAAGAAATTTTTTAAAGAAATGCAAAGAGCGTCGAACGCTGCTCGACGATCGGAAGCTCAATGGTCGAACGAAGCTCGACGATCTAAGCACCCATCGTCGAACGTCGATCGACGTTTTCAACATGATTTTCAAAAACATCATCAAACCAGTAGAAACCTAAATGAAAATAGAAACCCTAGGTTTGTTGACCCATCATCTGCATGGAGAATCCCACCTAGGAGATCTCACCCATTAGGTTATCACCCTCAGCCTGCATTTTCATTTATTTCTAGCTTTTCTTATGTGAAAAACAAGGGACCCAAGGTTACCTGGGTCCACAATGTCTAAATGAATGTCTTGCAGGTGAAGGCCTATCCTATCACTCAAAATAAGTGGTATTTGGATAGTGGATGCTCCAAGCATATGACAGGAAATAAAAATCATCTGTCAAAATTCAAAGCTAAGCTCGGCCCAAAGGTTATCTTTGGAGATTCAAGCTGTGGTCAGACAGAAGGCTATGGCAGGATCACAATTGGAGATGTTACTTTCAAGAGAGTTGCATATGTGACTGGACTGAAGCACAATTTGATCTCAGTCAGCCAGCTATGTGATGCTGGCTACCAGGTTTCATTTTCTAACTCTTCTTGTAATATTACTTTAAATAATAATGTTGTTTTAGTAGGCATTAGAATAGGTAATATTTATTTAGTAGATTTCAATTCAACTCATTCTGAAATCTGTTTATTTAATGAAATAACAATTAATAATAATTCTTTGTGGCATAAGAGGCTCAGTCATTTTAACCTTAAAAATATATTTAGGTTATCTAAACACAACCTTGTTAGAGGTTTACCTTCTTGCCCCTACAAGAAGGAGAGCCTATGCAAGGCTTGTCAGCTAGGCAAGCAAACCAAGAATTCTTTTAAATCTGTAAATAAAAGTGATTCTCCTAGAATCTTATATTTATTACATTTGGACCTTTTTGGCCCAATAAATGTACAGAGTTTAGGAGGGAAGTATTACACCTTAGTCATTGTAGATGACTTCTCTAGGTTCAGTTGGGTTTTCTTTTTGAGAACTAAGGCTGATAACTTCAAAGCCCTTACAGACTTTCTATTATGTGTGCAGACTGAGTACTCTACTCATGTGACCTTGATCAGAAGTGATCATGGTACTGAGTTTGACTCTCTTCTCATGCAAGAATTCTGTGAGAGAGAAGGTATCAAACATAGCTTCTCAGCTCCTAGAAATCCCCAACAAAATGGGGTAGTTGAAAGGAAGAACAGAACACTCATTGAAGCTGCTAGTACAATGTTGGCAGATGCTAATATGCCTCTCTCCTATTGGGCAGAAGCTGTTAGTACAGCCAACTATGTCTTGAATAGAAGTCTGATACACAAGCTTAAGTGTAAAACTTCTTATGAGTTGCTTAAAGGAAAGAAACCTAAAATAAATTATTTTAGAGTTTTTGGCTGTGTAGTTTATATTCATAATAATAATAAAGAATACCTTAGAAAGTTTGAAGCAAAAGCTTCAATGGGAATTATGCTTGGATATTCCCAAGTAAGCAAAGCTTATAGGGTTTATAACAAATCAACCTGTAAAATTGAAGAATCTGTGCATGTATCTTTTGATGAGTCTCAGATGTTTTACAAGGAGAAGGAAAATTCTCCTTCCTCCAGTTCATTGCAGGTACCTGATGCTACTCAAGAAATTCTTCAACTATCAACTCTTTAGATCACTGAATCAGACAGTGATGAAGACATTGCTGAAGCTGTTGTTGTTCCACCAACAGTAGATCAAATTCCTCCTGAGGAATTAATCCCAACTGTTGCTGAAGATCACATCCCACCTGCTGATGTTGTCACACTTAGAGATCACCCTACATCTCAAGTGATAGGAGACATATCAGCTGGTGTTCAAACAAGACCTCAGTTAAGACAGGATATGATGCACGCTTGTTTCCTCTCACAGGTTGAGCCCCTCACCTTTAAAGATGCAGAGCTAGATCCCCACTGGATCATTGCTATGCAAGAGGAACTCAATTAGTTTGAGAGATGTAAAGTTTGGACTTTGGTTCCAAGACCTAAAGGCCAACTGATCATAGGCACCAAGTGGGTGTATAGAAACAAGTTGGATGCAAATGGAATTATTGTAAGGAATAAAGCTAGGCTTGTAGCTCAGGGCTACAGACAGGAGGAAGGTATAGATTATGACCAAACCTTTGCTCCTGTTGCAAGGCTAGAAGCAATAAGGATCTTCTTGGCCTATACAGCCTACATGAAGTTTAAGGTCTTTCAGATGGATGTCAAAAGTGCATTCCTGAATGGTGAGCTTAAGGAAGAGGTGTTTGTTGAACAACCACCAGGGTTTGTTTCTTCAACTCAGCCCTCACATGTGTTCAAGTTGTAGAAAGCTCTATATGGACTAAAGCAAGCCCCCAGAGCCTGGTATGAGACTTTAGCTAGTTTCCTGTTAGAGCACAACTTTACTAGGGGAGTAGTTGATAGAACCCTTTTCGTCAAGCACCACAAGGACACAATCCTGTTAGTTCAGGTGTATGTAGATGATATTATATTTGGTTCCACTGATCCCAAACTGTGCAAAAAGTTTTCCAACTTGATGCATTCCAAGTTTGAGATGAGTAGTATGGGTGAGCTGTCTTACTTTCTTGGTCTCCAAGTTAAGCAAGATGCTGATGGTATCTTCATTTCCCAATCCAAATATGCCAAGGAATTGGTAAAGAAATTTGGGATGGCTGATGCTTCAGCAATGCCTACACCTATGGCTACTAATGTAGTTACTGATTCTGATGATCACGGCAAGCCAGTTGATCAAAAGAATTATAGGGCCATTGTTGGTTCCCTATTATATTTAACTGCAAGTAGGCCAGATATAATGTTTGCTACATGCCTTTGTGCTAGATTGCAGGTCAACCCCAAGGAATCTCATCTGATTCTTCTCAAGAGAATCCTGAGATACCTGAAGGGATGTCCAAATCTAGGACTTTGGTACCCAGCAGAATCAGAATTTGAGTTAATTGGATACTCTGACTCTGACTATGCTGGTTGCAGAGTTGACAGGAAGAGCACCTCAGGAACTTGTCAGTTCCTGGGAGAGAGATTGGTCTCTTGGTTCTGTAAGAAGCAGGCTTCTGTCTCAACTTCAACTGCAGAAGCTGAATATATAGCAGCTGCTAGTTGTTGTTCACAGATCCTGTGGATTCAAAACCAGCTTGTGGATTATGGTTACTCACACAAGAACACCAAAATCATGTGTGATAGTACCAGTGCTATATCAATTGCACAAAATCCAGTGCACCACTCTAGAACGAAGCACATTGAGATCAGGCACCATTTCCTGAGAGATTGTGTGGAAAAGAACAAGATTTGTCTTGAGTTCATATCCACTGAGTTTCAGAGAGGTGATATATTCACCAAGCCCTTAGATGAACAGAAACATCTGTTCTTTTTGGTTCAACTAGGCATGATCAATGGAAGAGACTAAGTGTGACTATATCTGCCTATGTTGAAACTTGTTTGAAGATAGTCGAACGACATTCGAAGATAGTCGATCGGGTCAAGCCCATCGTCGACCAATGGTTGATGAAAGCTTGCCTGTTTGAAGATCGTCGACCGGCGTTCGACCATAGTCGAACAAGTCGAGCTCATCGTCGATCCCTGGATGACGACAGCTTGTTGTTTGAGAAGCCAGAAATAGTCAAACGATTGATCGACTACTCTGCTTCTGGACCGATCGTCGAACGACCGTTCGACCATCGTCTCGAGTATCTTTTAAATAGATCTACTATCTCCGGTCTAATATAAAGCCAATAGTCGACCTATGTTAAAAGATCTTTTGTTTTATCGTCGACGGAGAGCGTCCTTTCGCATTTCGTCTTCCCGCTTGCTCCTCCTCTTGCGATTTTCTTTCTGCCGATTCGTCTTCTCCGTCTCTCTCGCGCCCTCTCCACCTCCTTCAATGGCGATTTCTCCAGCATTGCTCGCAGTTGTGAAGTTCGACGCAGGATTCAGTGTCGATTTCGATGCCTTCAGCTGTTGTGAATCAGGGATTGTGGAAATCCTCCAGTTATGCAGAGATCAAGGGTTAGAAAGACTAATGTCTGCAAGGATAAAGTTAAATATTCCCGAGATTAAGGAATGGGCCTTTACTTCGTCCTCCACCGACGAATCGATGACCGGCTCTATTGGCGGAGAAGAGGTTATTTTAACTCCCGCCATTCTGACTGATGTTTTCGGTTTGATAAATGGTGAAGAAGATTTTGAGCAAGATGCTCCAGAGTTTGGAAGAATGCTGATTGAGCTGGGACATGCGGAGGGCATTCCCACGAAGCTGCTCAAGGTAAATTTCCCCTTCAAGATAAAATTTCTTGCTGAGTTAGTTGGAAAAGTGCTGCTAGGCAAGCACTCAGCCCATGATAATATCACAAGACATCAATTTGCACTCATGTGTGCAATTGTTAACAAGAAAAGGATCAACTGGGCTGGTGTTTTGTTCGATTTGATAAGGAAAAAGAACAGTAAGAAAGAGGTTACCCTAGGCAGGGTTATTGGAATTTTTCTGAAGGAAAGATATCCTCATCTGCTAGTTTCAGTTGCTACAACAATTAATGCCAGCAAGAAGATGGATCCGAACTTGTTCTCCAAGTGGAAGAGGACATTTGTGAAGCCCGCTCTCTCAGGGGTTGCTCCAGCGACATCCGAGAGCACAAGGACTGATTCAGTCACTCCTCACCCTCTAGAAGCTGGCTCAGCTCATCCTTCTCTTCCATCATCTTCTTCTGCCTTACCATCAACTTCTACTGAAGTAGTTCCATCCTCTTCAGTTCCGTCTACCTCAGTTGAAGTTCCATCAACTTCAGCTGAAGTACGACTTTCTGCTTCTCCTGTTCGAGATACAACCACGGTTGTTATTCCTTCTCCTCCTGCATCTCCTATACCTTCTCATATGGCTAGGATATCTGATCCTAGTTTTGATTTGTTAGGATCTGAGAGGACTCCCACACCTCGTCAGTCTCCTGTTCGTTCTCTAGTTCAACAGGAATACATTCCTCCTGCTGATCTTCCATCATCTGTCGTTCCCCCACATTCTTTTGAAATCACTCCTGAATTCATTTCCAGCATCTTGGAGTTGATTACCCCTTCAATCAAAATCATGATTTAAGAGGCAATTGCTCCACTTGCTTCCTCCATTGCTACTTTGACTGCTACCATCCAATCCCTCTCTAAGTCTGCTGAGCCCTCTTCTTCCAGGGGCCTGGTTTCAGTTCCCACTGAAATCAGGCAGGGGGAGATGTTCAATGAAGATGTCTCAGAGCTTCCAGCCTCCCCTCCAGCAGATCCTCCAGCGGTGACAGATATAGTGATGACAGTTCAAGAAGAGACTGCTCCAGCTCAAGAAGAATCCATTTTAGTGTTATCTGAAAAAGAAATATCTGATGCAGTTATGTTATCTGAATTTGCTGTCAAAGTTTGTTTAGAAGATCTCACCACTCCTTTGGTTGCCCGTTTCCTAGAAGGCATTATTACATCCTATCTAGATGAATCCTGGGAGTTGGTAAAGTATGAAGGTAATTCACTCATCCGTTTTATTGACGAGTCAACTAATTTGCTAGTTTGTGAATACCTAGAAGGGATGTTATTAGCTTATATAGCAGATTTGTGTTCATGAATCTACAGATTATATTCAAGAAGATATAGCTGCTCAAGTAGAAGTAGTTGTTCAAGAATCTGTTTCAGATGTTTTAGTTGCTCCAGCTGATCTTTTGCCTGCTGCTCAAGATACTGAGTCTGCTCAACCAGCTCAGTCAGGTGTGCAAATAGATCCAGAATTGAATCTTTTCTTAGCTGATATAGAAGATGTTGTATCTGAAAGCCAAGATGAAAAGACCCCAGTACTGAGTTTGGAAGAAGAGAAAGCAAGAGATGCCTGGCAGCAAAGAGTACAAGATACTTTGAAAGAGAAAGAAAAAGTTTTGCAAGATGAAAAATCCACTGTATGGGATGACTCTCCAGGACCTGATCTGGATTCTCTTCTGGCTCAGGATACCATAGAAGAAGAAAAGGAGAGAGCTGCCATGAAAGCAAAGGAAAAGGCTGTATCAGAAGCCTATGACCCTTATGATCATCCTCCTTCATCTCTTTCTGAAGATGAAGATGATTCAGATATGTCTGAGGACTCCAAGAAAAAGAAAGCTGTAAAGAGAAAAAGGAAAGCTGTTGCTCCTCCTCCTCCCAATCGAGACAATGATACTCCCTATTACATATTGAAAGGGATTGACCCTAAGTCGAAAGACTTTCAACATTGGATGTGGTTTTCCAAAAAACCAGCAAAAGGAGAGAAAGAAATCTAAGAGATATGATAGTCCCGTTCCCAGATGGACTCCCAGAGGTCCTCCTCCTCCACCTCCCGGTGCAGGAGCCTCTGGCAATTTATCTGCTAATCCATCTGCTCCATCTGCTAAATCTGCTCCTTCTCAGCCTCATTCAAGGAAAAGTTCTCAAAGCCACCAAGGCAAATCATATACTGGCACTCAAAGGCATGATACTGAGGTTAAAGAGCAAGTAAAGGAGGTTGTATATCAAAAGCCAACATTTTCACCTCCTCCTTCTCCCAAGAAAAAGGTTTCTTCTGCTATACCAGTTCATGTTGCTAAGGATATTTCAAAAGGTAAAAGAACTGTTTTCTCTGAAAAATCCAGTAAAAAGTTTGCTAAAATTGCTCCTCCTTCATCTTTAGTTATTCAAGAAGTTAAAGATAAAGCTGAAAGTTTATTAGATTTATCTGTTAAGTTTAAAACTGTGAAGCCAATAGATACATCATCTGAAAATGTGTATGAAAGCCAAGAGTTAGATCCTGATTTCAGGATGGCTCGATTTCTAGAACTTGTTGGATCAGCTTAGATAAAGAAAGCTAAAGCTGAAGGAAAGGACTCTACAGGATTTACAACTATGTCAAAGTTCAGAATGAAGGAACTCGATAGAATCCAGGTTAGCCCTGAAGTTTTTGATCCTTCTATATATATGGAAAAGCATCCAGAGGCAGTTGTTCCAAGGGCTGCAGAACTGAAGATTATTGGTGTGCAAGATTTGAAGTTGTCCAAGAAAGAAGCTATTGATCCCTTGCGGAAAGTTTCTTTTGTTCCTAGCTCTTCTGTCCCTAAACCAGATTCTGTAGATCTTTAATTTTGTTTGACTGTTTTTTATCTGACTGTTTGATAATTGCTAGTTAATTGTTATCTATTTCCTGTATTGTTTTTATTGTTCTATAGCTAGTTCTGTGTTTTAGTTTTTGAGAGACTTAACTCAAATAGGGGGAGATTGTTGGTACCCTAGTTTGATTTGAGTTTAGTCTTCTATTTTTAGTCCCTTGACCCAAGAAATATCTATGGTCAATGGTTAGTGGTCTAGCTGTTGAGTCCCCGCTTTTCCAGATGAAGAATTTGGTTAAGTAGTTTGTTCGTTCGACTATAGTCGAACGCCGCTCGACTATCGTCTATCGGCTGATCGACTATCGTCTATCAGTTGGTCGACGCTCTGTCTGCGTTGATAGCTCGACTATCTGTTGATAGGTCGACTATCTGTGTTGCCTTGATAGTTCGACTATCTGTTGATAGGTCGACTATCTGCTTGGTTTGGTAGTTCGACTATCTGTCCTGATAGTTCAACTATCTGATAGTTCGACTATCTGTTGATAGGTCGACTATCTGTTCCGCTTTGATAGGTCGACTATCTGTTGATAGGTCGACTATCTGTCGTCTTTGATAGTTCGACTATCTGTCCTGATAGTTCAACTATCTGATAGCTCGACTATCTGTTGATAGATCGACTATCTGTTTTGTTTTGATAGGTCGACTATCTGTTGATAGGTCGACTATCTGTTTTCTGTGATAGGTCGACTATCTGCTTGATAGGTCGACAATCTGTTTGTGTTTGATAGTTCGACTATCTGTCCGGATAGATCGACTATCCGATAGATCGACTATCTGTTCTGATAGGTCGACTATCTGCCGAGGTAGTTCGACTATCTTCTCTGATAGTTCGACTATCTGGATCGTTCGACTATCTGCCCGATAGGTCAACGATCTCCGTGCGCCGGTCGACGATCTCCGAGGGTCGTTCGACATTTTCTGTTTGCCTTTTTATTTTGTATTTATTTGTTCTATTTAATAAATTAATACATTATCTGGCATTTTATTTCAGTTGTTTTATGATAATATTTCCAGGCAATATATGCTCCATCCCTTTTGCTTGAGTAAAATCTTTTCAGATAAAGTTGTTTGTCTTATTAGTTGACACTGTATTTTACTTTATCTGCTGTCAGTCCTTTATAGCCGTTAGACTGAAAAGTCTTCCTTATGCTATAAAGAGTTTGTTTCTGATGTTATTTTATTTAGTACCTTTATTATCAGATTGCTTCCTGCAGCTTCCTTGAAAAAGGTTTATCCCTTTTATAGAATATTTTGCTGCAGAGTTTGTTTGTCCTTGTGATATTTGCAGCCCAGGTTTCAAGTTTCAGAAGAAGACAAACAGTTCAAATTGAAAAGGGTCGTTGCTTGTTGCTGCTATAAAAGGAATCCTTTGGAGAAGGATTTCAGCTAGCTAACCAGTTATTCAAAGAGTTATTTAAGCTTTCATCAAGTCCAAGTTCACTGCTCTCAGCAATCCTCATTCAACTGAGAAGTGTTAGCTCTTCAGCTCTTCTTCAACCTGAGTTCTCCTGCCTTCAGGAAGTTCAGACTCAGAGTTCTTTTGAAGAAGAAGAAGAAGAAAATAGCTGCTAGAAGATTTCTATTTATTATTTTATTTCTTCTTGTAGTTTTTCCTTCAGTTCTTACTGAAGAGTTTTTGCACTGAAGCAAGACTTCACCTGGACGTTCTTTGAGCCAGGGGGAGCCTTGATTCTTTTAGAGCTGTCTAGCTCAGTGCAAGTTATTGTGCTTCTCTAATCTATTGTAAAATAGAGAAGACACCATAACTCTATTCACCCCCCCTCTAGTGTAGTATCTATCCCTTCACTTTCACATTCCCTGAATAATTCTTTGAAACTGGCTCCAGAATAAAGACAAACGGCTGGCAGATCTCCTTGACATAAATGCTGAGAGAATTCAAAAACATTCCAAAGACTGGCAGCATTTGAATCCTTAGAATCGTTGATCTCTCAGAAATATCGTCGATCTGAGCTCTACGATTGTCGAACTGAGCTCAGAGATAGAAACAGATCAAACAGACAGAAAACGTCGAACTGAGCTCGAAGATCGTCGAACTGAGCTCGAAGATCGTCGAACTGAGCTCAGCGACCTGAAGAATAGCTGAAGAATGATCGTCGACCTGAGCTCGAAGAACGTCGACCGGAGTTCGATGATTTATCGAAGTTGAGCTCAGAGAGCGTCGAACTGAGTTCGACGTTTCGTCGACCGGAGCTCGACGAAAATTGCCTTAAACTTGGCTCTATATCCTTGATCTTGGAATGGTCCTGGGGGTAGCTTCAAACCTAAGTTCTAAGCCCTAGACTCATTCTAATGTTGACCTTTACAACTATACAACTAGGTCAACCTGGTTTCCTAAGACAAACATAGTGATCCTTACCCAAATTAGTAATAGGGTGTTCCAACAATCTCCCCCTATTTGGGTTAGGATTACTATTTACAGACAGAATTAGGAAATAAATAAGCATACATTCAAAACAGAAGCTAAATCAACAATGCAGTAGAAAAGATATAGCAGCAATGCAGATCACAGATAAAAAGTCAGCAAATATCCAGAGGAGGATGATTGTTCAGCTTACACAATTCACTTCTTCTCAGTTCCCTTTTTAAACATAATTTCTCTGTTGGGATTGAGGGCTTCTTTCTTGGATCTTTTATCATCTTCTGCACCTAAGGAAGTTTGAGATCTGGGCCTTGGAACTACAGCCTCAGGGTGCAGCTTCATATAATCTTCTGGATTAAAGAATTTTCTTGATGCATATCTCTCCAGTTCATTCTTTCTCTGATATGATAGAGTTGTTATGTTGGAAGTGTCCTTGCCTTGCTCTCTGGCCTTTTTCATTTGATCAAGAGCAGCCAACTCTTTCATTCTAGCTGTCCAGGACAAGGGGTTGTTCTCAGGATCCTCAAATGGAACAGGAGGTTCATACCTGTTGATGGATTCAGAATCAGTAGGAGGAGTCCTGGAGACAACTGAATCTTTTAGCTTATAAGGGAAAGGACCTGAAGCAGAATCAGTATGGCCTTGTCCTTCCCTTTGTTGAAATCTGTGCCCTCTCTGGCTTCCTCTATATTGACCCCTTCTAGATTGATATCCCCTTTGATGTTGCCCCCTTTGATAGTATCTCTGATAAGACTGGGAGGAGCTTTGACTGGAAGCTGGAGCTTGAGAGGCTGAGCCTGAACCAGAATCTGGAGGAGGAGGAGGCTGATACTGAGAAGATCCTTTTTCATACTTATCCAGCTTCCTTCTCTTCTTCATAGCCTTTGATTGGTTCTTGGAATACTACATCCAAGGCTCAGATATGGGGCAGTCATGCAGAATATAATAAGGGATGTCATTAGAATCCTTAGCTTGAGCTGGGGGTACTTTCATCATGGCCTTACTTCTGGCCTTCCTTTTCTGGGCAATAGTATTTGAAGAATCATCAGATTCAGTTTGAAACTGATCACTCTCTGAACTTTGAGGTCTGTCATACAAATCATCAATGCTTTTTATGTATTTCTCTTGTAACTTCAACTGATCAGGAGTCAGGGCAGGAGCAGCAGCAGTTTGAGCAGAAGGAACTTTTGAAGCAGAAACAACATCAGGAGATGGAGCAGAAGCAGCAGCAGCAATAGGAGCAGAAACAAGAGCAGGTGCAGGTTCTTTCAGGTAAGAATCAAGTTCTTCAGCAGCAGATGTATCTTCAATTACAGGAACCATTTCAGTATCTTTAGTAACAGCAGCAGCAGCCTCATCAACAAGAGGCACAATGGCCTTAGTAGCATCATCAGAGATGGAAACATAAACACCCACAGCCTTCCAGGAATTTACATATGCTTCAATTTGGCTGGGATCACAGACAGAAATAGGCATAATGGCCTTAGACAAGTCTTCAGTATGTGGAACTGGCAAAGATCTGAAGTAAACTGTATCAAACTCAAAGAGCAGGCTTTGGAAGTCCATTACAAAAGCAGGAGCAGGAGCAAGAGCTGGAGCAGACTCAGGCACATCCACTACTTCAGAAGGCATCTCCCCCTGCCTGGATTCAGGGAGAACTGAATCAAGGCACCCAGAAGAGGTAATTGCCTGAGAGGGAATGAAGGAGGAGAGCTTGGAAGACAGCTCCTTGACATGGGTCAGGAGTGGAGCCAGAGTGGTCTCCAGTAATGAGGTTAGCTTAGGAGCTAGCAGCTCATATAACCTGTCTGCCAGGGCAGATAGATCTACATGCTCAAGAGGGGCTTGAGCAGAGGTAGGAGAGAAGGTTGTTGGAAGGATGTTGGCTGGAGCTGGTGGCATGAAGAATGTGGAGATAGGAGGTGTGGGAATGGATGGCTCTGAGAGTGGAATAGTGAAGATAGAGGTTGTTGAGATGGAGCTAGATGAGGCAAGAGATGGGGTGAAGGATGGTTGAGAAAGAATTTCGTGCAGCATTTGTTGGAATGAGGAGGTAGAGGGAGGCTCAGGGGGAGTGGAAGGAGAATCATCCATAAAGGAATCATCTTCAAGGGAAAATGATGGTGAGGTGAAGATTGGATAAGAGAAAAGAGGATGGAAGTCCTCTGAGGTAGATGCTGGAGGGGGTGAAACTGGTGAAGAAATGGGAATGGGGGAAGATATGGCTATGGTGGTGATTGGAGGTGAGGATGAAATGGCTGGGGTAGAGACAGCTGGAGGAGGAGAGGAAGGAACAGACAAGTCTTCTGCTGGGGCAGAAACCTGAGAGGGAGTGACTTGGGTAGTCCTGGTGCCTGAAGTCAGTGGTGCAGCAGCTCTGGTAGGGTTTACAATCTGCCTGTCCCATTTGCTGAAAAGGGCACAGGAGAGCCTCTTGGATGCATTAATGAACATCCCAGAAGAGGTTAGCATCTCAGGGCATCTGGAATGCAGATAGACCCCTAGAATTCTCCCAAAACTGACAACAGTCTTATTCAGCTTCTTCTTAATCAGGTTGAAGAAAATTGATCCCCAGTCTAGATGTTTCTTATCAAGTAGAGCTCGATTCGACAAAACGTCGATCTCAGCTTGACGATTTGGACTACAGAAGGAATCTGAAGAGACTTCAATATCGTCAATCTCCGTTCGACGATGTTGAAAAGCGTCGAGTTTTGCTCGACGACCTCTGAACAGAAAGAGAGGAAACCTGGAGCTAACGGAGGCGCTGAACTCAGATCGACGATTTCGGAAACGTCGATCTCTGGTCGACGTTTTTTTCGAAAAACGTCAATCTACGTTCGACGATTTCTGGGAAAGCGTCGAGCGCAGTTCAGAGACAAAGCCTATTCTACAGACACAAAAAGAACTGATTTTTTAGCCTAGTCTTGGTGTGTTTTAACTTTTCAAAAATCTTGTAAATTAGTTTAGGCTTTCTCCATCTAACATGCCTAACTGATTTAGGAAGAAACTGTGTTTCTTTTCATCCAAAGGCTTGGTGAAAATATCTCCCCTTTGCAAATCAGTAGGGATATATTGAAGTTCAATTTTATTTTTCTCTACATTATCCCTTAGAAAATGATGCCTAATCTCTATGTGTTTTGTCCTACTATGGAGGACTGGATTTTGTGCAATAGAGATAGCACTAGTATTATCACAAAAAATTTTAGACTTCTCTATGTTGTAGCCATAGTCTATGAGCTGATTTTGTATCCACAATATTTGTGAACAGCAACTGCCTGCAGCCATATATTCAGCTTCAGCAGTTGAGGTTGACACAGATGTTTATTTCTTACAAAACCAGGAGACAAGTCTGTCACCAAGGAACTGACAAGTTCCACTGGTGCTTTTCCTGTCTACTCTGCATCCAGCATAATCAGCATCTGAAAATCCAGTTAGTTCAAATCCTGAGTCTTTTGGATACCAGAGTCCTAGATTTGGACAACTTTTTACATATCTAAGAATCCTATTAACTAGAGTTAGGTGTGACTCTCTAGGGCTTACTTGGAATCTAGCACAAATGCATGTAGCAAACATTATATCTGGTCTACTAGCTGTAAGGTACAATAGAGAGCCAATCATTGCTCTATATATTGTCTGATCAGCTGGTTTCCCATGTTCATCAGCATCCAATACAGCATTGGTAGGCATGGGTGTTTTCATACAAGATGCCTCAAACATACCAAATCTCTTAACCAATTCTTTAGCATACTTGGTTTGGGAAATAAATATGCCCTCAACATGCTGTTTTACTTGCAATCCTAAGAAGAAGGCGAGCTCACCCATGCTACTCATTTCAAATTTGGAATGCATCAGGTTGGAAAACCTTCTGCACAAGTTTGAATCAGTAGATCCAAATATGATATCATCTACATAAATTTGTACTAGTAGGGTATGGGACTTATGGGTTCTAATAAAAAGAGTTTGGTCTACTCTCCCCCTAACAAAATCATTTTCCAGAAGAAAACATGCTAGGGTCTCATACCATGCTCTAGGAGCTTGCTTGAGACCATATAATGCTTTATGCAATTTGAAAACATAATCAGGGTGAGTTTGAGAGATAAAACCTGGAGGTTGTCTAACATAGACTTCCTCTTTGATGTCCCCATTGAGAAATGCACTCTTCACATCCATCTGGTAGACCTTGAATCCCTTGTGAGAAGCATAAGCTAGGAATATTCTAATGGCCTCTAACCTTGTAACTGGTGCAAAGGTCTGGTCATAGTCTATTCCTTCTTGTTGAGAATAGCCTTGAGCAACTAGCCTTGCCTTGTTTCTGACAATAACTCCTTGATCATCCAGCTTGTTTCTAAACACCCACTTTGTTCCAACAATGGAGTGATCCTTTGGCTTAGGCACTAGTTCCCAAACTTTATTCCTTTCAAATTGATGTAACTCCTCTTGCATTGCAATGATCCAGTGTGGATCTTGCTCTGCATCTTGAATGGATTGAGGCTCAACTTGAGATAGGAAGCAGGTGTGCTTCAGGTTTTGGTAGACCTGATTTCTGGTTTGCACACCAGCTGAGATGTCTCCAATTACTTGGGTGATTGGATGATCTCTTGTTATTACTAGATCAACAGGGGATGTTGATTGTTCACCAACCTGTGTTGTTGTTTCTTCTTGTGGAATAACAACTGGCTCTTTAGGATGATTTTCTTCAAGAGGTTGAACTTCTTCTTCATCATCACTGCTCTCATTCTTTTGCAGAATAGGTTGAGTGACTGTATCCTCTTCTTTAACCTGTAATCTGTCCATACTTTCTGAAATAGAGTGTACCTGCAAAGGTTCTATGGTAGAAGTAGACTTCTCCTTATAACACATGTTAGTCTCATCAAAAGTAACATGAACAGATTCTTCAATTTTACAGGAAGATTTATTATATACCCTATAGGCCTTGCTGATCATGGAGTATCCCAGAAACACTCCTTCATCAGCTTTAGCTTGAAATTTAGCTAAATACTTCTTGTCATTATTGTGAATATAACAAGTGCAGCCAAAATTTTTAAAATAATCTATTTTAGGTTTCTTCCCTTTGAGCAATTCATAGGGAGTCTTGCCCTTTAGTTTATGTATCAGGCTTCTATTTAGCACATAGTTGGAGGTGTTCACTGCCTCAGCCCAAAAGGATAGAGGTAGGTGAGCATCTGTCAATAATGTAGTAGCAGATTCAATTAGGGTTCTATTTTTCCTTTCAGCAACCCCATTTTGTTGAGGAGTTCTAGGAGCTGAGAAAGTGTGCCTGATCCCTTCACTTTGACTGAACTCTTGCATAAGAAGAGAATCAAACTCTGTCCCATGATCACTTCTGATCAGGGCAATGTGAGTGTTGAACTCAATCTGTATACATTTGAGAAACTCTGTCAAACATTTAAAGTTATCAGACTTCTTCCTCAGAAAGAATACCCATGTGAATCTAGAGAAGTCATCTACAATCACTAAAGCATAAGATTTCCCTCCTAAGCTTTGTACTGTAATGGGTCCAAAAAGATCCATGTGCAACAAATACAGAATCCTAGGAGAATCACTCTTATTAAGTGACTTAAAGCTATTTTTAGTTTGCTTTCCTAATTGACAAGCCCTGTAGAGTCCTTCCTTCTTGTAGGGGCCAGAAGGTAGTCCTCTAAAAAGGTTGTCCTTGGAGAGCCTAGCAATGGTTCTAAGGTTTAAATGTCCTAATCTTTTATGCCATATAACATTTGGCTTAGATATGGAATTGAATAAACAGATATCTACAGATGAAAGAAAATCTACTAAGTAAATGTTACCTGTCCTTTTACCTGTTAACACAGTTGTGTTATCCTCTGACTTGATCTTGCATAGGGATTTGTTGAAAGTCACCTTGTATCTTTCATCACATAGCTGACTGATACTTATCAGATTGTGCTTCAGTCCTTCTACATATGCCACCTTCTTGAAAGTGACTGAGCCTATCTGAGCAGCACCATATCCTTTGGTTTGGCCAAAATTTGAATCACCAAAAATCACTTTGGGTCCAAGTTTGGTTATGAAGGATGATAGGTTCTCCCTGTTCCCTGTCATGTGCTTTGAGCACCCACTATCCAGATACCATTGTTGGTTAGATGTTGGATAGGTCTTCACCTACACAAAATCAGCTTATATGTTTTTGACCCAGTTAACCTTGGGCCTAGGTTGATATCCTTTGAATTCAGAAATAAAAGACATCCCAGGTTGACTCTTATAACCTTCAGGATGATATCTCCTAGGAGGTACTATCTATTTAGTATAGGGGTTAAAGCCTTGGGATGTGGGACTTCTGGGAATGAATCTAGATGTGCCATTGAAGGAATGTTCACAGACCTGATCTCTATTCGACGATCGTCGAGCTGAGGTCGACGATCTTGGGTCAGATCGTCGATCTCTGTTCGAAGATCGATTATTCTGGAGTTCAGAGTTTGGATATCGTCGAGCTGAGGTCGACGATCTTGGGTTAGATCGTCGAGCTCTGTTCGATGATCGTCGAGCTCTGCTCGACGCAATCTGTTGAACTGAAATTTTCTCTGGCAGATCTGCATTCTTCCTAGCTACCTCTAGTACTCCCTTTCCTTTGTCAGAGACAAATTTGATTGGAGTTGTTAATATTATAGGTTGGCTGGATGAAGCACCCAAGCCCAGTGTACTATTAAGTCTAGAGTTCACTATGCTTGTAATGTCCATCAGTCTGATACATCTCCCATTTAGGGATTCTTCAAACTTTTTGGCTTTTGATAGTTCACTTTTCAGTGAAGCTATCTCTTCCCTACAGCATTCCAACTCCTCAGAGAGTTTGAGGTTCTCTGATTTTATAGTGCTATACTCAGATAGTTGTTTTCTGAGGGAAGTGATTTCCTTCTCAGACTCCAACAGATCTAGGCATAGTACCTTAAACTCAAATCCTCAGAACTGAAATCAAATGAATTGATTGCCTGATCTTCTTCTAGTTGAGCTTCTGAATCTGATTCTGACTCTTCTGCTTTTGAGTCTGTTTGAGAGGCATTGATAGCCATCATGCAGAATTCCTTTTCATCAGCATCATCCTCATCATCACTGGAGCTGGATGAGGCTTCAGAGTCCTCTTCAGTTTCACTCCATGTCTCAGCAATAAATCCCTTCCTTGTATGTTTGTTCTTGCTGAAGGAGGGTTTGTCTGAGCTGTTCTTTCTGAAGTCTTTTTCTTTTCTTCTTTCTCTTCTGTCTTTCTTGTCCTTGTTCTTATTTTCTGGACAGTCAGGCACAATATGGCCTGGTTTCCTGCAACCAAAACATATGATTTCTTTATTGTTATTTGATTTATCATACCTTGGTTTATCATGACCCTTGTATGATCTCTTTCTGAAGTCTTTTCTGGCCATCTTGTAGAATCTTTTGGCCAGTAGACTTAGGAGCTCATCATTTTCTGTAGCTTTATCATCAGGATCCTCTTCTGCAGCTTTGAAGGCTATGGTCTTTTCTTTCCTTGTGACTGGAGAAGTAGCCTTTTTTTCTTCTTCTCTATTTTTAATGAGCAGCTCATAGGAATTGAGCTTGCCCAGGAGAGCTTCAGTGGTAATCTCATTTAGACTTCTGGCATCTTTGATTGGCCAGATTCTTGAATCCCAAGTGCTGGGGAAGCACATTAGGATTTTGTCATTCAGCTCAGTCAATGAGATTTCTTTATCCAAAGTCTTTAACTCATTGACAATCAGACTTAGTCTATTGTACATGTCAGCCACTAATTTAGCTTCTCCCTTTTTGAAGTTCTCATATTGGCTTATCAGATGGGATCTCCTGTCTTTCCTTTCATCAGTAGACCCTGAGACAATTTCAGAGAGCTTGTCCCAAATTCCTTTGGCTGACTTGCAGTCAGCTACCTTCTGAAATATCTCATCAGACATTGTCTGAGCTAAGATGTTCATGGCCTTTGCATCTGCAGTTTTCCATTTCTTTATGTCTGCATCTGTTCCTGAGGGAGGTGGAACAGTACTTGTGCTTGTGGTCTCTGGAGGTGTTGGGCACACTGTCAAAACAGAATTAAATATATCCTCATCAATAGAATTCATATAAAGTTTAATCCTTGCCTTCCACAGTGCAAACTTGGAAAGGTTGCACACTAGAGGTCTGGTGCTTGCATAATCTTTGTTCTATGCCATGTCTATTTAACTAGATAGATATAGTGAAAATAACCCTCTTAAGAGATTGATCTTATCAAGGATCTTTTGGTTCAGGTGTTAGCCTGTATGAGCAACCAACCTGCCTCTGATACCAATTGAAAGTGAGAGTAAGATCTATCTCAACTCTAGAGGGGGGGGGGGTGAATAGAGTTTATTTAAATTAATTTCACAATTTTGAAATAATCAGCACATATAAAATTCAATTTATAGTATAGTGTAGAGTGCTAGTAAAGAGTTAAAAACAAAGAAGTAAAGAGCACATCACACAGCAAATCAATCACACAAACAAGCCAGAAGACACAAGGAAATATAGTGGTTCCCCAAAAACCTGGGTACATCCACTCTTCTACCACCCTTGGTAGGAATCCACTCAGGATGAGTTGATCAGGTGTCCTGACACCAATGAGCTTTTGATAAGGTGCTCAAAAACCAAAACTGGATTTTTTGATAAGGTGTCTTGCCACCACTGAGTTTTGACAAGGCTCTCAGAACCAGACAGAACTTTTGAAGGGAGTTCAAGAACCCTTTTACAGCAGAAAAAGAAAAGATAAAGAGGTGAAGTTGTCTTCTCTGTTCTCAAATCAAATAAGAGAAGACTAGTGGATCTTTTGTTGTCAAAGCTCCCCCTGAGATGTAGACAGGTTCAGGAATGGAAGCTTTGCTCTAGGGTGATAGGTCTTCAGAAGTTTAGATCTCCAGCAAAAGATTGTTTCAACAAAAGGAGGCTGAAAAATGAGGTGTCTGGAGTTCTTGAGATGAAGATGTGATCACTTTTCTGTAAGCAAAAAGATTGTTATTCTGATTCTTCAGAATTGATCACTTGTTATCTGTCACAGCTTAATTCTTGTTGTTTTTTGTGCTCTCTGTATATTCTCTTGTATATTCTATCTGACTGAAGACAAAAAGGAGGATCTTATTCTCTGAAAAATTCCTTGTCAAAGATAGCCGTTGGCAGTCATAAATGTCTTCCATAAAAAGTCTTGTCTTCTAGAGGAAGGTTCAATAAAACATTCCCTGAATAATTCCTTGAAACTTGCTCCAGAATAAAGACAAATGGCTGGCAGATCTCCTTGACATAAATGCTGAGAGAATTCAAAAACATTCCAAAGACTGGCAGCATTTGAATCCTTAGAATCGTTAATCTCTCAGAAAGATCGTCGATCTGAGCTCTACGATCGTCGAACTGAGCTCAGAGATAGAAACAGATCAAACAGACAGAAAATGTCGAACTGAGCTCGAAGATCGTCGAACTGAGCTCAGCAACCTGAAGAATAGCTGAAGAATGATCGTCGACCTGAGCTCGAAGAACGTCGACCGGAGTTCGACGATTTATCGAAGTTGAGCTCAGAGAGCATCGAACCGAGTTCGACGTTTCGTCGACCGGAGCTCGACGAAAATTGCCTTAGACTTGGATCTATATCCTTGATCTTGGAATGGTCCTGGGGGCAGCTTCAAACCTAAGTTCTAAGCCCTAGACTCATTCTAATGTTGACCTTTACAACTATACAACTAGGTCAACCTGGTTTCCTAAGACAAACATAGTGATCCTTACCCAAATTAGTAATAGGGTGTTCCAACATCGCGTCTTAAGGAGAGGGTTAAAAATCCCCCTTATGGTTGGTTGACGATCTGTGAGATTACTTTGAGATCGAGTTTCCGATTCCCCCCATGTGAGGAAGTGATCGAGATTCTGAAGTTTTGCGATATGCCGATTTCCTAGTTTACTCCCTTGGGGGTAGTACGCCTCATGGGATTGGTTGTTTTCTTTCGTGAACATGGCCGAAAATTCTCTTTGGACTGCTTCCGAGATTGGTGCAATATTCGCTCTGATGGTGGTGAGCGTGTGGACATTCATAGTAACAAGGGCTAGCTTGATTTTGAGACCCGGACAGACCGTCGCCATAGAAATACTTTATTTGGGTATGTCATAAACTCTTAGGGCTTGCCGAAGCTTTGGAACACATTACCTGATCGTTACCGTCGTCAAAAGGGGAGAGAGCGGGAGTTTTCTCCTATGTTAGGGTTTTCAGAGTCTTGTGAGTTGGAGAACCGGCTGTTCAGTATTTCTTCGTTTGTGTAGGAGAACTGCTTATTACAGTGCGACATTTCTTCAAACTCTGGGCGGGTTTTTAAGACATCTTCGGATTGTGGTCGGAAGCGGAAGGCCACTGTAGTTTCCCGTGGTTGTGATAGTGTGGCGCCTTGTTCAATTTCTCTGGGTAGAAACACTCCTTCTGGTGGCCATAGTGGATCAACTCCCGAGGTATAGGTGCTTGGATATTCTGCCCCCCCCCTCCCCGACTTCCCCTACGGAGGTGGCGGCTCTGAGGCTATCTTCTTCTTTGAAGGCGATGAATAAAGTTGTAAGTGAGTTTGATTATTTTTTGTTCTTCTTTGTTGTTGTGTTGTACTGACTTTTCTTTGTCTTTTCTTTTGTAGATCGAGGCTCAGGTTCATATTGTCGTTACCTGGAATGATCATTACGTGAGCTTGAAGGATGGGTATCTGGCCCTTTAGGAGAATTTTCGGGCGGCGGCGGGCTTGCTTGCCACTCTGAGGGATGATTATGACCGGGACATTTCCCGCTTTTGTCGGATTGGATCGGAGTTGAAGATAGAATTAGAAGAGACTCAAGCGTCTTTGGAAGTAGAGAAATCTCTGGTGGAAAGAACTACACAAATGCTGAAGTGTGCCCATGAGAAGACTTCTCGCTTAGAGACCGAGCTTTGCGCGTTGAAGGCTCAAGTGAAGGCGTTATCTTCTGATAGCCGTTTGTCATAGTTGAAGGCTGATAGACTTGTAGAGTACATGGAGTCTCTGGATTATATGCGAGATTGTTGTTTAATTAGCGAGGAGGTTTGTGATGAGATCTGGAGCAAGGAGGTGGAGCCTTAGATGGAAGACGTTTGGGAGCTGGCGCTTAGGCGTGGAGTTTCGAAGGCTTTTCGTTTTGTTGGCAGGAGCTTGGGATGTGACGTATCCGAACTTAGCTTTGATGATATATCTGGCAACGAGAGCTTTGATCTTGACGCAGCTGATATGTAATGGGGTTATCTCCTTATATTAGTGTGTTTGCACCTTTTGCTTTTTTAGTCTGGTATCTTGTATGTCACTTTTTTTATTTGACGATTCTGATTGGCGCATTTGGGCATGTACTTGCATGTTGATGTGATGATTGCATTCTTTTTCTTCTTTTTGCCTGAGCGTTGTTTGACTCGTGGTATTGCTTTGTGCAGGCTGTAATTGTGTCTGTGGCTGGTTAGTTACCTAGTTTGCATGAGGATCGCTCGCGGCTTAATTTGCATGGGGATTTCCTGCGGCTTAACTTGCATGGGGATCTCCCGCGACTTAATTTGCACAGGGATCACCTGTGGCTTAACTTGTACGAGGATCGCCCTCAGCTTAATTTGCATGGGGATCGCTCGTGGCTTAGTCATGAGGGGGGCAGGCCCTGATAATGTCCTGGCATAGAAAGGCAGGTTCGGTGAATAGCTTTTGTATTCAAACCACATGTGCAGTCTTACCTTTTGCACGAGGATTGCTCGTGGCTTAGTGGCGAGGGGGGCAGGCCCTGACGATGTCCTTGTGTAGAAAGGAAGGTTCAGTGAATATTTTTTGTATTCAGACCGTATGCACAGTCTTAACTTTTGCGCGACGATCGCTCGCAACTTAGTTGTGAGGGGGGCAGGCCCTGGCGATGACATGGCATAGAAAGGCAGGTTCAGTGAATAGCTTTTGTATTCTAACCGCTTGCACAGTTTTACAGTTTGCACGAGGATTACTCGCGGATTAACTTACTTGAAACTGTAACACCTCCATCCGTCACATGAAATATAATAGAGGGTCCGGCCGGGGCCCCACGCCATATTCCACAAACAGTCGTCGGAGTTACGTATTAATATCATAACCACACCAATCCTAACTAAGAACATTCTAGAGGAAGCTTTAAGGGTTCACTTTTGAACTCAAGTACACACGAATGTCCACTATATATATAAATATATCAGGAATATTTTACAAAATACACCCAAAACAAACTGGCCTTAAGGCCTTACAACTATTGCCTTTTTACAAATATATTTTCATACATCGGCACGCAGACCGGCCACACATGAAAACACTAAAAAGCATTCGCTTGGCCTTCGATGGCCGGCATAGCAACAAGGGCAGCAACCTGCTATTTCCCGCTCGGCTCTCTAGCACCTGCACAGGGACAATCCACCACAATGGTGGTAAATAAGGCAACGGTCAACTTTCAGCCGACCAATTTATAATGACACTACCCTCATACCCAGGGCAGCAGTATTCCTTTCCTGCAGGTATAACATTAATACAACAAATATATCATAAGAAGGCACACTTAAGCACCATTCAATATATCACAAATGAGTGCCTCAACGACCAAACGTCTCGTACACTCAGGGCACATTCTCGGTGTATCGGATTACCAAAGTCCCACCACCGTTCAGAGGTCCAAGAATTGACGGTTAACTTTGAGCATTTCTAGTCTTTCCGGATCCAGGCCTAAGACTCTCATTATGCTCTCCAATGATGCCAATTACTTTAGGAACTCTAGTCGGACGGTCCTAACGCGAGTACAGTTCAGCTATTTCCTGCTGCTCAAATCGCCATGTCAACGTTGATGGTCCCAGCCATCATGGTGAACGACAAGACACAGGTCAACCTCCCCTTTCCCGTTCGGCTCACTGGACTTTCCTTAGTTGGGCTCTTCAAGCTCTCAGATTCAACTGTCGCCCACCAGATCCTGAGGACCAGAGCTTGCAATCGACACAAAATGGCACTCATGGCCATAGCTTGGCACCCAGGCTCACAACTCACATTCTAGTCATATGGTCTCCGAGAGACATGCAAATAGAATATAGCTCATCAAGAGCTATCGCCAGCGATTCTCACTATCGTCCGGCGATATCCAACAGTTATGCAAACTGTGGTATTTCTGGGTATTTTCCTGGAGTTCATCCCCAGTACTTCCAGTTACTCTCATTTCACAGGTACAACTCACAGACTCCATATTCTACCAATTTATACTCAGAATCTTCTCCGGCACGCAAAGCAAAACATCACCAATCCAGACCAACCCATCCGGATGGGATTCACACAGCATACCTATTCCGTACTGTGATTTTCGAATTTTATATGCAAAACCACGCTGGGATATCACGTATCAACCCATCAGAATTCCATCGATTCTCCACCTTTTGGTGGGGGATTCCATGCATATGCAAAAGGACTTCACTTTTCTAAGAAGGAAGATCATTACCCTTGTAGTTTTCTTCGGAGCCATGAACGAGGTTTTATGTTCAGTTGGAAAGGAGCATCTCGCTTTCCTCTCTACGGATCTAGCCTCAGTACTTGCTTCTGACTACATGATCTCCTTCACCAAGCTTTGCTAAGCTCAGCCTCAGCCTTCTTCCTTAGCTCCTTCTTCCAAGAGAGCAATAGAAGATGAAGAGAGAGAGAGAGGGAGAAGTAAAATAAAACTTCTCTCCACCTCTCCTCTAGATAACTGGTCCCGGGATTAATCACAGCCACATGATCATCTCATACAAAGGAAGCAAAGGCAACGATTTTAGCTAAATAGTCAAACAAAATGATATCGCCGCGCGATATCTGCTATCGCCTAGCGTTAACGATAGTAACCGCCTAGACCCTATTCAACAACCGCTCTTCAGCTGCCGCCCGGCCATCTGACACATGGCTAGGTATCTCCTAGAGATATCCACTGTCGCCACACAATAGCTCACTCATTGATTCGTCGAAAGCACCGAGTGCGTTGAGTCTACTCAATGATTAGTTGAAAGCGTTAAGTGTATTGAGAGGTATCGCCGCGCGATACCTACTATTGCCACGCGATAGTCCCTTATTCAACGATTCTTCTAGTGTACTCAACACTTGAAAGCATCTAGTGCTTCGAGTGTTATTGCTATCGCCAGCGATACAAACTGTTGCCCGACGATAGCTACCAAAAGTTCTTTTTCCATTTTTGGGGTGTTACAAACCTCCCCTCCTTACAGAAATTTCGTCGCGAAATTTACTCATCTTTAGGTAATAAAAACAACAATTAATATGTTACAATATATTTTTCTTTCACAAAATAATGTTACAACATTAATTTACAAACAACTCGGGAAACTCATCACGCATGGTTTGCTCACGCTCATATGTTAGTTCTTCTCGGCTATAATTGTCCCAATGGACTTTGACCATCCCGAATGTCTTGTTCCGTAGCTGCTTGATCTCTGTATCTTCGATCTGAATGGGCCTAACCTTTGTTATCAGCCCACCGTCGACTGGTACTTGATCATCCGCAATCACTTGAGTTGGCTCTTTCACAGCTTTTCACAGTACTGATATGTGAAACACATCGTGCAAGCCACTTAGCTCCATCGAAGGAGCTAACTGATAGATAGCTTCTCCAACTCGCTCAACCACTTCAAATGGACCAAGATACCTCAGACTTAACTTTTTCAAGTGTCGAATCCTTGACACGTCTTTGAATGGCTTGATATTCAAATATACTCAATCTTCCACCACAAACTCCACGTTTCGGTGCTTGACATTGTAGTACTTTGACTGCCTATCTTGGACTACCAATAGCCGCTCACGTATTAAGCGGATAGTCAAATTTGCATCTTCGACTTCCTTCCGCTTATACAACTTTGAATCGCCTGTCTTCGCCCAAGCTAAAGAAGTACGACACTTCCTATCGTATAAAGCTTCAAAGAGCGCCATCTGAATACAAGCTTGATAGCAATTATTATAAGCAAACTCGATCATATAGAGATGGTCCTCCAACCTCTTTTCAAAATCCAAGGTGAATATCCGGAGCATATCCTCCATTGTTCAAATGGTTCTCTCGGTCTGACCATCCATCTGCGAATGAAAGGCCATACTGAACTGCAGTTTCGTACCCAAGAACTGGTGTATTATCCTCCAATCATTCGAAGTAAAGCGCCCTTATCGGTCACTGATAATGCTACGCGGCACACCATGCAATCATATTATATTATCCACGTATAACTTAGCCAACTTTTCCACTGAATCGTCCTTCTTGTTCGGTATAAAGTGCAGTACCTTTGTCAATCGGTCAACGATCACCCACACAACATCGTTTCTGCTCTTTGATCTCGGCAGTCCGTACACGAAATCCATAGAGATATCATCGAACTTTCACATCGGAATTGGTAATAACTTCAGGAAACCGCCAGACTTCTGACATTCTTCTTTCACTAGGGCACATGTTTGGCACTTTGCCAGGTAAAGAGCTATGTCTTTCTTTAGACGCGGCCACCAGAACATCTTTTTCATGTCAATGTACATCTTTGTGCCCCCTGGGTGAATTGAGTACTTTGTAAAATGTTCCTCCTATAGTAATTCCTCCCATAATTTTCCCACATTCGGGAAGCACAAACGACTGTCTTTTCTCAAAAGGCCATCTTCCATGGAGAATTGGGAATTCGGCCCATCCACTACATAACGTTTCATACTCTCATCGATTTCCGTTGCTCGCCAAACCCTGTCTGTAAGGTCATATTTCACCTCCATGCAGTTTAGACACACATTTGCAGTAGAATCCTTGTCAACACAAGAAATATCTAAGGCCTCCAACTCCTGGATCAGACGCTCATCATGCATCTACAATCAATTTGCCCTTACTGAAGCCCTCCGACTCAAGGCATCTGCGACTATATTGCCCTTACCGGGAGTATAGTGTATCTCGAAGGTGTAGTCCCCGAGGAACTCCATCCACCTCCGTTGTCTCATATTTAGATCCTTCTGATCTATTAAGCACTTCAGGCTCTTATGGTCTGTGAATAGGTCAACTTTCAAGCCATATAAATAATGACGCGACAGCTTAAGTGCAAAAATCACAATCGCTAACTCTAAGTCATGGACTAGATAATTTCGCTCGTGCACTTTTAACTAACGAGAGCCAGAAGCAATAACCTTTCTGAACTGAAGAAGAACGCAGCCCAAGCCGCTCCCTGAAGCATCACTATAAATCTCATAGCCGTCTATACCACATGGCGAACTCAAAATAGGTGTCGTGGTCAAACGAATCTTTAGCTCCTCAAAAGCTCGCGTGCACTCAGGATTCCAAATGAATTTTTTATCTTTCCTCGTCAACGTAGTGAGAGGTAAGGCTATCCGTGAAAAGTTCTTTACGAAGCGCCTGTAGTAGCCAGCAAGTCCAAGGAAACTCCTAACTTCTGCTACAGAAGACAACACAGGCCACTCCCGTTTCACAACTATCTTCGCCGGATCCACCACAATACCTTCTCCACAAACCACATGGCCAAGAAAAGCCACTAACGACAGCCAAAACTCGCACTTTGAGAACATGACATAAAAATAATTTCTCCTCAGGGTGTGCAAAACCATCCGCAAATGATTTGCATGATCTTCTTCGGACTGAGAGTACACCAATATGTCATCAATAAAGACGATCACAAATAGGTCCAAGTACTCTCTAAACGTTTGATGCACTAAGTCCATGAATATCGATGGCATATTTGTTTGCCCAAATGGCATTACAATGAACTCATAATGGCCATAGCGTGTACCAAATGCTGTCTTGGGAATATCATCTTCCCTAATTCTCAACTGATAATATCCAGACTTTAGATCCAACTTCGAGTAAATAGTTGATCCCACCAGCTGATCGAACAAGTCATAAATCCGTGGTATCAGATACTTGTTCTTCTCCATCAACTTATTAAGCTCTCGATAATAAATGCATAGACGTAAGCTTTCGTCCTTCTTCTTCACAAAAAGAACCTTTGCACTCAAGGTGACATACTTGGATGTATATAGCCTTGCACTAGCAATTCTTGCAATTGAACTTTCAATTCTGTCATCTCTTTAGGCACAACACGGTACGGCGAGCGGGCCACAGGTTTCGCACCTGACACAAACTCTAAAGCGAAGTCAATCTCCCGCTAGGGCGGTAACCTAGGAAGATCTTTAGGAAACACATTTGCATACTCTAATTTAACAGGAACATCACTCAAACTGGACTTTGGATCAACTGCCTTCAACAGCGTGAAGAACAACTCTGCGCCCTTCCGAACAGCTTTGACTACCTGGAGAGCAGACATCAATATCTTGCTCGATCCTCGCATACTAGCAAACTTAGTCTCTTGTTCAGTATTCCGTCCCATTGTGATTTCCTTAGAGTTGTAATCTATACAGGAACGCTGCTCCGCGAGTCAGTCCATACAAAAGATTACATCGAACACAGATATCTGCAGTATAGATGCCTCCAATCCAAAATCCTGACTTCCTATCCGCACCTCAACACAACAAGACCTATCCGCACGCATTACGCATCCGTTAGGTAGCAAGACTTTCACTCTATCTATGGATATAAGAGTAGGCATTGCGATCTGTGATATGAAGTCCTTAGATAGAAATGAATAAGAAGTACATGTATCAAACCGTGCACTCGTCGGATGGTCCCGAATAAAAACAAAGCCTATACTTAACATGTTATACACAAGCAATTCACAAGGCATAAAGTATATAAAGCATGAAAACTATATACTACTCATGCCTGTGACGACATCAGCTTGTTTGATGGCCTCATATTGGCCAAGATTGTACACCCTTGGCTGAGCTGGAGCATATTGGGATATAGTGGACTCCACTGCCTTTCCCTTTTCAATATACGATACTCCTGCCTTCTTATCCTTTCCTTGGAAGTCCACAGGTACACTCACGAGTAAAATGCCCTGGCTTGCCATAAGTGTAACTTGTGAGTGGGCCTCGCCCAGATGTTGCTTCAGAAGTGCCAGCAGAAGGAGCATGTCCAGAAGACTTGGACTTATTACCCCATCTCTTGTGGTAGTCAGACTTTCTAGGACGAGGCGTTTTGAACTCGGGCTTTATCATAGCCAAGTCCCTCTTGCCCTACACCCTCTTCATGTATTTTTCTAACAAACGAGCTGTATTCACCAACACTTGGAAATTTTGGTTCATCGGACCCGAGAGCAATAACCTTAGCTCATCTCGCAGTCCCTCATAGAACTTATTGGTCTTATTCTCTTCGTCAGCGAAAATAGACCCCGCATAACGTCCCAACCTAGTAAACTCATGGAGGTAGTCATCTACACTACCCTAAACCCGAGTCAACCGCTGAAACTCATTTTCTATGGCAATTCGCTGTGACGATGGCAGATGCTTTGCCAAGAACAGTATCGAAAACTCATCCATTGAGACCTCCGATAGTGCTTATCGGCGAAGTGGTGTAACTCCAACTCATCCCACCAAAACCGAGCCTCTCCTTCCAACAGGGAAGTGGCCAAGGTGACCTTCTATCCCTCCTCTATCTCAATCGTTGTCAATATCCTCTTGACGCGCGAAAGACAGTCCCTTGCCTTCATTGGGGATCCTTCACCCGTAAACGTAGGTGAACCAAAGCTCATAAAGTGTTTCAGCTGTCGTTCAGTCGCTCGCTTCTCAACCAAATCCTCTATAGGCACTTGCCTAGCAACTATAGGCTCAGCGACACCAACCTGTACTGGCACCAATGTAGGTCGCACCTGCCCAGTCGGCTGTGCACTCATCATTGCAAACACTGCTTCAGCAACTAAGCGCACTATTTCCACAGAAGGAGGAGGTATGGGCACCTCAGCTGGTGCCGCATTCTCTATAGAACGTTGGGGGTTCAGACTGCCCCGCACCACTTCTAGTCACCTATACGTGTAAAATACACAATTTAGTGACTACGAAAAAAAGCAAACAACGACTATTAAGAACGCGCATGTTCCTCAAACATGTGTATTTTCATTCATAAGTGGACATTATTGAGTTCATTTTGTGTTGAAATGGTAAGCATAAATACGTGCTCGCCACCCGTCAAAAGAATTCGACCACAAATTCAGAGAAGGAAAACCAAAACAAGATGATACCAAAATTGTAACACCTCCATCCGTCACATGAAATATAACAGAGGGTCCGGCTGAGGGCCATACGCCATATTGCACAGACAGTCGGCAGAGTTACGTATTAATATCAAAACTACATGAATCATAACTTAGAGCATTCTAGCAGAAGCTTTAAGGGTTCACTTTTGAACTCAAGTACACACGAATGTCCACTATATATATAAATATATCAGGAATATTTTACAAAATACACCCAAAACAAACTGGCCTTAAGGCCTTACAACTGTTGACTTTTTACAAATATATTTTCATATATCAGCATGCAGACCAGCCACACATAAAAACACTAAAAACCCTTTGCTTGTCCTTCGAGGGGCGACATAGCAACAAGGGCAGCAACCCGCTATTTCCCGCTCGGCTCTCCAGCACCTGCACAGTGACAATCCACCACAAGGGTGGCAAACAAGGCAATGGTCAGCTTTCAGTCGACCAATTTATAATGACTCTACCCCATACCTGGGGCAGCGGTATTCCTTCCCTGTAGGCATAGCGTTAATACAACAAATATATTACAAGAAGGCACACTTAAGCACCATTCAATATATCACAAATGAGTGCCTCAATGACCAAACATTTCGTGCACTCAGGGCACTTTCTCAGTGTGCCGAATTACCAGGGTCCCACCACCGTTCAGAGGTCCAAGACTTGACGGTTGACTTTGAGCATTTCTAGTCTTTCCGGCCTCTGGCCTAAGACTCTCATTATGCACTCCAACGACGCCAATTACTTTAGTCACTCTAGTCAGATGGGCATAACGCGAGTATAGTTCAGTTATTTCCCATTGCTCAAATCGCCATGTCAACGTCGATGGTCCCAACCATCATGGTGAATAATAAGACGCAGGTCAGCCTCCCCTTTCCCATTCGGCTCACTGGCCTTTACTTAGCTGGGCTCTTCAAGCTTTGAGCTTCGATTGCCGCCCACCAGATTCTAAGGACCAGAGCATGCAATTGACATAAAATGGCACTCACAGCCATAGCTGGGCACCTAGGCTCACAGCTCACATTCTAGCCACACGGTCTCCGAGAGACAGGCTAACAGAATATAGCTCATCAAAAGTTATCACTAGCGATACTCAATGTCGCCCGGCGATATCCAACAGTTATGCAAACTTTGGTCTTTTCCTTGAGTTCACCCCCAGTACTTGTTGTTACTCTCATTTCACAGGTACAACGCACAAACTCCATAATCTTCCTGTTTATACTCGGAGTCTTCTCAGGCATGCAAAACAAAACATCATCAATCCAGACCAACCCGTCTTTATAGGCTTCACACAGTATGCCTATTCTGTACTGTGATTTTCGGATTCTATATGCAAAACCACTCGGGGATATCACATATCAACCCATCAAAATTCCCTCGATTCTCCACCTTTGGTGGGGGATTCCATGCATATGCAAAAAGAGGACTTCACTTGTCTAACAAGGAAGAGTGTTACCCTTGTAGTTTTCTTCGGATCCATGTACGAGCTTTTTTGTCTAGTTGGAAAGGAGCAATTCTCTTTCTCTCTAAGGATCTTTCCTCGGTTCTTGCTTCCGACCACAGGATCTCCTTCACCAAGCTTTGCTAAGCTCAGCCTCATCCTCAGCCTTCTTCCTTAGCTCCTTCTTCCAAGTGAGCAATAGAAGATGAAGAGAGAGAGAGAGAAGTAAAATGAAACTTCTCTCAATCTCTCCTCTGGATAAGTGGTCTCGGGATTAATCCCAACCATATGATCATCTCATACGAAGGAAGCAAAGGCCATGATTTCAGCTGAATAGTCAAACAAAACGATGTCGCTGCCCGATATTGGCTATCGCCTAAATATAGCGATAGTAACAGCCTTGACCCTAATCAACCACTGCTCTTCGGCCACTGCCCGGCCATCTGACACGTGGCTAGGTATCGCCCAATGATATCCACTATCGCCACACGATAGCTCACTCTACGATTCATTGAAAACCCCGAGTGTGTCGAGTCTACTCATCAATTCGTTGAAAGCGTTGAGTGCGTCAAGTGGTATCGCTGCGCGATACCCACTATCGTCACGCGATATTACCTTAATAAATGATTCTTAAAGTTTACTCAACGCTTGAAAGCGTCGAGTGCTATTATTATTTCCAACGATACCCAATATCCATTTTGGGGAGTTACAGAAACTAGTCGGACTTTGATGAAAAGAAAACACAATATTTAGATAATTGATTGTCTACACATGTTTGGGCTTGCGGATCTTACATAATGTTTTAGTAGATGAATAAGAACTTAGAAAAAAGTGTTACAATTTTTAGGAAAGAAAGCGGTAGGAGCGGGCTTGATAGATGTCCACGAGTGATTGTTGGAGTATTGCAGTGTACCACCCCAAAAACTATAAAATAGAATGTAAAGGTGGTTATCGTTGGGCGATAGTGGGTATCACTGGTGATAACACTCAACGCACTCGACGCTCTCGACACTCTCGATGAACTCGAAGCACTCGACGCTCTCGATGCTTTCAACGAATCATCGAGTGAGATATCAGAGTGGTGAAAGTGGGTATTGCATGGCGATATCTCCATGTGGCATCAGACACGTGTCAGATGGCCGGTAAGCGGCTGATGATCGGTGTTTAACTGGTGTAAAAGTTGCTGCTGGCGATATTGCCCAGGCGATAGCGGATATCGCCCGGCGATAGCGTTAAGTTTGACTCATCAGCCAAAATCATAGCAATTCATTCCTATGGAAGAGAGGATCATGTGGCTGGGATAAATCCCGAGGTCACTTAAGCAGGGGAGTGGAGAAAAGATAAGTCATATCTCTTCTCTCACTCTCTCTCCTCCTTTTTATCAAGTTCTCAGAAGAATGAGCTAAGGAAGAAGAGGGTTGAAGGCTGAAGGTTTGCAAGCTTAGTGAAGGAGATCCCGAGGTCGGCAACAAGAATCGAAGCAAGATCCGTGAAGAGGAAAGTGAGGCACTCCTTTCCAGCCAGTTATAAAGCTTGCTCATAGCTCCAAAACGAACAATGAGGGTAATGATCTTCCTTCTTGGACAAGTGAAGTCCTCCTTTTTGCATATGCATGGAATCCCCCACCAAAAGGTGGAAAAGTGAATGGAATTCTGATGGGTTGATACATGATATCCCCGAGTAATTTTCATATAGAACCTAAAAATCGCAGTACGGAATAGGCATGCTGTGTGAAGCCCATCTAGAAAGGTTGGTCTTGAATGGTGATGTTTTAATTTGCATGTCGGAGAAGACTCCGAGTATAAACGGGTATTTTATGGAGTCTGAAGGGTTGTGCCTGTGAAGTCAATAATAGGAAGTACTGGGGATGCGCCCCAGGAAAATACCCAGAAAAACCACAGTTTTTGGATAACTATGGATATCACATGACGATGGTGAGTATCACTGGCGATAACTCTATATGAGCTGTACTCTATGGAAGTCCAGTTTCTGGAACTAATAGATGATGCAGTTGTGTGTTGGAAGGATGTTCCAGTTATGACCGATTCTGGAGATAGAAAAAGTGTTCTGTTGTTAACGTCGAGCAATAGTGGCTATAGCTGGCGATAGCTCCCAGATTGTATTCCACTTGTAGGGCCTGTCTCATGGAGACTGTTGGGCTAGTAGGTGATCTGTGAGCCTAGGTGCCCAACTTTGGCTGTGAGTGCCATTGTGTGTCGATTGCGGGCTCTGTTCCTGGGGACCTAGTGGGCGGTAGTCGAAGCTGAGAGCTTGAAGAGCCAAGCTAAAGAAAGGCTAGTGAGCTGAATAGGAAAGGGGAGGCTGACCCGCGTCTTATCGTTCGCCATGATTGCTGTGATCGTCGGAGTTGGCATGGTAATTTTAGCAATGGTTTGTGGATGAACTATACCCACGTTATGTCATTCGGGCTAGATTGCCTAAAGTAACTGGCTTTCGTCATTCGCATAAGGAGAGTCTTAGTCCACGTACCGAAAAGACTAGAATGCTAAAGTATACCATCAAGTCTGGGACTATGGATGGTGGTGGGAGACGGAAAGTTCAGTACATCGATAATGCGCTCTGAGTGCACAAAATGTTTGGAAGTTGATGAAAACATTTGTGATATTGAATGGTGCTTAAGTTGTACCTTCTTGTGATATATCTATGGTTGGATGATATGAATGTAGGGAAGGATTATCGCTGCCCCGGGTTTGGGGTAGGGTCATTATAAATTGGTCAGCTAAAGCTGAACATTGCCTTTTTTACCACCCTTATGGTGGATTATCCCTATGCAGGTGCTGGAGAGCCGAGCAGAAAATAGCGGGTTGCAGCCCATTGATGCTATGCTGGCCCTCGAAGGCCAAGAGAAGTCATTTTTTAATGTTTTCAAGTGTGGCCGGCCTGTACGTCGATATTTGTAAACCTCTCTTTTTGGGAAGAACATTTGTAAGGCCTTAAGGCCGTTACTTTTGTGTATTTTTGTGAAACATTCCGGATTTGTATAATAGTGGACATTCACATGATTTGAGTTCGGGTAACCTTAGAACTTCCGCTAGACTGCTCTGAGTTATGATTCGATTGATCTTTTGATATTAACATGTAACTCCGCCGGCTGTTGGTGGAATATGGCATGGGGCCGGGCCAGACCCTCTGATATATTTCATGTGATGGATTGAGGTGTTACAATTTTGTATCAGCTTGTCCCGATCTTCCTTCTACGAATTTGTGGTCGAATTCTTTTGAGGGGTGGAGAGCACATGGTTGTGCTTACCGTTATAACAAAAATGAACTCATGAATGTCCACTTAGAAATAAAAATACACGTATATGAGGAACCTGCGCGTTCCTAATGGTCGTTATTTACCTTTTGAGTGTCGCTAAATTGTGTATTTTACACTTATAGATGACTAGAAGTGGTGTGGGACAGTCTGAATCCCAACATTTTGTTGAGAGTGCGGCACCAGCTGATGTGCCCACACCTCCTCCTTCTGCGGAAACAATACGCTTAATTGCTGAGACAGTGCTTGCAATGATGAATGTACAACCGACTGGGCAGGTGCGACCTACGATGGTGCTAGTACAGGTTGGTGTAGCCGAGCCTATAGCTGCTAGGCAAGCGCCTGCTAGGGCTTTAGTTGATAAAAGAGAGACTGAACGACAGCTGAAGCACTTCATGATCTTTTGTCCTTTTACATTCACGGGTGCATGATCCCCGACGCAGGCAGAGGATTGGCTTTCGCGCATCAAGAGGATATTGATGGCAATAGAAACAAAGGAGGGACAAAAGGTCACCTTGACCACTTTCCTGTTAGAAGGAGAGGCTTGGCTTTGGTGGGATGAGTTGGAGTTACACCACTTTGTGGGCATACTATCAGAGATCTCGATGGAGGAGTTTTCGAGATTGTTCTTGGCAAAGCATCTGCCGTCTTCGCAGCAGATTGCCATGGAAAGTGAGTTCCAGCATTTGACTCAGGGCGAGGGTAGTGTGGATAACTACTTGTATGAGTTTACTAGGTTGGGACGACATGCAGGGTCTACTTTTGCTGACAAAGAGCATAAAACCAATAGGTTCTATGAGGGACTGTGGGATGAGCTGTGGTTACTGCTCTCGGGTGAAAGATTTTGTTTATAGAGCCTAAACACCTAGAGGGGGGTGAATATATTCAAATTCTTTTTAACAACTTAGGCAATTAAAAATCTTAAACACGACACAACTATCACAGCAAAAAGAATAACAATCACAGAAAATTCAAAGCACAACACACAATGGTTTATAGTGGTTCCCCAATTTGTGGAAACGTCCACTCTCCCCCTTCACCTATCCAGTAGAGTACTGGATTCGGTCAAACTTCCTTCCACTATCTCAGATCCACAGATCTTACAACTCAGAACCCAACTGGTTCCTATAACTCATACTTCTTCAAGTCCCACACCTAAGATTCTTTCCAAGAATCTTACCTTAGGCAACAACCCTACCTCAGCCCTTATCACCAGGCCTACAACTCAGATAACCAAGATCCTACCTCAGGCTCTTAGCCCTACCTCAGCCTTTATAAATTTAGGCTTACTACTCAGATCTACAAAAGATCTTCCAAGAAAATTGATTGTTTAAAACAATAAATTCTTCACCCAGATAGAAAGAGAATGTGGTGAAAGCTTCTTGATCAGTTCTTGATTGAACTGATTTCTTAAGATCCAACCTATCTTAGCTTCTTCAAAGTTTCTTGAATCTGAACAAAGTAAGGTTGATCTTCAAATGAAGTTGGAGATAATCTTCAATCCAGCTTCCTTCTTGTATTCAGAATTAGATCTGAACTCCTTTTACAGACTTGTTCAGGATCTGCCTTCTTCTTACTTTACTTCTTCTGTGTTTGTCTTTTAGTTCACCTTTTTTTGTTTGTGATAGAATAGGTCTTTATATAGAACCCATCCAAGGTTATCGGTTGATCCGGTTCATAACGGCCTTCTGACAGCTCTGACAGATGTGACAGCATTATTACTTATGACAGCTGCCAGGTCTTCAGTCTTGATACCTGACCCCTCCTTGAACTTCTATCATAGCAGAGAAAGCGTCGAGACAATACTCCAAATGTGTCAACACAAATAGACCATGTGTCGACACAAGTCTTGATGGTGTCGACACAGCTCCCACAATGTCAACACAGCCATTCTTCATCTTCTCAACACAGCTCCTGTAGAATGTGTCAACACAAGTCCTGTGTGTCGACACAATTGCTTCTAGTCTTGACATAGTTGGTGTCGACAGAATTCTTGAGTGTGTGTCAACACAAGTCCTGTGTGTCAAAAAATTACTGTAGACTGAACTTCTGTGTGTCGACACCGAGCCTGTGTGTCGACATAACTGTTACTGATAGAATTTATATGTGTTGACACAAGTCCTGTGTGTCGACATAACTACCCTTGACAGAATTTTTGTGTGTCGACACAAGTCCTGTGTGTTGACACAATCTGGCTTCTGGTGTCGACACATTTCTCTCACAAGTGTCGACACTTGTACTTAGAATATTTTCCTGCATTTCTTTAACCTGCACATTGAAACTCAACATCCCATCAAATACACATTGATGTATATCATTGAGTTAAGTGAGGCTTCTCCAAATCTAGTACACAGTTTCCAGTGTACCCAACAATCTCCCCCTATTTGGAGAAGTCATAACCCTTAGTCAATTATATACACCACTTATAATAAAACAAAGATTAAGAAGTATATAATCATTTCACAGGCAGGGTAACTTATAAACACAAATAACATTTATTATCATCACAGAATATGATAAAATTCATTAATTAGGAATTAGTTTTTGATTTACAAGATTTTTTAGAACAGAAAATTACACTGTTCTAAAACTAGTCTATCGATCCCTAAGATTGATAAGGCTCCTTGATTACAATTCCTTTGTCAGGTTGAATCTTAGCTTATACATTAGCCTCTGTGTCATTAGCCAGCTTCTTCCCTTTCAAATCCTTCTTCTTGAGCTCTTCAGCCTTTATCTTCTGCCTTTCAAAATAATGATACGGCTTTGGGAAGTACTTTCTAGGCTCCACAAAGTTAGCAGGTATTTTGTCAGCTTTGAGATCCCTTCTGAACTGATGTATGACATCGCTTCTTATATTTACCTCACTCTTATTAAGAATACCATCTGCCTCTATCATACATATTTTTTTTCACAACTTTCCAAGCAGTAAGAATGATATTTCTGGAGGTTGGACTCCATTGTTCAAAATGAGGCTTTAATTAAGCCTGTTCTCTGAATCTTTTCTTAGATAGTTGAGCTTATTTCTGAGCATCCCTAGCTTTTTGTGCTTCTTGCTCTCTTTGTAAAGCAGCTTTAGACATTTCAACTTTTTAAATAATAACATTATGTGCCTCCTGTGGAGGGCTATACATTTGATGTACTGCCTGCTGTACTTCTTCAAAATCAGATGGAGGATAGATGACTTGGGCAACTTCCTGTTGAACCCCTTCATTGTAGTCAAGTTGAATTCTAGATTCAGCAGTGTTGTCATCATCACAAAGGGGTGGATATCCAAGAGTTGCTCTGATGGTATTGGATACCCATTTAGCATGATCTGAGCTTGCTTTGACTAACACTCTCTCCCCTTTATGACTTCTCTGGCCACATGATCTCTTAGATCATCCTTCTGAAACCTTACCTGATCAGCCAGATAATCTGTTCCCTCTTTATAGTAGAGTCTGAACTTCTGTAGTTGATCAGAAATAGCCTTTTGAGATGCCTGAATTGCTGTTTGGACATCAGCTAGATCTTCTTTGATCTGGTTAGATACTTCAGTTTTCACATCAGTAGCAATACCTCCCATTTTTGTGAGAATAGCATCATGTGAGTCTGTGAGATTTGCATTCATTCTGAATTGATTTTCTAGAATATATCATTGTTTATCTGCAATGTTAGCTATTTTTGTTTTCATGTCCTGTTGTTGTATGGCCAAGTATACTACAGCATTACCTCTCTTATGGAAGCAATCTGTCATTTCCTTCTTATGCAAATTTATTTCAAATCTGATAGATTTGATATCTTGGGCTAGCTGGAACTGCATTTTTTTGTGGGACTCATCCACATATTTATCCAGAGCAAGTCTTTGCTCATCCATCACTTGTAGTTGCACCAAGAGGGAACTGAAGTCTATTCCTGGAGTAGATGTTTGAGGGATAGTTTGCAAGGCTTTCTTATACAATGTGCTCCTCTTCTTGAGTGCCACCAGCTTCCTTTTCTTGGCCCTGGTGGCTTCTTCATTTTCAGAAGAATTAGATGAACTTTCTATAGCCATAGTGTCCTTTGGACTAGAGGTAAGGAGTGGCATCTCCCCCTCAGTCCTTGCCATCTCTCCCTCAGTTCGAGCTCCTTGTAAATCAGGAAATAACTCTTCCAGAGTAACCTCCTGCTCCATCTAAATAGGAGGGATAATGTTATCTTTTTCAACAAATGGTTCTCCCTGGACATCAAGATCCTTTTCCAGGGTTTTTTCTAAACTAGAGTAGTGGAGTTGCTCAGCTTGATCTGGGTCTGACATATGCACATCATGTGCTTCTTTCTCAGTGATGACAGTTGCAACATTGTTGATTTCTAAGACTATGTCCATAACTGTATCAGTTGCATTCTCACTATCTAGTGCAACTTCAGCAATACCTCTCCCTAGGTCTGACAGCTGTGATTGTTCAGGTTCTTGAACAACTGTTATCTCAGTGTTGTCTCCCCTTGGAGTGGAGACCATCTGGTTTTTTGGTAGTTGAATGCTCTCCCCTTGGGCTTGTGCCTCTTTATCTGGTGCTGGTGTAGGTGATTTTCTTAGTTATTCTTCATCTGAGCTGAAGTCAACCTGCTCTTCAGAATAACTAGAAGATTCTGCTGCCTGGGAGGTAATTTTCTTTTTCTTATCCTTCTTCACTTGTTTTTGTGGTGTAGAAACATCTTTTGTCAAAACTCTATCCTATCTGGATAATATTCTCAGATCCATTCTCCTCATGTGATTCATCTTGGTTCCTGGAGTTTGATTCATCACTTCTGGAATGGTGGAAACCAGATACAGGCTTAGTATTCTAACCAGATTGGGCTTCTTAGCACTTTCTTTGATCTTATCAAATATGACAGCAGACCAGTCTGTTTTCACCTTGAATATAACTCTGGTCATGAGTCTGGACATATAGGCAGAAATCGTATCATGTCCTCATATTTTGCATAAAATAACCTTGCCTATTATCTCTGACAGGAACTTACCTTGGGAATTCATTCCCTTCCTGGTCATTGAGGATCCAATCTTGGTAGTAGGATCTAGTCCACACCATTGGAGTGTATCCCTTGTCATGGATGATGCGATGTCATCTTCTTCCTTAATCCTTTGAAGTTGAAGTGAATTTCTTATACTCTTATGTGTGAGTTTTACTTTAGTACCGTTTACAGAGGATTTAATCTTCATTCCCGTAGAATCCATTGTTGCTGACGAGTAAAATTAAAGAACCCCCTTCTTCTATATCCTTGTAGGTTCTGAGACTAAGTATTCCAATCCATTTTTGGTGATTAGGGTAATCACGACCTTGATTTCTAGGGAGGCATTCTTGAACACCTTGCGTACAAGTTCATATCCCTTGTTGGCTTTGTCTTCCTGTTGTGGCACCATGAGTGAAAGAGAGAGAAGAGAGTCGACGGGAGAATTTCTTGTCGACACAAAGTCTAGAGTCGAGAGTTCTGAAAGCACAGTCGGCCAGATTTTGTCTTCTCCTATTTATAATATACTTGTAAAAGGTAGGTCAAAAGACGCGCCTAACTAGGGATTTTACTAGTCGACAAAATTTACATGTGTCAACATAGATGACCTAGGTCTCTACAGAGCTTTGTAGGCGTCGTCATGTCTATGTGTCGACATACTTTTGCCTGTGTCAACATAGACTACTTAATTCTTGACAGAGTATTGAGGGTGTTGATATGTCTATGTGTCGACAACGATTTTTGTGTGTCGATACAAAAATCTACTAGTACAAGGTCTCGACAAAGTGGTGTTGATACAAACTTTTCCTGTCGACACAGATTTTATATCTGTGTCGACACAATTTATTTCTTTGTCGACACAACTTGCTGATAGTGTCAACACAATTGGCTTGTGTCGACACAAACTTTCTAACTTAGCCCAATTTCTTGAGAAATTTTGTGCTGACCTAACATCTCATTCTAGGTTCAACATACCTAATTCAATTTTAAAATAATTGAATTTACTTTCATCCAGAGGTTTTGTAAATATGTTAGCAATTTGATTGTTAGTGTTGACAAATTCTAGACTTATGTCTTCTTTTTCAACATGTTCTTTGATGAAGTGAAACCTGATTTCTATATGCTTAGTTTTGCTATATGATGTAGGATTTCTAGCAATAGATATAGCACTAGTAGAATCACAATATAATGGAATTCTACTTACCTTGATGTCATAGTCTTCAAGTTGATGTTGTATCCATAACAACTGAGCACAACAACTGCCTGCAGCTACATATTCTGATTCAGCAGTGGAAATAGTTACACTTGTCTGCTCTTTGCTGCTCCATGACACCAACCTTTCATCTAGGAACTGACATGTGTCTGTGGTTCTTTTCCTATCTTCTTTACAGCCTGCAAAGTCTGCATCTGAAAAACCTATTAGCAGAAAATCTCTATTCTTAGGGTACTAAAGACCTAGATTAGGTGTGCCCTTAAGATATCTTAAGATTCTCTTAACAGCAGAATAATGAGATTCCTTTGGGCAAGCTTGGTACCTAGCACAGACACATGTAGCATACATGATGTCAGGTCTACTAGCAGTCAAGTAAAGTAGGGAGCCAATTATACCTATATACAAAGACTCATCAACAGGTTTTCCTGCCTCATCTTTTCCTATAGGCATACTTGACCCCAGTGGAATTTTCATGGTGGAGGCTGACTCCATTCCATATTACTTAATAAACTCCTTGGTGAACTTAGATTGAGATATGGACAATCCATCATCAGTCTGTCTATTTGGAGTCCCAAAAAGAATTTCAGCTCACCCACTCTGCTCATCTCAAACTTCCCTTGCATAAGTTTGGCAAACTTTCTACAAATGTGATTTTCAGTTGAACCAAAGATAATGTCATCAACATATATCTGGACTAGGATGATCTTACCTTTTGATTCCCTAAAAAATAGAGTCTTGTCAATTTTCCCTCCTGAAAATTTATTCTCAATAAGAAAAGAAGACAGTGTTTCATACCAAGCCGTAGGGGCTTGTTTCAATCCATATAGAGATTTCTTAAGCCTATATACAAAGTTAGGATAAAGAGGATCTACAAAACCTTAAGGTTGTTCAACATGAACTTCCACTTTAAAGTCACCATTCAAAAATGCTGACTTTACATCCATTTTAAATACTTTGAACCCTTGATAAGCTGAAAAAGCCAGGAACAGTCTTATTGCTTCCAACCTTGCCATTGAGGAAAATGTCTGATCAAAGTCTATCCCTTCTTCTTGTCTGTAGCCCTTTGCTACCAGTCTGGCTTTATTCTTGATTATAGTGCCATTTTCATCTAAATTATTCCTGTAGATCCACTTAGTTCCTATGACATTGTGATTCTTTGGTTTAGGAACCAACTCCCAGACTTTATATCTTCTGAATTGATTCAACTCTTCCTGCATGACATCAATCCAATTTATGTCTTGTATAGCCTCTTCAAACTTCTTAGGTTCCATCTGGGACAAGAAGCTTGAACATAGAACTGTGTTCATACTCTTGCTTCTGGTCAGAACTCCATGTCTTGTATCACCAATGATTTGGTGTGCTGGATGATCCTTCAAATGTCTTCTTGCTGGTGGAAATATGTCCACATCTTGGCCTTCTTCATTGTCCTCATCTAGATGTAATTCATTGTCTTCATCTTCATCTAGTGAGTCTTGTACTCCCCCTGGACAGCATCCATAATTTTCTTCATCCTATCTTGTAGGTTGGTCTTCACTAATTGTTAGCTTGTCCATCTTTTCCTTCAAACCTGTAGGACTAATAGAAGTGCTAGACAACTCATAGTTAATTAACTTAGACTCATCAAAGACTACATGGATAGATTCTTCTCCAACTTGCGTAGTCAAGTTGTAGATTCTGTATACCCTACTGTTATTATTGTACCCAACAAATATCCCTTCTAAGGATTTGGCAACAAACTTAGTTTGATAGTGCTTGCCATTATTTAGAACATAACACTTGCTACCAAAGATTCTAAAGTAGGATTTGTTTCGTTTTCTTCCTTTTATAATCTCATAGGGTGTCTTCTTGTGTCTTCTGTTGATGGATGCTCTATTGAGAATATGACATGCAGTATTTACTACCTCAGCCCAGAAATATTCTGGGAGAGAAGTGTCACTTAGTAGTATTCTACTTGCCTCAATAAGAGTCCTATTCTTTCTTTCAGCAACCCTATTTTGCTAGGGAGTTCTAGGTGAGGAGAACTCCTGATGAATCCTAAGTTCTTCACAAAACTTTGTCATGCATTAAGACTGAAATTCTGTTTCATGGTCACTTCTGATTTTGACCACTGAATTGTTAAGTTCATTCTGAATTTGCCTAACAAAATTCTGGAAGACAGTAGGGGTTTCAGATTTCTTCCTTAAGAAGAAAACTCATGTAAATCTAGAATAGTCATCCACAATTACAAATGTGTAAGCTTTCCTACCTAGACTATGAACTAGCATAGGACCAAATAAATCCATATGCAGGAGGTAAAGAAAGCTCACAGAATCTTTAGTATCATGTCCATGGAAAGAGGTCCTGGTCTGTTTGCCCTTTTGGCAAGCTGAACATACACCCTCTTTAATGCTCTTGACCTGAGGACCATTACTCACTAATTCCATACTAAAGAGTTGGCCTATTGACTTGTAGTTCAGGTGAGCTAGCCTCTTGTGCCATTGGACACAATGAGATGCTTTCTCATCTGCAACTAGACAAATATGAGAGATCTTATTCTCACAATCAAAGTTAAGACAGTAGACATTTCCTTTCCTGGTGTCTATCAGAATGATCTCTTGATCATTTGACCTTCCTATTTGACATACACCCTTGTGGAAAGAAGTGTCATAACCCAGATCACTTTGTTGGCTTATGCTAATTAGGTTATGTTTTAGACCTTTCACATAAGCCACTTGGGTGATAGTATTAGAGTTATTGGAAATATTACCAAACCCATTGATGATTCCCTTTTCAGATCCACCAAAGATTACTTTGGGTCCATTTTCTATAGGAGAGTAATCTTCCAGCATCCTTCTTGTTCCAGTCATGTTCCTGGAACATCCACTGTCCAAGTACCATATTGGGGTATGGCTACTTGGACTCACCTGCATCAAATAAAAATACCTATCCTTAGAACCCCAATTATTATTGGGTCCTAGGTTCAGGTTAGCTTGATATTTGGCATGCTTACCTGCAGCCTTTCTGTCAGGCAAGCTGGCCTTTCTCAGAACACTAGCATTATACCAACAATCAATGGCATAGTGGCCCACTTTTCCATAACACCAGCACTCATATCTATTGTACCTTCTTTTAAGTACTGTCTTAATAATATTGCTGTCAGCAGTCCTCAAGTCTGTAGGAACAGCTGTCTTTTTAAGTGCTGGTGCTGGAGCATCAAACATAGATGACTCCTGAAGAACATGGTGTATTTGCTCATGGGCTGCCCTATTAGCATTTGCTCCCTTACCATTCAGATTACCATACTTATAGTGACCATGAGTGATATCATGATCATACTTGTTAGTAGGCTGTACAAATTTTCTGAAAGAAATAGGGGGTTTGAAGGCTAGTGGCTGAACTGGGGCTTTACCTTTTCTTTTGGAATTAGCTGCCCTAGTTCTTTCCTTGAAGCCTTGAGAGGACTTAGCGCAACCACTCGCACCAAAAGCCCGGACTGATGGAGGATGACGCAACTAATCTTTATATCAAAGGTCCTCGGGCGGATCCACGGGGCAGCTAGTTAAGCCATTACCGCATAGCACCGCAACGCGGGGGCGATTTCGGACCACAGCCCCACCAATCCCCCCCGGAAATGACCCCGGGGTTTCGAACCCGCAACCTCCCTCTAATACCACTTGAGAGGACTTAGCGCAACCACTCGCACCAAAAGCCCGGACTGATGGAGGACGGCGCAACTAATCTTTATATCAAAGGTCCTCGGGCGGATCCACGGGGCAGCAAGTTAAGCCATTACCGCATAGCACCGCAACGCGTGGGCGATTCCGGACCGCAGCCCCAACAAGCCTCATCCTGTCTTACCCTTTTGGGATATAAAGTTGTCTATTAAGGGCAAGAATGACTTTGGCTTTGAGAATTTAGCCACAAGATCCTTCTCTCTTTGAAGTCGGACATCCAGACTCTTGATGTCATCATTTTTGAAGGTAATTGTACCCATCTGAATGACAGTTATGTTTTTCAGTTTGGCAACTTCATTCAGCTTCAAATCCAGCACTTTTGCTGAATCTGATGCAGCCAATTTAAGAGATGCAATTTCCTTAGCCTTCTCTTTGACAAGGATTCTGCTTCTCTTAAGAGCTTGCAACAGACCACCATACTCATCAATTAGTTGATGTACATCCCCTTCAGATTCAGAACCATCCTCATCTCTTGATGCTGATGCTTCTGATTCTGATCCAGTATAATAATCAGAAACTGAAGATGGATTGTATACCTTACTTGGGCCAGGCTGATCCTGGAACTGATCTTCCTCAGACAATGCCATCAGCCCTCTACAATAATGATCTTAACTCCCATTTATAGAATCCAGCATTTGCAGGAATTCAGTTTCTACAGAATCCTCTTTTGTAGTGAATAATCCAATATAGGCTTCTGCTTCATCCTCTTCTTCAGATTCAGATGATGAAGAGTCAGTCCAACTCTTCTACTTCTGGGCAACAAGGGATCTCTCCTTCTTGCCCTTATTTTGATGCTTCTTCTTATCCTTAGATTCCTATCTTTTATCAGGATATCAACTATGATATGTCCTGGCCTGTTGCAACAATAACAAACAATTTTAGAAGAAGTTTGTTTACTAGGATTAGAGCCATACCTGTCATCCTTAGAAGTTTTCTTCTTCTTGTAATAGTCATCCTTGGAGAATGATGAAGATGGCTCTATTATCCACTTCTTATTTTTCATGAACGTTTGAAACTGCCTTATAAAGGCAGCAAAGTCTTCATCAGAGTTATGGCTGTCTGAAGTGTTGATGTCAGGATTTTCTGATTCAACCTCAGCAATTCTCCTAGGTGGAGAAGGAGACTTTCCCCTACCCTTTCTTGTGGCTTCAACCTTGAAGGCTACTGACTTTTCTTTGTATTCAGACCTATTACTTTTCTCCTCCTCTTTTCTAGTAGTGAGCTGCATCTCATATGATAATAGTTTTCCAAATAATGTTGGTGGAGGTGTATCAGCAAGCCTGGCCACCTCTCTGATGGCACATATTTTAAAATCCCAGTCCTTGGTTAGTGATCTGAGAAACTTGTCATTCATTTCATATGTGTTAAAGACTCTTCCATAGGTCATTAGCTCATTTACAATTATAAAGAATTTCTTGTAACATTCAGCTATGCTATCTGTCTTGGCTTGTCTAAAGCTCTCATATTCTTGATTTAGTATGGACTTTCTATCCTCTCTTACTTCTTCATTTCCCTCCATGTAGACAATCAAGTGTCCCACGTCTCCTTGAAGGTTTTGTAATGTACCGGATTCTGGAATGTAGAATCATTTATGGCACTCACATTTATGTTTTGTGCTCTCTTGTCTAAGGTTTCTAGGATGATCTCTTCCTTAGTCATTTCAGAATAACTCTTTGGAGTTTTGAGATTTGCATCAAGAACTGATATGTTCATAGGAATGAAAGTTCCTTCTAGAACTGTGATGTAGATTCTTGGATCAGATGCTTCCATGAACAATCTGACCCTCTCTTTCCATATGCCAAAGTTTTCTTTCCTACAGATAGGAAGTTGCATGAATACAAGTTCCTTCTGATTTTCACTTGAACCAATTCTGGCTAACAATTAATTGCCTTGGATATCTACTCAGACTATTAGGTCTATATTTGAGTGAACCTCCCTCTAATACCACTTGAAAGATTTGGTTTATAGAGACTAAACACCTAGCAAGTGAATAGGTTCAAATCCTTTTTAACAACTTAGGCAATTAAAAATGTTAAACACAGTATAACTATCACAACACAAAGAATAACAATCACAGAAAATTCACGGCACAGTACATAATGGTTTGTAGTGTTTCCCGAATTTATGGGTACATCCACTCTCTTCCTTCACCTATCCAGTAGAGTACTGGATCAGCCCAAACTTACTTCCACTATCTCAGATCCACAGATCTTACAACTCAGAACCTAACTGGTTCCTACAACTCGGACTTCTTCAAGTCCTATACCTCAGATTCTTCCCAAGAATCCTACCTCAGGCAACAACCCTACCTCAGCACTTATCACCAGGCCTACAACTCAGATCACCAAGATCCTGCCTCAGGCTCTCAGCCCTACCGTAGCCTTTATAAATTTAGGCTTACAACTCAGATCTACAAAATATCTTACAAGAAAAATGATTGTTTAAAACAATAAATTCTTCACCCTGATAGAAAGAAAATGTGGTGAAAGCTTCTTGATCAGTTCTTGATTGAACTGATTTCTTAAGATTCGACCTGTCTTAGCTTCTTCAAAGCTTCTTGAATCTGAACAAAGTAAGATTGATCTTCAAATGAAGTTGGAGATGATCTTCAATCTAGCTTACTTCTTGTATTCAGAATTAGATCTGAACTCCTCTTGCAGACTTGTTCAGGATCTGCCTTCTTCTTACTTTACTTCTTCTGTGTTTGTCTCTTAGTTCACCATTTTTTTGTGATAGAATAGGTCTTTATATAGAACCCATCCAAGGTTACTGGTTGATCCGGTTCATAACGGCCTTATGATAGCTTTGACAGATATGAAAGCTTTGTTACTTATGACAGCTGTCAGGTCTTCAGTCTTGATACCTGACCCCACCTTGAACTTCTATCACAGCAGAGAAAGCGTCGAGACAATACTCCAAATGTGTCAACACAAATAGACCATGTGTCGACACAAGTCTTGATGGTGTCGACACAGCTCCCACAATGTCGACACAACCATTCTTCATCTTCTCGACACAGCTCCTGTAGAATGTGTTGACACAAGTCTTGTGTGTCGACACAATTGCTTCTAGTCTTGATATAGTTGGTGTCGACAGAATTCTTGAGTGTGTGTCGACACAAGTCCTGTGTGTCGACACAATTGCTGTAGACTGAACTTCTGTGTGTCGATACCAGGCCTGTGTGTCGACACAACTATTGCTGACAGAATTTCTGTGTGTCGACACAAGTCCTGTGTGTCGACATAACTGCCGCTGACCGAATTTCTGTGTGTCGACACAAGTCCTGTGTGTCAACACAATCTGGCTTCTGGTGTCGACACATTTCCCTCACAAGTGTCGACACTTATACTTAGAATATTTTCCTGCATTTCTTTAACCTGCACATTGAAACTCAACATCCCATCAAATACACATTGATGTATATCATTGAGTTAAGTGAGGCTTCTCCAAATCTGGTATATAGTTTCCAGTGTACCCAACATCGGGTCCGATGAACCAAGGGTTTCAAGTGTTGGTTAATACATCTCGTTCGTTAGAGAAGGACATGAAGAGGGTACAAGGCAAGAGAGACTTGACAATGATAAAGCCCGAGTTTAAAGTGTCGACTTCCTCAAAATCGCATTTTCGAAGATGGAAGAAGAAGTCCAAGTCTTCTAGACAAGCTCCATCTTCGGTTACTTCTGGAGCAACATCAGTGCGAGGTTTGCTCACTTGTTACACATGTGGCAAGGTGAGGCATATGGTCCGAGTCTGTTGGAGTGGCCCTCCAAAGATGGAGAAAAAGGCAAGAACATCTTACGCTGAGAAGGGAAAAGCGGTGGAGTCCACTGCATCCCAACATGCTCTAGCCCAGTGAAGGGTGTACAATCTTGGCTAGCAGGAGGCCATAAAACAAAGTGACCTCGTAACGGGTATGAGTTAAGATACATTTTTTACTACTTTCCATACTTAGTACCTTATACATTGCTTGTGTATGAGTTGTTTGCATATAGGCTTTGTCCTTATTCGGGACTATCCGACGAGAGCACGGTTCGATATTGGTGCTTCTCATTTGTTTCTATCTAAGGACTTCGTATCACGGATCAGAGTGCCTACTCTTTTATCGATAGATAGAGTAAAGGTGTTGTTACCTAACGGATGCATGATGCATGCAGAAAGGTCTTACGGTCTTGAGATACGGATTGTAAATTATGATTTCGGATTAGAAGCGTCTGTGCTATCGATATCTGCGTTCGATGTAATCTATGGTATGGACTGGCTCTCGGAGCAGCGTGCCTATATAGATTGCAACTCGAAGGAAGTCACATTGGAACAGAACACCGAACGAGAGACTAAGTTCGCTGGTATGCGAGGATCGATCAAGATATTGATGTCTACTCTACAAGTAGTCAAGGCTGTCCGGAAGGGCGCAGAGTTGTTCTTCACGTTTTTGGAGGCTGTTGAGCCGAAGTACAATTTGAGTGATGTTCCTATTGTATAGGACTATGCAGATGTTTTTCCTAAGGATCTCTCTGGGTTACCACCCCATCATGAGATTGACTTTGCTATTGAGTTAGTGCCAGGTGCGAAACCTGTGACCCGCTCACCGTACCGAGTAGCGCCAAAGGAGATGGCGGAATTGAAAGTTATATTTCAAGAATTGCTAGAGCAAGGCTATATACGTCCAAGTATGTTACCTTGGAGTGCACTGATCCTCATTGTGAAGAAGAAAGATGGAAGCTTGTGTCTATACATTGACTATCGAGAGCTGAACAAGCTGATAGAGAAGAAAAAGTATCTGATACAACAGATTGATGACTTGTTCGATCAACTGGTGGGATCAACTGACTACTCGAAGCTAGACTTAAAGTCTGGCTACTACCAGTTGCTGATTAGGGAATGTGACATTCCCAAGACAGCGTTCGGTACACGCTATGGTTATTATGAGTTCACTGTAATGTCGTTTGGGCTAACAAATGCGTCATCGGTATTCATGGACTTGATGCATCGGACCTTTCGTGAGTACTTAGACCTTTTTATGATCTTTTTTATTGACGACATATTGTTGTACTCTCAATCATAAGAAGATCATGCAAATCACTTGAGGATGGTTTTGCATACCCTGAGAAGGAATAAGCTCCACGCCAAGTTCTCAAAGTGCGAGTTTTTGCTATCGTCGGTGGCTTTTCTTGGCCATGTGGTTAGTGGATAAGGTATTGCGGTGGATCCGACGAAGATAGTTGTGATACAGAAGTGGCCTGTGTTATCTACTATAGAAAAAGTCAGGAGTTTCCTTGGACTTGTTGCCTACTACAGGCGCTTTGTAAAGAACTTTTCGCAGGAAGCCTTAACTCTCACCACACTGACGAGGAAAGATCAGAAGTTCATTTGGACGCTTGAGTGCGCATGAGCTTTTGAGGAGTTAAAGATTCGTTTGACCACAACGCCTATTTTGAGTTTGCCATGTGGTACAGACGGCTATGAGATTTATAGTGATGCTTCAGGGAGCGGCATAGGATGCGTTCTTCTTCAGTTCGGAAAGGTTTTTGCTTATGGCTCACTCTAGTTAAAAGTGCACGAGCGGAACTTTCCAGTCCACGACTTGGAGTTGGCGGTTGTGATTTTTGCACTTAAGATATGACGTCATTACTTATATGACGTGAAAGGTTACATCTTCACGGACCATAAGAGCCTTAAGTATTTAATAGATCAGAAAGATCTGAACATGCGACAATGGAGGTGGATGAAGTTCCTCGGGGACTACACTTTCTAGATACATTACACTCCCAGGAAGGAAAATGTGGTCGTGGATGCCTTGAGTTGTAGGACTCCAGTAAGGGCAAGTTAGGTGCAGATGCATGATGAGCATCTGATCCAGGAGTTGGAGGCCTTAGATATTTCTTGTGTTTACAAGAATACCACTAAAAATGTGTGTTTGAACTGGACGGAGGTGCAGTATGACCTCGCAGACAAGGTTCGACAAGCAACGGAACTCGATGAGAGTGTGCGTGCTATGTAGCGGATGGGTCAAATTACCAATTCTTCTTGGAAGACGGTCTTTTGAGAAAGGACGGTCGTTTGCGTGTCCTAAATGTGAGTAAGCTGCGGGAGGAGTTAATGTATGAGGCACATTTTACTAAATACTCAATACACCCAGGGAGCACAAAGATGTACAAGGACATGAAAAATATGTTCTTGTAGACGGGTTTGAAAAGGGACATAGCTCTTTACATGGCAAAGTGCAAAACTTATGCCTTAGTAAAAGCTGAATGTCAGAAGCCTGGAGGTTTTCTGAAGTCGTTACCAATTCTGGTGTGGAAGTTTGATGATATCTCTATGGATTTCGTGCATGGGTTGTCGAGATCACAAAGTGGGAAAGATGTCGTGTGGGTGATCATTGACCAATTGACAAAGGTATCACACTTCATACCGAACAAGAAAGATGATTCAGTTGAAAAACTGGCTAAGTTGTATGTTGACAACATAGTACGTTTGCACGATATACCCTATAGCACCATCAATGAACGAGATGGGCACTTTACTTCGAATGATTGGAGTCTAATCAACCAGTGATTGGGTACTCAATTGAAGTTCAGTATGGCCTTTCATCCACAAACGGATGGTCAGACCTAGAGGAACAACAGGACAATGGATGATATGCTCCGGATGTGCGTCTTGGATTTAGGAAAGAGGTGGGAGGACCATCTCTTTATGATCGAGTTTGCCTATAATAATATCTATCAAGCTAGCATTCAGATGACGCCCTTCAAAGCTTTATATGGTAGGAAGTGTCGTACACCTTTAGCTTGGGCGGAAACAGGCGAATCGAATTTGTATAAGTTTAAAGAAGTCTAAGATGCAAATTAAACTATACACACTATACGAGAGCGGCTATTGGTAGCCCAAGATAGACATACAAAGTACTACAATGTCAAAAACCGAAATGTAGAGTTTGTGGTGGGCGATTGGGTATATCTGAATATAAAGCCATTCAAAGGCGTGTCTAGAATTCGGCACTTGAAAAAGTTGAGTCTGAGGTATCTTAGTCTGTTTGAAGTGGTTGAGCGGATTGGAGAAGCTGTATATCGATTAGCTCTTTTGACAGAGCTATGTGGTTTGCACGATGTGTTTCACATATCGGTGCTGTGGAAAGCTTTGAAAGAGCCGACGCATGTGGTGACTGATGGTTAGGTACCGGTTGTTGATGGGCTGACGATGAAGGTTAGACCCATTCGAATCGAGGATACAGAGGTCAGACAGCTACGAAACAAAGCAATTGGGATGGTCAAAGTCCATTGGGACAACTGTGGTCATGAAGAATTGACATGGGAGCTTGAGCAAACCATGCGCGATGAATTTCCCGAGTTGTTTTTGTAAAGTAGTGTTTTAATAGTTTTGTACTGTTTATACTACAGATAAAAAAATTTTGGGAAGAAATTTCTGTAAGGAGGAGAGGTTTGTAACACCCCAAAAACTATAAAATAGAACATAAAGGTGGTTATCGTTGGCGATAGCACACAATGCACTCGACGATCTTGACGCACTCGATGATCTCGATGTATTCAACGAATCGTCGAGTGAGATATCAGAGTGGAGATAGTGGGTATCACATGGCGATATCACCACGTGGCGTCAGACACATGTCGGATGGACGGTAAGTGGCCGATGAGCGGTGGTTGACTGGGGTCAAAGCGGCTGCCGACGATATCTCCCAGGCGATAACGGATATCGCCCGACAATAGCGTTATGTTTGACTTGTCAGCCGAAATTGTAGCCATTCATTCCTATTGAAGAGAGGATCATGTGGATGGGATAAACCCGAGGTCACTTAAGCAGGGGAGTGGAGAAAAGAGAAGTCATTTCTCTTCTCTCACTCTCTCTCCTCCTTTTCATCAAGTTCTTAGAAGAAAGATCTAAGGAAGAAGAGGGTAACCGAAGCAAGATCCGTGAAGAGGAAAGCGAGGCGCTCATTTCTAGCCGGATAACTCATGGCTCCGAAACGAACTACAAGGGTAACGATCTTCCTTCTTGGACAAGTGAAGTTCTCCTTTTTTCATATGCATGGAATCCCCCACCAAAAGGTGGAAAAGTGAAGGGAATTCCGATGGGTTGATACGTTATATCCCCAGATAATTTTGCATATAAAATCCGGAAATTGCAGTACGGAATAGGGATGCTGTGTGAAGCCCATCCGGACTGGTTGGTCTAGATTGGTGATGTTTTAATTTGCATGCCGGAGAAGACTCCGAGTATAAACAGGTAATTTATGGAGTCTAAATGGTTGTACCTGTGAAGTCAGTAATAGGAAGTACTAGGGATGCGCTCCAGGAAAATACCCAGGAAATACCACGATTTTTTGATAACTGTGGATATCGCCCAGCAACAGTGAGTATTGCTGGCGATTGCTCGGTGTGAGTTGTACTATATGGAAGTCCAGTTTTGTGGTACTACAGGATGCTACAGTTGTGTGCTGGAAGGATGTTCCAGTTATGACTGAGTCTGGAGACAGAAGAAGTTTTCTGTTGTTAACGCCGGCGATTGTGGCTATCGCTGGCGATAGATCCCAAATTGTATTGTACTTGCAAGGCCTGTATCGTAGAGATAGTGGGGCTAGCAGGTGAGTTGTGAGCCTGGGTGCCTATCTATGGCCATGAGTTCCATTGTGTGTTGATTGTGGGCTCTGGTCCTGGGGACCTGGTGGGTGGCCGTCAAAGCTAAGAGCTTGAGGAGCCCAGCTAAAGAAAGACCAATGAGCCGAACAGGAAAGGGGAGGCTTACCCATATATTATCATTCGCCATGATGGTTGTGACCATCGGCATTGGCATGGATATTTGAGCAACGGGCTGTGGATGAACTGTACCCGCGTTATGTCATTCGGGCTAGATTGCCTAAAATAACTGGCTTTCATCGTTGGAATAATGAGAGCCTTAGGCTCCATACCGGAAAGACTAAAATGCTCAAGTATACCATCAAGTCTGGGACTATGGATGGTGGTGGGACCTGGGAAGTCCAGTACACCAATAATGTGCCCTGAGTGCACGGAACGTCTGGCAGTTGATGCAGACATTTGTGATATTGAATGATGTTTTAGTTGTACCTCCTTGTGATATATCTATGGTTGGCTGCTATGCATGTAAGGAAGGATTACCGCTGCCCCGGGTATGGGTTAGGGTCATTATAAATTGGTCAACTAAAGATGACCGCTGCCTTATTTGCCACCCTTGTGGTGGATTGTCCTTGTGCAGGTGCTGGAGAACCGAGCAGGAAATAGCAGGTTGTAGCCCTTTGATGCTATGACGGCCCTCGAAGGCCAAGCGAAGGATTTTTAATGTTTTCATGTGTGGTCGGTGTTGAAACCAGAGAACCGGTCTCTGTGGAATTCACCCTTGGGGAAGGGGTGACCGCACAAATACTTCTCTCCTGCGAGCCCAAGAGACTAAAGAAAAAGAACTAGGGATGGACTCAAGGCTCCAGCACGGAGGTCCCTCCACACAACCGGAAGATCTTAGATCGCTTCCACTCCTTAGCCAGGTGCTAAAGCTAAGGTACCTCGGAAAGCATTAGAAGACCCGAGTGTTGGAACACCCTATTACTAATTTGGGCAAGGATCACTATGTTTTTAGGAAATCAGTTTGACCTAGATGTATAGTTGAAAAGGTCAAGTTAGAATGAGCCTAGGTCTTAGAACTTAGGTTTGAAGCTGCCCCCAGGACCATTCAAGGATCAAGACTTAGAGCTGAGACAAAGACAATTATCGTCGAGCTTAGGTCGACGAAACGCTGAACTCCGTTTGACGTTCTCATAGCTCAACTCTGCTAAGTCGTCGACCTCCGTTCGACGATCTTCGAGCTCAGATCGACGATCTGCCTTCAGCTTGTTCTTCAGGTCGCTGAGCTCCGGTCGACGATCTTCGAGCTCAGTTCGACGTTTTCTGTCTGATGTTCAATCCAATCTCTGAGCTCAGTTTAATGATCGTAGAGCTCAGATCGACGTTTTTCTAAGAGATCAATGACTTTAAGGATTCAAATTCAGTCAGTTTTTGGAATGTTTTTCAAATTCTCTCAGTATTTATTTCAAGAGATTTGTTAGCCGTTTTCATTTTTTCTGGAGCAAGTTTCAAGGGATTTCTCAGAGAATGTTTATTGGACTTTCCTCCAGAAGACAAAATATTTATGGAAGACATTTATGACTGCTAACGGCTATCTTGGACAGAGGATCATCAGAGAATAATATACACAATAGCAGATTAAGAGAAATAGAACTTACTCATCACACACTGAATACAGACATACACAGATAGTGAGATCAACTAAAAAAAATCAAGTGATCAATCCTGAAGAGTTCTATTGAAAATTAGCATACTGAAAAGTGTTCATAGCTTCAACATCAAAGACTCCAGACAATTCATATTTCAGCCTCTGCTGAAATCATCTTCTGCTGGAGATCTGAAGCTTCTGAAGGCCTATCACCCTAGCAAAGCTCTCACTCCTGAACCATCTACATCTCAGGGGGAGCTTTGACAACACAATCAATCCACTAAGTCTTCTCTTAGTGATTGAGACAGAGAAGACAACTTCACCTCTTCCTTTTTCTTTTCCTGCTATAAAAAGGTTATCAAAACTCCCTTCAAAAGTTCTGAATCTGGTTCTGAGAGCCTTGTCAAAACTCAGTGGTGGCAAGACACCTTATCAAAAAAATCTAGATTTGGTTTTTGAGCACCTTATCAAAAGCTCATTGGTGCCAGGACACCTGATCAACTCATCCTGAGTGGATTCCTACCAAGGGTGGTAGAAGAGTGGATGTACCCAGGTTGATTGGGGAACCACTATAGCTTCTTGTGTTTGGTTGCTTGTGTGTATTCTTTGCTGTGTGCTGTGGATCTTTTGTTTTCTTTTTATTATTACTTCTGTTTTATTGCTGCACCACAATACACATACTATATTAACTTAACTCTTCCTCTGCAAAGTTTTATTTTGAAAAATTATTTTAACAAACTCTATTCACCCCCCCTCTAGAGTCAGACTGATCTTATCCTCCACTTTCAATTGGTATCAGAGGGAGGTTGGTTGTTCATACCGGCTAACACCTGAACCAAAAGATCCTTGATAAGATCAATCTTGTAAGAGGGTTATTTTCATTATATTTAATTTTATATAAAGACATGGCATAGAACAAAGATTATGCAAGCACCAGGCCTCTAGTGTGCAATCTATCCAAGTTTGCACTTTGGAAAGCAAGGATTAGACTTTATATGAATTCTATTGATGAAGACATATTTAATTCTGTTTTGATAGTGTGCCCAAGTCCACCAGCAAGCTCAAGTACAAATGTTGTTCCACCTCCTTCAGGAACAGATGTTGAAATAAAGAAGTGGAAGACCGTAGATGCCAAGGCCATGAATATCTTAGCTCAGACAATGTATGATGAGATATTTCAGAAGGTAGCTGAATACAACTCAGCCAAAGGAATTTGGGACAAACTTTCTGAGATTGTCTCAGGATCTGCTGATGAGAGAAAAGATAGAAGATCCCATCTCATATCCTAATATGAGAACTTCAAGAAAGGAGAAGCTGAGTCAGTAGCAGACATGTACAACAGATTAAGTCTGATTGTCAATGAGTTAAAGACTCTGGATAAAGAAATCTCATTGACTGAGATGAATGACAAAATCCTAATGTGCTTCCCCAGCACTTGGGATTCAAGAATCTGGCCAATCAAAGATGCCAGAAGTCTAAATGAGATTACCACTGAAGCTCTCCTGGGCAAGCTCAAATCTTATGAGCTGCTCATTAAAAATAAAGAAGAAGAACAGAAGGCTGCCTCACCAGCCACAAGGAATGAGAAGACAATAGCCTTCAAAGCTGTTGAGGACCTGCCTGAAGAAAAGGTCACAGACAATGAGGAGCTACTCAGCTTATTGGCCAAAAGATTCTACAAAATGGCCAGAAAAGACTTCAGAAAGAGATCATACAAGGGACATGATAAGCCAAGGTATGATAAATCAAATAACAACAAGGAAGTTATATGTTTTGGTTGCAGGAAACCAGGCCATATTGTGCCTGACTGTCCAGAAAACAAAAACAAGGACAAGAAAGATAGAAGAGAAAGAAGAAAGGAGAAAGACTTTAAGAAGAACAGCTCAGACAACCCTCCTCCAGCAAGAACAAACATACAAGGAAGGGATTTATTGCTGAGACATGGAGTGAAACTGAAGAGGATTTTGAAGCTTCATCCAGCTCCAGTGATGATGAGGATGATGCTGATGAAAAGGAATTTTGCATGATGGCTATCAATGCCTCTCAAACAGATTCAGAAGCAGAAGAGTCAGAGTCAGATTCAGAAATTCAACTAGAAGAAGACCAGGTAATCAATTCATTTGATTTCAGTTCTGAGGACTTTAAACATGAGTTTAAAGTACTATGGCTAGATCTATTAGAGTCTGAGAAGGAAATAATTTCCCTCAGAAAACAACTGTCTGAGTATAGCACTTTAAAATCAGAGAACCTCAAACTCTCTGAAGAGTTAGAATGTTATAGAGAGGAGATAGCTTCACTGAAAAGTGAACTATCCAAGGCCAAGCAGTTTGAAGAATCCCTTAATGGGAGAAGCATCAAACTAATGAATATCACAAGCACAGTGAACTCTAGACTTAATAGTATACTGGGCTTGGGAGCTTCATCCAGCCAGCCTATAGTTCTGACAACTCCAATCAAATTTATCTCTGATAAAGGGAAGGAAGTTGTAAAGGTAGCTAGGAAGAATGCAGATTTGCCAAAGAAAGTTATAGTTCAACAGAATGCGTCGAACAGAGCTCGACGATCGTCGAACTGCGCTCGACGATCCAAGATAAAATTGTCGAACTCAGCTCGGCAACACCTGAACTCTGAACTCCAGGATAGTCGATCTTCGAACAGAGCTCGACTATCTGACCCAAGATCATCGACCTCAGATCGACGATCGTCGAACAGAGATCAGGGCTTTGAACAATCTTTCAAAGGTACATCTAGATTCAATCCTAGAAGTCCTACATCCCAAGGTTTCAACCCCTATACTGAATGGATAGTACCTCCTAGGAGATACCATCTTGAAGGTTATAAGAGTCAACCTGGGATGTCTTCCATTTCTGAATTTAAAGGATATCAACCTAGGCCCAAGGTAAACTGGGTCAAAAACATGTAAATTCTTGTATGTACAGGTGAAGACCTATCCAACATCAAACCAATTATGGTATCTGGATAGTGGGTGCTCAAAGCACATGACAGGTAACAAGGACATCTTCACATCCTTTAAAGCCAAGGTTGGACCCAAAGTAATTTTTGGTGATTCAAACTTTGGAACAACAAAAGGATATGGTGCAGTCCAAATTGGAACAGTCACCTTCAAGAAAGTAGCTTATGTTGAAGGACTCAAGCACAACTTGATAAGTATCAGTCAACTTTGTGATGAAGGATATCAAGTGACTTTCAACAAAGCTATATGTAAGGTCAAGTCAGAAGACAACACAACTGTATTGACAGGTAACAGAAAAGGTAACATTTACTTAGTAGATTTTCATTCATCTAAAGTAGATATCTGCATGTTCAATTCCATATCCAGACCTAATATACTATGGTATAAGAGACTAGGACATATTAACCTTAGAACCATTGCTAGGCTATCCAAGGAAAACCTTGTTAGAGGACTACCTTCTAGCCCCTACAAGAAGGAAGGACTTTGCAAGGCTTGTCAATTAGGCAAGCAAACTAAAAACAGTTTTAAGTCACTTAACAAGAGTGATTCACCTAGGATTTTGTATCTGTTACACATGGATCTTTTTGGACCCATTACAGTACAAAGCCTAGGAGGGAAATCCTACACTTTAGTGGTTGTAGATGACTTCTCAAGATTCACATGGGTGTTCTTTCTGTGGAAGAAGTCTGATAACTTTAAGTGTTTGACAGAGTTTCTCAAATGTATACCGAGTGAGTTCAATACTCATATTGCCCTGATCAGAAGTGATCATGGGACAGAGTTTGATTCTCTTCTTATGCAATAGTTCTGTCAGAGTGAAGGGACCAGACATATATTCTCAGCTCCTAGAACTCCTCAACAAAATGGGGTAGCAGAAAGGAAAAATAGAACCCTAATTTAATCTGCAACTACATTGTTGTCAGATGCTCACCTTACTCTATCCTTTTGGGCTGAGGCAGTGAACACCTCCAACTATGTACTGAATAGAAGTTTGATACATAAACTGAAGGGCAAGACTCCCTATGAATTACTCAAAGGGAAGAAACCTAAAGTAGATTACTTCAAAATTTTTGGTTGCATTTGTTATATTCACAACAATGACAAGAGATATATAGCAAAATTTCAAGCAAAAGCTGATGAAGGAGTGTTTCTGGGATACTCCATGATCAGTAAAGCTTATAGGGTCTATAATAAAACTACTCAAAAAATAGAAGAATCTGTCCATATTTCCTTTGATGAAACTAATATGTCTTTCAAGGAGAAGAATGCTTCTACCATAGAACATTTACAGGTACATTCTCTAGCTGAAGACTTGGACAGATTGCAAGTTACTCAAAAGGATGAAGGTAGTGAAGATGAAGAAGCTGCTCAACATCTGGAAGAAAATTTTCTTGAAGAGCCAGTTGCTGTTCCACAAGAGGAAACAACAACACAGGTTGGTGAACAATCAACACCACCTGTTGATTTAGTAGCATCAAGAGATCATCCAATCTCCCAAGTGATTGGAAACATCTCAGCTGGTGTGTAAACCAGAAATCAGGTCAACCAAAACCTGATGCACACTTGCTTTCTCTCTCAAATTGAACCTCAATCCATTCAAGATGCAGAGCAAGATTCACACTGGATCATTGCAATGCAAGAGGAGTTGCATCAATTTGAAAGAAACAAAGTTTGGGAACTAGTGACTAAGCCAAAGGATCATTCCATTGTTGGAACAAAATGGGTGTTCAGAAACAAATTGGATGATCAAGGAATTATTGTAAGGAACAAGGCAAGGCTAATTGCTCAAGGATATTCTCAAGAAGAGGGGATAGACTATGACCAGACTTTTGCATCAGTTACAAGGTTAGAGGCCATAAGAATCTTCCTGGCTTATGCTGCTCACAAGGGATTCAAAGTCTACCAAATGGATGTGAAGAGTGTTTTTCTCAATGGGGAGATCAAAGAAGAAGTCTATGTCAGACAACCCCCAGGTTTTATCTCTCTAACTTATCCTGATTATGTTTTCAAACTACATAAAGCATTATATGTTCTAAAGCAAGCTCCTAGAGCATGGTATGAGACCCTAGCATGCTTTCTTCTGGAAAATGATTTTATTAGGGGGAGAGTAGACCAAACTCTTTTTATTAGAACCCATAAGTCCCATACCCTAATAGTACAAATATATGTTGATGACATCATCTTTGGTTCTACTAATTCAAATTTGTGCAAAAAGTTTTCCAAGCTTATGCACTCTATATTTGAAATAAGTAGCATGAGTGAGCTATCCTTTTTCTTAGTATTGCAAGTCAAACAACATGCTGAAGGCATATTTATTTCTCAAACCAAGTATGCAAAAGAGCTGGTTAAGGAATTTGGTATGTCTGATGCATCATGTATGAAAACACCCATGCCTACCAATGCTGTATAGGATGCTAATGAACATGGGAAACCAGTTGATCAGACAATATATAGAGCAATGATTGGCTCTTTATTGTACCTTATAGCTAGTAGGCCTGATATAATGTTTGCTACATGTATATGTGCTAGATTCAAAGTTAGCCCTAGAGAGTCACACTTAACTTTAGTAAAGAGGTTTCTTAGGTATGTTAAAAGCTGTCCAAATCTAGGTCTCTGGTATCCAAAAGATTCAGCATTTGACTTAACTGGATTTTCAGATGCTGATTATGCTGGATGTAGAATAGACAGGAAAAGCACCAGTGGAACTTGTCAGTTTCTTGGTGATAGACTTGTCTCATGGTTTTGTAAGAAACAAACATCTGTGTCAACTTCAACTGCTGAAGCTGAATATATAGCTGCAGGTAGTTGTTGTACACAAATTTTGTGGATTTAAAATTGATAGTTATACTTTCAAGACCACCTAAACACCTAGAGGGGGGGTGAATAGGTTCTAATGCTTGTTTTAACTTAAGGCAGAATATAATTACTGACTATAAGAGAATTCAGCAAACACAACACAACAATCACAAATATACACACATCACAGATTGCACACAGATTTATAGTGGTTCCCCAAGATCTGGGTACATCCACTTTCCCCCTTCACCTATCTAGCAGTGTGCTAGATTCGGCCTAACTTCCTTCGTTATCTCAGATCCTCAGATCCTACACCTCAGAACCCTGAAAGATTCCTATAACTCAAAACCCTATAAGGTTCCTACAGCTCAGGCTAACCAGCCCTACCTCAGCCTTGCCACAAGGCCTACAACTCAGAGAAATACCTTCTCCTACACTCAGGCATAAACAGCCCTACCACTCAGAGAACAAATCTCCTACACTCAGCCTTTATAACATAGGCTTACAACTCAGATCTATAAAAATAGATCCTACAAAAATTGAAATTGAAGTTATATAATATCTTGCCCCTGTTGAGAGAGAAGGGACAAGACTGTTCTTGATCAGCTTCTTGAAAAAAACCTGATGGATGAAATCAACTGGATCTTAGCTTTCTTCAAAGATTCTTGAATCTGTACTTTAGAAACCTGTGATAGCTTCCGTCTTGTCTTCAAAATGGCTGGATCCCTCTCTATCCAACACCTTTGATTATAATTCAGAATTCTTGAAAGAATTCTACTTAGACTGATCCTAAGTGGTTGTACACGTCAGAATGTCTTCTTAGATCTTCTCACGAAGATCTTCTTCTGTGCCTTGCACTTTCTTGATCAGAGATCTTATCTCCCAATAGATGATTAATGTGTCGTCGTGTGTCTCAATAATCTCTTTCCTTCTTCTGAATCTGTCTATTTATAGACTTCATCCTTGGTAACCGGCTGATCCGGTTTCTAACAAACTTTTGACAAGTCTGACAGCTTCTGTCAACCTGTTGTAACTCACAGCTGTCAAGTCTTCAAACAGATCTTGTGCCTTTGTCTTTGTCAGCAAAGCGTCGAGACTGTCTGTTAGAAAGTGTCGAGACCATCTGTCAATATATGTCGACATAAGTGACTTAGGTGTCGACACAGCCTTTGATGATGTCGACATGTCTGCCTTTATGTCGACTCAGCTTCTAGATTCTGCATCTAGAGAATGTATCGACACAGAGCATTTGTGTCGACACAAACACTTCATCATTCTCCAGCAACTAATTTGGTATAGACTTTGCAGTGTGTCGACACAAGTTCTGTGTTTCGACACAGTTGATGTAGACTCAGAATATAGTGTGTGTCGATACAGCCTCCAGGTGTCGACACAACTGTTGTCGACTTTGCCTCTGTATGTCGACTCAGACTTCTGGTGTCGACACACGTGTTGTCGACTAGCAATCTTGTGTGTCGACACAACCTCCTAGTGTCGACACAGTTGATGTCGACTAAACTTCTGTGTGTCGACACTGCTTCCCGGTGTCGACAAAATTGTTGTCGACTCTTTTTCTCTGTGTCGACACAGCCTTCTTCAAGTGTCGACACAATCTTTCTGAAGTGTCGACACAGCTTCTTCTGGTGTCGACACATGGACTTAGAATAATTTTCCTGTATTTTAGTACATTCTTAACCTGCACATATCAACTCAAAATAACATCAAATACACCTTAATGTATATCATTGAGCTAAGTTAAGCTTTTACAAATCAGGTACACATTTTCCAATGTACCCAACAATCTCCCCCTATTTGGAGAAGTCATAACCCTTTTAGCTAATGATATACACCATTTATCAAAATTTAATATGATGATGTACAAGAGCATAATATAACATGAATCTTTTATAAACAAAACATTAACCATAGATTCAAAACAGAATAAAGATGAATATGAAGAAATGATTACAAAACAAGGTTTTGTTTATCCATTTAGAAATGTTTTTACAGCTTATTTACATTGATTGGATTAACAAACAAATCATTACAAAACATTTGAAAGAACTGATAAACTTAAACTAAGACTGATCAGGCTCCTGGATGACATTTCCTTTTCCTGATTGAATCTGAGCCTTCACAGTAGTTTCAGCAACATCAGCAGGCTTTTTGCCTTTCAGTTCAGCTTTCTTTTGAGCTTCCTCCTTGAGCCTTTGCCTTTCAAAGTAATGAAAGGGATTGGGAAAATACTTGCTCGGCTCCTGAGAATCAGGTGGTAGACTCCCCATCTTAGCCTTTCTTCTGAACTGTACTATGGCCTCCTGCCTGGCCTCATACTTTTGCCATTCAATTACATTATACCATTTTCCTCTTTTATGCACTTAATCCTTCACAGCCTTCCAGACAGTTAGTATAATGTTCCTTGAGGTGGGGCTCCACTACTCAAAATCAGGTCTTAGTTCAGCTTGCTCTCTAAACCTCTTCTTTGATAATTGAGCATCTTGTTGAACTTTCAAATTGGCTTCTGGCTGAACTACTTTTTCAATAATTACATTTGTAACCTCCTGTGGAGGACTGTACCTTGCCTACACTTGCTGATGAATCATTTCAAAATCAGCAGGGGGTATATGACTTGGGTAACCTCAGGTTGATTGCCTTCAAGTAGACCTTGTTGTATTCCTGACTCAGAAATTGCATCATCATCACACAATGGTGGATATCCCAATATGGCTCTAACACTGTTGGTTACCCACTTGGCATGTTCTGAGCCAGCATGGATAAGTACCCTCTCCCCCTTTAGGACTTCTCTGGCAACATGATCCCTAAGATCATCCTTCTGAAACCTTATTTGTCCAACAAGAAAATTCACACCCTCTTTAAAGAATGATTTTAATTTGAGAAGCTTGTCAGATATTTCTTTCTGTGAGGTGGTTATTGCAGTTTGAACTGAATCCAGGGCATCTTTGAGCTTTAGATCAAAGTCTTCCATATCTTTAGTCCTTGCAGCAGTCAGCTTAGTTGCAGTATCTTTTAACTCAGTGAGAATTTCATTGTGAGATTCAGTCAGATTGTCATTCATTCTCAGCTGATTTTCTAGAACATATCCTTGTTTCAATGCAATGTCATCCACCTTACCAAGGATAGTTTGGTGCTGTTGAGCTAGATAGACCACAGCATTATCTCCCTTGTGGAAGCAATCTATCATCTCCTTTTTATTCAGATTTACCTCAAATCTGATTGACTTGATGTCTTGGGCAAGATCAAACTGAAGTGACTTATTACTTTCATCAACATATTTTTCCAAGGCTCTTCTTTGCTCATCCAACTTTTCCTGCAAATTCACCATGAACTTATTGTAATCAAACTCAGTAGGAGATTGGTGACTTGCAGTCTGGAGAGCTTGCTTATAGCTTTGACTTCTTCTCTTGAAGACCATGAGCTTCCTTTTCTTAGCCTCCCTAGCTTCTTCTGTCTCAGATTCTGAAGAACTTTCAATATGAACTCTTTCAGGAGGTGTTGTAGGAACTTCAGTCTCAGTGACATGTTGTTCTTCCTCAACATTCACTCGCTCCCCCTCAACATCTTGCTCCTCCTCAATCCTATCAGTAGAAATTCCATCATCAAGAAACAACTCATCTAGAGTGAATTCCTTTTGTGCTTGAGCAGAAGATGAGTCATCAAGGTTAGCAGTGTTCAAATCTTCTGATAAGTGTACTCTTTCTTCCACTTGTACTTGTTCAGAAATTGACTCCCACTGCAACTGTTCAGGATTAAAAATGTGCTGGGCAGGAGAATGAACTGGCTCCCCCTACACCTGTGCAGGTAATGTTTCTTTCTGGACTTGAGTAGACCCAGTCTGGTCCTCAGTCTGCTCTCTAACTTGTTCTCCTTGAAGTTGTTCAGTGCCTTGATCATGTCCAAGTGATGTCTCAGGTGTGTCCTTCCTGTCCACATTAGGCACCTCTTTGGACATAACTCTATCCCACCTGGAAAATAATCTCATGTCCATTTTTCTCATATGATTAATTTTAGACCCAGGAATCTGTTGCATGACCTCTGGAATGAGCCCAGTCAGGTATAGACTCATGATTCTAGCCAAGTTTGGCTTCTTTATTCCTTCTTTGATTTTATCAAATACAACTGCAGACCAGTCTGTGTTAATCTTGTAGAGTATCCTTGTCATGAGAGTGAACATCATGGCAGATATCCTATCATGGCCTCCTGGTTTACACAAAATTACTTTTCCCACTATCTCAGATAGAAACTTTCCCTGTTGATTCATTCCCTTTCAGTTGATAGCTGCTCCAATTTTTAGGGTTGGATCCAATCCACACCACTGGAGAGCCTCTCTTATCTTTGAGGCTGGGACCTCTTCTTCATCTTGGATGTTAGGTAGTTGAAGAATCTTTCTTATACTTTTTAAAGTAATTTTAATCTTAGTCCCATGAACTGTAGATTTTATCTTGAGACCAGTGGAGTCCAAAGTTGTAGTAGTATAGAATTCGACAATTTCTTTCTTCCAAATCTTTGAAGGTTCAGAAACAAGGTATTCCAATCCATTGTCAGCAAGAAGAGAAATCACATGTTTGATTTCTGGCGCGACATTGTCGAATGCAACCCTAACCAACTCATATCCCTCATTGATGTTGTCTTCAACCTTTGGCGCCATTGGAAAGATGCGAAAGCTTGAGAGAAGAGAAGAGAGATTGTTGACACAGGGTTTTAGTCTCAAAAACCTTGTAAGCGTGTTGACAGAATACGTTCTCGACCTATTTATACCCTCTAATGAAAGAAGGTCAAAAGTCGGGCAAAAACAGTCTAAATGTGTCGACATAGTCGGAATGTGTCGACACAAACTTCTATTGTCTCGACATTAATAATGACTACATTGTGTCAACACCAATTGATGAAATGTCGACACGGGAGATACTAAGTAGTGCATCAGAAATTATGTGTCGACTCTTAGTATAAGAGTCGACACAAAATCTGTAAGTGTCGACATCATTATACTGGATGTGTCAACACTACATTTCTGGATGAGTCGACTCTTGACCCCTAGGTGTCGACACATTTTCTCATGTGTCGACACAATTTCCCTGATTAGTCGACATGACTCCTCTGTGTCGACACTTTATCACTAAATGTGTCGACACCATTTTACTTAGCCAATTTTATGGTAAATTAACCTATGGCCAGCATTCCCAATTCAATTTTAAATTTATTGAATTTAGTTTCATCCAGTGGCTTAGTAAATACATCTGCAATTTGATAATCTGTTTTAACAAATTCCAATGAGATGTCTTCTTTTTCTACATATTCTCTAAGAAAATGGTATTTTATTTCTATATGCTTAGTTCTACTATGTGAAACAGGATTGTTTGCAATAGAAATAGCACTCTTAGAATCACACAATAAAGGTTTTCTACTTACTTGAATACCATAGTCCTTTAACTGATGCTGAATCCATAATAGTTGTGTACAGCAACTTCCTGCAGCCACATATTCAGACTCAGCAGTGGATATTGCCACACTAGTCTGCTTCTTACTGCTCCAGGATATCAATCTTCCTCCCAAGAATTGACATGTACCTGTAGTACTCTTTCTATCTTCTCTACAGCATACAAAATCTGCATCTGAATAACCTGTTAGTAGAAAATCTCCATTCCTAGGGTACCAAAGGCCTAGATTAGGTATGTCCTTAAGATATCTCAAGATCCTTTTGACTGCAGTATAATGTGATTATTTAGGGCAAGCTTGGTACCTAGCACAGACACATGTAGCATACATAATGTCTGGTCTACTAGCAGTGAGATATAATAGAGAGCCAATTATTCCTCTATACAAAGACTCATCTACAGGCTTACCTGCATCATCTTTGCATATTGAAATATTTGTTCCCATAGGAGTTCTCATAGTGGAGGATGATTCCATACCATACTTCTTAATTAATTCCTTGGTGAACTTAGACTGGGATATGGACAAGCCATCTTCAGTCTGTCTTACTTGGAGTCCCAAGAAGAACTTAAGTTCCCCCATACTGCTCATTTCAAACTTCCCTTGCATAAGTTTGGCAAACTTTTTGCAAAGGTTGTTCTCTGTAGACCCAAAAATTATGTCATCTACATAGATCTGGACTAAGATTATCTTACCTTTTGATTCCCTTAGGAATAGAGTTTTGTCTATTTTACCTCTTGAGAATTTGTTCTCAATAAGGAAAGTAGACAGGGTTTTATACCAAGCCCTTGGGGCTTGCTTTAACCCATACAATGCTTTCCTAAGTCTATAGATATAACCAGGTTTAAGAGAATCTACAAAACCTGATGGCTGCTCTACACAGACTTCTTCTTTTAGATCACCATTCAGGAATGCTGATTTCACATCCATTTGGTATACTTTGAATCCTTGATATGCTGCATAGGCAAGGAACATTCTGATTGCCTCCAGTCTTGCTACTGGGGCAAATGTTTGATCAAATTCAATCCCTTCTTCCTGCCTGTATCCTTTAGCAACCAATCTTGCTTTGTTCTTCACAATTACTCCACTCTCATCCAACTTGTTCCTAAAGATCCACTTTGTGCCAATGATGTTGTGGTATCTTGGTTTAGGAAATAACTCCCAGACTTTGCACCTTTTGAATTGATTAAGCTCCTCTTGCATAGCATTAATCCAGTGTTGGTCTTGGATGACTTCTTCAAATTTCTTAGGCTCCAGTTGAGATAGAAAACTTGAATGCAGGACTGTGCTCAGATTTCTGCTTCTAGTCTGCACTCCTTGTCTTGGATCACCTATAATTTGACTTGCTGGATGTTCTTTTAGATGTCTTGTAGCTGGAGGTAGATTTCCTTCAGGTTGAACATCTCCAGCTCCTTCATTATGCTGCACCTCTTGGTTGTCATCAGCTTCTATTGAGTCTTGTACTCCCCCTGGACAGTAGCCTTCATTTTCCAATATTTCATCTGCATTTGATGCTTCTGCAATGGAAAGCTTGTCCATCCTTTTGCTTATACCTGTTAGATTATTTGATCTACAAGGCAACTCACTGTTGATTAATCTTGTTTCATCAAATATAACATATACAGATTCTTCTACAACTTGAGTAGTCAAGTTATAGACTCTATAAACCTTACTATTGATGTTGTACCCAACAAATATCCCATCTTGGGATTTGGCAGCAAACTTAGTTAGATAAGACTTGCCATTGTTAAGTATATAGCATTTGCAACCAAAGATCCTAAAGTAGGATAGATTTGGTTTTCTACCATTCATAATTTCATAGGGAGTCTTTTTGTGGCTCTTGGTGATAGAAGCCCTATTGATCACATGACATGCAGTGTTTACAGCCTTAGCCCAGAAATATTTTGGAAGAGAAGTGTCACTCAATAGAGTTCTACCAGCTTCAATCAATTTCCTATTCTTTCTTTCAGCAATACCATTTTGCTGTGGTGTTCTAGGTGAGGAGAATTCTTGGAAAATCCCAAAGTCTTCACATAATTTTGTCATACTTTCAGATTGAAATTCAGTTCCATGGTCACTTCTGATTTTGACCACTATACTGTTCAGTTCATTCTGAATTTGTTTTACAAAACTAAGTAAGACACTTGGGGTTTCTGATTTTTGTCTCAGAAAGAACACCCATGTATATCTAGAATAGTCATCTACAACCACAAAAGTGTAGACCTTCCTACCTAGACTATGAACTGGCATAGGACCAAAAAGATCCATATGTAAGAGGTATAAACACCTCACTGAATCCTTGCTTTCAAGGCTATGAAAGGAGGATTTTGTCTGTTTGCCCTTTTGACAAGCTGAGCATATCCCTTCCTTTATACACTTAACTTGAGGACCATTCCTCACTAACTCTTTGCTAAAGAGTTGGCCAATTGTCTTGTAGTTAAGATGGTCCAGCCTCTTTTGCCATTTGACACAATGAGATGCATTATCATCAGCTACAAGACAGATAGGAGAAACCTTGTTCTCACATACAAAATCAAGACAATAAACATTTCTTTTTTCTATACCCAGTCAATATTACCTTTTGATCACTTGACCTTTTGATATGACATCCATCCTTAACAAATAAAATGTCATATCCAAGATCACTCATCTGACTTATGCTTATCAGATTATGTTTCAAACCTTTTACATAAGCCACTTGAGTGATGGTAATTTGGTTTGAAGAAATGTTACCAAATCCTTTGATGATCCCTCTTTTAGATCCACCAAAGATAACTTTAGGCCCATCCTTGACAGATATGTACTCCTTCAGCAGCCCCTTTATTCCATTCATGTGCCTAGAACAACCACTGTCCAAGTACCATATAGGGGCATGGAAACTTGGACTTTCCTGCAATACAGAATTACTTTCCCTTAGAACCCAAGTAAGTCTTGGGTCCTTAGTTCAGGTTAGCACCATTCACATCAAAACTACCAGCAGCTCTTCTAACTGGTAGACTATTGTTCTTCCTTACACTTGTGTTATGCCAGCAGTCTAAGGAAAAATGGCCTCTCTTGCCACAACACCAACATTCATATTTGTTGTATCTAGGTCTAGATATACCCTTAGCAGAAAAATTTCTGTCGAGTGTTGGTGCTGCTGCCGCTTCACCCACTGATTTCTTATAAAAATTGGGTTTATGAACATGGGAAGACCTATTGGCATTAACACCCTTATTTTTCAGAACATCAGTCTTAATATGACCAAGAATATTTTCAAGATCATATTTGTTAGAAGGCACTTGTACCTTTCTAAACATAACAGGGACTTTAAGGTTTAGTGGCTGGACAGGAGCTTTGCCTTTTCTCTTGAATTGGGCAGCCCTGGTGTTACCTTTGAAGCCTAATCCCGCCTTACCCTTTTGAGCCACAAACTCATTTATTATAGGTAAGACAGATTTTGGCTTAGAGTAACTAGTCACTAAATCTTTCTCTATTCTCAGTCTGGCCTCTAGACTTTTAACTTGATCATTGTTATATTTGATTGTGCCCATCTGAATAATAGTTATATTTTTCAGTTTAGCAATCTCATTTAACTTTTGATCCAATATTTTTTCAAACTCAAATGCAACCACCTTAAGATCAGCAATTTCCTGAGCCCTAGTTTTGACTAGGTTCTTGCTTTTCTTAAGAGCCTGCAATAAGTCCCCATACTTATCTATTAACTGATGAACATTTCCTTCAGATTCAGATCCATCTACATCACTTGATGCAGATGTAGCTGATTCTGCACTAGTACTACAAACTGATTTCATAGAAGGATAATGTACCTTCCTGGGACTAGACTTATTTTGGCACATATCTTCTTCTGATCTAGCCATCAGTCCCATACATTGATGATCTTCTTATTCATAGATGGAGTTAAGCAATTGCATAAACTCATCTTCTTCATTAACTGCATACAGTCAAAGGTATGCTTCAGCTTCAGATTCTGACTCTGAGAAGGATTGATCTGTAAGACTCTTCTCCTTCTTAGCAACAAAGGCTCCTTCTTGCCCTTTTGTTGAGTCTTCTTTCTGTCTTTTGACTCCTTCCTCTTATCTGGACACTCAGCCACCACATGTTCAGGCCTATTGCAGTAATAGCAAACAATATTTGATGTAGTAGCTTTGCTGGGCTTGGTTCTGCTCCTCTTCTGATAGTAATCATCAACTGGCTGTGATGTGGAGGGCCTTGACTTCCACTGCTTTTTCTTCAAGAACCTCTGAAACTGCCTTGTAAAGGCAGCAAAATTTGCATCTGAATCACTGCTTTTTGAGTTCTTATTGTCTGAATTTTCTGAGTTAACTTCAGCAACTTCCTTAGGAGGTGATGGAGATATCCTCCTATTCTTTCTAGTGGCTTCAGCCTTGAAGGCCACAGAACTTTCTCTATGTTCTCCTTTTGAATTATTTTTTTCCTCCTTCCTAGCCATTAGTTGCATTTCATATGATAGTAACTTTCCAAACAAGGTTGGAGGAGAAATGTCTGCCAAGTTTGGCCACTTCTTTTATGGCACAAATCTTGGTGTCCCAATCCTTTGTCAAGGATCTTAGGAATTTGTCATTTAGTTCATAGGTACTGAAGACCCTTCCATAGGACGTTAGTTCATTCACTATCCTGTAGAATTTCTTGTAGCATTCAGTTATGCTATCAGACTTCCCTTGTCTGAAACTCTCATATTCTTGGTTGAGCATAAACTTCTATCTTGTCTAACTTCTTCAAAACCCTCCATGTAGACAATCAAAGTGTCTTACATTTCCTTGGCGGTTTTGCAGTGAATTAGATTTTGAAATGTGGCATCATCTATAGCACTTACAATAATGTTCTGTGCTCTTTTGTCTAGTGTTGCCAGAATGATCTCATCCTTGGTCATTTCAGAATAACTCTTTGGAGTTTGAATGTTTGCATCAAGAACTGATACCTTCATTGGAATGAAGGGGCCTTCCTGTACTGTGATATATATCCTTGGATCAGAAGGCTCCATAAACAACCTAACCCTTTCTTTCCAGATTCCAAAAATCTTTTTCCTATAGATGGGTAATTTCATTGACCCTAGTTCCTTGTGATTCTCTCCAGAACCCATTTTCTTGATTCTTGATTATGCCTTAGGGATCTAACTCAGACTGTTAAGTCCTTCTTTGAGCAACCTCTCTCTGATACCACTTGATAGTTATACTTTCAAACCACCTAAACACCTAGAGGGGGGGTGAATAGGTTCTAATGCTTGTTTTAACTTAAGGCAGAATATAATTACTGACTATAAGAGAATTCAGCAAACACTGCAGCAAACACAACACAGCAATCACAAATATGCACACATCACAGATTGCACACAGATTTATAGTGGTTCCCCATGATCTGGGTACATCCACTTTCCCCCTTCACCTATCTAGCAGTGTGCTAGATTCGGCCTAACTTCCTTCTTTATCTCAGATCCTCAGATCCTACACCTCAGAACCCTGAAAGATTCCTACAACTCAGAACCCTATAAGGTTCCTACAGCTCAGGCTAACCAGCCCTACCTCAGCCTTGCCACAAGGCCTACAACTTAGAGAAATACCTTCTCCTACACTCAGGCATAAACAGCCCTACCACTCAGAGAACAAATCTCCTACACTCAGCCTTTATAACATAGGCTAACTAAGATCTATAAAAATAGATCCTACAGAAATTGAAATTGAAGTTATATAATATCTTGCCCCTGTTGAGAGAGAAGGGACAAGACTGTTCTTGATCAGCTTCTTGAAAAAAACCTGATGGATGAAATCAACTGGATCTTAGCTTTCTTCAAAGCTTCTTGAATCTGAACTTAAGAAACCTGTGATAGCTTCCTTCTTGTCTTCAAAATGGCTGGATCCCTCTCTATCCAACACCTTTGATGATACTTCAGAATTCTTGAAAGAATTCTACTTAGACTGATCCTGAGTGGTTGTACACGTCAGAATGTCTTCTTAGATCTTCTCACGAAGATCTTCTTCTATGTCTTGCACTTTCTTGATCAGAGATCTTATCTCCCAATAGATGATTAATGTGTCGTCGTGTGTCTCAATAATCTCTTTCCTTCTTCTGAATCTATCTATTTATAGACTTCATCCTTGGTAACCGGCTGATCTGATTTCTAACAAACTTCTGACAAGTCTGACAGCTTCTGTCAACCTGTTGTAACTCACAGCTGTCAAGTCTTCAAACAGATCTTGGGCTTTTGTCTTTATCAGCAAAGCGTCGAGACTATCTGTTAGAAAGTGTCGAGACCATCTGTCAATATATGTCGACATAAGTGACTTAGGTGTCGACACAGCCTTTGATGATGTCGACATGTCTGCCTTTATGTCGACTCAGCTTCTAGATTCTGCATATAGAGAATGTGTCGACACAGAGCATTTGTGTCGACACAAACACTTCATCATTCTCCAGCAACTAACTTGGTCTAGACTTTGCAGTGTATCGACACAAATCCTGTGTGTCGACACAATTGATGTAGACTCAAAATATAGTGTGTGTCGACACAGCCTCCAGGTGTCGACACAGCTGTTGTCGACTCTGCCTCTATATGTCGACTCAGTCTTCTGGTGTCGACACACGTGTTGTCGACTAGCAATCCTGTGTGTTCGACACAGCCACCCAGTGTCGACATAGTTGATGTCGACTAAACTTTTGTGTGTCGACACTGCTTCCCGGTGTCGACAAAATTATTATCGACTCTTTTTCTCTGTGTCGACGCAGCCTTCTTCAAGTGTCGACACAATCTTTCTGAAGTGTCGACACAGCTTCTTCTGGTGTCGACACATGGGCTTAGAATAATTTTCCTGTATTTTAGTACATTCTTCACCTGCACATATCAACTCAAAATAACATCAAATACACCTTAATGTATATCATAGAGCTAAGTTAGGCTTCTACAAATCAGGTACATATTTTCCAATGTACCCAACAAAAATCAACTCCTAGACTATGGTTACAACTTAGAAAAGTCTAAAATATTTTGTGACAACACCAGTGCAATTTCCATTGCACAAAATCCAGTCCTCCATAGTAGGACAAAACACATAGAAATTCGGCATCATTTTCTAAGTGATAATGTTGAGAAAAATAAAATTGAACTTCAATATATCCCAACTGATTTGCAAAGGGGAGATATTTTCACCAAACCCTTGGATGAAAAGAAATATACATTCTTCCTAAATCAGTTAGGCATGTTAGATGGAGGAAACCTAAAATAAATTCCAAGATTTTGAAACTCTAAAAACAGACCAAGATTAGGCTAAAAACTCATCTCTTTTTGTGTCTGTAGGATAGTTTCTGTCTCTGAACTGCGCTCGACGTTTTCCTAGAAATCGTCGAACGGCGATCGACGGTCTCCCAAACATTGTCGAACGCAGATCGACATTTCCTGAATCGTCGACCTGAGTTCAGCGCCGCCTGATTGCTCTAAGCTATCCTTCCTTCTGATAAGCGGTCGTCAAGCAGTGCTCGACGCTCGTCAATTTCTTCGAACGGAGATCGACGACATTGAAACCTCTTCGTATTCCATTAGAAGCCAAAATCGTCGAACTTAGTTCAACGATTCTTCGTTTCGGTGTCGAACCCTAATATAAAAATCTTTTTTCGATCGTCGTTCTCCTTTGTGCGTTCATAGTTTCTGCAGAAAAACTCTTTTTCCCTCTAAACTCTTGCTGCACTTGGTCGTGTTTGTTCAATCTTTGCAGGTACAAATGGCGGTGTCGGTTGCCGCTCTTTCCAAAATGAAATTTGATACAGGTTTTGACATAGATATGAACTCCTTCGATGACAGCGATCAGAGGTTCAAAGATATTCTGAATCTTTTCCGAGAACAGCAGTTAGTTCAGCTTATGACCACCAGAATAAAGATTGCGGTAGATGAAATCAAGGAATGGGTTTTTACTGCATCCAATGAGAATAAAAATACTATAGTCGGCACGATCAACGGGACTCAGGTACCATTGTCCCCTATTCTTCTGAGTTAAGTATTCACCTTAAGTACTGGAGATGACACTATTAATTTGTCTGGAGAAGAATTTGATTCCATGTTAGATAGAATGGATCATTCTGCTGTACACCCTAATAAGCTGTTGAAAAAGAATCTATCATTAGAATTTCAATTTTTGGCTGATGTTGCGGGAAAAGTGCTTCTGGCAAAGCACTCAGCTCATGATACCATCTCAAGGTATCAGCTCTGTTTAATAGGAGCAATAGTTGACAAGAAACATCTGGATTGGGGAACTATCTTCTTTGACTTGATCAAGAAGAAAATTAACAAAAGTTGTGTCTTTTTTGGGAGGATTCTAGGGGTTTTCCTGCATTCCAGGTGCCCTGAATTACTGGTTTCAAATGGGATGCACATTAATGCATCCAAAAGGCTCACCTGTGCCCTTTTCAGCAAGTGGGACAGGCAGATTATCAACCCCAATAGGGCTGCTGCAGCACCATCTGCTTCAGGCACAAGGACGACTACAGTCACTTCCCCTCAGTTCTCTGCCCCAGCAGAATATTTGCATGCTTCCTCCTCTGCTCCTCCTTCTCCACCTCCTATTATTTTTTCCTTACCTTCCTCATCAACCATCCAATCAGCCATCTCCTCCCCCATCACAATTTCATCACCTATTTCATCTCCTCCAGCCACCACCTCAGAACCATTTCACCCTCTGTACTACTATCCACCCATTGATTCTTCTGTTCCATCTTTCAACATCTTGGATGACTCCTTCATAGATGATTCCCCCTCCTCACCTCTTGAGCCTCCATCATCCTCCTCATACCAACAGCTCCTCCATGACATCCTTACTCAACCATCTTTCTCACCATCCATCTCCACACCCGTATCATCCATCTCCACAATCCCAATATCTCGACCATCCATCCCTATACCTCCTACCACCACACCATCCACCATTATGCCAGCAACATAAACTTCTACCTCTACTCAAGCCCATCTTGAGCATGTAGATATTCCTGCACTGGCAGACAGGCTGTATGAGCTGCTAGCCCCCAGGCTATCCTCATTGCTGGAGACCATAATGGCTCCACTTCTAAAACATGTTCAGGAGCTGTCTGACAGGCTATCTTCCTTTCTCTCTTCTCAGGCAATCCCTTCCTCTAGGTGCCTTGATCCAGTTCCTATTGAATCAAGGCAAGGGGGAGATGCCTCATGAAGCTGATGAAGTGCCTGCTGCTGCTCCAGTTCTAGTGTTTACAGTGGACCTCAGGTCACTGTTGAGTGCTTTTGATTCTCTTCACAGAAGATATTTACCAGTTCAGCAAGTTGAAGATCTTACTAAGGCCATTGTGCCTATTTCAGAATGTGATCCCAGCCTGATTGCATCATATGTCAACTCGTTTAATGCTGAGGATGTTGTTGCTTCTGTTTGTACTGCTGTTATATCTGTTGGAACTACTGACTTTGAAATGCTGTCTGCTGATGCTGATGTTGTTGCTGATAAAGATCTTGCTACTTATCTGGAAGAACCTGCTGCTCCAATTCATTCTGCTCTTGTTGCTACTTAAATAGGTTGTGTATATGTTGCTGCTGCTTCTCCTGTTCTGACTCCTGAACAATTGAAACAACAAGAGAAATACATCAAAAGTATAGATGAGTTGTATGACAGACCACAGAGTTATGAAAGTGATCAATTCAATACAGAATCTGATGACTCTGCTAGCACCATTGCTAGGAAAAGGAAAGCTAGAAAAAAGTCCATGATGAAGGTCCCTCCTTCAAAGGCCAAGGATGTTAATGACATACCCTATTATATTCTACATAATTGCCAGATAACTAAATCTTGGATGCAGTATTCTAAAAACCAGCTAAAGGCCATGAGGAAAAGAAGAAAGTTGGATAAGTATGAGAAAGGATCATCCCAGTTTCAGCCTCCTCCTCCTCCTCCAGATTCAGGATCAGGTGGAGGCTCAGCTTCTCAAACCTCTGCTTCAAAGCAAAGCTCCTCCCAATCTTCATAGAGATATCATCCCAGAGGGCAATATCAAAGAGGTTATCAGTCCAGAAGGGGACAATACAGAGGTAATCAGAGAGAACACAGGATTCAATCAAGACAACAAAGGGAAGGACAAAGACATATGGACTCAACTCAAGGTCCTTTCCCTTATAAACTCAGAGAAACTATTGATACAAGGATTTTTACTGCTTCAGAAACTGTTAATAGATATAAACCTGCAATCCCTTTTGAAGATCCAGAGAATAATCCTTTATCATGGACTGCTAGGATGAAAGAACTTGCTGACTTAGATCAGTTGAAGAAGGCCAGAGAGCAAGGAAAAGACACTTCCAACATCACTACCTTGTCAGAACAAAGGAAGGAAAAATTGGAAAGATATGCTTCAAGGAAGTTCTTTGACCCAGTGGATTACATGAAACTGCATCCTGAGGCTGTGGTTCCCAGGCCAAGATCTCAAATCTCCTTAGGTGCAGAAGATGACAAAAGGTCAAAGAAAGAGGCTCTCAATCTCAACAGGGAAATCTTATTTAAGAAAGGAAGAGAAAAGAAGTGATCTCTGCAAGCAGACAGTACATTCATTTTAAAACACTTGCTGATATTCTATCTCAATGCTGCTATGCTGCATGTTCTGCTCTATTGCTTTAATATTTTGCTTTTCTGTATTTGCTTTTGTATTTTTTTTACTGAGTTCTGTAAATAGTAATCCTAACCCAAATAGGGGGAGATTGTTGGAACACCCTATTACTAATTTGGGCAAGGATCACTATGTTTTTAGGAAATCAGTTTGACCTAGATGTATAGTTGAAAAGGTCAAGTTAGAATGAGCCTAGGGCTTAGAACTTAGGTTTGAAGCTGCCCCCAAGACCATTCAAGGATCAAACTTAGAGCTGAGACAAAGACAACTATTGTCGAGCTTAGGTCGACGAAACGTCAAACTCCGTTCGACGTTCTCTGAGCTCAAATCTGCTAAGTCGTCGACCTCCGTTCGACGATCTTCAAGCTCAGATCGACGATCTGCCTTCAGCTTGTTCTTCAGGTCGCTGAGCTCCGGTCGACGATCTTCGAGCTCAGTTCGACGTTTTCTGTCTGATGTTCAATCCAATCTCTGAGCTCAGTTCAACGATCGTAGAGCTCAGATCGACGTTTTTCTGAGAGATCGACGACTTTAAGGATTTAAATTCAGTCAGCTTTTGGAATGTTTTTCAAATTCTCTCAGCATTTATTTCAGAGATTTGTTAGCCGTTTTCATTTTTTCTAGAGAAAGTTTCAAGGGATTTCTCAGAGAATGTTTATTGGACTTTCCTCCAGAAGAAAAATATTTATGGAAGACATTTATGACTGCTAATGGCTATCTTGGATAGAGGATCATCAGAGAATAATATACACAATAGCAGATCAAGAGAAATAGAACTTACTCATCACACACTGAATACAGACATACACAGATAGTGAGATCAACTAAAAAAAATCAAGTGATCAATCCTGAAGAGTTCTATTGAAAATTAGCATACTGAAAAGTATTCATAGCTTCAACATCAAAGAATCCAGATAATTCATATTTCAGCCTCTACTGAAATTATCTTCTGCTGGAGATCTGAAGCTTCTGAAGGCCTATCACCCTAGCAAAGCTCTCACTCCTGAACCATCTACATCTCAAGGGGAGCTTTGAAAACACAATCAATCCACTAAGTCTTCTCTCAGTGATTGAGACAGAGAAGTCAACTTCACCTCTTCCTTTTTCTTTTCTTGCTGTAAAAGGGTTATCAAAACTCCCTTCAAAAGTTTTGAATCTGGTTCTGAGAGCCTTGTCAAAACTCAGTGGTGGCAAGACACCTTATCAAAAAATCTAGATTTGGTTTTTGAGCACCTTATCAAAAGCTCATTGGTGCCAGGACACCTGATCAACTCATCCTGAGTGGATTCCTACCAAGGGTGGTAGAAGAGTGGATGTACCCAGGTTGATTGGGGAACCACTATAGCTTCTTGTGTTTGGTTGCTTGTGTGTATTCTTTGCTGTGTGTTGTGGATCTTTTGTTTTCTTTTTATTATTACTTCTGTTTTATTGTTGCACCATAATACACATACTATATTAACTTAACTCTTCCTCTGCAAAGTTTTATATTGAAAAATTATTTTAACAAACTCTATTCACCCCCCCCCCTCTAGATTCAGACTGATCTTATCCTCCACTTTCACCGAGAACTAGTAAGCATGCCTGTCTGAGGTACCCCTTGGGTCCTATTTATAGGAAACCGAAAATGGCTCGCAAATAGCAAGTCTCCGCTGTTCTGAAAGGATATATGCAGCCCAAGTCAGTCTGCCAACAATGTAACTCCACTATTCCGAGGGGCTAGGGGCAGACCAATGGGGGCAAAAAGGTAAAACACACCTCTGAACACTGGGCGAGCTCGTCTGATGCCACCTCCTGAAATATCCACTCGCCAAAAAGAGAAAGGATGGGGGATGGAATCGCACTCACCTGCCCCTTGGCATGGGGCGAGAGCGAGTTCACGCCCTGATTCTGCCGACCCGCCGAGCCGGTCGACGGGCTCAGCTCCAGGAACTCCGAGCTCGCCTCGACGATCGTCGAGCTCGGCACGACGATTGCTGAGCTCGGACTCGGCATGAACCCAGCCAGGGCTGCGGGGCGGTCTGAACCGGCCGGTCTGGCTTTTGTTGACCCACTCGCCGGATATGGGGTTGTACATTCGGCCTGCGTGCCTATGTTCGTAAACCACTCTTTTTGGGAAGAACATTTGTAAGGCCTTAAGGCCATAACTTTTGTGTATTTTTTGTAAAACATTCCTAATTGTATAATAGTGGACATTCACATGATTTGAGTTCGGGTAACCTTGAAGCTTCCGCTAGAATGCTCTGAGTTAGGATTCGATTGGTCTTTTGATATTAACATGTAACTCCGCCGACTGTCGGTGGAATATGACGCGGGGCCCCGACCAGACCCTCTGGTATATTTCATGTGACGGATGGAGATTTTACATGCAATGTGATTAGAGTTAGCCTTGAGGACAAGGAATTGTATGTCGTAGGTTGCTTGCTCAATCTCTTTTCCAAGAGTGAATGGAAGGATGATGCTGCCTATGACTGATACCATAGTGCCCTCCGGGATACACGCGTTAGCGGATTCTAGCTTGAGGCTGCCTGTAGTTTGTTTGAGCTGGAGAAGTATTGATAAAAACAATACATTAACTATAATCCCCTCATCTTCCAGGACTTGGTCTAGCTTTATGGGTGGCTGGCCGATGCCAACGGTCATGGTTCTCGCATTCGGGGCGGGGGGGGGGGGGGGCTACTTTTCTTTTGATAGGAACTGATCGACCGCCCCCAGGCCAGCGAGTTGCTGAATTTCTTCCTTCAGTTGGTTGCATTCATAAGTATTATGACCAGGCCCCTAGTGATATTGGCAGTATTTTGATGAATTTCCTCGGCTTCAGGCGATTGATTTGGGCTTGTGCAACACTGGGTGATTGCGAATTGTTTGGAAAATCTTGTCTTGAGGGGCGTTGAGTGGAGGGTGTCCTCGATGATGGCGTGACTTTTTTGGACGTCGGTTGTAGTTATTTTTAGGCTCTTGGTGTAGACTGCTCCCTTGTTTCCTTTTCTGGGCTCGTGATTCATTGCGTTTCTGATGTCTTTGTCGTATTTCGGGTCACCGAGGTGGCGATCATGCGTGTCTCGGGTTTGTCTTGCCGGTGTGGGGGAACTACTGGTGCTTGAAAAATTCCTTTTATATGTCGCACTCCTTGTACGGAGATGACTTGGTTGTAGCGAAGAGATCTCCTAATGGCGGGGGGTTAGCATGCATGATTTGTGCCGCGGAGGGCGGCTTCACTTTTTGATAAATCGCAAACATCATGGCTTAAAGTTCATTCATTTGCGTGGCATGTTTGGAGAATATACCCTCGAGCTTGCCTACGGTTGCTGCTTGATTAATTTCATTTATACGGGAGGTGGCCGACTCAATGCACCCCTTGGGGACTGGTCCTTCAATGGTTCTGGTGTTTCTCCTTTCCATTGTCTTTACTCTTTAATATCGTTATATAGTGGGTATGGTCTTTGGAATCTTAGAGGATGTTGGAAACAGGTTCCCACAGACAACGCCAAACTGTTGGTCTAACTTGACATCCCAGTCGGACTGGAATAACCTGGACCGCCTTAGATCTCGGAACGGTCGAGTGCGCACACAGTCAATGTGATAGTTCGATCGCACACATGAAGTTTTAACGTGGAAAAACTCCTCAACCGGATAAAAAATCACGTGACTGGATCTATGCTAGTCAAAGTCCACTATTTCCTAGTTGTTACAGCTTGTTTGTGAAATCGAGGGTGACAAGAAAACTCTCGGTATAGTTTTGAGGTGAGAGAACACTTGGCATAGAGCAGACGATTGGTCGTCTCGCCGGGAATTTGTTATAAGTTGCACTTTGCGTTGATGGGCTTCGCTGAGCGTCCTGCTGATTCTGGATATGAGAGCGGAGTGCCTAAACTTGCAGTTGTGGAGGCCACATGCAAATGGAGAGATTGAGCTTCGTCGGGCGGCTTCAACATGGCTCGTACGTGGCTCGGGTGCGGTTCAGGTGTATCTTGAGTGAGACTCGAGTGCTGCTCGTAGGAGGAATCTGACAGAGCTTTTACCTGAGAAAGAAGAGGACTTAGAGGAAAAAGGGTCAGAAATGAAGAGGCTTGAGGTTCCTTTTATAGGCTCCAGGGGGTGGTTACGGTGGTTATGCGTCTATCTGCACACTATAACCACCCAAAGTTAATATTTTCCCATAGTTTTACGGCGCGTATTTATGATAATTAATCCCGCTATTTGCACCTTAAATAAGTCATTAAATTATTAATTAAATCCCCCCACTAACCCGGTAGTTAGTGGGTGGTTACACGCGAATTGGACGACGGTGAGCGACTCCAAATGATCAGACGACAAGGGCAGAACTCCATGGGCGGCCGACAAACTTGCCGCCAAATTCGCCAGCAAGGGGAGGACCGCCGACGGTGGCCGGAGAGGAGCGGCCTGCGCGGCCGTCCACTCGGCCGAGAGAGAGCGTCCCAAGCGACCGTACACTCGGTCGGGAGAGAGCAGCCATGAGGGAGCGGCCCGGGCAGCCGTTCCCTCGGCTGCGACCAACGTGGCTGCGGGCTTGGCCGCGTTCGGCAGCCGAGGGAGAGCGGCCTGTGCGGCCGCTCATTCGGTCGCGACTGGCGACCGGGAGAGGGCGGCCCATGCGGCCGCCCCCCGGCCGCGACCATCGACTGGAAGAGAGCGGCCCGAGTGGTCGCTCTTCTGGCCGCGGCCGAAGGGGAGTGGACCTCGCAGTCGCTCCCTCGGTCGCTACCGGTGGCCGAGGGAGCGCGGCCCCGACGGCCACTCCCTCGGTCGCGGCCGGTTGCCGAGGGGGAGCGTCGTCCATGGCCGCTCTCTCATCCGCGCATCGGCGACCAACGTGACGAGGGAAGGGGGCGGTCGGCGTCAAGGGAGGAGGTCGGTCGCTTGCCGCCATCGAGGTGGTGCTCGCGACGGTTCATCCATTACATGTGATGAGATCGGCATGCGGGGGGGTCGGTCGCGGTGATCGCGTGTACTGTCAAACCCATGATCCCACTACTTTTGAGGTGGAGATCATGGATGTGTGGTTATTTGCACACATATTCTTATAAAATGGGTCGCATCCCTATCAATAATATCAAGCCAAATTTCAAAGCAAGTTGAATATGAATTTTGATATTTTGACAAATAAAAATAAAGGGCTTGAAAAACACCAAATGTTTGTAAATCAATTTCAAAATAACTATCATGTTAGCCACACTTATTTTTTCTAAGGTTCAAAAATCGTGACTAATACAATAGTATTAGCCATAATTAAAAAAACCATGGCTAATAATTAGGTTTTAGCCACAGATATAAAAAAGTGGCTAATATATAGGCATTAACCACAAAATTAGCAAATCGTGACTAAGGCTACCTTTGGCACAGTGGTGGCGGGCGTTAACACATGGGCTAATACGTCATTTTTTATGGATCACTTAACAAACTTCATTTGTTTAAGACGATTGTTAACCGTAATCCGGTTTTGGCTATTCACACCTCATTGTTAACTGCAATCCAAAAATATAACTGCACCCCATTTTTTTCTTGTCGTAATCCGATATTTTTCTTAACGCACCCGAAAATATCCCCTAATGATGTGCGTGAGACGACTAATAGAATAGTGTTGAATGATGATTTCTCTTAGGTATTATACTTTTAGAGTACCCGAAAATATCCATTCTTAACCGGAGAGAGGGACACGGTGTCGACGGAAGGAGCACACTAGAAGGAATGCCGACTTGTTAACCGGAGAGGAAGATGCCAGAGACGGGAGCAGCTCGACGATGAGGAAGACAGGGTGCAGCTTCCGCAAAATTGGGGTGATGGGGGTGCGAGTAAGGTTTTAGAAAAAAGTTTTTTTAAAACAAAATGGGGTGCAGATAGCCATACAAGGGGTGCGGTTAACAATCGCCTTATTTAAACATAAAAGTGACTAGAGTTGTCAGGATTCTGGTTCGGTTTCGGTTTTACTAAAACTATGAACCGAACTACTAAGGTAACAAATCTTCAAATTAGAACCAAAACCTTATTTAGTTTGACTGCTTTCGGTTCTGGTTCCGGTTCTAGAATAATTTTTTTAGAACCGTCATGCCAACGGTTCTAGTTACGGTTCAACAAGAACCAAAACCAAACCGGCCACAAACGGTTCGATTCGGTTCTATATGGTTCGGTCTGGTTTCAATAGGTTCCTAGTAGAATTAAAATCAAATTTGGAGAAATGACTGAGGAGGTCAAAAATAAAAAACCGGAGGGGAAATGTGAATCTGTTCGGTTTTTTGGCAAGAGGGACTTCAAAGTACAGGGCCCGAGCATTGAAATTTCGCATTACTCCAAGGAGAATTACTTTTTTGTATAATATAGTAAGTGACACTGAAAGTTAAAAATTGAAATCGCAAAACCACAAAATTGCACTACACCACACCGATTTTAAACCGCATCGATTTTAAACTGCACCGATTTTAAACCGTACTGAATTGTTTGGTCGTAGAGTGAGTTTGTTGGTTGCAAAACAGTATAATTTGCAAAGCGGATTTTGGTGGTGCAAAATCAATAAAACCACGCCACACTGTCTTCTTCGATAGGGCCTAACATTCCAATCATCGACAACGAGTACACATTACTTTAATTATTTTAGAACAATGTATGAGAAAAATTGAAAAAGTATTATACAAGAGTATAAAAATCGAAACTGCACCACAAAAACCGACTCCAAAATCTTGGAACCGCTTGAGACTTGTATGTTGCGATTCGGTTCTGTTTCGATCCGGTTTAGATTGTGTCTAAAAATCTTGGAACCGCTTGAGACTTGTATGTTCCGGTTCCGATCCGGTTCCGGTCCGGATAAAAAAATGAAAGAACCATACCCGGAACAATGTTATTCAAAGTTCCAAAATTCAAACCGGAACCCGAATAATTCGTGAACGGTTTGGTTCGGTTATTTGCGGTTCCGGTTCGATTCCGGTTTGATTTATGATTTTTGGTTTTAAATGATAGCTCTAAAGGTGACTGAAGTTCCTTAGGTGCAGGGGCGGATTTAAAGGGGGGGCCAAAGGGACACTTGTTGAAACCGAAAAAATCGGTCTCGATGGAGTTCATCCTTTGAGAAGGGGTGATCGCGCACCTACTTCTCTCCTGCAAGCAAAAAGACAAGGAAAAAGAATAAAGGATTGACCCAAGGGCCCGGCGCGGAGGACCCACCGCATACCCGGAAGATCACTGAACGCTTCCCATCCTTAGCCAAAAGTCGGGCTAAGGTACCTCAAAAAGCGCTAGAAGGCTGGGAGACAAGTAAGTGTGTCATCTGAGGTACCCCCTTGGGTTTATTTATAGATTCCTGAAAGTGGTCTGCTAAAAGCCAACCTCCACTTTTCTGAACAGCTATGTGTAGCCCAACTTGGTCTGCTAACAGCACGACTCCGCTATTCGAGAAGGATATTTGCACCCCTTACAGGGTCATCCTGGTAATTTGGCCTCTAGGCCCCACGGGGAAGGATTTCTTAGCATCCGAGTCAGCTCACAACCCATTGGGCGGGAGCGAGCTAGGGCGGACTCACCTAAGAGGGGCGGGCCGAGGCTGTCTTGCACGGATAAGCGGGGGTCGGGGTTGACTCACCCAGGCAGGCGCAGGTCAGGGCTGACTCGCCTAGGTAGGCGCGGGTCGGGGCTGACTCGCCCAGGTAGGCGCGGGTCGAGGCTGACTCGCCCAGATAGGCACGGGTCAGGGCTGACTCCCCTAGGTGACCTCTCAGGCCTTGAGGAGAGCGAGCCGCTCCTCTGGAACCATCTGCCTGCTATATTGGCGCAAACCGAGGCTGGTTCGCTTGGCCATCTGGATTCACTCGACGAACACGGGGTTGTACATAATCCCCGCTCTTTGTGAGCTTTGCAAAAGCTCGGAAATAAACATCCAACCCAACGTGTTCGGTGATAGCCCTGCAGAGTTGGAGGGAATCTTTTGGTGGGGGCCCATCACCGTTTTATAAATACACTGTCATACCTTTGGAAAAATTCCTCCTTTCCTTATCCTTCTCCATGACTTGTAGCTGGACGATGCCTATATCCGAGGAGATGCGGGCTCTCTTGGAGGCTACGAGGGAGGGTACTCAGGAGCTGGCTCTCGGAGCCGCCCCGTGGTTGGCGCGCGGGTCACCTGGCCCCCTCTTCAAGCCAAAGAAAGGAAAAATCGTCAGGCGGTCTCCGGCGCATGATGACCCCGTATCTAGCTCGGTCGGCGGTACCGAGGTCGTCCTTGAGGTATGTGATTCCTCTGTCTGATCTGCCACTCAGCTTTCTGATTTCTTATTCTGTAGGAGACGCCTCGCGAGGACAGAGCAGATAGGGGAGAACCCGGGCATTCTACCCTAGTGGTGGATAATCGGGTCGCTAGCCCCTCGTCCCAGGGGCACATCCCTCCTGTAACACTTCCATCGCCAAGGCCCCCTGGTTTGGGGAAACCTTTTATTATTCTTGGAGGAGATCCCTTCCAGGGTCGGCCAGGCACCTCTAGGCCAACTGGTGGTGCGGACGACGTGCCCACCCCAGCTGAAAATTTCGCTTTAGCCCGCTCACCATTGCCGGCTTCTTCTGATCTTATCTCTACAGGTTATAACACGATCTCCTCTTTTTACATCGAGATGAGCGAGGGATACTTGCCTCCCCCTGACATGGACCACAACTCAGAGTATCTAGGGGACCCGCTAGATGCTGAGAAGATGAAGAAGTAGGTGGCGCAACTATTTCAGAAGCACACGTTGTTTAAGACCCCATTTTTTTTCTTTTCTTTTTAAACCACCGGGGTCTTAGGCCCAGAAACGCCATTTTGCGGTGACACCTTCACGCCCAGGAAGGTCGTCACTACAAGGCGCCGATTCTGTCGGCCATATCGATCGCAGATTAGTAGCAATGTATATGAGAGTATATAATGCAAACTCTAACATATATGTCCACAAAAGATCACATATAAAAAGAGAAGTAATAATCTCCACGATGGGAGAGTCCACAATAATAAAGTAAGAAGAGTATTGAAACAAGGGCTTATGCCCGGTACATCAAAATCCTCACTACAGAGTCACTCATCGCGGAAGCAAAACTGAACACTACTAAAGATCGGGACTCACAGTCCCAGCTGTCTGAACTCCTATGCTAGACTTCCCCATCTCCAAGCATGTCGACCTCCGGGGCTTCTCCTCCATGCTTGGCTCAACGATCCCCTAAATGATGTGGTCCGAAAACCGTTAGTATATAAGACTAAGCCCTATCATCCCCCACCCCTTCCCCCATATCTCCTAGACATCGATCGGGGAGAAAGAAAGGAAAGGACATGAAGGTGGAGAAAGATCAAGTAACAGATGACGGCGAACCAATGCTAGCAGTTCTATGAGTATAATGGCAGTAGTGAATATATGAAAGTAACTTTAACTTATATGAGAATACATAAGCTAAGGGATCTTTTGCAAGGCTCCCATCGTATAAAAAGTCTCATACCAATTTATACGATGAGGCTTCGGTTTACAAGCAATCAATATTTATCATAGGAAAATAACCATAACTTACAAGCATGCTCACGCAGGCCTATAAGCTTAGGGGTCGTTTTGCAGGTCCTATTATATAAAGCGTCTCATACCATTTTATACAATAGGTGTCAGGGTTATATGCAATGGTTATGCTATGACATGCAATTATGCCATGATGTGAACATGCAAGTGCGACTCACCCACTCGACTTTGTGTACACAGACCTTTAGTTCCCCCTTTCTGGAGCTGAACCTCCCAGGATACCTCCGTAGTGGCAAACAAAAGCGGTGGGTTGGGCCTTGCCCACCTCTAAACCAATAATTGCACTACCGGTCAGACCTATCGTACGCCTCAACACTGGTGCACAAAGCGGACTCCTGCATACTCTTGCCGGCTAGCGCACCGGACTTTATTTGGCCAAGTGTTAAACCACACTTGCCGAGTCCACGTGTTGGCGTCGGTGCATCGACCCTCCAATACCGAAGACCCACCACCTTTCCTTTTATGCACATGTAATAGTTATGAATCCAATCTCCGAGCCAAAGAACACCGGACTATCCCGTCCGTCTCAATCACCAACCGAGCCAAAGCTCACCAGGCCAACCTGCCCATCACCAGAACCCCCAGGGCAACAGCCCATATGAACCAACCTAGCACTCTGAGACATCAAGGTGAGTGAAAGTGAATCCCTAATTATGCTTGTTACTCTTGCAAATTAGTTTTCCTACAGTTTAGATTAGCCCAGGACTGCCCCCGGTATACCCCGTGAAGGGTTCTCAAAGGGCACTAGGAACTACGATGGGCTGAAGCCCAAAGCTCCCTTTCGCAAGGCACTTAATATTATTGGTTGCTTCCCTTTACCCATTCTCTTTTTATATTATGCTGGACTACACCTAGTGTGATTTTTACTCTTCCTCCCTTCGGGAAGGGCGATCATTCGTCGATCCCGAGCACCACCTAACACTAGCCATCACCATACCTTAATCAACCTATCTTCCAAAGATGACCCCAATTACTTATCCAAAACCCTCAGACTATTGGAATTCCAAACCTTAGGCCTACACACCCACATCACCTATTTTTTGTCCTTTTACTAATTACAGATCATACTTAGTCATACGATGCACATATTGGGTAGCACTACCAATAATCATCCAAATGCCTAAAGATAATTAATGGGGGTCTATCATGACCTAAATAGGCTAAATCCAATAATTTATATTTTTTCTAATTAATCCATCATTTATTTAATTTTCCTAAAAGAACCAGGTGCTACCAATTTGAACAGGAAGTATTCTATATAGTCATCCATGATACTTAACAAAATTATGAAAAATATTAGGAGAACTCAATACTGTAAATCCAAAATATAACCATTTTTCCAGTTTCTAAAGGACCCTAAAACTATTTTGGTAATGTATCCTATTTTCCTTCAATATTGAAGTAAGTACAACAAATAATCATCCAAAAATTGTGAATTAATTTTCTTATGCAACTACTATCTTACCAACATTATTGAAAAGGTTTCTTGATTGCTCAGTAGGAAATAAGCTCTGGATAAATTAAACATCAAATTTCCAAAATGATGGGTTTGTAAAGTAAGTACTGCAAATAGTCTTTTAAAAATCATAAATTAATTTCTCCAAGTAGTTATTGACCTAAAAGCAATAATGACCTAATTTCATAATTTTTGCAATATGAAAATAGCTCTAAATAATTTATTGATCATAAATGTTCCTTTTGAATCTTGTGAAGAAAGTACTGAAAATGATCAATTAAAATTTATAATAAATTTCAGGGATAATTATCTTGACCAAAAATGTCTTCTGCCCAAGCTTCATAGGATTTTAATGAACAGAATGATCCTAATAAAGAAAATATCATTTAGGGCTATATCATGTATATCAAGTGAAGTGCTTAAAGTATTGTTCATAAAATTCCAATAAATTAACTAAAGGTTCCATCTAACCTAAAATCCATGCTACCTAAGTTTCACACCCTTTTAGTAATTTTTGGTGGTTTATTCTACCCAAACAGTGATTATGCCCTAAGCTAGGGTTAGAGTTTTGAGATGTCCATCCATTCCCAAATCCTCTAAGATTCATACCAGAGGACTTGGGCTATCCTAGAATTATTTCTACCAAGTTTCAAGTTCACACATGGGCATTTGACCCTATGCCCTTCACAACCCTCAAAAGCCCCTCCTTAGGGTTTGAGTTTGGATCAAAGGGAAAAACTACCCTAGACCACCCCATAATCCCTATAAGGGTGATAATTGCCATGCCAAGTCAGTGGTAAAAATCTCAGCCCCTGTTGAGGTGATTTGACCACCCAAAGCCAAAGTACACTTTTTACTTAAGAACCCTTTATTAAGGTAGAATTCGGGTTAGGTCATTACCTATCCAAAACACCTCCGAATGGGATGAAATTTTATACAGAGCCACATCATAATGCCAGGGACTACTCACCAAAATTTTGGAGGGTTTAGAGGTCATTAGACCACTTAATTAAAATACCCTAGTAATATTAAATATAAATAAAAACCAAAGACAAAGTATCTCCAAAAATTCCCATTTTTGGATAGGCCCTAGGTATAGCTAAGTGTGATGCCCTGCCCAAATTTCATGTCATTTGGTCAAGGTATGAAGAGTGGACATTAATTTTAATCTCAAGAATAGCCCTAGGTATAGGTCCCACCAAAATGGGTGCCTTGGTCCAACCAGAGGTCCAAATTGGTTCAAATTAATTTTGTATTAAAGTAGACCCCAAGATATACAACTTTTATGTTTTGCACTTTTTCATCAGAGGCACCTAACTATTTTTAATATTTATTTTAAAAAACAATAAATAAGGTGACAGAAAAATCATTTAAAATTAAGTATTTCATTTGATCCAGCACAGATCTTGGTGCAAATCCAAGGGCCCGGGCTCATCGTCTACCTCCAGCCAACGGCTGAGATAGCCCGAGCCTGGAGCCACTTCTAGCCGCCATCGCCGCCCATCCGGGCCCTTCCCCGGCCGGCCACCGCCACCAACACCTCCGTCGAGGTGGTGGCTATCGACTGGCGGCGACTCGGCCGTCGGAGGGGCGAATTCCGGCAGTTCTACAAAGAAAATTTCTCGGCTGAAACCATGAAAACCAGAAGTTAGTTTGGGCTCAATATAGGCCAAACCTTGAACCTAAGCATTGTTATGATCTAACCATAAGACAAGGAGAGGAAGAGGACCTTGCCGGCGGCCTGAAGTCGAGAAGATCGCCGGGAAACCATCTTTGAAGGAGGCGCCGCTCGATCTCTGCAACTGAATAGTGGGGAGGCTCGATTCCTTCAGGTAAGGGTTGGGAAAGCCTTCTCTCGGCCCACTAATGGTGTTTAAAGCTTCAGTTGGGGAGAGGAGAAGCTGGATTATCAATAGCCATTAAAGCCATTAATGGCTAGGCTCGGGTTAGGAGGAGAGGGGCTGAACCAGCCCCTTGGTGGGTGGGAAATGGCTGGAAATTCCTCCCCTTCCATAGGGGAGTTGAATTGAGCCATTAAAGGTGGCCTTTGGCCTCCTTTTGGTCGAGCCCCTTCACCCCCTTCCTCTTTCTTCATTTCTCTCTCCTCCATTAACATGGAATTGAGCTCACATTCTCTCTCCTCCATTAACATCGAATTAAGCTCACATTCTCTCTCCTAGTCACCAGGTTGAGTTGGTCAACCTTGTGGTCTATTGGCAGCCCACACATACACATTACCCCCTAATGAAGTCACATGAGGAGGCTTGAGCTTATGCTAGCCCATTTGGGCTAGGTTGACCTAAAATGGGCTTTGGTTGACTAGTCATTTTGACCTTTTGGGTTGACACCAATGGGTCCTTGGTGACCCATTAGCCTTCCCCAAGGGTCTAGGTAGGGTTGGGTAGGTTGACTTGGCACCTTGGAGGTCAATTGACCCTTAATAAGGGCACTTTGACCAAGATAAGGCTAGAGTTGACTTTGGTCAACATGACCATTTGAGTTGACCCCAAGGGGTCCTTGGTGGCCCATTGACCTCACCCTTGGGTTAGGAGGGCATGTGTGGGATCTTAGAGTCATGGTGAGGCCTCAAGGTCATTCTATACTAGAGTTTAGGAAACTTCTATTTACAGACCATTCACCCCAGTCACCCCTGTTATGATCTAACCATAAGACAAGGAGAGGAGGAGGACCTTGCCGGCAGCCTGAAGTCGAGAAGATCGCTGGGAAACCATCTTTGAAGGCGGCACCGCTCGATTTCCTCAACTGCACAGTGGGGAGGCTCGATTCCTTCAGGTAAGGGTTGGGAAAGCCTTCTCTCGGCCCACAGATGGTGTTTAAAGCTTCAGTTGGGGAGAGGAGAGGCTGGATTATCAATATCCATTAAAGCCATTAATGGATAGGCTCGGGTTAGGAGGAGGGGGCTGAACCAGCCGCTTGGTTGCCGGGAAACGACTGGAAATTCCCCCCCCCCCCTTCCCTAGGGGAGTTGAATTCAACCATTAAAGGTGGCCTTTGGCCTCCCTTTGGCCGAGCCCCTTCACCCCCTTCCTCTTTCTTCATTTCTCTCTCCTCCATTAACATGGAATGGAGCTCACCTTCTCTCTCCTAGTCACCAGGTTGACTTGGTCCACCTTGTGGTCTATTGGCAGCCCACACATACACATTACCCCCTAATGAAGTCACATGAGGTGGCTTGAGCTTATGCTAGCCCAATTGGGCTAGGTTGACTTAAAATGGGCTTGGGTTTACTCTAGTCATTTTGACCTTTTGGGTTGACACCAATGGGTCCTTGGTGACCCATTAGCCTTCCCCAAGGTTCTAGGTCGGGTTGGTAGGTTGACTTGGCACCTTGGAGGTCAATTGACCCTTAATAAGGGCACTTTGACTAAGATAAGGCTAGAGTTGACTTTAGTCAACATGACCATTCGAGTTGACCCTAAGGGGTCCTTGGTGGCCGATTGACCTCACCCTTGGGTTAGGAGGGCATGTGTGGGATCTTAGATTCATGATGAGGCCTCAAGGTCATTCAATACTAGAGTTTAGGAATCTTCTATTTGCAGACCATTCACCCCAGTCACCCTTGTTCCCAAGTCCACTAGGTCAACTTGGGCTTCCTAGGGTTTTGTCATGACCTGGACATGACAAAACCATTCCTAGGGGTCTAGTTGTCTGAGGGATGTTACAAATCCCAATATATAACAAAAAAACTTTCGTCCTCGAAATTCTAGTTAGGCCTATGGGATTTCAAACATGATGTAAATCGTAACATCCCGAGAGGTTGTGAGGAGTACATGACCGAAAAGCTCTGGATACTTATGTTGCATCAGGTCCCGTGGCTCCCACGTGTTCTCCTCCTTCCCTTGATTCCTCTACAACACTTTGACAAACGGGACCTTCTTGCGCCGCAAGGCCCGCATCCCAGTATCGTCTATCCGAACCGGCTCCAAGTGCACTGATCGATCAGAGGCTATAGGCCCATCTGTAGTAGTAATTTGCTGCTCCGGCCGAAGTAGAGCTCTCCTCAGGGAAGAGACATAAAAAACATCGTGCAAACCCGCTAGCTCTGGCAATAGCTCCAGTTTATAAGCCAAGGGGCCAATCCGCTCCAGGACCCTATAAGGCCCCATGTATCTTGGACAGAGCTTCTTCCGACCACGCACCCGCGAGACTCTATGCATCGGTTGGATCTTCAAGAATACCCGATCCCCGACCTGAAACTCTACCTGATGGTGCCGAGCATCGTAATACTTAGCTTGTCTGCTCTGGGCTTCCAACATCCTATCTCAGATCAACTACACCTGAGCATTCTCGGACACTAATGATATCTGTATGTACTCTAACATCTTCACCAACTCCAAAGCCATCAGTTGAGGCCCTACCTCTGTCGTAGTTGCTCTCCGGTTCAGAGCGTCTGCCACCACGTTTGCCTTCTCGGGATAGTAGTGCATCTTGTACTCATAATCGGATAGGAACTCCACCCATCTTCTCTGGCGAACGTTTAACTCCTTTTGGGTATCAACATATTTAAGATTTTTGTGATCCGATAATATGTCACAGTGCACACCATAAAGATAATGCCGCCAAATCTTCAGAGCGAACACTACCGCTCCCATCTCTAGATCATGCACCGGGTAGTTATGCTCGTGTTTCTTTAGCTACCGCGAGGCGTATGCTATCACATGACCATGCTGCATCAGCACAGCTCCCATCCCCTAGAAAGATGCATCGGCGTACACCTGGAAGCCCTCCTTCCCAGACGGGAGAGCAAGAATGGGGGCTGACGTAAGAAGACTCTTCAACTCCTGAAAGACCGCCTCACACCTCGGCATCCATATGAACGGAGCATCCTTCTTTGTCAATGTAGTGAGTGGGAGGGCTATCTGAGAAAATCCCTGCACAAACTTCTGGTAGTATCCGGCCAAACCCAAGAAACTTCGGACAACCGTGGCTGTCTTTAGCTGAGGCCAGTCTTGCACTGCCTGAATCTTTAAGGGGTCCACTGCCAGACTGCTCCACTGATGATATAGCCTAGGAAGGCCACCTCCGTCAGCCAAAACTTGCACTTGCTGAACTTGGCGTATAACTGATGCTCCCTGAGCTTCCCCAAGGTCAAGGCCAGATGTTGCGTATGTTCCTCCTTCGTCCTCAAGTAGATGAGGATGTCACCTATGAATACTATGATGAACCGGTCGAGATATGGCTGGAACACCTGGTTCATCAAGCTCATGAAGGCTGATGGTGCATTCATGAGCCCGAAGGGCATCAGGGTAAACTCGAACAACTCATATCTGCTACTGAAGGCAGTCCTCGGAATGTCCTCCTCCCGAATCTGCAGTTGATAGTAGCTTAACCTCAAATCCAGTTTTGAGAAGAAATGTGCCCCTTCCAGCTGATCAAAAAGCTCATCTATCCATGGCAGGGGATAGGTATTCCGGACTGTCAATTTGTTCAGCGCTCGGTAGTCGATGCATAGTCTAAGTGTACTGTCCTTCTTCTTGACGAACAGTACGGGGGCTCCCCATGTTTAAGAGCTTGGCCGGACAAATCCAGCTTCCACTAATTCCTTCAGCTGGCTTCGAAACTCCGTCAACTCCTTCGAGGCCATCTGGTAAGGGTCTCTAGATGCCGGCTTAGCTCCCGGCACGAGCTGTATTTGGAAATTCTGCTCTCGGTGCGGGGATAGCCCTAACTTGAGAATACGTCAGCAAAATCCTGCACCACCGAGATATTAGGGACGGAAACCTTGGCCTCAGCCATTTCAAACAAAACCTCATAGACCTCCTCCCCTTGCAAGTGGGCCTTAACGGCCTATACAGACGATAAGATGTGAGGGGAAATAGGTCTAATACCTTCGATGACGACAAAGGAGTCCCCGTGCCTCAAGGTGTCTCTCTTATCTAGACAGTCAATCTGGGCGTGGTTCCATCGCAACCACGTCATGCCCAAAATAAGATCGAATACCGGCATCCTTATGATCGTCGTTAGTGCTTCGAATGCCTTTCCCCCGATCTTTGACTCCATGTCGCAGTGGTCCGAGGTGAACAGCTCCAATTCATCGGGTAATCGTATCCTCATCATCAAGCCCGTAAATCACTCCACATCTTCCAACCCTTCAATGAAGGCCTCTGATATGAATGAGTGTGAAGCACCCGTATCGAACAACGTATAAACGGGCTTGCCACTGACGAAAACTATGTCTGGGGGGAGTTAAATGTCTTAGAATCTAGTTATGGTTTTCTTTCCTAGATTATCAATTCTATATCTATAAGTTTAAGTGTTCAGAAAAGAAAAACTTAAAACTTTCTGGCGTACCTGTGATCACTTACTCTGGGTTCCGGGGTTGGGCCAGATCCAGTGCATAAACTTGCTCCCTGTCATGCCTGTGATCTCCACCCTGGTATCCATGTCCTCGGCCACGTCCTCGACCTCCAAACTGCTGAGCATACGGGGCAGCTTGTGGTGCTGGTAGAGGTGCTCCCCTCATGGGGCAGTTTCTCGGGATGTGCCCTGTCTGGTGGTAGTTGTAGCACTCCAGCGGGGGAAATGTCATACCCCCGGGTCTCGGTGCCTCCCGCATCTGAAGAGGTTGAGGAGCCACTACCACCGGCTTCCTCGGCTCCTATCTCACCTCCTGTCGAGGCTGGTCCTCTGCTCTTCTTCCCTCTCTCCCATCAGTGATACGGCCCCGCCGCTAATCATTCCTGACTCCCCGGCCCTGGTCCTCCGTTGGCCTCTTCCGACCCCGAGTCGTGTGCCATCAGCCTCAATCCTCTTAGCCATCTCTAACATCCGAGATATAGGCCCGTCAGATACGAAAAGAAGGGCCTCCCTCAACTCCTCCCGTAGGCCCTTATAGAACCTCTTGGTGTATCATGCCTCATCTAGCTGATAGGAGTCCGCAAACCGGGCTAAATGGTTGAACTCCCGGTGGTATTCTACCACTGTCTTGTTGCCCTCCTTCAACTACAGGAACCTGTCCTCCAGCTCATCCTTAGCCTACTGTGGAACAAAATTCTCCAGTAGCGCGTCCCTGAACTCCACCCAAGTAATCTCTACAACCTATATATCCGCAAAAGTCGTATCCAATGACATCTTTCACCATCTCTTGGCATGAGACTCCAAGCAAGAGACCATCAATGGCACCCTCTCCTCCCAGGGGCAACGTATCCCGGTCAACATCTCGTACAAAGTTTCCAGCCACTCCTCCGTCCGAACAGCTGACTCTATCCCTAAGTAGGATGGGGGGAGAGTCCTCGGAAGATGCTCAGCCAATTGGCCCCCGGGTTTGGCTGCAGAGCCAGAACCTGCTGGGCCCTGAAAGCCTCCAGAATGGCTGTCAGAGTCTGCCCCATCTCTGATTGTAGGAACAGAGTTGGGACCAGGGGAGGTGGTGCAACATTCAGAGTCTGCTGGACTCCGCCCTGTGGTGTAGGCTGTGTCGAAGGCTGCATATCCAAAAAACCATTTCTAAGCAATTGGCTCAAACCAAATTAGAAGTGGACCATTACATGTGATCCCCACATGGGCACACCGCGCTTTCGCCGCTTAGTTTGTCCCCAAACTAAACTCGAGTGGGGGTGTCCCAGGGTTTGTGGATTGTTACTCCTTCGATCGAGGTCCCCTATGATACCACTTGTAAGACCCCGTTTTTTTTTTCTTCTCTTTTCTTTTTAAACCACTGGGGTCTTAGGCCCAGAACCGCCACTTTGCGGTGACACCTTCACGCCCGGGAAGGTCATCACTACATGGCGCTGATTCTGCCGGCCATATCGATCGCAGATTAGTAGCAATGTATATGAGAGTATATAATGCAAACTCTAACATATATGTCCACAAAAGATCACATATAAAAAGAGAAGTAATAATCTCCACGAAGGGAGAGTCCATAATAATAAAAGTAAGAAGAGTATTGAAACAAGGGCTTATGCCCGGTACATCAAAATCCTCACTACAGAGTCACTCATTGCGGAAGCAAAACGGAACACTACTAAAGATCAGGACTCACAGTCCTAGCTATCTGAACTCCTGTGCTAGACTGCCCCATCTCAAAGCGTGTCAACCTCCGGGGCTGCTCCTCCATGCTAGGCTCCACGATCCCTAAATGATGTGGTCCGAAAATCGTTAGTCTATAAGACTAAGCCCTATCATCCCCCACCCCTTCCCCCATGGCTCCTAGGCACCGAGCGGGGAGAAAGAAAGAAAAGGACATGAAGGTGGAGATTGATCAAGTAACAGATAACGGCGAACCTATGATAACAGTTCTATGAGTATAATGGCAGTAAGTGAAAATATGAAAGTAACCTTAACTTATATGAGAATACATAAGATAAGGGATCTTCTGCAATGCTCCCATCATATAAAAAGTCTCATACCAATTTATACGATGAGGTGTCGGTTTACAAGCAATCAATATTTATCATAAGAAAATAACCCTAACTTACAAGCATGCTCACCCAAGCCTATAAGCTAAGGGGTCATTTTGCAGGTCCTATTGTATAAAGCGTCCCATACCACTTTATATAATAGGTGTCGGGGTTATATGCAATGGATATGCTATGACATGCAATTATGCCATAATGTGAACATGCAAGTGTGACTCACCCACTCGACTCTGTGTACACAGACCTTTAGTTCCCCCTTTCTTGAGCTGAACCTCCCAGGATACCTCCGTAGTGGCAGACGGAAGCGATGGGTTGGGCCTCGCCCACCTCTAAACCAGTAATTGCACTACCGGTCTGACCTATCATACGCCTCAACGCTGGTGCACAAAGCAGACTCCTGCGTACTCTTGCCGGCTGGCATACCGGACTTTATTTGGCCAAGTGCTAAACCACACTTGCCGAGTCCACGTATTGGCGTCGGTGCATCGACCCTCCAATACCGAAGACCCACCACCTTTCCTTTTATGCAAATGCAATAGTTATGAATCCAATCTCCGAGCCAAAGCTCACCGGACTATCCCATCCATCTCAATCACCAACCGAGCCAAAGCTCACCAGGCCAACCTGCCCATCACCAAAACCCCCAGGGCAACAGCCCATATGAACCAACCTAGCACTTCGAGACATCAAGGTGAGTGAAAGGGAATCCCTAATTATGCTAGTTACTCTTGCAAATTAGTTTGCCTACACTTTAGATTAGCCCAGGAATGCCCCTGGTATACCCCGTGAAGGGTTCTCAAAGGGCACTAGGAACTACTATAGGCTGAAGCCCAAAGCTCCCTTTCGCAAGGCACTTACTATTATTTGTTGCTTCCCTTTACCTATTCCCTTTTTATATTACGCTTGACTAAACCTAGTGTGATTTCTCTTCCTCCCTTCGGGAAGGACGATCTTTCGTCGATCCCGAGCACCACCTAACACTAGCCATCACCATACCTTAATCAATCTATCTTCCAAAGGTGACCCCAATTACTTATCCAAAACCCTCAGACTATTGGAATTCCAAACCTTAGGCCTACACACCCACATCACCTATTTTATGTCCTTTTACTAATTGCAGATCATACTTAGTGATACGATGCATATATTGGGTAGCACTATAAATAATCATCCAAATACCTCAAGATAATTAATGGGGGTCTATCATGACCTAAGTAGGCTAAATCCAGTAATTTATATTTTTCCTAATTAATCCAGCATTTATTTAATTTTCCTAAAAGAACCAGGTGCTACCAGTTTGAACAGGAAGTATCCTATATAGTCATGCATGATACTTAACAAAATTATGAAAAATATTAGGATAACTCAATACTGTAAATCTAAAATATAACAATTTTTCCAGTACCTAAAGGACCCTAAAACTATTTTGGTAATGTATCCTATTTCCCTTCAATATTGAAGTAAGTACAGCAAATAATCATCCTAAAATTGTAAATTAATTTTCTTATGCAATTACTGTCCTACCAACATTATTGACAAGGTTTCATGATTGTTTAGTAGGAAATAAGCTCTGGATAAATTAAACATCAAATTTACAAAATGATAGGTTTGTAAAGTAAGTACTGCAAATAGTCTTTTAAAAATCATGAATTAATTTCTCCAAGTAGTTATTGACCTAAAAGCAATAGTGACCTAATTTCATAATTTTTGCAATATGAAAATAGCTCTAAATACTTTATTGATCATAAATGCCCCTTTTGAATCTTGTGAAGAAAGTACTGAAAATGATCAACTAAAATTTATAATAAATTTCAGAGATAATTATCTTGACCAAAAATGTCTTCTGCCCAAGTTTCATAGGATTTTAAAGAACAGAATGATCCTAATAAATAAAATATCATTTAGAACTATATCATGTATATCAAGTGAAGTGCTTAAAGTATTGTTTATAAAATTCCAATAAATTCACTAAAGGTTCCATATAACCTAAAATCCATGCTACCTAAGTTTCATACCCTTTTAGTAAGTTTTGGTGGCTTATTCTACCCAAAAAGGGATTATGCCCTAAGCTAGGGGTAGGGTTTTGAGATGTCCATCCATCTCCAAATCCTCTAATATTCATACCAGAGGACTTGGGCTATCCTAGCATTATTTCTACCAAGTTGCGAGTTCTCACAAGGGCATTTGACCCTATGTCCTTCACAACCCTCAAAAGCCCCTCCTTAGGGTTTGAGTTTGGATCTAAGGGCAAAACTACCCTAGACCACCCCATAAACCCTATGAGGGTGATAATGGCCATGCCAAGTCAGTGGTAAAAATCTCAGCCCTTGTTGAGGTGATTTGACCACCCAAAGCCAAAGTACACTTTTTACTTAAGAACCCTTTATTAAGGTAGAATCAGGGTTAGGTCATTACCTATCCAAAACACCTCCAAATGAGGTGAAATTTTATACAGAGTCATATAATGATGCCAGGGACCACTAACCAAAATTTGGGAGGGTTTGGAGGTCATTAGACCACTTAATTAAAATAAACTAGTTTTATTAAATAAAAATAAAAACCATAGACAAAATATCTCCAAAAATTCCCATTTTTGGACAGGCCCTAGGTGTAGCTAAGGGTGACCCCTGCCAAAATTTCAGGTCATTTGGTCAAGGTATGAAGAGTGGGAACCCATTTTAATCTCAGGATAGCCCTAGGTATAGGTCCCACCAAAATGGGTTCCCTGGTCCAACCAGAGGTCCAAATTGGTTCAAATTAATTTTGGATTAAAATAAACCCAAAGGTATACAACTTTAATGTTTTGCACTTTTTCATCAGAGGCACCTAACTATTTTTAATATTTATTTCAAAAAACTATAAATAAGGTGACAGAAAAATCATTTAAAATGAAGTATTTCATTTGATCCAGCACGGATCTTGGCGCAAATCAAAGGGCCAGGGCTCATCGTCTACCTCCAGCCAGCGGCTGAGATAGCCCGAGCTTGGAGCCACTTCCATCTACCATCGCCGCCAATCCCGGCCCTTCCCCGGTCGGCCACCGCCACCAACACCTCCGTCGAGGTGGTGGCTATCGACTGGCGGCGACTCGGTCGCCGGAGGGGTGAATTCCGGCGGTTCTACCAAGAAAATTTCTCGGCCAAAACCATGAAAACCAGAAATTGTTTTGGGCTCAATTGTGGCCAAACCTTGAACCTAAGCATTGTTATGATCTAACCATAAGACAAGGAGAGGAGGAGGACCTTGCCGGCGGCCTGAAGTTGAGGAGATCGCCGGTAAACCATCTTTGAAGGAGGCACCGCTCTATTTCTGTAACTGCACAGTGGGGAGGCTCGATTCCTTAAGGTAAGGGTTGGGAAAGCCTTCTCTCGGCCCACAGATGGTGTTTAAAGCTTCAGTTGGGGAGAGGAGAGGCTGGATTATCAATAGCCATTAAAGCCATTAATGGATAGGCTCGGGTTAGGAGGAGGGGGGCTGAACCAGCCCCTTGGTGGCCGGGAAACGGCTGGAAATTCCCCCCCCCCTTCCCTAGGAGAGTTGAATTCAACCATTAAAGGTGGCCTTTGGCCTCCCTTTGGCCGAGCCCCTTCACCCCCTTCCTCTTTCTTCATTTCTCTCTCCTCCATTAACATGGAATGAAGCTCACCTTCTCTCTCCTAGTCACCAGGTTGACTTGGTCCACCTTGTGGTCTATTGGCAGCCTACATATACACATTACCCCCTAATGAAGTCACATGAGGAGGCTTGAGCTTATGCTAGCCCATTTGGGCTAGTTGACCTAAAATGGGCTTGGGTTGAATCTCGTCATTTTGACCTTTTGGGTTGACACCAATGGGTCCTTGGTGACCCATTAGCCTTCCCCAAGGGTCTAGGTAGGGTTGGGTAGGTTGACTTGGCACCTTGGAGGTCATTGACCCTTAATAAGGGCACTTTGACCAAGATAAGGCTAGAGTTGACTTTGGTCAACATGATCATTTGAGTTGACCCCAAGGGGTCCTTGGTGGCCCATTGACCTCACCCTTGGGTTAGGAGGGCATGTGTGGGATCTTAGAGTCATGGTGAGGCCTCAAGGTCATTCTATACTAGAGTTTAGGAAACTTCTATTTGCAGACCATTCACCCCAATCACCCTTGTTCCCAAGTCCACTAGGTCCACTTGGGCTTCCTAGGATTTTGTCATGACCTAGTCATGACAAAACCACTCATAGGGGTTTAGTTGTCTTAGGGATGTTACACGTTGTTACTACAGGAGGTCTTCAATAGAGTGGAGAAGGATAAGGCCGAGGCGGAGGAGCGATTTACGGCCTTGGAAGGAGCAAGACGTCCAGCTGATGAGGACGGGGTGACCTCTCTGGGTGTACACCTTACGCGAGCCGAGGAGCGACTCAGGCATGCCTCGGAGATGGTCGATCTGACCCATCGGGAGCTGTTGGCGGTCAACGAGTATCATTATCCTCGCGCACCTCCCCGATCCAGCATGGGGAGGTGAGGAAGGTTGAAGTGGATCCAGTATTGAGCCGCCTGCCCCCCCCCACTGCTAACCATCGGGTCTGGATCGCCTTCACATGTAAAGACCGAAATGCTTAGCAGGGTGAACTCTTTGTTGGGAACAATTGAATGTCTGTAATACTTCAGGACCACCCTTGCCCGCTAACGGGCGAGTTTTTGCGGCATTTTTATTTCACTGCATTGATGTTTCGTTCTTTTCGAGGGGTGCGGGTGAGACGCTCTAGCTCGACCGACTCTTCTTCAAGCGGGCTCGGTATTTCCGAGTTGACTCGCCTAGCCCCCATTACATAGTTCTGGCAGGGGCGAGCCGGCCGCCCGCGGGTCACATATATGGTGATTCGCGCGCTGATCCAGGAGGGCCCGCATCACAGCCGCTCACCTCTCCTGCGAGCATAGGGAGATTGATCCACGACCGAGAACTTATCGCGGCCTATCGGCGGGTTGGTGAGGACCCGGGTCGGGTTCGGAAGTCGAAACGCAGGCGGAATATTTTCCTGTCTTTTTCGATTCTATAAATAGGCCCTGCCGACCTCCTTCTCACCTATCGCATTTAAGAATTCCTCTCCTTTTTATCCCCCTGCGAGAACCTCTCTGTCCCGTTCGGTTAAATTCCTGCTAGATGGGTGGAGGCAGCGGCGAGGCGGATGGGAGGAGCAAGTGTGCTTGGACCTTTTCCAAGCACGACTTCCCTCCTACCGTCATTACCGAGCGCGAGTTCTTGGATATTGTTGGCAACTTTGTTCCGCCAGGTTTTGTGGCGAGGCGACTGGGGAACGGGGAGCGGATAAACGAACTTTCCGCCGATGAACTCGCGTTCCCCACGGCTCACTTCGAGGCAGGCTTCTGACTACCCTAATGGCCGGAAGTCCGCCAAATTTTCAAGTACTTTGGGGTCGTCCCCGGGCAGATGACCCCTAACTCTGTCGCGGTGGTGGTTGGGTTTGCCTGCTTCCTGCGAGCGGAGCGGATTGAGTTCAGCCTCGCGGTATTTCGCAAGCTGTTCTCCTTTCGGGCTAACAAGGATGGGACCTCCTGCTTCGCCAACAGCCATGTCAAGGTGTGGGAGACCGTCAATAAGAGCCACAACTTGCTAAAAATATTTGTCTTCGTCAAAGGGGATTTTGGCAACAACCCTTTCTCGCCGGTCCAACTCAGCAAGGCGAGCTACCGCCCCCCTATCCTGGGGGGCCATGAAGCGGAGCTGTTCGGGTTCTTCGCTGGGAAGAACTTTGAAGTTGCTTTTCTCTGCAGGAATTTGGACGATCTCGTCCCCATCCCGCCCGGAGAAGGTAAGTGGTTTGTGCTTCCGCCTCTCTATCCATCCTTTACATGTTCTAAGCATTATTTTTCTCGCAGGAGAGCGTGACATTCCCTTACACCCCCCTTACGAGAGCGTGCGGCTCGCTTCCAGCGAGCTCGCCCGGGCCGAGGTGGCGGCCTCCACTCACCGCGAGATCATGGTCCCTGTAGCCCTGAAGCGACCTAATCGCGAGCAGCCTTAGGCTCCGCCACCGCCCAAGAAACCGAAGAAAGCGAGCGGCGCGCCTCCCTCGGCTCGCGAGAAAGGTAAGGCCCCAGTGGGCCAACCATCAGGGGATCTCGCCCCCGCGGCCCCTCCAGCCGACAGCTCTCTCGCCGGGAGGCCGGCACCTCGGAGCTGCGAGAAGGGGCTCAACCCGCTGCGAAGCCAGTGCCAAGAGGGCACCGTAATTTTGGCTACGATGAGGGGCCTTCGGATCAGCTCGGCGTCCCGCTCCTCCAATGGGACAAGGAGACAAACTGGGTCTTCATCTCCTCGTTGCTGCCGAGTTGGCTGGAGAAGGACACCTCGGCAGAGAGGCTTATAACCTCTCATTCGGCCTCTATGCATCGAAGGATGCCGATGTCTATGACGAGGAGGCTACGCGGGTGCTGATTCACGAAAGTGTGTGGGCCCAGCTCCGCAGCCTTGAGTTGGCCCACATGGTCGGCCGGCGATGCCTCCGAATAAAGAAGAACGCCCCCTCGCTCAAGAAGCTGATCGATGAGAAGGAAGCAACCCGCAAGCTCGCCCAAGAGGAGGCGAATAATCAGAGAAAGCGAGCTGACGCAGCTAAGGCTTCCCTCGCTCAGTACCTGGGGGGGTATGTTTCTCAACTCGTACTAGTTTTTAGTTGCATTTCCTCGAGCTCATCCCGGTCGCCCTTCTTCTCGCAGGACGCGGCAACGGCCAGCCGTCTGGGCATTGAGATTGCCACCCTTGAGCAGGAGAAGCGAGCGTTGTAGGCACGGGTGGGCGTGTTGGAGACCACAGCGGCCGCTCCGCAGCCGTCTAGCAGTGGTTGTCAACTCGCGCATTATAGCGAGTATGAGCTGGAAGTGATGATAGTGAAGAACGCCGCCAGTGCTGCGAAGTACACCCTCTAGACGCTACGGCGGGCTGACCTGATCAAGTGCTAGGGCGACAAGCTTTCGGCGAGCGACGTGGTTTCGGAATTATTCCTTCCGGTACCGAAGCCGGGCAACGGGTCCTACCATCGCATATAGGGGGCTCGCCATTCGGGGCTCGCCTCGCCAGAAGCTAGCGCCTCGCCCATCATTATTTTTACTGCAATAGGGATGTTGGCCAGGGCTCGGGATTTGTAATGGAAATAATTTTTTATTGATTCAGTGTACTTAAAAACTGTTTCTGTATTTTGCCTTTATAATGTAAATGTTCTCTTCTTCTTGCATTCGCAATTTATTTAGCCTCTTCTAATCCATTGTTGCTTTAGAGTTAGGTCGTCTGTTCGTTCCAGATTCAGAATTAGGCTTAGAAGTGAGAGACACGATAGCTAGCCGCATCGCGAGTCAGCGACTCGCATCCTCCACCCGGGCTTGCCACGCCATTCATGGCATAGAGTGGGAGAGAAGGCTCAGCTAATGCCCATACCTCCTGGCTTCGCGCGAGCCGGCCCCCATGGGTCTCAGAGTGGTCGAGCTCTCGCCGCCTAGAGCCCTTCCCCGGGGCTCGACGAGCCATAGGCCGGAGTCGGCGTTTTTGGCCCGCTGGCCTGCTAAGGTCATCTCGGCGACCCTGCGACTCTCGCATTCGTAATGCGGGCGTCTAGTTCCTCACCTTAGGCGCTGCGTTCGCCAAGACTTCCCTCTCTTGCCGGATAGCGGGGGGTCTGGGTGAATTACCGGAGTGACATCCAGCCCTATCAGCTTGGTGAGAGCCTGGCAGCTGAGTCCGCTCGGAGACTCCTCCGAGTGACATCCTGTTCTGCCAGCTGATGGGAGCCGGGCAGCGGGATTGTCTCGGGGTCTGGGTTTACTCCTCTGAGTGACATCCAGCCCTGCCAGCTTGATGGGAGCCTGGAAGCGGAATCTGCTCGGGGTCTGGGTAGACTCCTCCGAGTGACATCCAGCCTTGCCAGCTTGATGGGAGCCTGACAACGGGATCTGCTCAGGGTCTGGGTATACTCCTCCGAGTGACATCCAGCCTTGCAAGCTTGATGGGAGCCTGACAGCGGGATTTGCTTGGGGTCCGGGTAGACTCCTTCGAGTGACATCCAACCCTGCCAGCTTGATGGGACCCTAGCAGCGGTATCTGCTCGGGGTCCGAGTAGACTCCTCCGAGTGACATCTAGCCCTGCCAGCTTGATGGGAGCCTGACAGCGGGATCTGCTCGGGGTCTGGGTAGACTCCTCCGAGTGACATCCAGCCCTACCAGCTTGATGGGAGCCTGACAGCGGGATCTGCTAGGTAGACTCCTCCGAGTGATATCCAGCCCTGCCAGCTTGATGGGAGCCTGGCAGCGGGATCTGTTCGGGGTCCGGGTAGACTCCTCCGAGTGACATCCAGCCATGCCAGCTTGATGGGAGCCTGGCAGCGGGATCTGCTCGGGGTCCGGGTAGACTCCTCCGAGTGACATCCAGCCCCGCCAGCTTGATGGGAGCCTATAAGCGGGATTTTCACGGAGTCTTGGTAGACTCCTCCGAGTGACATCCAGCCCTGCCAGCTTGATGAGAGCCAAGCAACAGGATCTGCTCGGGGTCTGGGTTAACTCCTTCGAGTTACATCCAGCCCTGCTAGCTTGATGGGAGTTTGACAGCGGGATCTGCTCGGGGTTTGGGTAGACTCCTCCGAGTGACATCCAACCTTGCCAGCTTGATGGGAGCCTGGCAGTAGGATCTGCTCGGGGTCTGGGTAGAATCCTCCGAATGGCATCCAACCCTGCCAGCTTGATGGGAGCCTGGCAGCGGGATCTGCTCGGGGTCTGGGTAGAATCCTCCGAGTGACATCCATCCATGCAAGCTTGATGGGAGCCTGACAGCGGGATCTTCTAGGGGTATGGGTAAACTCCTCCGAGTGACATCCAGCCCTGCCAGCTTGATGAGAGCCTAACAGCGGGATCTTCTCGGGGTCTGGGTAGACTCACATTTGCACTATTCATGGTAGGGGCACAAGTACATCAAAAGAAGCTTTATTAGAAAATGGAATGCCATGAATAGTGCCCAGAGGACCCTCCTGGGAAGGCACATACATAGTACCCTCCTTATCTCAGCGCTTTCTGTACTATGTATGTGCCTTCCCAGTTGGAGTTGAGTTTCCCCACGGTGGCTGACCTCCATGCAGCATCCACCTTTCTCATTACCAAGTCCCCTTCTACGAATTGCCTGACCCTGACGTGCTTGTCAAAGTACTTAGCCATCCTTCTTTTCGCCCCTTCCTGTCGGATGGCGGAGAGAGGTCACACAGTTCTTCCACCATATCGAGGGAGAGTCACAACTCTTCCTCATTCTCGGCTTTCCATTCCTCCCTATCTTCCCCTGCCTCGACCACCTGAGGCGTCCGGACTTCGAACTCTACTGGGAGTACCGCCTCGCACCCATGGGAGAGTTTGAAGGGAGTCTCTCTTATGGTTGTGTTTGGTTTGGTCCTAAAAGCCCAGAGGACAGAAGGAAGTTGCTCCACCCAGCTTCCCCTCAAGTTCTCCACCTTCTTCTTGAGGAGGTTGATAATGTTCTTGTTCTCCTCCTCCACCTGCCCATTGCTCCTGGGGTGATTAGCCGAAACAAACTTGAGATCTATCCCGAGCTGCCCACAAAAGCTGATGAATTCGGTGCTAGCGAACTGAGGCCCGTTTTCCGTGACAATGGCCTGGGGCAACCCATGCCGACAGATTATTTCTCTCGAAACAAAGTTCTTGATGACCTGGGAGGTCACCTTGGCCAACACCTTGACTTCCAACCACTTTGAGAAATAGTCAATCATGACCAACAAGAATCTTCTTTTCCCGCTGTCCTGGGGGAAAGACCCTACCAGGTCCATTCCCTAGATTGCAAAGGGTCAGGGAGCTGTGATGCTCCTGAGGCATTGAGCTTGCTATAGTTGGAGGGGGGCGAACAACTGGCACTTGCTACACTTCCTTGCGAACTCTGCAGCGTCATGGCTCAAGGTCGGCCAAAAGTACCCCTGTCTGATGATTCTTCCTTCCAGGGTCCGACTCCTAGAGTAGCTCCCACACTCTCCCGAGTGGATTTCCTCCAAGATCCTTAGGACCTCTCTCTCAGCCACGCAACGCGCTAACATTCCCGAGAGGGTCTTCTGGTATAGCTGCCCATCTCGCATGAGATAATATACCGACTTGTACTTGAATTTCTTCTTGTCCATCCCTTCGGGATATTCCCCTGTGGAGAGGAAGGTTGTGAATGGGTCCATCCACGAGGGGTACTGGTCTACCTCCATCAACTCTCCCTCCTCGATGGAAGGGCGAAACAGGTCGGTGATGGTACCCTCAACCCGGGGACTGTGCTTCGCCAGTTGATCTACCTGCTCGTTCTCCCCCCTGGGCACGTGCCGGATGGAGAAAGTCTGGAACGTGCCGATGACCCCCTTTACCTTTGCCAAGTATAGCTGCAGAGTTGGCTCCCTCACCTCAAACTACTCGTTGATCTGGGAAGCCGACACCATGTAGTCAGTGAGGACCTCCACATCATGCACCCCCAGCTCCCTGCTAGGCGGAGCCCTGCGATCACCGCCTCATACTCGGCCTGATTATTGGTGATGGGAAAGTGCACCACCACCGTTTGCTCGATCCTCGTTCCCTGAGAGCTTTCCAAGATTACCCCCACCCCCAGGGAATGCCTCCCCGAAGCGCCATCCACCATCACCTTCCAAGGAATGGGACGGGTGACTTCTGCCTCTGCCACCTCGACTAAGTAGTCAGCCAAGAAATCGGCCATGGCTTAGGCCTTGATCGAGAGGCGAGGGACGAAGGAGATATCAAACTCGCTCAGCTCCACCGACCACTTAGCCAATCTGCCTGAATGCTCTACCCCCTCGAAGATGTTATGGAGGGGATGGTCAGTCACAACTCAGATTGAGTGTGCCTGGAAGTAAGGTCGGAGCCTCCAAGCCGAGATGGCTAGAGCGAAGGCCAGCTTTTCCAAGATAGGATATCAGAGCTCAGACTTCCTCAACACCCGACTTACATAATATATGGGGAGCTGCTTCTTCCCCTCCTTTCGAACCAGGACAGAGCTCAGGGCCTATGCTCCGACCCCTAGATACATAGATAAGTCCTCTTCCTCCTTGGGACCTTGGAGCAAGGGGGCCTGAGTTTATTGCCTCTTCAGGGCCGGGAATGCCTCCTCGCACTCCGAAGTCCACTCGAACTTCTGGCCTCCCCTTAAAGTCTTAAAGAAGGGAGAGCACTTCTCTCCAGACCGGGAGAGGAACCTGCTCAACCCTGCCAGCTTCCCCATCAACCGCTGCACCTTTTTAGCATTCCGAGGTGATCCCAGCTCCATGATTGCTCGGACCTTATTAGGATTGGGCTCTACACCCGCTGGGGTGAGGAGATGGCCTAGGAACTTGACCCTGCCGGCCCCGAAGACACACTTTAGGGGGTTTAGCATCATCTTATACTTGCGTAGGGTGGCGAAGGTTTCCTCCAAATCCTGGAGGTGAGATTCAACATCACGACTCTTGATCATGAGGTCATCCACACATACCTTCAGGTTCCTTCCCTTCTGCTCTCAGAAGACCCTGCCCATCATCTTTTGATAGGTTGCACCTGCATTCTTTAGCCCGAAGGGCATCATTTTATAGCAGTAGCACCCATCCCTAGTTATGAAGGAAACATCTTTGACGTCGGGAGGGTGTATCCCGATCTGGTGGTAACTTGAAAATGCATCTAAAAAATTCATTACAGGGAAATTGATGGCTGAATCAACCAGCACGTCGATCCGAGGCAAGGGGTAACAATCCTTGTGACATGATTTATTAAGTAAAGAAAAGTCAACACACATACGCCACCAGCCGTCTCCTTTTTTAACCATTACTAGATTGGAGACCCAGCCGAGGTATTGGATTACAGATACAAAGCCAGCCTAAAGAAGCTTGGCTACCTCTTCCCTGATCGGCTCAGCCAACCTATACGCCGTGGATCTCTTCTTTTACAGAATATGGCGAGCTTCCGGGTCTAGGTTGAGGCGATGGAAGGCCACATCAGCATCGATCCCTGGCATCTCCGCGGTGCTCCAGGAGAAGATGTCCATGTTCTTCTGGATGCACTTCAGTATCCTGCCCTGGGCCTCCGGGGTCAGCCTGTAAGACCCCCCCCTCCCGGAACACAACACACGGCACGAGGGGAGTCTTATGCCCGAAATAGCCGCCTTGCGGTAGCACTAACACACGGGTTAGCCTTTACCATAAGACGCTTATTCCGCCGGCTACAATCCATATCACAAATACCATGCCAACCCAACCATAACAGAAAAGTAAAGCAGTTCAATTCACAGCTAAGTTTAAGTCCAAAAGAGCGGAAGATAACAAGCACAACAGGCTTGTACAAAAGAACAAGAGTCTAGAAATGTTTTGCCAAACAGCTACATGAAAACACTCACGACTGTCACTGACGGTGCCGATGGCACCACCACTTCAGGTCCTATCGTCCGGGCCTGGCTGTCCTGCTGCATAGTCCGTTGCTGCTCTACCTGCGGGGTTTCCTCCTAAAAAGGAAGACGTAGCAACCGTTAGTCATAAGACTAAGTGGCTTCACATCCGCTCCCCCGGCGACTCCTCGGCACCGGGCGGAGAAAGGAACAAAGGTACAATATATATATATATAAGCAAGTAAACAAGCAGGTGACTGTGAATATGGTGGAGTATAAACTACGCTACACAACTAGCAGTTCTACAAATATCTATAATATATGACAGCAGGTATAATTAATCAGGATAGTAACTTAACTTATGAGAGTGCCCATACAAACTTATAAGTTAAGGATCGGCTTAACAGTAAAGTAACTCATCGTATAAGAGTGCCCATACAAACTTATACGATGAGGATCTTGTGTATGCAATGAATGACATGGTATGAATGTTATGCTATGACCGAATCATGCGCACGCACATGCAAGTTGCTATGTCGACACAGACTTGAAGTTCCCATTTTTCAAGCAGGTAGCTAACCTCTCAGGCGTCGTCCGTCGTGGCCAGACGGCGACAGTGGAGCGGGCGTCTCCACTACTAGGTGGTATCACACTACCTATCCTAGGCCCTCGTACGCCTCAACGCTAAAAACACAACAGCGGAGCTCACATGCGTACTACGACTCAGAAGGGGTCTTGGGTAGATGTGCACCAAGAACACAGCCCAACCTGGCCTTTGATTTCGAACCGGATGGAACCTCGGAAATGCACGAGGTGCAAGCCCAACCGTTCTCATGGCGTGGAGGAGATCTCGGGTTATGGACACCAAGTATCTAACCCTACAGCCCAAGGTCTACCCATTGGCTCCCATCGGTGTGACGACTGGCGAACCCGTAGACCTGCCACAGTCATTATCTCAATATCGCGACACGATGAATCGTCGCACATCGCATGCCCCAAAATAACTCACTCGATGCTACACGTAGGGAGGCTTCAACTCTAAGCATCGGTTGTTAATAAACCCCTTGGGCTCGGATTACGGTTACAAAATACTCTTCACATAGTGTTCATCATATTCACGCCCACCTATTCAATGAATTCACCTCAACACTACGCATAATAGATATGTTCAACACCCAACTATATAAATATATTCTACACCAATCTCAACCCTTAATTTCTAGCCTTCTCATCCACTCCATTTCCCCACCAATACATGGTTATTCCTTATTACACAACCAAATGAGTAACCATGCTAAATTATAGTAACAACAACATTATAGATATATGGGAGCAAGATAACAAATGAGCAAATCGCAACCATTGCAAGAGTGCTAACATTGTAAATTAACAAGTGCATTAATCATAGGATAGCCCGATACTAAAACTGGGATTCCCGGAGCTACAGGAATCCGACCACAATGCTCAACCCCTCGTTGGAAAGGTATTCGCGAGGGCTACGACTTTCGTGTTGAGTCGATCGCCCAGATCTGGTCGCAACATACCAGAAATTCAACTCGAATACTACAGGAAACAGTTTCCTGTACAGGATTTTCCCAAACGCAGCGGACTCGAACCCGCTTTCCCGTGGCTACAGGTATCGCATGGAAACGTGCAACCACTCGTTGGAAAGGTAATTTTAAGGGCTACGACTTTCGTGTTGAGTCGATCACCCAGATCTGGTCGCAACATACCAGAAATTCAACTCGAATACGTACAGGAAACAGTTTCCTGTACAGGATTTTCCCGAACGCAGCGGACTCGAACCCGCTTTCCCGTGGCTACAGGTATCGCATGGAAACGTGCAACCACTCGTTGGAAAGGTAATTTCAAGGGATACGACTTTCGTGTTGAGTCGATCACCCAGATCTGGCCAGAACACCTCTGAAATTGGCCACGAAGGTCGCCGCGTGCAGAAATCAGATTTCTGCACGCATCTTAAGGCGAGATGAACGGCATCCGTTCATCTTCTTCCTTGCAACGACCTCGCATAAACTTCTCCAGAAATCACACCCAACCTTATTTCTCCTTTCAAAGCCAAACCCTCAACGAAAACCCCTCTCATCTCCACTTTGAATGATGAGAAGGTTGAGGGAGACTAAGCCTAGAAAACCTAGGCATGGCTTATCCTAAGAACTCTCCTCCTCACCATCAAGACTCTATGAAGTCGATGTCTCTCCTAAAATAACTACAGATCTAGCACTAAGGGAGAGGGGAGAAAGCTCACCTCAAGTCCAGCGGTACCACCATGGCCGGCCATGAGCCTCGCACTCCTTCGTAGCGGCATTTCGTTTCCGCCAAGGATGGCCCGGCAATCTTCCTCCAAGGATGGCTCCAGCAAGCCTCTTCCTCCTCCAGCCAAGAGAACTCCCTCAGAAATTTCGGGGCAGAAGAAAGGGGATGAAATGCTAGGGTTTCACATCTTTTTCGTTTTTATACACCGCAGACACGGGTAGGCACACGGCCGTGTTCCTACCCGTGTTCAGGTGACACGGCCGTGTCGCCTGCCGTGTTTAGGGCCGTGTTCATCCCAGAACATCTTTCTGCCGTGTCGGAGTTGCGGCACACGGGTAGAGACACGGCCGTGTCTCTACCCGTGTCCTCGGCACACGGGTAGGGACACGCCCGTGTCCCAATACCCGTGTACCTCTCTGACTGGAAGCCTAATATTGGCATGAGGCACACGGGTATGGACACGGCCGTGTCCATACCCGTGTCGGCCAAAATCACCGTTTTGCCTTGTTTTCCTCATCTCCCATACGTTCGCACCTGTTCACCCACACCCCCATTGGGCTCACCACAGCCCCCTTGACTCAAAAGCGCAATCAAGGGGCCTAGCGCGAATTGGGACGTTACACAGCCCCTCGCTGATGCGAACCTTCTCCACCTTGCCTCCTAGGGTGACAACCTCCATCTCCAACACCTCCTGTGTTGCTTCCAGGCGGGACTGCTCCCCTCATTCTTCAACGTTCCCCCTCCTGGGGCAAGGATTTCCTCTCCAGCCTCCTCCATGGCAATTGTCTCGGCCGACCCCTGAACTTCTTCCGCCACCTCTACCTGGGTGCGGCTCTCCTCTACCTCTATCTCCTCCTTGCCGTCCTCCTGCTTTGCCTCCTCCAACCTCCGTTCCATCTTCTCGTCCCCCTCCTGCTAGGAGAAGGAGTTAATGGTGGCGACGTAGCATTCCCTCGCCACCTTGGGATCTCCCCGACCCGAATCTGGACCCCTCGGCGTTGAACTTCAGGCACTGGTGGAAGGACGAGGGGATTCAGCGGAAGGCGATGATGAGGGGCCTCCTGAAGATGGCATTGTAGCTTCTGGGAGCGTCCATGATGACAAACCTGCAGGTGCGAGACTGCCCCTATAACAACCCTGGCCCATTTAGACCAGGCGTCGCCCGGCCCACCACGGCCCTTTAGACCGGGTGGTACAACCGGAATCTACAAGGCCTGCAGGTCGTACACCCCAAAGCATCTCGTGCCTGTTTATTTGCTGCCCGCATTATTGCCACGGGGTTTCGAACCCGCAACCTTGATAAGGAGCCTTTAATACCACTCCTCATCACCAACTGAGCTGCAGCTCAGTTGGTGATAGCACTGTTGGATGAGTTGTCTATCAAGGGTTGCGGGTTTGATACCTAGCTCCAACAACGTACTGTGCTGAGAAACAGGCCAGGGAGGCGTTGGGGTATATTGGGCTGCAGCCCTGTAGCGGTCCTGGTGGCTGACGTAGGTACGGGCCTGGGCCGTTGCATAAACAGTGCACTTTTTTGTAACGACCCTGGCCCATTTAGACCAGGCGCCGCCCGGCCCACCACGACCCTTTAGACCGGGTGGTACAGCCAAAATATACAAGGCCTGCAGGCCGTACACCCCAACGCCTCTCAGGCCTGTTTCTCAACACGACGCGTTGTTGGCGCTAGGTTTTGAACCTGCAACCCTTGATAAGAATTGCGGGTTCAAAACCTAGCGCCAACAACGCATCGTGTTGAGAAATAGGCCGGAGAGGCGTTGGGGTGTACGGCCTGCAGGCCTTGTATATTCCAGTTGTACCGCCCGGTCTAAAGGGCCGTGGTGGGCCGGGCGGCGCCTGGTCTAAATGGGCCAGGCTCGTTACAGCCCCCCCCCCAGAGAGACATGGAGTCCCACTCCTCCTTCGACCTCCTTCCTCTCCCATGAGAAGCCAAACAGGGGCCCCTCCGAGGCCAGCACCCTCCTGGACTCCACCTTCATTGCGTCAAACGCCTTCTTGAAGATGACGTTGACCGAGCTCCCGTTGTCGATGAGGATCCAGGAGACAGTGAAATTCTTGATGGCCGTCTGGATGACCAACGCATCACAAAAGGGATCCTCATGAACCGACATATCCTTGATTGAGAAGGTGATCTTCTCTTTGGGGGTGGGTCTGAGATGTGGAGTTGATGCTCCTTGCGGTACATGGTGTGGAGACTTACCTTATAGGAAGCCTTGACGCCCCCCCCCCCCCCCCCCGTGGATCACTCCGATCCCTCCCCGAGTGCCAACATCTACCCGGTCTTCACACCTGTCCTCCTCCGCCCGAGGCAGGACCTCCTCGATCTGCACTCCTTGGCGGACTCGTTGCTATTGCCTCTCCCTGTTTCCTCTCATCTCGAGAAAATCTTTAGGCACGTGGCTGTGGCGTGCCCTTCCTCCTGATGGAATTCACAGTAAGACAGATCCACCCTAACCTCTCTTCTTCTCCTCCGCGCTACTCTCCTCCTCTCCCCCATGGCTATTGCCATAGCCTGCTCTTGGTCGGGGAGAGGTGGCCTCTGGCCTTGCCTCCCGCCTGGAGGATAGAAGTTGCCCTGGCCTCCCTGGCAGTTATCCCCACCATGATGACCTCTCCTCGGCCCTTGATCTTGCCACTCCGGCCTCCATCCTAGCAGATGATTCGGCTCCTAACGCCACCACTTGGGCTGCTGCTACTGCTGCTCCCTCTGCCGAGGTTCAGCTCTCCTCTCCTCCTTACCTTTGCCCCCTCTAGGCCTTTGCTCCTCCGTAGCCCACCTGGCTAACATCCGGAAAACTCCGGGTTCGACGCCTCCCCGTCGACTTCTCTTGCCGCCCTCTCCATCAATTCTTCGTAGGAGAGGGGCAATACCCTCTTCAGCTCCATTCGAAAGAAACCCTACTGCAGCCCTAAGATGAAGGCCATCATCATGGTATGCCCTGACATCTCTTGGACTTGGGTGACCTCCTCCTAGAAGCGATCAACGTAGCTCCCCAGGGTCTCGTTCACCCCCTGCTTGATGTGGAACAAGGACTCTGACTCCTTCTTCCTCCTCTTGGAGGTAGTGAACCTCAGCATGAACCCCCGACGTAGGTCCTCGAAGCAGTAGATGGAATTGGCCGGCAACTGGTGGAACCACTCTCTTGCCTTCTCCATGAGGGTGATGGCGAAGAGCCTGTACTTGAATCCATCTAACATCTGTCGGATCGAGACCACGTCCTCAAACCATTGGATGCGATAGACCGGGTCTCCCTTCCCGGTGTAATAGGACATCTCGGGCTCCCTGAACCCCTCTAGAACCGGAGCATAGGAAACCAGCTCGCTAAAGGGGCTGCCTTCCCCTACTAGGCGAGCCGGGGGGGGGGGGTGGGTCTCGCACCCCCATATCGCCGAACCTGCCGCCGCTTGCCGAGCCGGGGAAGAGCACCTGCCCGGGGAGCTCGCCGCCTCTCCCTTCCTCGACAATCTCCTTCCCAGCTCGCGTTCCGGGAGCGTCCTCGTCGAGATCTTCAACCGCGAGAACCGGGATCGCTGGAGTAGAGCACTCGGCACGCGCGCCGAGTGTGAATCGGACCAAGCCGTGTACAAGTCCTCAAACATCCCCACTGTGGCGAGAGGGGGAGGGGGGTGGCGAGTCGGACCTGTCAGATCCTTGTCCTAATTCTCCCGTCATCAAGCTTGCCGAAGATTTTCTGTGCTGACCACGCTCCACGCTCACCGCACTAGAATGTTGAAACCGAGAAATCGGTCTCGATGGAGTTCACCCTTGGGGAAGGGGTGATCGCGCACCTAATTCTCTCCTACAAGAAAAAAGATAAGGAAAAAGAATAAAGGACTGACCAAGGGCCGGCACGGAGGACCCACCACACACCCGAAAGATCACTTAGCGCTTCCCCTCCTTAGTCAAAAGCCGGGCTAAGGTACCTCAAAAAGCGCTAGAAGGCTGGGAGACAAGTAAGTGTGTCCTCTGAGGTACCCCTTTGGGTCTATTTATAGATTCCTGAAAGTGGTCTGCTAAAAGCCAACCTCCGTTGTTCTGAACAGCTATGTGCAGCCCAACTATGTCTGCTAACAGCGCGACTCCGCTGTTCGAGAAGGATATTTGCACCCCTTACAGGGTCATCCTGGTAATTTGGCCTTTGGGCCCCACATGGAAGGATTTATTAGCCTCCGAGTCAGCTCGTAACCCCACTGGGCCGGAGCGAGCTGGGGCGGACTTGCCTAGGAGGCGCGGGCTGGGCTGTCTCTCACGGATAGGCGCGGGTCGGGGCTGACTCGCCCAGGCAGGTGCGGGTCAGGGATGACTCGCCCAGGCAGGCGCAGGTCGGGGCTGACTCGCCCAGGTAGGCGCGGGTCGGGGCTGACTCGCCCAGGTAGGCGCGGGTCGGGGCTGACTTGCCCAGGTGACCTCTCAGGCCCTGAGGAGAGCGAGCCTCTCCTCTGGAACCATCCTCCCGCTATATTGGCGCAAACCGGGGCTGGCTCGCTTGGCCATCTGGATTCACTCGATGAACACGGGGTTGTAAAATACTAGTACCCCCCTTTATTTGTGCACATCTATGAGGTGCTATATTTATAGACCAAAAATATGTACTCGTATGACAAAATTTTAAACTACGCACCCCCAAAATTTTAATCAACAGATGCATTAGGTCGGCCGCAGTTCACTACATCCCGAGTAATATTATTTTAAATTGTGCTTCACTCCTTCACTTCACTGCATCCCGAGTCGGCCGCAGTCCCGACCCTTAGGTCATTTCCGCTCGCCCAGTCGGCCACGACCAGTTGCCCTTTCTTCCGTCTTCCTCCACAGGCTACGACGCCGGTGATTGCTATCACCGACTCACCGCTTCACTTCTCCAGATCATCCAAGCGGCACTGCGGCAGGCTCATCCTTCTTTAGCAGTCCGGTTCTCCCTCCCGAACTCCCGTTCCCGGTGCCACTGCATGTCTGCCTGAGTGCCTCGACGTCATTTTCTTCTAGCCGGGCGGCGATTTACGCCATTGGCCGGCGTGGCCACAGGTTCTGACTTCTGAGTTCTGAGGTTCCAACTTCTAAGGTAATGAGGTATGCCCTTTTCTCACTTCTCAGAACTTCTCCCTAGCTGAAAATCCTCTATTTGTTGTAAGCCTAAATGCCTAATTGTAAGTCTAAATGCCCTTTTCTCAGAACTTTCAAGTTTCAAGTTGTGTTTAATTCTTGTGTTGATTTATGGTTAAACCGACTTAAAAAGAGAATTTAATTAAGTTTTATAGAACTATGGTGATTTAGTGAACGGTAAACATGAAATTTCAGTGGTTCCAGTTATCTATTTGAGAACTGTAGGCTTTCATGCGTTTTCTTATGAATTCCAAGGGTGTCAAATGCACTTTAACTGAGTTATAGCTACTCCAATAACTCGTTCATTGAGTATCCATGATGTGCTTGTTTTCTTTTGAAGATTTTGTGAATATAGCTATTCAAGTCATTAGAGTAACTCCAGTAACAATCAAGTCATTAGAGTAACTCCAGTAACAATCAAGTCCAGTAACAATCAAGTCATTAGAGTAAATCTCTTTTCAAGCTGTCAGTTATTAAAGCTTGAAATCACGTGTAATTATTATGTACAATTGTTGTTGTAAACGTAATCAAGAAGCTTGTACGTTTGCTCAACTTCTTTATATACTGTTACAGATTGTGAGTCTGTGACCAACATTCGTGAGGACTGAGTACGTGAGTCACGTGACAACAAAAGAAAGTCCTCAGTCATCTCTCTATGAAACTTGTTGAAACTGGGAAACATATTGCTTATCAACAATTATAGAAGCTATTGAAGTTCGTACTGATTCTTTCTGTGGCCACTGCAAGTGTTGAAAGAGTCTTTTCAGGCATGAATTATGTCAAGAACAGATTACGCAATAGTTTGGGCGATCAGACATTGAACGACTGTTTGGTTACATTCATTGAAAGAGACGAATTTTTGAAAGTTTCAGATGATGATGTTATTGATCATTTTCAAAAAATGAAGACTCGTCGCGGACAACTGTAATTTCTTTTGGTATTTGGTAATTTTCAATTAAGACATTTATATGTAATTGTGTATGACTTTATAATATCAGACATTTTTTATTTTCTATATTATGCTATTAAAATTTTTGTGTGCACCCCCTTTCTAAATTCCTGAATCAGCCACTACTTAGATGTATATTAACGAATGATAGTTTAACCCTCATGTTCACAACGACCACCACCGTGCCAAACAAAGCCTAATACTAAAGTATTCGCCACAGGAAGAAAAAAAACATTTGCTAGCAACGGTACGATCTAAACCCACGCGAAATAAGAGGCACTCATTTTTAATTTTCCCGAGAGCCTTCCTCTATCCTTCTATCCCTTCTTCTCCTCCAGAGCGATTAGGGCCTGCGAGGGGGGCTTCTCCATGAGTGCGCGCCTTCATTCAGTCATCGGATCATCACTGGTAAGCATTTTTCTTTTTCTTCCAGACTTCATTTTCTTCTTCATTTCTCTTTCTTACTTTTCATTTATCTTCTCTGATTCACATAATTTCCTCTGCCTTACATGCGCTTGAAATCTCCATCCACTCCTCCTGGTCCTTAGGCATCACCAACAGTCACCAACACCAACATTCGAGTCACCAACACCATCATTCATCCCTGATTAGTGAGGAAACGACCTGAATTAGCTTCCAGTCACATAAAGCTTCAGATCGCAGGAAAAATCAGCGCGAGGGAGGAGAACTAGTGTACATCAGGCGTGCTGAGGAAAAAAACACAGATTTAGAGAACGCATGCTCTTTTCTGATTTTTTAAGGCTTTAAGGATTTTTATTTTTCTTCCGATTTTGGTTTAACAATCATGCATGATTTTTCCTGGATTCATCTTCATTGTACTTGCCCATCTTGATACTGATAATTTGGTTGATTAATTAGTACTTCAGACTGAACCATTTCTAATATATTGACTACCTACCTATAGCATATCACTTACCTGATGAATTGCCAGCTGATGCATATCACCTATTTGATGAAATGCGTAAATGAAATTAGGAACAACCGGTCACGTTACCGCCAATAGGATTAGTTCTCATAATCAGAAGAAGGCCAAGAAGGGTGGCCAGGATTAAGGCTACTTAAGAATTAAAATTTCTGTCTCTTATTAGAAAGCTGAACGAGTTTATCATGTGTTGGGAATATTGCCCTCAATATTCCAGGATTTGAAGAAGTACCTCTTACAATGATAAATACATATTGTCTTTGATGAAAATTCTATTTGAACCTATGCAGGTCAAGTTTCTCATGCTAACAGTCAATCTCAGTAGGTCCTGAGATTAGTTTAGAGCATAAGTAAACTCGCTTATGTCTCTAATTTAGTTCAAGTGTAGATTTGTTGGAGTTCAAGTCGAATCAACTTGATCAATGAAGAGTTGCCGCGGTTCAAGTCGAATCGGTTTGATAAGTGAAGAAGTACTCGACGATATCGTTGTGAATGTTAGCTATTTCAAGATGATATAGTTTTGAAGGAACTTTATCAAAACAATATTGCCTTGACATCATTCTTTCTGTTGGGTGCTTAGGTTGGCGGGACTTCAAATTGGCGAAAGCGCGAAAAAATGAAGTCAACTCATTTCCTTCTTGCCTATACTCTGATGGGACATTTTCTAATCCGTCGACCGTTAGAAATGTCAAGAGTATATAAGAATAAGTAAGGGCAATCCAATAGTAACTTTTGAAGATTTTCGAACTGAGAAAAATGAATAGTGACTACAAATCTCAGCTGCTGGTGTTAGCTCTCTCTGAACAAAATCTCAGTGAGCAAGTGGTCTTCTAGCAACTCTACTAGAAGAAAAGATCTTCTCCTTGTTGAAGGAGAAGAAGGATTCAGTTATCATCTTCAATTAAGATAGAACAACACTGAACCTGCTTTGAAAGAAAAGACACTCTGTTCAGGTGCTGCTTCAAGAAGAGAGCTTTCTTTGGAAATCTAAAGAAGACTCAGACATTAAAGGTTTATCATTTTGTTGAGTCTATTATTATAATTATATTCAAAACAATTCTCTATAAGATCTGTTTAAGTTAGAGGTAGGATCTGTTTAGATCTGAGTTAGGGATTAGAGGTAAGCCTGAGGTAGGACTTTGAGAAAGTCTGAGTTAGGATCTTGATGAAGATTTGAGGTAGGAGATTAGTTGGATCTCTGAGCTGTAGGAGTTGGTGAACTTTGAGGTAGGGCTGGTGAGAGCCTAAGGTAGGGTCTGAGAGTATACCTGAGGTGAGATTATGAGGAATCTATGTTGTAATTTCTTGGAACTAAGATATTTTGGAGGAGGTTGCCGAGTCTAGCACACTGCTAGATAGGTGGTGAGAGAAAGTCGATGTACCCATACTAGAGGAACCACTATAAATCCCATGTGCTTGTGTTTGTTGTGTTCTGTGATAATCTAGTATAAAATCAAAAGAGATCTAAATTAACAAAAGCACATATTCACCCCTTCAAGGTGATTTACACTTCCAATAACCCTTCAAATGGTATTAGAGGAAGGTTGGTCAAAAAGGACTTAACTGTCTGACCATGTTCATACAAAGGGTATTTTGTCTAGTCACAATGGCTTCAAATAATGGTCACAAGGAGTTGAGCTCTATGAATCTTCCCATCTATAAAAAGGAAAACTTTGGCATCTAAAAAGAGGGTTAAGTTATATATGGAAGCTTATGATCTAAGGATTTACATGAACATAGAACAAGGGTCTTTCACCCCCATGAAAGTCTCTTCAATAGATGCAAATATGTAAGTCCCTAAACTATATGTTAAAATGACTAGGGATGAGATTGTTTTGGCTACAATGGATAAGAGAGCAAAAAATATAATAGTTAGTGCAATTGATGATTCCACCTTCTAGAACTAGATTCACTATCAAACTGCAAAGGAGATGTGAAATACACTCATTGTGTATATGGAAGGAACTGAGGAGGTCGGGGATAATAAGAAATCCTTGCTGAATCAAGAGTATGAGTCCTTTAGGGAAGGCAGTAAGGATAACATAACTGAGTGTTATGAAAAATTCTTAAAGACTGTGAATGAATTGAAGACTTATGGAAGAGTCTTCATAGATTATGAGCTGAGTGATAGGTTCCTTAGGTCTCTAACAAGAGAATGCAATAACAAAATCTGTGCAAATAGGGAGATGGGGAACCTGAAAAATATTACTCCCCACACACTTTATGTTTCACCGCTCTCCTATGAGATACATGCACGAACGGAAGAGGAGACTGCTGCAAGTTCTTACTAGAAGGAGAAGTATGTGACCCTCAAGGTTGTGGGCTTAAGGAAAAGCAAGGAGAGAATCCCCTCTCCTACCAGGAAAGTGTCTGAGCCAGAATATTTTGATCCTAACACTTCTGATGTTGATATGTCAGATTGAGAATTTGCTACCTTCTCCAAGCAATTCAAAAAGATGATGATAAGGGGGAAGCATTGGAAGTGCATACCTTCTTCCTCTTCCAACTCTAAGAAGAATTCGACAAATTTGATGGAGTCAAGAAGGACCCTAAGGGGACAGGTATGACTTTAAACACAATAAATTTATTTCTTATGATGTTATTTGCTATTACTGTAGTAGACCAAGGGTTGTCATTGCTGACTGTCCAGTCAAGAGAAAAGAGAAAGGGGCTGCAGGAGAAAAGAAGCATTACAAGGGGAAGAAGTCTGAAAAGATTTTCCTTACAAAGAAGGAGAAGAGCTGGAGTCAAAGTGACTCAGCCTCATCCGAGTCAGAGGAAGAAGAAGCCTATATTAGGCTCTCTGCCTAAGATGCAGAAGAGGGGGTACCTGCTACAAGAATAGACATCAAAGCTCCCTTGTCACACTCAGACAGTGGCAGTGAGGAAGAAGAGAATTGTGGCTTGATGGCCATGACTGATGAGGATGATCTGGATGACTCTAATCCTGGTGAGGTAATAATCTTAAACATGCCATCCTCTAATTCTGACTATGAAACAGACGTAGAATCTGAAGCATCCTCTTCATCTGATGATGAGGATGGATCTGTTTCTGGGAATGATATCAATCAATTGATTGATAAGTATGATGCTCTTTTGGAAGCTCTGAAGAAGAGCAAGAAGCTGGCCAAGAAGCAAGCTGTGTAGATTGCCACCCTCTAGCTAACTCAATCTGAATACCTCGAGTCTGCTGCTCAGCTAACTCAAATGAGTAAAGAGATTAGCAAGCTGAAGGGGATAACAATCATCCAACTTAGCACTATCAGTCAGAAGAATAATATCATTAAGGATCTTGAAGAGAAGCTCCTCAAGGAGAGGAAGCTAATGACTCAGTTCTCCAAGCTACAAACTATATGGCCAATCATTGATTCCTTTGGTATCTCAAACCAAAATAGAGGGGGAGTAGTCTTCAATAGAAAAGCATCAACTGTCAAAAATTAGGGAAAAGGTAAGGCTGTAGTGCCTCAACCCACGTTTCAGAAGGTAATACTTTCTTCTAACAGGTATGATTATGATAACATATATGATCATTGGAAGAATGGAAATTCCTATAGTAAGGGCAACAGTGCACCACACTATGAAGGTAGAAAAGGCATGGGGGTTGAGTGCTATGAAAACTCCCCATGAAGAAATTCAAATGGGTCAGTATGAACCATTTGTTTTTGATACACCAACCCCAACACTCAAAGGGCAACAGAGTTGCATCTTCCCAACCCATTCCCATGAAAAAGCAGGTTGCCAACAATTCAATAACTCAATCTCACAAAGCAATATCATATTCCATCAACACGATGTCAGCTATCAAAACAACATCTGATGGAGAAAATCCCGGAGGTGTTTTATGAAAGAAAGAAGATGATGATGAAAATGATATTCTTCGAATCTACATTCGATAAAGACAAGTGTACCTTATCGATTATAGTATAAGATATAATATCAAGGTCGTATTAGAATAAAGGCGTGTCGATTACTTCTGCGTCAAAGAGATTTCCATTATTTTATCAATTAGATATCTTGAGTTGGTTTGCAAATAAGAGGAAAGTTATGATATAAAAGAGGATGATTAAACTATAATTAAAAGGTTAGTACTTGATCTCAAGTCACTTTGGAATGAAAATGATCAAAAATAGATAGAGCTCTAATTCTCTTTAACTAAAATGCTTGGACCGTGGAGGTTCCCAAAATATGAACGCACCTCTTTCAAGGCTATGCCCAGTTGAGTTTAAGTTGATCAACCGTACTTTCGTTATATAATCGAAACCCCTAAAACTCGCTTTATGTGGTGAACTCCTCTATTGGATTTGACACAAATTCAGGAAATTTACGTCGTCCTTGTACAACTCTGTATTCGCTGAGTGGACCCTCCCAACAAGTTCAGGACTTTTCGAGGTATTCAGGTCCAAGAGGCCAAAGTGGGCGAGTGGGGTAAACAGACCCTCACTCACCCAGGAGAAGTGAGGGTCCCGCCCCTAGCAGGAGGGAAGACTCTTGCTAATATAAGCGAATAGCAGGCGGGAAGGCTCTCGCATCCGCCTTTTAGGAGAGCCGTGGAGGTGAGTGTCTGATTCGTCCAACACTCTCCCCCTTTAGGCGAATGGTGCCTTCATGGATCATTCGCCCAGTAGGGTCCAAAGGAAAATTATATGGATACCCTTCGAGGTCTGCATTTAGCTCCTCAGAACAGCGGAGTTACGTTGTTGGCAGACCTCGTTGAGCTGCATATAGCCTTTTAGGGTAGCGGAGTTACGTTGTTTGCAGACCAGACTCAGAAATCTATAAATAGACCCACATGGGTACCTCCGAGGGCAAGCTTTATCTCAATCGTAGGTCTTATAGCGTTCTATGAGGTAGCCTTAGCTCAGCACTAGCTGAGGAGGGGAAGCGCTCTGGAATCTTTCGGGTTAGAGGAGGGACCTCCGTGCTGTAGGGTCAGTTTTCCTAGTCCCAAGTGGCTGGTCAGGGGATCAAGTTTGGGAGAATTAGGTGTTAGCTACTCTCTAGGGTCCGAACTCTCGTTGGGATCAAATTTTGGTTCCAACATTTTTGGTGTTGTGAGCGTGGACTGTCGCTTACACAAGAAAATCTCGAGCTAAGCTTCATGGGCAGAGGCGAGGACGAAGGAGCTGGCTCGGGCGACTCGCCCCTCCCGGCGAGTATGGTCTCGGTTGGAATGCTGGAAATATTCAAGCGGGAGGTCGTACAAACCATCCACCTGACTTTTGCCGCGAGAGGCGAGTGGGCCACGCCTATCGTTCTTATTGTTGCGGCCCCCTCCTTGGGCGAGAACGCTCCCGGACAACGCCCCGGGAAGGAGGTCTCGGCCGAGAGTGGCAAAAGGGATCTCACCAGACGGGGCTCTTCCCAGGGCCAGGCGAGTGCTGACAGGGTCAGCGAGCTGAGGGTGTGAGAGGGATCCACTCACCAGGTTATTGGAGGAAGCCCTTTCATCGAGCTGATCGTCTCGGCCCCGGTTCCCTACGGGTTCAGAGAGCCAGAGATGTCTTACTACACGGGCAGGGATGATCCGGTGCAACATGTTCAATGGTTCGAGGACGCCGTTTCCATCAGGCAGGTGTCAGACGCCTTCAAGTGCCGACTCTTTGCCATCACTCTGAAGGAGAATGCCAGAGACTGGTTTCACCAACCTTCCGCAAGTTCCATCTGCCGCTTTGAAGACCTACGCCGTGGGTTCCTATTGAGGTTCTCAATGTTGAAGAAGAAGGGGGCAGAGTGTTTGTTCGCGATCAAGCAGAAGCCGGAGGAAACGCTGGGGCACTATGTCGATCGGTTCCAGGAAGAGATTCTTCTGGTCTAGGTGGTTCCGGGGTACACCCTGATGCTCGCTTTCACCCTGGGTCTGAGGCAGGTATTCTTCAGCATGGAGCTGAAAAGGGTGCCCCTTTCTTTTGACGAATTGATGGAGAGGGCGGCGAAGGAGATAAAAAGTGAGATGACCAATCTAGCGTTTGCCAAAAAGCTAGCCAAGTTGACTGAGGAGGTGAAGGAGCCGAGAGTGGGGAGACAACGAGAAGAGAGGAGGAGAGAAGAGCCCCGAGGCCAGGGGACCCAGGGGCAATAGCAGGGTTCGGGACATTGGGAGCCGAACAACCGGTTGGACTGGAGGCCCCAGGAGGGACCTTCCCAGGGACAGGTGAGAGGATTCCAGGATGGGGAGAATTTTCGTGGTCAGAGACGGTTCAATCTGCCGGCATGAAGGCAAGGATAGAGGGACCCCCTCCCGCAGCAGTAAGAAGCGATGACAATCGCCCGGGGAAGGGGAGTGAGAAGAGGAGCTAGAAGAGGAGGAATGAGAGAAGGGGATAAGGTGGCGTTGCCCTTTTGTGACTTCCATCAGGAGGAAGATCACCCAACGATCACTTGCCCAGAGTTCTTAGAGGTGAGAGAGGCCAGGAGACAAGTTCAACAACAACCGCCAGTAAGGATAAAGGAAGTTCTGCCAGAAGGAGGGGAAGACAGATGGGAAGACAAGGCCGACGTGGGGGCCCGTAGGGGATCAGAGTGATCCACGGGGGAGTAGGAATTGAAGCCACCCAAAAGGGGAGCTTCCAGACCATGTTCAGGAGGAGTGTCTCCTCGATCTCCCAGACTCCCCCCTGGAGGAGAAGATCACCTTCTCATCAAAGGACATGCCGGACTACGAGGATCCGTTCTATGATGCTTTGGTGATCCAGACGTCCGTCGAGAACTTCACGGTCTCCCAAATATTGGTTGACAACGAGAGCTCTGTGAATGTGATTTTCAAAAAAGCCTTCGATGAGATGAAGGTGGTGGCTAGGAGAGTGTTGGCCTCAGATGGACCCCTATTCAGATTTTCAGGGGAGAGGAAGGATGTTGAAGGAAGAGTCAGGCTCTATGAAAAGCTAGGAGGGTTGTCAAAGAATTGTCGGTTCGTCATTATTGATACTCTGAGCAGCTACAATGCCATCTTCGGACGCCCCATCATCAACGCCTTTCGCACTCGCCTTCGGGTTGTACAACCGGGAGGATGCCAGCTTGTACGACAAAGAATCAATCCGGACCCTCGCGCACGAGACTGCGCGAGCCCAGCTGCGCGCGCGGGAGCTCGCGCACATGGCATCTCGTCGGAGCCTCAATCTTGAATGAAACCTAAAAGAGGTTCAGAAGTCGTGGGATCTCGCCACAGCAGAGGTGACTTCCCTGAAGCGTCAACTAGCGGCCTCCGAGGCACTTCTCGCAAGTCGGCCGGCGCAAGGGGTAAGTAGATCGTTTGTTACCCTATCGGAGTTTTGCTTCGTTCTTAGGTAACTTTTTCCTTCAATTTTCCTCAGGACCCTGTGAGTGCCAAGCGACTGCGTGTGCAGGTGGCAAGCCTTGAGCGCGAGGTCCCGGGGCTGAAGGCCCAGAACAAGTGCCTGCAGGAGACCCTCCTGCCGCTGCCCCCGGGCGAAAAGGTCAAGCGTCATCAGTATAACAACTACGAGATTGAAGTGTTGATGCAGGAGAACGCTTCGGGGGCGGCCAAGCACAAGATCGAGGTGTTGCGAGATGTCGGGGTGATCAACGAGAAGGGCGGGAGGCTTACGACGCGAAGCGTCATGCCGTGGATGTACACCCCCATCGACGTGCCCGAAGGCGAGGGCGATTCGCAATGCGAGGATGACTTCGTAGCGCTTCTGGGCAAGGAGTCTTTCAGCGAGAAATCCGGCGACTCTTCCTGAAGGCCTTCCGCCTCTTAACTTTTTTCCTTGTATTTTCTTTCTTTTTTTTTGAAATACATGTAATGGGCGAGACCCCTGATGTATTTGGGAATATATATAAAGGATTCTTTTTTGGGCATGTTCCTGTATTTTTTCATGGATGACTCTTTCGCTTTTAACCCTTTGCAAACGTTTCCGCGCATTCGCACATACCTAAAAAAGAATCGCCAGCGAAGAGGGAGGCTATCTTCACGGCGGTACTCGCCGTACCTGTCGCGGGTGGGGTCTCGACGGGGGTTTCAGCAACGGACTTGCCCTTGTCCTGTGCGGCTGTTTTGGACCCCTTGGAAGGGGAAGGGGGAGGAGCATCCGGCTTCCGCTTCCGGGCACTCGGCTGGGACGAGGTACCCGGCTCCTCCCGTCAGGCCAAAGCCACCGATTGCGTGAGAGATAGGCCGGGGGCGAGTGTCCCGGTTTCCTCGTACGGTTGGTGGAGAGGGATTTCTCGCTCACCTGCGCAAGCACTAAGGGTTAGGTTCGTTGAGTGCCAAGGCATCAGTTAAGAAAGAAGAGGCGAGACAATACCTTCACTGGCGAGTACGAGCGGAAGGGAGTCAACGTTTCGCCGCAAGAACTTGACATCTAAGTTCTTGGTTCCAAAGAAACTGAGGGCGGTCTCGTGCCCCCCGATCGCGGGAGGCCTGTAGGTCGCCTCATCGTATTGGATGGGCAAACGGGGAACGTTGCCGAAGTTCCCGGTGACAAAGATGAACTTCTGTGCTAAGTGGTGATTCTTGTTGGCAAGACCGCTAGTCTTGATCGTCTGGCCCGAGAAAAAGACGATCCCGCTCTTGGCCCGGAAGTTGAACAGCTTCCAGAAGACCGAGTGGTTGAACTCGATCCTTTCTGCACACATGTAACAGGCGAATGCTACCAGGAGCGCGACGGAGTTCGGGTTGAGTTGGGCCGGAACCACCCCAAAGTATCCGAGGGTCTGGCGCACCTTCGGTCAGAGGGGGAGGCGGAACCCCACCTCAAAGTGCTCCAGGGGTATGGCGAGCTCCCCTTCCGGCAAGAAGTTGATTCTATTGCCGCCTTCGGGACGCCGCACGACGAACCCTGGCGGGACGTAATTGCCCACCGCGGAAACATACTCCTCCTCGGTCAGCTTGCAGGGGGGAAAGTCGTGGTCAATGAAGCCTTACACGCATTTAGTTCGACCGTAAGTCTCTCCCGACATCTTGCAAAAATGTGAGGGAAGTTGGGTTTGCGCAACGCGAGATCTTAAGGTGGCGAATGCGTGAGGAAGCAGAATGAAGGCTCAGAGCTAAAATAATAGTAAATGCGGTAGGTAAGCAGACCTATTTATAGGAAAATTCAACAATCATGAGGATTTACCGACGGCGGGGGTGCAAATAACAATTTTTAATGATCTCACGCCTCGTATTCCGCCCAACCCCACCGATGCCTCCCTTACCTGCGAGTGGCGAAAGCCTCCGGGAAGGGTCCCGGGTAAATGCAAAGCGCGACAAGTATAAAAAACAAGCATAACACGAGAGATGGGCATTCGGCGGAAGCATTAAGAACGTCGTGCAAGATGAAAACAGTCAGATTCAAAGGGTCACTCGCCAGGAGAGAGCATAATTAAAATATTTATTGTTTAATACATTACATAGTGGAAAGGGTACACTTCGAAGGAAAGCAGACGAGAAGTTGGGGTAAGAAAAGGTGGGAGCCAATTGACTCAGTATTGAACCCACTGCCAACGGCCTCGCCTCCCAGTCCTTGGAGGCACTCGCGGGTAGTGGTAGGCGCTCACGACAGTTAGCTCCTGGTGGACCAAGCGCATTTGGTCCCGGGCTCGCGCAATATGCCTCCCGGGAGATGTCTCCTCGCATCCTCCTCCTTGCCTCTCCATCTCCCCGACGAGGTGCGAGTAGTCCCGCTCAAGGTTGCCCAACCGGCGTTCAGAGGCAGCCTGGTGTACTTTCGCCCGGTGAGAGTCATCTCGCTGCATCCAGATCAGTTTCGTCAGGACCTCCATCATCCGCTCCTTGAGTGTCTCGGCATCCCCAGGATCTCCGAGGAAGCTCGCGAGCTCGCTGGGAGAGGGTGGGGGCGAAAATTCCTCGTCGCCATCATGAGCCGCCGCCGAGGTGCCCCAGTATCCTGGCAAAAGGTTTCGGCCACCATCAGTATTAGATTCAAGCGATAAGGGGAAGATTCAATAGTTTACCCGGCATAGGAATGGCGCCCCCGCCCGGTGGCTGGCGGGAAGGACCAGGTCTCCCCTCAAAGGATCCCGTAAAGAACGGGTGCCAGGACTTCCCTCGTCCCGGATGGGTTGGCGTTTGCACTGGCAGGTGGGTCTCAGCAGGATTGGGGGCATCAAGAGCTTTCCTAGTCGAGGGCCGAGAGCCTGGCGTTGGCTCTTTGGGGATCTCGGCGGCCGGGGTCCTAGGCGCTGGGTTGGCCAGACCCGTAGTCCCAAAGGGAGGAGCTGCAGGAAACGATGTGAGCGAGAAGGCATACATGATGACGAAGGCGAGAAGGTAACCGTCAGACATACCTGGAACGACGACTGTTTCGCCTCGGGTGACTTGAGGGGCAGTCTACGGAGCCGGTTGTTCGCCACCTTCGAGGAGCCGGAGGGTTTCGATATTCGCCAGGGGAGCGCCAGTGCCGCTCTATGGCAGGGTTTCCTGTGAATAGGCCTGGAGCTAAGTTCAACAAACTTTCTTGAGGATTTAAACTGGCTGAGGGGTAAGTACCTCCGTTAGGATATCAGAGTTCTCGCGGTTAGGATATCAGGGTTCTCGCGGTTAGGGGTCGGGGTCGGCGATGCAGACTCATTTACGACAGGGTCTCTTCGACCGTCTTGACCCTTCTGAGCCGGTAGGCCATATCCGTGGGTCTCTTAGCCGAGAGCCATGGAGCATATTTGGAGGCTTTGGAGCTGGCCTTTTCCTGCGCATCCTTGAGACGGTCCAAGAGCTCTTGCGAGAGAGGTTTCGCGGTCATTTTTGCATACATGGTTCAGACGGCGAGAACTCAGAAGAGAAACAGTGGACGAGCGAAGGTATCATTTTTAAGGCCGGGCCCTGAGATATTCATAGAGTCGTGGAGGGACCCACAAAAGATTCTCTTCCAGGTCAGCAAACACTCATCGAATATCAAAGGTTGGATTTTTCTTTCCGAGCGTAAGACGAGCTCGCAAAGAGCGGAGATTTTGTACAACCTCGTATTCGCTGAGTGGGCCCTCCCGACAAGTTCAGGGATTTGCGATGTATTCAGGTCCAAGAGGTCAAAGTGGGCGAGTGGGGTAAGCAGACCTGCACTCGCCCAAGAGAAGTGAGGGTCTCGCCCCTAGAAAATAAAGATAGTTAATTTTTCATGAAAAGTGAAAATATTAATCGTTTAGATTGGTTCGCATATACTATACTTAACACTAATCAATCATTTCAAAGATTTTTAATAGAGAAAATAAGGGATGATAGATTTTATAAAAGTGAAAACATAAAGAAAATGACTATGAAAAAACGCAAATATTTAAGAAAGTTTTTCAAAAATAACATGTTACCTTAATTAGAAACACTACGTGTGTTAACATATTACTCATGAAATATAGAAAAAAATGAGAATTAATCTAATTTATTTTAACTAAACAAGTACATAAATTATTAAAAATAAGAAAATGTAAAGTCATGGGGTACTAAATGATTTAGCAAAAAATTATTCAAATTATTAATAGTTTTATCCTTTTTTGAGAATATATATATAGTTTTCTTATATACCAAAGACAAAGGAAAGAATTTTTTTTTTGATTATTTGAATTGAATATGAAAACAAAAGAAAAAATCATATATCGATGATACGACCTCTCTAATATTAATCAAGGGTAAATCCTAAACATTCGTTAAAAGATAACGAAAAAATGTAGATTAAGATAAGTAGATCCTTTGCACTAGATTCCTTCTTCGCTTGAACTCTCTTAATATCCTTCTCCAGCGATCGGGCCGTATTGACCAGGGTTAGGAAGCCCTGCGTCATAAGCCCCGAGAATAGTAGCCTTAGATCGTCGTGCAAACCCTCGTAAAACCGGTTGGTCTTATGCTCCTCATCAGCCATAGTGGAGCAATCATAATGATCCAACCGTGTAAATTCGTGGAGGTACTCGTCCACGCTACTCTCTCCCTACACCAATCTTTTGAACTAAATCTCCATAGCAATCCTTTGAGCCGAGGGAAGGTACCTTGCCAAGAATAATCTCGAAAATTCCTCCATCGAGACGTCTGTGAGTTGCCTCCCCCCCAAGTGATGTAGCTCTAAACCTTCCCACCACAACCTTGCCTCTCCATCCAAAAGGAAAGTGGGTATGGTGATCTTCTACCACTCCTCCATTTCCATAGCTGTCAAGACTCTCTTTACTCGGGAGAGCCAATCCTCAGCTTGGGATGGGGTTCCAGTCCCCAAGAACACCAGAGGATTAAAGCCCATAACATGTTTGAGCTGCTTTTCGGTCGCTCTTCTAGGTATCAACGACTCCACCACCACTTGTTCCACCCTTCTCGGTTCTGCCGCTTGAAGCAGTACCTGATCCCCTGCAGGGGCGGCCGAGTATCAGGTTTACTTTGGCATCCTATCGATGTGAAGAATGACAAAGTCCATCGAAAAGATGAACTTGTCAACCTTGACTAATACGTCCTCTACTACCCCTACTGGATACTTAACAGAATGATCCGCTAGTTGTATACTCATTTTTGTTGAGATTGGATCTCCGAATCCTAATTTCTTAAATAAAGAGTAAGACATTAGATTTATGCTGACACCTAAGTCGGCGAGGGCATGCTTTAATAATAAATTGCCAAAGAGGCATGAGATAGAAAACCGTCCCGAATCATTTAAATTTTGAGGCAATTTATTAAGTAATGCTATTGAGCATTCCGCATTGAGGGAAACACGTGAGATCTCTTCGAGTTTCTTTTTATTGGAGAGTAACACCTTTAGATATTTCACGTATTTGGGCATTTGAGAGATTGCCTCGCAGAAGAGAACATTTATATGAATTTACTTTAAAATTTCTAAATTTTTTTTGTATTGTTCCTCTACTCGCTCATTTTTAATTTTAGACGGATAAGGGGCGCAAAAGTAGAATTAAGCAGAGATTTAGAAGCATTCAGAGAATTAGAAAATAAAACTGGAGGGGGGTAAAATAGAAACAGTTACCTCGGACTCGATCTTATGTGGCGAGGTTACCTCCTGTCTGCTACAGAGGGTGATGGCATTCGCATTCTCCCTTGGATTCGGCTCAGTGTTCACCGACAAAGCTCCATGCGGGTGCTCGACAATCATTTTGGCAAGCTGGCCAATTTGATTCTCTAAGTTCTTTACAGATCTGGTGATATTCCGGATGTTTGATTCATTTGAGGCAACATATTTAGAAAATACCTCTTCAAGTGAAGAGGGCTTGGGTGGTGTGGAAGAAAACTAGATCCGTTCAAATTAGGCAGACGTTGGACATTACCTAGGTTGCTCAATTAGAAATTCGGGTGGTTCCTATAACCTGCATTGTAGGCATTATCATACAGAGCGTTGTTTGGGTTAAAGGAAGGCCGAGGAGGATTTCCCATGTAATCTACCCGTTCTTCAATAAAATTATTATTATTATTATTTACCCAAGGAGTGGCGGAGGAAGCAGACATCTCTGCCACTTGCTTGCTTAAACATTCAATTTGTAAGGCTAAATTAGCCATCACATCAACTTCATAAAGTTCGGTCGGCTTGTTAGGGCGCGATTGAGGCACATTCTACTGATAGGCATTCATGATCATTTCTTCAAAAAGCTCTTGAGTGGCCTCTGATGTTTTATTATAAAAAGTACCCCCGTCAGCCGCATCAATCATCTGCCTTGTTTGGAAATTTAAGCCATTATAAAAAATTTGTACTTATTGCCAAGTAGGAAGTGCATGGTGAGGACACCTATGAAAAATCATGTATTGTAGAGAGTCTCCGAGTTGATTTACATAAATGAAGATATATCCGTACACAATTTGGCGGTCTTGGCTGGAGGAAAATATTTAGTCATGAATTTTTCCGTCATTTCGGCCCATTTAGTGATAGATCCTCTAGGAAGAGAGCCTAACCACTTCTTGGCCTTTGACCGCAAAGAAAAAGGAATAATCATAATCGAATGGCATCATCAGTAACGTCATTGATTTTGAAGGTATCACAGATTTTGAGAAAAATTGAAAGATGTTGATTTGGATCTTTCGTCCGACAGACCATCAAAGGTTACCGATTGTTGTATCATTTGGATGATGTTAGACTTGATCTCAAAATTTTTATTAGCTACTATAGGGCGGACAATACTAGATTGTGTCCCTTCTAAGTTCAGCCGTGTATAATAGGACATGGTCCGTTGTTGGGCATCATTTGGATTGGGGTCACCCATAGTTACTATATTAGTATCTCCGATAGATTCTTCGAGAATAATTGGTAATTCCTGTTTACGAAATCGAAGGCATCGCCTAAAAGTGCGCTCGATTTCTGAATCAAAATGAAATTCAGGATTATTCGAAGAACTTGCTCGCGTCATGCACTAGAAGTGAAAAGGAGGGAGACAAAAGATAAAATAGAAAAGATGAGCTAAAAAATTATTAATGAATATATATATATATATAGTTCTTTTTAGGCGGTTTATGTACCTTTTCGAGATATATATTTTTTTAGAAAAGAAAAGAAAAACGGCTAAATTAATAGCTTTTTTTTCGAAATATCGACGCAAGTTTCTTGCAACGACGCAAAAAACTTGATGGAAAAAATTCCGGAGGTATTTTATGAAAGAAAGAAGATGAAGAAGATGGTGTTCTCCGAATCTACATTCGATACAGGCAAATGTACCTTATCGATTATAGTATATGATATAATATCAATGTCGTATTAGAACCAAAGTGCGTCGATTACTTCTACTACAAAGAGATTTCCATTATTTTATCAATTAGATATTTTGAGTTGGTTTGCAAATAAGAGGAAAGTTATGATATAAAAGAGGATGATTAAACTATAATTAAAAGATTAGTACTTTGTATTTTAGAATCTTTGGTTGCAAGTGTTTCATTTTGAATAATAAAAAATCTCAGCTAACTAAGTTTGCAGAGAAGTGTTGTGAGGGTATTCTTGTTGAATACAACTCACATAGTAGAGCCTATAGGGTATTCAACAAGAAGATCCAAGTTGTTGAAGAATCCATAAGTGTTATTTTTGATAAGACAAGCTTGATTTATAAGGGCAGGTCTAGTACTCCTAACATTGCAGATACTAAGGAAATCTTGCAAGAGCTGTCCATCCAAGACAACACCAAATATAGCATGATCTCTCCTCATAATGAAGGTTTTTGTGAAGAAGTTTAGGAAGATGAAGGAGATCAAGCAGCTGCTCAACCTGAGGCTGCTGCTGGAACACAACTAGCTATTGAAAGACTGCCTGCAACAACTAGGCACCTGAGAGATCACCCAAGAAATCTCATCATTGGGGATGCTAGCCAGGGAGTCACTACAAAGAGTAGGATTCACAATGAAGCTTTGTTTCTAAGCTTTCTCTCTTAGATGGAGACAAAGAAGTTTGAAGAAGCAAATCAAGACCCCTTCTGGGTAAATGCTATGCAAGAGGAGCTACACCAGTTCAAAAGATACAAAGTGTTGAAGTTGGTGCCAAAATTACAAGGATTCAACATCATTGACACCAAACGGATCTTCAGGAACAAGCTGGATTAGAATGACATGGTTGTGAAGAACAAAGCAAGACTGATAGTCAAAGGTTACAGGCAAGAAGAGAACATTGACTAGACTTGTTGATGCAAGAAATGCGCCCTCAAATTCCGGCAAAAGGGAAAAAAAGGTTGGGGAGACTGCAAGTAACTGTTTACTAGTGGATGAGAAAGGAGTAATCAGGACCACTAATCGCAGTGGTATCAAGACAGGATGTGTAACACCCCAAAAAGACCCCAAAAAGACTCAAAATGTAGTTTGAGGTGCAGGTCATTTTACACGGCCTGGGACACGGGCGTGTCCCAGGGCGTGTCGGGGGTACACGGCCTGGGACACGGGCGTGTCCCAGGGCGTGTCACGCAAATTAAAATGTGGCCCGAGTCAGAAGATTACACGGCCTTGAACCAAGCCTTGAACACGGGCGTGTCAGGTTGGACACGGGCGTGTCTGATGCCGTGTTCCGACCCGTGTGCTGCTTGCAGCTCGATGAGGCAAGGGTGACACGGGCGTGTCTCAGAAATGACACGGGCGTGTCAGGTTCGACACGGGCGTGTCGATGCCCGTGTTCTGGTAAATCTCAGTCGGTACGATTACCGTGTGTGCCGCTTAAGGGTACACGGCCTGTGACACGGGCGTGTCACAGGTCGTGTCAGCCAAAAATTGGGTTTTTTGGGCAAATCGTGGCCGTTCAGATTTCTCTCTTTTGATCCAAGGGCTCAGGTGGTTTCCTGGCTGGATTTAATTCGTGAAGGCTGATGAAGATTCATTCTTCATGTGCTTAAGGAAGAGAGAAAGAGAGAGGAGGAAGAAGAAGGAGGAGGAGATCAAGCCACTGGCGGAGTTCTCGTGGTCCGATTCGTGATCCGAAGCCGATGTTGTGAAGGCAAGGCTGCTGCGGTTCTTTCTCACTGGCTAGTTTTCGATGGCTCCCAAGAGATCGACAAGGGTAACGATCTCCCTTCTTGGACATGTGAAGTCCTTCTTTTCTGCATTGCATAGGGAAAACCCTTCCCCGCGAGTGTGCGGTGGGTTGTGGTGTCCCTTGGGGTAGATATGTGAAGTCCCCCTTGTTAGAGGCCGGAATTGGAGTATGGCTCTAGGCATGCTGTGTGAAGCCCATCTGGACATGGTCTGGATTGGTGATGCTTGTTTGCATATCGGAGAAGGCTCCGTGATTATGGCTTGTGTTGCCTTGTGCCTACCTGTTGCTTGGTGCAGCAGGAAGTACTGGATGATGTCCAGGAAATGAAGAGGGTTGGATGCAACTCTTGTGGTCGTGCGTTGCCACTTTATGAGCGGTTGAGCCGTTGGGCTGCAACTCGATGAAAAGGCAGATTGCCGAACAGGAAAGGTGAAACCGACCCGCGCTTATAAATAGCCATGGATACTTCCGTATTCGAGGTGGCACGACGACTTGAGCAACGGGGGGTGGCTGATCCGTACCTGCGTTAGGTCCGTCCGACTTGGAAGCCTGGTTATAGGTTTTGTTGGAGCGCCTAATGAGAGTCTTAGGCCCGCGCGCCGGAAAGACTAGAATGCTCAAATACCGTGTAGACAGTGGTGTTGACCCTGGTATTCCGGTACACCGAGAATGTGCCCTGAGTGCACGGACTGTCGGGCCGTGTGGCCGATAGTTGTGATGGCTTGAATGTGCCTGCGCGCACATAGTTGCTATATGATGATGCCATGCTTTGCAGGGAAAGAATGCTAATGCCCTGAGAAAGGGGTAAGATTGTTATAATTGGGTCAGCTGAATGCTGACCGTTGCATTGTTTGCCACCGGTTGGGTGGATTGTTCCCTTGCAGGTGCTGGAGAGCCAAGTGGTAAGTAAAGGGCTGAAGCCCTACTGCTGTTGTTGCTGCTGCTGCGGCTAGCCCTTGAAGGCTAAGCGAATGTTTTTGCTTATTTGCTTTTACTCATGTATGGCCGGCCTGCGCGCCGAGGTTTGTAAACCATACGTTGTGAAAAGAGGAACTGTAAGGCCTTAAGGCCAAACTCTATGTATTTGTGTACATTCCGTGGTATATATAAAGGTGATTTATATATTGGACATTCCTGGTTAGAGTTCAAATTACTACTTAAAGCTTCCGCTAGAATGCTCTGAGTTTGGATTCGTGTTTGGTTTGGTATTATCCTGTGACCTCACCGTCTGTTTGTGGCATATAGTGTGGGGCCCCGGCCGGACCTTCTACTATACGTCATTTAACGGATGGGGTCGTTACATTTTGGTATCAGCTTCGTTCGGTCTTCCTCTATCGAATTCGTGGACGAATTCTTTTATGGGGTGGCGAGCGCGTGTTTATGCGCCCTGCTGTAACACTAATGAACTCTGGAATGTCCACTAAGGAATGTACAAAATCTTGTTTGAGGAATCTGCGCGTTCCTTTTTGTGTTGTTTTGCTTGCATACGCTCGCGAATGTGTGTCTTGTCCACCTATAGGTGACGCGTAGTGGTGTTGGGCAGTCTGAGCCCCAGCGTTCTGATGAGAGTGCGGCACCAGCTGAGGTGCCCACACCTCCTCCATCTGCGGAAACTGTTCATTTAGTTGCTGAGGCTCTATTTGCCATGATTCAGCCGACCGGGCAAGCGCAGCCGGCAGTCGAGCCAGTTCGTGTTGTTGTAAGACCCGAGCCGGTTGAGGCTGTAGATCCACGAGCAGCTGACCGACAGTTGAAGCAATTCATGAGCTTCAGTCCTCCTACGTTTACGGGAATGGGATCCCCAACGCAGGCGGAAGATTGGTTATCGCGTGTCAAGAGGATAATGACAGCGATCAGGGCGGAGGAAACTCTAAAGGTCACCTTAGCCACCTTCATGCTTGAAGGAGAGGCGCGGTTGTGGTGGGACGAGATTGAGGTACACCATTTGGCGGGCAGGAAATTAACGCAAGTGTCGATTGAGGAGTTCTCTCGAATATTTCTGGCGAAACATGTCCCAGCGGCGCAACGCATTGCTATGGAAAATGAGTTCCAACGGTTAACGCAAGGGGAAGATAGCGTGGATATCTACTTGCATGAGTTTACCAGGTTGGGACGGTATGCGGGCACAATCTTCGCGGATGACCAAAGGAAAACAAATCGGTTTTATGAAGGATTGCGGGATGAGTTGCGATTCCTGCTTTCAAGTTCAGTGAACCAAGGGTTTCGGGCGTTGGTTGATACTGCGTGTGCGTTGGAGAAGGACATGCGGCGGGTGCAAGGGAACAAGGGCTTAGTTGTGTCAAAGCCAGAGGTTCAAACACCTCGCCCGAGCAAATCGTTTTACCAGAAGAAAGGGGGCAAGAGGTCCAAGCCGTCTGGGCAAGTGACTACGACCGTTGTGTCGGGAGCGACATCAAGGCCGGATTCTCGTACATGCTATAACTGTGGCCGGGTGGGGCATATAGCTCGTGACTGTCGGGTTGTTCAGCCCAAAGGGGATAAGAAGGCGGGTGCGTCGTATGCTGAGAAGGGCAAAGCGGTGGTTGATTCCTCTGCGTCTCAGGCACAGCCCCGAATCTATCAGCTTGGCCAACAGGAAGCGATTAAGCAAAGTGACGTCGTCACAGGTACGAGTTGATTTAGCTTACTTGCTTATGTGCTATTGTTTTTGGTTATGTATAGCTTGTGCATGTGTGTGTACTGCAGGCTTTTTCCTGATTCGGAATAATTTGGCGAGAGCCCTGTTTGATACGGGTGCTTCGCATTCTTTTCTGTCTGAGGATTTCGTATCTCGCATTGGGGCACCAAGTCATGTGACGGTGGATAGTACAAGGGTGCTATTGCCGAATGGCTGTGTGATGCTTGCGGATAGGGACTGCGATGTGGTTGTGCAAATAGGAAGTCGGGATTTCGGTTTGAGTGCAGCTGTGCTACCGTTGTCGGAGTTTGATGTGATCTTTGGTATGGACTGGCTCTCGGAGCAGCGTGCCTTTATTGATTGCAACTCCAAGGAGATTACACTGGGCCAGAATACCGGACTTGTGACGAAGTTCGCTGGTATGCGAGGAGTTGGCGGGACTCTGTTGTCTGCACTCCAAGTCGTCAATGCTGTTCGGAAGGGCGCAGAGTTATTCTTCACGCTAATTCAGGCTGTTGAGCCAAAGGCCAGTGTCGGTGAAGTACTAGTTGTGTCAGAGTTTGCCGATGTGTTTCCTAAAGATCTTCCTGGGTTACCACCCCAGCGGGAGATTGACTTCTCTATTGAGTTGGTGCCAGGTGCGAAACCTGTGGCCCGCTCTCCATATCGCATTGCGCCAAAAGAGATGGCTGAGTTGAAAGTCCAATTGCAAGAGTTGTTGGTGCAGGGATATATACGCCCAAGTATGTCACCTTGGAGCGAGCCTGTCCTATTTGTGAAACAGAAAGACGGTAGCTTATGGTTGTGTATTGACTACCGCGAATTGAATAAGCTGACGGAGAAAAATAAATATCCGATCCCGCGGATTGATGACCTCTTTGATCAGCTGGCAAGATCAACGATCTATTCCAAATTGGATTTGAAATCGGGATATTATCAGCTGCGGATTACGGAAGGTGACATTCCCAAGACGGCGTTTGGAACACGCTACGGTCATTATGAGTTCACGGTAATGCCGTTTGGCCTATGTAATGCGCCTTTGGTATTTATGGACCTAATGCATCGAACGTTCCGAGAGTACTTGGATTTGTTTGTTATTGTGTTTATCGATGACATCTTAGTATACTCTCAGTCGGAAGAGGATCACGCAAACCATTTGCGGTTGGTCTTGCATACCCTACGAGGGAATAAGCTTTTTGCCAAGTTCTCAAAGTGCGAGTTCTGGCTCTCTTCAGTAGCCTTTTTAGGCCATGTGGTAAGTGGAGAAGGTATCGCGGTGGATCCGTTGAAGATAAGTGCCATCCGAGATTGGCCAGTGATGTCTTCAGTGGCCGAGGTCAGGAGCTTCCTTGGACTTGCGGGCTACTATAGACGGTTTGTGGAAAACTTCTCACGGATTGCTTTACCTCTGACCACGCTGATGAGAAAAGATCAAAAGTTCATTTGGACGCCGGAGTGCGCGCGAGCTTTTGAAGAATTGAAGAGTCGTTTGACCACGGCGCCTGTGTTGACATCGCCATGTGGTACCGATGGGTATGAGATCTATAGTGATGCTTCCGGGAGCGGCTTAGGCTGCGTTCTTCTGCAGTTTGGTAAAGTGATTGCTTATGGCTCGCGCCAGTTGAAAGTGCATGAGCGGAATTACCCCGTCCATGATTTGGAGTTGGCGGCGGTAATCTTTGCGCTCAAGTTGTGGCGGCACTATCTATATGGCGTTAAAGTGGATATCTATACAGATCATAAAAGCCTAAAGTATTTGTTGGATCAGAAGGATCTGAATATGCGACAACGAAGATGGATGGAGTTCCTTGGGGACTACACCTTCGAGATTCACTATACTCCCGGGAAGGGAAATGTGGTCGCTGATGCTTTGAGTCGAAAGACTCCGGTACGGGCAAGCTGGTTGCAGAGGCATGATCAGCGTTTAATCTAGGAATTGGAAGCGTTGGAGATATCTTGTGTTGACAAGGGTTCGTCAACCGATGCATGCTTGAACTGGATGGAGGTGCAATATGACCTTACGGACAGAGTTCGGCGAGCAACGGAGCTTGATGAAAGCCTCCAGCGCTATGCAAAAGATGGGCCGGATGACCAATTCTCTTGGGATAACGGTTTGTTAAGAAGAAATGGTCGAGTGTGCGTCCCGAGTATGGGTAAATTGAGGGAAGAGTTGATGTACAAAGCTCACTTTGCAAAGTACTCAGTTCACCCAGGGAGCACAAAGATGTACAGAGATCTGAAAAAGCTGTTCAGGTGGCCCGGATTAAAGAAAGATGTCGCACGTTATGTGGCTGAATGCAATACCTGTGCGTTGGTGAAAGCAGAATGCCAGAAGCCTGGCGGTTTCCTGAAGTCGTTACCTATTCTGGAGTGGAAGTTCGATGATATTTCGATGGATTTCGTGCATGGGTTGCCTAGATCTCAACGCGGTCATGATTCAATCTGGGTGATTGTGGACCGGTTGACAAAAGTGGCGCACTTCCTTCCAAACAGAAGAGACGATTCAGTGGAAACCTTGGCCAAGCTTTATGTGGAGCAGGTTGTTCGACTGCACGGTGTTCCCCGGAGCATCGTTAGTGACCGTGATGGGCGGTTCACATCAAATGATTGGCGGCTCGTTCATCAAATGTTGGGTACAAAGTTAGCGTTTAGTACGGCCTTTCATCCCCAAACGGATGACCAGACTGAACGAACCAACGGGACGATGGAGGATATGCTCCGCATGTGCGCCCTAGACTTTGGTAAGAGATGGGAAGATTATATATTTCTTGTCGAATTTGCCTATAATAATAGCTACCAAGCGAGTATTGGTATGGAGCCATTTGAAGCTTTATATGGTCGGAAATGCCGTACACCGTTAGCTTGGGCAGAAGCAGGCGAATCTAAGCTGAGTGGGAAAAAGGAAGTCGAAGAAGCTACCTCGCTCATACGCTCTATTCGGGAGAGGCTATTGATAGCCCAAGATCGTCAAGCAAAGTACTACAATGCCAAACACCGGAACGTGGAGTTCGCGGTGGGTGATTGGGTATATTTGAAGATCACACCCTTCAAAGGCGTGTCCAGGATTCGGCGTTTGAAAAAGCTAAGTCCGAGGTATCTTGGTCCATTTGAGGTGGTGGAGCGAGTTGGGGAAGCTGCTTATCGACTAGCACTTTCAGCAGACTTGGGTGGATTACATGATGTATTTCACATCTCAGTCCTTCGTAAGGCGGTGAAGGATCCAGCTCAAGTAGTGGAGAATGATCGGGTACCGGTCGAGTATGGGCTAACGACGAGGGTTAGACCCATTCGGATCGAGGATCGAGCTGAGAAACAGTTGCGGAACAAAGTGATCGGGATGGTTAAGGTCCGATGGGACAATTGTGGCCGTGAAGAGCTAACATGGGAGCGAGAGCAGACCATGCGAGCTGAATTTCCCGAGTTATTTGTATAAACTGTAGACCGTGTACTTTTTGTTATAACATAGTTATCAAGTTATAGCATTGCTGGTTCTTGTTTCCTTACCGTGCAAATTTCGGGACGAAATTTTGTTAAGGGGGGGAGGGTTGTAACACCCCAAAAAGACCCAAAAGACTCAAAATGTAGTTTGAGGTGCAGGTCATTTTACACGGCCTGGGACACGGGCGTGTCCCAGGGCGTGTCGGGGGTACACGGCCTGGGACACGGGCGTGTCCCAGGGCGTGTCACGCAAATTAAAATGTGGCCCGAGTCAGAAGATTACACGGCCTTGAACCAAGCCTTGAACACGGGCGTGTCAGGTTGGACACGGGCGTGTCTGATGCCGTGTTCCGACCCGTGTGCTGCTTGCAGCTCGATGAGGCAAGGGTGACACGGGCGTGTCTCAGAAATGACACGGGCGTGTCAGGTTCGACACGGGCGTGTCAGGTTCGACACGGGCGTGTCGATGCCCGTGTTCTGGTAAATCTCAGTCGGTACGATTACCGTGTGTGCCGCTTAAGGGTACACGGCCTGTGACACGGGCGTGTCACAGGCCGTGTCAGCCAAAAATTGGGTTTTTTGGGCAAATCGTGGTCGTTCAGATTTCTCTCTTTTGATCCAAGGGCTCAGGTGGTTTCCTGGCTGGATTTAATTCGTGAAGGCTGATGAAGATTCATTCTTCATGTGCTTAAGGAAGAGAGAAAGAGAGAGGAGGAAGAAGAAGGAGGAGGAGATCAAGCCACCGGCGGAGTTCCCGTGGTCCGATTCGTGATCCGAAGCCGGCGTTGTGAAGGCAAGGCTGCTGCGGTTCTTTCTCACCGGCTAGTTTTCGATGGCTCCCAAGAGATCGACAAGGGTAACGATCTCCCTTCTTGGACATGTGAAGTCTTTCTTTTCTGCATTGCATAGGGAAAACCCTTCCCCGCGAGTGTGCGGTGGGTTGTGGTGTCCCTTGGGGTAGATATGTGAAGTCCCCCTTGTTAGAGGCCGGAATTGGAGTACGGCTCTAGGCATGCTGTGTGAAGCCCATCTGGACATGGTCTGGATTGGTGATGCTTGTTTGCATATCGGAGAAGGCTCCGTGATTATGGCTTGTGTTGCCTTGTGCCTACCTGTTGCTTGGTGCAGCAGGAAGTACTGGATGATGTCCAGGAAATGAAGAGGGTTGGATGCAACTCTTGTGGCCGTGCGTTGCCACTTTATGAGCGGTTGAGCCGTTGGGCTGCAACTCGATGAAAAGGCAGATTGCCGAACAGGAAAGGTGAAATCGACCCGCGCCTATAAATAGCCATGGATACTTCCGTATTCGAGGTGGCACGGCGACTTGAGCAACGGGGGGTGGCTGATCCGTACCTGCGTTAGGTCCGTCCGACTTGGAAGCCTGGTTATAGGTTTTGTTGGAGCGCCTATTGAGAGTCTTAGGCCCGCGCGCCGGAAAGACTAGAATGCTCAAATACCGTGTAGACGGTGGTGTTGACCCTGGTATTCCGGTACACCGAGAATGTGCCCTGAGTGCACGGACTGTCGGGCCGTGTGGCCGATAGTTGTGATGGCTTGAATGTGCCTGCGCGCACATAGTTGCTATATGATGATGCCATGCTTTGCAGGGAAAGAATGCTAATGCCCCGAGAAAGGGGTAAGATTGTTATAATTGGGTCAGCTAAATGCTGACCGTTGCATTATTTGCCACCGGTTGGGTGGATTGTTCCCTTGCAGGTGTTGGAGAGCCAAGTGGTAAGTAAAGGGCTGAAGCCCTACTGCTGTTGCTGCTGCTGCTGCGGCTAGCCCTTGAAGGCTAAGCGAATGTTTTTGCTTATTTGCTTTTACTCATGTATGGCCGGCCTGCGCGCCGAGGTTTGTAAACCATACGTTGTGAAAAGAGGAACTGTAAGGCCTTAAGGCCAAACTCTATGTATTTGTGTACATTCCGTGGTATATATAAAGGTGATTTATATATTGGACATTCCTGGTTAGAGTTCAAATTACTACTTAAAGCTTCCGCTAGAATGCTCTGAGTTAGGATTCGTGTTTGGTTTGGTATTATCCTGTGACCTCACCGTCTGTTTATGGCATATAGTGTGGGGCCCCGACCGGACCTTCTACTATACGTCATTTAACGGATGGGGTCGTTACAGGATGGAGACCGCAAAGTCCGAGATTCGAGTCCGCAACCTCTAATAAGGGAGCTCCTGGGCTCGAGTCAGCGTGCTTTGGGTGCACCGCTTCCCCCTATTTATAGGTTTGGGGGCCTGCCCAAACGGCCAGGGCTAAAATAACTGGCTTCCCGGGGTACAGGAAAACCGGGCAGCGGTGACGGGAAACAAAAAGAAAAGACAAGCCAGTCCGCGCAAAAGGGGCGGACTGGGCTCGCGAGCTAAAGATTCGGTTTGGCTGCAGGGCGCGATCCTGGCTGAAGGGCTGCGACCTGTGCGGGCTGACTCTTGAGTCCGCCTGAAGAGTTCGGCGGACGATCTGAGAAGCTGATCACCTGAGGTTGGATGACCTGGGCGGACTGGAGGATCGAATCCGCCACTGAAGGAGGTACTGGAATCCCGACTGGGCGACCTGGACGGACTGGGAACTTAGTCTGTCGCTAGAGCCTTGGATCTGCATGCTGTCTTGACGACCTGAGAGGACTGGAGAAACTGAGTCCGCCGCTAAAGGAGGAAGACCTTGGTCCTTGTTGAACATGTTGCAGATTCTAGAGTTAACATAATCCCCACACATTTTTAAGTTTCAAAAAACTTCAAAAATGTTTTCTTAACCGCCGAGTCCGCAACCCTCATTAATGCTGTCAGTGCTATAAATATCGCTAGAAACTTTGTATTTTCCAAAAATTGTTAGCGCCATGGGTCGATTTTCACCACTTGCGGTTTGCGCTTTACAGTCCGGGATGGCAAGGCTTGGATCGTTCTTCGACAATCTTTCTTTAAGGACAGAGAAACCCAAGCCACACACAAGAACAAAGAAAGTTGTCAACAGGGGCGGAACACCTATCCGCCACATAGGGGAAACTTCACAGAGACAAGAGAAGACTGAATCAGTCCGCAATTCCAAAGAGTCTGAACGCGAGAAGTCCGCAGATGTCTATGTTTCTCAAAACGTGCCATCAAAAAGCACGGACAGAATATCAAATCCGCCCGCGATTTCTGACCAGAACCCCGCGAACTCAGCGGGTATGGAGGTATACCCTTCTGCCTCGGGAACATATATGCTGAGGATTGACCTAGGTAAGGAGGTCTCGTCACCGGAGGTTCGGCAGTCGAACATTGATCTTGAACAAGAGAAGTGGCCTGCTGAAGAACAAGCTGAGGAATAAGTGTCTTCTCAGGCTCTGGTCGTCGTCGACCGGGATGTAGTCCGCGAGAGTCTGCCGGACTCAAAGCAGGTTGCCACTGACTTGGAGAAAAGAGCACCTGAGAAGAAGAGGAAGAGGGACAAGTCCACTGTCGCCGAGCGGGTAGAGAAGAAACTGTGGGCTGAAAAGGAGAAGAACGTCTCTGTGCGGACGGGTGCTGCGAGCTTGCAGTACAGGCTGCGAGAAAAGGAGGTTCCAGACGCCGGCCTTGTCACCCCAGACGCTCCGATCCCGGGAAGCGATTCCCTATCAACAGTCAGTTTGTCCACTACTGAAATACTCAACACCATCGACAATGAGCAGCTCGCTGACATGAATCAATCTCTACTGGAGGCGTTGCAACCTGAAGTTGAGATATTGGGAGTGAAAACTGCTTATCCCCCCTCTGTTCCCGCGACTGAAGGAAAAGAGAAAGCGGCGAAAGAGCAGCTCACCATTATGAAGGCCAAGATTGAGGCGGTCTCAGAGAAGCTTGACGCGGACAAGCGGGATGAGGATAAGCAGGCTGAGGATCTGCGGCCTGCGGCCGAGCTGATGCAGTCAGGTAAATTACAACCGGCGCCCAGGCATTTTCAACATCCGTGGCTCTATAAATCTCCTCTACGGAAGTCGAGGCCGATCAAGATAATCACGGAGACTAATGACATAGTCGCTTCAAGTAGATCGATGGACGAGCCAAGAGCAAGAGTCCATCGAGAATGGAAGAAACGCCTAAGTGCTTTTAATCCAGAGCGCGCGAGGCGGCCTGTCTTTGATAGTGCCAGATTGCTGCGATAATTACAAAAAGTTTGAATTTATTCTTTACCTTTTGAGTCTGCCGCGACCTGGGTTTGAATATGAACTTTGCTTTCTTTGTTGCAGGACAGAAGTCGCCACCCAGCTCTGTTGAAGCTGGCAAGATTGTGCCGTCTCCTGAAGTAAATGCTCCAGAGCGGCCTGGCGCGATCTCTCTTGATGAGTTCGCACGAGGCGAGCAGTCCAGTCTGGACAATTTGATACTGTTAGAAAGGAAGAAGTATGAAGAAAAACTTAAAGACATTCAAGTAGAGTTGAAAAGGAGGATAGAGCGGGAAAAGGCTCTGGAGGACCAGGTCGCCAACATCTCAACGGAGCTTGAGGAGTGCAAGAAGGAGAAGTGGCGATTTGGTGAGGATGCCCGCCACTATAGAGGAAGATATTTGGCTTTAGTGCGGGAAGGAAAGAACAAGCAAGGTGCCGAGGTCGCCGCTGAGAGGCCGCAACTTCCAGATCAGCCTGCTTCAGTAGAGGCTCCAGCTCCAGCGGCAGGTGGGCAGCCCGCAGCAGACGAGGTGCAGAGGCTGGCAACCGAGCATGTGGTTCTTCTTAGCTAAATAGACCGGGAGGCCGCACACATGCACCGCACCTTCAACTCAATGCACCATCTCATCTACCAACTATACGGAGAAGTGCTGCAGGGAAGCGACCAGGCGACACATCTTGGCAGGGAACGACAGGAGCGACTTGCACGACCTGGCCGTAGAGGCCGCTGAGTTCGTATGTAGATCCGAACAATTTGATTTGATTTGATGTTTGATGTATAATTGATGTGCTTTTAAACATTGCTTGTTTCTTTTATCGAACTGTGATGTGAACTTTGTTTGATTTGTATAATATTGCATTGTGATTTAAACAATGCTACGATCTGCGTGATGTGAATCTTTCTGCATGTCGATGTTGAATGCAAACTGACTATGTGTCAGCATATTTTGATTTGTAGATTGCTTTGAAATTGTTTAGGAAAACCGAAGATACAACGATCTGGGCGGACTATCTTTGAGTCCGCAATCTTTGATTAAAAGGAGCTGGGTCCGCGCGGACTGAGCGATCAAGCTTTGCGGACTGGCTGAAAAGCTGTCATACCAGATTTCTATAAATAGAGCCGAAGTCTTCCTTCTTTGTAGGAAATGCGATCGAAGCAGAAGTCCTTGCGGTCTCGAAAAATGGTGTCTGCTCGAACTGATGCTGTGATTGCCTTTCATTCCGCCGACCACAAGAAGTGCAAGTTGACTGAAGTCGATCTCGAGGCTTTTGTTGAGAAGCATATGGCAGACTCGCCAGTTCTTGTCCGCCTTCCTGAAGACCAAGAAAGGATCAACTTTTCCACTGCAACTCAGATTGCAGTGCCGATTGACCATTTCGACCGTGGATTCAAATTTCCCCTCCTGTGGGAGATCGCCGAGATATTGGAACACAACGACATGGTTCCGGGGCAGCTCAAGCCGAATACCTTAGCCTCCATTTCCAGCTACCTTTCTTACCTACGATCTGAAAAGATTGCATTTTCTTTGAATTTTTTTAGAAATTTTTTTTCAGTCCGCTCGATAACACCATCCGGAGGCTGCCCCTATAAGGGTGTGATATATTTCTACTACCGAGGAATGAAGGTTATGGGCTTACCGAATAAGATCCATAACTGGACCTCTAGGTACCTAATCTTCGAAGGCGACCTGGGGTTCGCGCATACTCATCCGTAGGAGCTTGCGGACTCTGGATTCAAGAGCGTGAAGCTTGACGCGGTGGAGACTGATATTGTTGAGTTCTTGGCGGGAGCAAGACTTGACATCGAACACTACATCCCGCTCCTGCCCAGCTTAGACACCATAGCTCGCCAAGAAAGTAAGTCATGCGTCCTACTTTTGTATCCTTCGCGACCTGCAATGTATCCGTCGCGACCTGCAATTGATTGTCCTTTCCTTTTCTTGCAGCAACCTTGGCGGTGCCAGCGAATCCGCCTCAAACACCAGGCGGCCTGACCCCTACACAAGGAGAAAGGAAAAAAGAAATAGCAAGGAAAAAAAAGAGGAGGGGGATCCTGCCACGGACTACTCTTCCTCAGAAAGTTTTGACATGCACGGCTTTGGAAAAAGTCAGAAGGATCTGAGGGGAAACTCGATGATCCACTGGCACAACAAGAACAAACACGCCCGCCTTTCCACCGCTCTTCCATCCTGGAATAGTCCGCGGATATCTCGCCACGCTCATGTGGCGATCTCCGCGCTCTATGGGAAGCGCTACTTGCGCGACCTAAAGGGCGTCCTGCCTGCCGATCTCCATCTGCTCGCTGCCCAAGCCAACACAAACAGCGTCGCGATGAGCCATTTCATGGGCTGTCTGACGCACGACCTGCTCAAAGAGAACGAGCAACTTCTGCAAGAGAACAAGTTGCTGAAGGAAAGAAACAAGCGGTTAGGAAAGATGATCAATCTGCATAAAGAAAACGAAGCAGTAAATTTTTGTATCCGCAGCGATCTCTATTGCTTGTCCGCAGCGAACTGACTCATTTTGCTTTTCTGCAGATCGTGTATGATATCACAAACCATAGCTTCTAAGACACGATGTTTCCCCACGTGAAGGAGAGCATCGAGGTCTCTATTGAGCGGTTCATTGAAGGAGGCTTCACCAAGGATGGGGTGGAGACTGTCCCTTTTGTGAGACTCTTCCCAGAGCTAAAAGAGCAGGTCACAGAGATGGAGCGAGCTGCAAAAGGAAAGGCTGTAGTTGAAGAGGAAGATGAAAAAGAAAGTGAAGAGGGCCTAGCCGAAGACGAGGTTCCAGAGGATGCTGGTTCAAGCCAGTAGAAGGAGAGCCAGTCCGAGGAGTCTGCATCTTCATCAAGCTCTGATGAAGACAGTCCGCAGAGCGAGTCCGCAGATAGAGAGAGTTCGGACGGCAGCGACAACAACTCAGGAGGCTACTCTCCTGAGGTCAACGTTGACGAATCTTCAAGCCCTGATGCTCCCACGAAGAAGAAGCGGAAGTTGACAGAATAAAAAGATGTATTTTGCTTTTGTTTTTTTTAAAGGGGGCGAACTCGATCAGAGGTCACCAATTATGAAATTATGAAATAGATGTAAATTTTTGACTTCAATGAATACAAAGGATATTTTGATCAGCTCGCGTCTTCTGCCATTTTTATTGCTCATTTATTGTTCTCTTCAACATTTTGTCATGACTTATTGAGATGTTTTATAAAGCAACTTTGGTTGAGAGAAAAAACCAGTCCGCGCCACTTAGATTCCAGGCCGCTTGCTTAGGGATTACATAGGTTAGAATGTAGATAACATTCTAGGCCGCCGACATTGATGTTTCAGTTCATGAAGGTAATATAATAATAGAAAAATGATTAAGTTGCAGCTCACCAAAACATATTGTTTGAATAAGATATGCCTGAATATGGAACCATCCAGCTCGCCAGGAAGATTGGAATACTGTCAACGCGGGTTTTGGCGAATGCCAATTCCAGTCCGCAAATTCATTAACAAAAATTTTGATATTAAACCTTTGCGAGCTAAGAAAATGATTGACGTCGCGGACTGAGAGAGAATTAAAAATAAACTCCGCGAGCTGAGAAAGATGGGTTACAAATTCAAGTGACCACGCGGCCAGGTGCGTACAGGGCAGGCATTGCTTTCCTCGCGAGGTTGAGAGTTGTGCGATCAACCCATTGAAATCCTGGCGGACTGAACGGACTGAGCTGATCCCGAAACTTTATCCACATTTCAAGAAATGATCCATTGCTCAAGTGACCACGCGGGCAGGTGCCTGCAGGGAAGACATTGCTTTCCTCGCGAGGTTTAGAGCTGTGCGATCAACCCATTGAAATCCTAGCGGACTGAGCGTATACCGAAACTTTATCCACATTTCAAGAAATGATCAATTGCTCAAGTGACCACGCGGCCAAGGTGCCTGCAGGGCAGGCATTGATTTCCTCGCGAGGTTGAGAGCTGTGCGATCAACCCATTGAAATCCTAGCGGACTGAGCGGATACCAAAACTTTATCCACATTTCAAGAAATGATCCATTGCTCAAGTGACCACGCGGGCAGATGCCTGCAGGGCAGGTATTTCTTTCCTCGCGAGGTTGAGAGCTATGCGATTCAAGATAATTTAAAGAAAGAGAACACTGCTCTCTTGCCTAGGATTTAGACCGATTCGATCAATTGGGCAGGTGCACGCGTGGTGCATTGCTTTCCTCAAAGGATCAAACGGGCTGCGAGTTCCCTGCAGGCACCGCTTGAGAGTATCAAAAAGTGTTCGAGGGCACAGACTTGAATGATCTATGGGCAGGTGCTGGATGACATTGCTTTCCACAAAGAGACCATCAAGGTGCACGCTATCCCTTACAAAGCATGGTAGATCTAACAACCACTCTGTCCCTCCAAAAATGCAGAAGTGGAGTCAGGTACCAGCTGGGATCCAAAATCCAGTAGCCCACCGCGCGAGAATCTGCAAGCTCCCACAACACGGTGTGAAATCTCCACGCAACACGTGGTCGTCGTGATGTTACGCTAATGACAACGATTCTCGGGGGGGGGGGGGGGTTTCGAGCTGGACTTGGCGATATTTATTTTGAGTTGCAGATAAGGAGAAGTGATTGCTCTATGCAAGAAAAAGTGTTAGCAGGAAATTCTCATTGATATAATCATTGAAATGAATACAGATGATAAATGTTTGTTTAAGAATAAAACCGCTTTAAATCATCACCATTCCAAGTATGAAGCATGTCTTCCTCGTCGTAGGTTTGCAGTTGGTATGCCCCATTTTTCAGAACTTTTTTAATGATGAATGGTTCGTTCCAGTTCGGATTCAGCTTACCTACTGAACCAGTTCTACCGGCTGCATCTACCTTTTTCAGAACGAGATCTCCCACCAGAAAATGCTTGACCCTGATATTCTTATCAAAATATTTGGCCACCCTTCGCTTGACTTCCTCCTGCCTGATGACGGCTTCATCCCGCATTTCTTCAATTTGATCCAAGCTATGTTTCATGTTCTCGTTGTTAATCTCAAGCCAGTCTTCCCAACTTTGCCTGGCTAACATGCCCTGGGAGTCGGAACGTCAAATTCCACTGGGATGAGAGCCTCTGAGCCATGAGCAAGCTTGAAAGGGGTTTCTCCGGTAGCTGATGAGGGGGTCGTTCTGAGGGTCCATAGAACTGAAGGGAGCTCAGCTGCCCAGCTGCATCTCAGATTTTGCACATTCTTTTTTAGCAAATTGTGTATCTGCTTATTTGCTGCTTCTACCTGGCCGTTGCTTCTGAGATGATGAACTGACGAGAATCGTAGTTCTATGCCGACTTGTCTACAAAAGCTTTTCATCTCTTCATTGTTGAACTGCGGCTCATTATCTATAATTATTGCCATTGGAATCCCACGTCTGCAAATTATCTCCCCCCAACACAAAGTTTTTAATCACCTGGGTTGTTATCTTTGCTAGCGCCTTGGCTTCAATTCATTTGCTGAAATAATCAATCATAACCAGGATAAAACGTCGCTGCCCACTTGCCATAGGAAATGGACCAAGGAGATCCATTCCCCAAACCGCGAAAGGCCAGGGTGTTGTGATTGACATAAGTCGTTGGGATGATTGGAGTTGAAGCAGAGCAAATTTCTGGCACTGGGCACACTTCTTTGCATAGGATTCTGAATCCTTTCTCATCGTGGGCCAGAAATAACCTTGTCGCAATATTCTTCTTTCCAAAGTTCTTGCTCCTGAATGGCTGCCACATTCCCCAGAGTTAATTTCTCGGAGCACGATTGGAATCTCCTCCTCAAACACGCCACTTGCCATTGGGGAGAGGAAAGTTTTTCTATAAAGAATTCCGGAGATGCAATTATAATTTGCCGCTTTCATTCTGAATCTTCTCTTATCCTTCAATGTCTGAGGTAATTCTCCTGTTGAGAGATATGATTTGAACGGATCCATCCAAGAGGGTCGTTGTTCAACCTGCATCAACTCCCTTCTTCCATAGCCGGCTAAAAAATCTCTGAAGTTGTCTCTCCCGAGGGGAGACCAAACTTTGCTAGCTCATCCACCTCAATATTGTGTACTCTTGAGACGTACTCAATAGTGAAACTTTTAAACCTCCCAATCTCTGCCTTTACCAGCATTAAATATTTCTTCAAGCTGTGCTCTTTCGTTTCAAAATTTCCCAGTACTTGTGACGCCATTACTAAAGAACCGGTTTTAACATGCGCATGGTCTATTCCCAGCTTCTTCGCAAACCGCAGACCAGCTAAGAGTGCTTTGTAATCTGCTTGGTTATTTGTGGTTGGAAAAGAGAACTTTACGGCCTGCTTTGGCTTGACCCCATTTGGGTTAATGAGGACTACTCCATTCTCCTAAGGAGTTTTTGCCTGAAGCACCATCTATGTAGATTGTCCATGCTAACGGAGATTGATCGGCTTGTCTAGTATTGGACTCAGTTGTGTCTATCAAGAAATCTGCCAATACCTGTGCTTTGATGGCCGTCCTGGGTACATATGAGATATCGAACTCACTAAGTTCAATTGCCCATTTGGATAGTCTCTCAGAGTGTTCTGGTTTTTCTAGAATACTCTTCAATGGCTGATCAGTAACCACCTGGATTGAGTGTGCTTGGAAGTATGGTCGAAGCCTTCGGGCAGACATTACTAGTGCCAGTGCAAGCTTTTTGAGAATCGGAGTTCTGGTTTCTGCATTTTTCAGTATATGGCTTATATAGTATACTGGATATTGCCTTCTTCCTTCCTCTCTTACAAGAACTGAGCTTATTATTTCCGAGCCAACTCCTAGGTAGATGTACAATATTTCTCCAGTTCGAGGACTTTGAAGCAAAGGAGTTGAGGTGAGTTGCTTTTTAAGTTGCTCAAAAGATTTCGCGCACTCTTTGGTCCATTCGAATTTAGATCCCCCACAAAAGTTTTGAAAAACGAAGTGCTTTTATCCCCTACTCTGGAAATAAATCTTCCATGTCTTGCTAGTCTTCCCCCCAGCTGCTGAACCTCTTTAGGGGAGCGAGGTGATGACATATTGAGGATTGCTTTAATTTTATCTGGGTTAGGGGAAAGCCCTTCGGGTGTAAGGAGATGATCGAGAAATTTTCCTTTATTTGCTCCAAAGATACATTTCAACGGATTTAACTTCATGTTATACCTCCGCAGAGTAGCGAATGTCTCTGCGAGGTCTTGTAGGTGCAAAGCAAAGGTTTTACTTTTAATAAGAAGATCATCAACGTATACTTCAAGATTTTTTCCTTTTTTTTTCTTTAAAAACAAAGTTCATCATGCGTTGATAAGTAGCGCCGACATTTTTTAGCCCAAAAGGCATCACAAGATAGCAGTAACATCCATCGTTTGTGATAAATGACGTATGGGGAATGCCAGGCTTATGCATCCTAATCTGGTGTTAATCAGAGAACGCATCTAGAAAACTCATAAAAGGATATCCTAAAGCGTCTATCTGAGGCAGAGGATAACAATCTTTGGGGCACGCTTTATTCAATTTAGTAAAGTCAACACACATCCTCCATTTCGCCCCAGGCTTCTTCACCATTACAACGTTTGATACCCAGGCTGGGTATTGAATTTCACAGATGAATTTAGCCTTGAGAAGCTTTTCAACCTCTTCCTTGATTGGCTCGGCCAGCTTCGTCGCCACCTCCCTCTTCCTTTATTAAACATGCTTGAAGTCAGGAGCAATATTGAGGTGGTGACAAGCGACATCAGGATCTACTCCATGAATGTCCTTCGCTGCCCCGGTGAAGACATCTAGGTTCTTCAATAAGCAGGCGATCAATTCTGCCTTTTCTGCCTCAGGGAGCTCCGAGTTGATAGAAAGTCTCTTTTCTTCATCTTCGTCAATTGGAACTCCTTGGGTTGCTTGGGCAGGCTCCAGGTGAACTCCTTCCTGCATTTCCTCCTGATCTCGGATCTCTTCTTGGGGGGCCATTTCTTCTGAGACGGCGACTAGAGCCGTCTGAGGAGGAACCTGCTCGATCATGTTGACCGTTTTGACATAGCATTCCCGGGCTTCCCTTGGGTTGCTTCTGACCCGACACTGCTTTCCTCCTGCTGCAAATTTGATTGCCAAGTGATAGGTGGAAACCACCGCCCGATTTTCATTGAGAAGGGGTCTTCCAAAGATGGCGCAGTAGCTTCTTGCCGCATCAACTACTACGAACGTGATAAGCTTGGATACCCCCCAAGTGTTACTTAGAGTGTAACGCTCCCTTCAAACTCCTTCCTTTTGCCAGTGAAGCCATAAAGCGGCCCTTCCGTGGAGAGCAAAGTCTTTCCAGATCTCAGGGCCTCATAGGCGTTCTTGAATATAAGATTGACTGAGCTTCCAGTATCAACCAAAATTCTCTGGACCGTGTATTTTTCAATAATTGCTCTGATCACGACAACGTCGTTGAAGGGTTGGCCGTCTTCGGGAGATCCTCTAGGCCAAAAGTAACGATTTCCCTTGGCGGGGCTATAGTATTCATGGCCACCTCATGCCGTGAGATCTTAGCCAAGGAAGACTTCCTGCTTGACTATGCACCCTCTCCTCCAGGGATGCAAAAGAGATCACCGAGGACGCCTACGTCGTCTGTGTTGACGCTTTCTCCGATTTTGATGCTGCCAAGGTATCCTGCCTCCTTAATGTCCTCATTCTCCCAAAAAAACTTCGGCCACCTCTTTGCCCTTAGAGGTGGATGGTTTTGATGGAGCATCTTTTATACCAAGACTCTTCATTTTTCTTGCGGCAAGTAGCCGCTCCACAAGTTGTCAGAGAGCTCTGCAATCCTCTGTTGGGTGTCCCTTCTCCTTGTGGAATGCACAGAAGAGATCCGAGTTTCGAGTATTTCCCTCTGCTTTCTTGAATTCTTTCTTGAATTTAGTCTTTTTCTGGAGAATCTAGAGAATTTCATCTACTGTCAGGCCCATGACGGCAAGCTCTTCCACAGGACCGTGGCTTTGTTGATCATCTGAAGAGGAACTATCTCGAATTTGAAGGACAGGTAAGATCCGAGGAGCGACAGGAGCGGGAGTTGCGACCAACGACAGTTTCTGCTCTCGAAACTGTTGATGGTCTTGGTAGGGTCGCTTATGCCGGAAATTCCTTCCCCTATGTGCCGGGGGCTAATATTCTGGCAGAGGAGGTCTGGATGCTCGATGAGTTGTAGAGGAATCTGTTGTGCCCCTTCTTTCTGCCTTTGCACTTAAGTTGGACACGTATGAGGGGTTGGCACTCTCCCCTTCAATGAAGGTATTGGCCAAGGCTATTAGGTCCTGAAATGTGGCAGGATCTTTGTGGTTGCTTCGAATTTCAACGACCCTTCCTTGAGTTCGTTGATTAAGGCAATCTTATAGAATTTAGGATCTACATTCTTGACCCCCAGCTTCTCCTTCTAGAAGCGATCCACAAACTTTGCTACCGACTCATTGTCTCCTTGCTTGATCTTAAAGAGGGTAGCTGCCCGCTCTTCCTTTTCCTGGAAGTGGCAAACCTTAATAGGAGTTCCTGGCGAAGCTTGGCAAAACTGGCGATAAATCGGGGGTATAGTTCATGAAACAATTCTCGGGCCTGGCCGTCGAAGGTGGTCACCAGGAACTTGCACTTCAAACTATCTGACAAACACCTCATAGCTACTACATCCTCAAAGGCCTGGAGGTGAGCGACTTGGTCTGTTTCTCCAGTGTAAAAGGGAATGCGAGGTTCTCTGAAATTATTGGGAGCCTGCTCCTGAAGGATCCTGTCTACAAAAGGAGACTCTTCAGCTTGAGCTAGAGCAGAGATCGCAGGAGGCCGTGCGACTTGATTGTCCTCAGCAAAGTCAAGTATGCGGGCTGGACTTCCCCTGACCGCCTCACGAAAAAAGTCCATAAGAGGAGCAAGCTCATCTGCTTGAGGTCACAGTGGAGCTGCGGGCTGGATAAGCGACCTGGCTGGCTATAGCATTGCTGCTGGCACCAGGCGAACTGGCGTTTGGCGGACTAACATTTGGCAGACTGGCTGGTCCGCGGAGGCCGCTATGGGCTGGTCAAGTCGTTGAGTAAGTGCGGTTAGGGCCCGAATGATTGCGTCGAGGCACTGGTCAGTCTCTCTCCGAGACTGTTCGGCCTCTCTTCGGGATTGGTCATGCGCGTCCCACAGGTCGTCTGATGTGCTTGACCGACTGGAGAGGACATAGCGATGAGATGATCGGCAGTCTGACATTTCAGTCCGTGAACTTCAACAGTTACTTGGATCTGAAGGTCGCGTGTTAATGCTGATGCAAGAAATGCACCCTCAAATTCCGGCAAAAGGGAAAAAGAGGTTTGGGAGACTACAAGTAACTGTTTACTAGTGGATGAGAAAGGAGTAATCAGGACCGCTGATCGCTGTGGTATCAAGACATGCTGGAGACTGCAAAGTCCGAGATTCGAGTCCGCAGCCTCTAATTAGTGGGCTCCTGAGCTCGAGTCAGCGTGCTTTTGGTACACCGCTTCCCCCAATTTATAGGTTCAGGGGCCTGCCCAAATAGGCAGGGCTAAAATAACCGGCTGCCTGAGGTACAGGTGAACCGGGCAGCAGTGACGGGAAACAAAAAGAAAAGACAAGCCAGTCCGCGCAAAAGGGGCGGACCGGGCTCGCAAGCTAGAGCTTCTGTCTGGCTGCAGGGCGTGATCCTGGCTGAAGGGTCGCGACCTGTGTGGGCTGACTCTTGAGTCCGCCTTAAGAGTTCAGCGGACGATCTGAGAAGTTGATCACCTGAGGTTGGATGACCTGGGCGGACTGGAGGATCGAATCCGCCACTGAAGGAGGTACTAGAATCTCGACTAGGCAACCTAGATGGACTGGGAACTTAGTCTGCCGCTGGAGCCCCGGATCTGCATGCTGTCTTGACGACTTGAGCAGACTGGAGAAACTGAGTCCACTGCTGAAAGAGGAAGACCTGGGTCCTTGTTGAACATGTTGCGGATTCTAGGGTTAACAAGACTTTTGCTCCAGTTGCAAGGCTAGAAGCAATAAAGATGTTTCTTACCTATGATTCCTTCAAATGATTCAAGGTATATCAAATGGATGTCAAGTTAGTCTTTCTAAATGACAATCTCAAGGAAGAGGTATATGTAGAACAACCCTTAGGTTTTGTGCATCCATCTTTACCTAATCATGTTTATTTTCTTAGGAATGAATTATATGAGTTAAAGCAAGCCCCAAGGTTTTGGTATGAAACTTTTTCTACCTTCCTCATTAAGAACATATTTTCAAGGGGGAAGATAGATAGCATTTTGTTCCTTAGGGAAACAAAGGGTAAGTGTCTCATAGTATAAATATATATTGATGATATTATATTTGGGTCTACTGATGAAAACATTTGCAAGAGGTTTGCCAACTTGATGCAGGGGGGGGGGTTTGAGATGAGTAGTATGAGAGAGCTCAAGTACTATTTAGGTCTCTAAGTAAAACCGTCTGAAGATGGACTTTTCATCTCTCAGACCAAGTACACAAGTGAATTAATTAAGAAGTTTGGTATGGAGTTAGCCTCCGCCATGAAAACTCCCATGAGATCAAATATATATCCCTGAATAAGGATGAGAAAGTGAAACTGTTTGATGAATCCATATACAGGTATATCATTGGGTCCCTACTATATATAACTGCTAGTATACTTCATATAATGTATGCAACATGTGTTTATGCTAGGTACTAGACATGCCCCAAGAAATCTCATTACTCAGCTATAAAGAGGATTTTGAGATACCTTAAGGGCACCCAACAACTGTGTTTTTGGTACCTAGGAACAATGATTTTGAGCTGATAGGCTTTTCAAATGCAGATTTTACAGGTTGCAAAGAAGATAGAAAAAGTACATCAGGAACATGCTAGTTTCTAGGAAGGAGATTTGTCTCATGGAGCAACAAGAAGTAGACTAATGCGGATATATTCATAATCGAGTTAGAGTACATTTCAGCAGGTAGCTCCTGTGCACAACTGCTGTGGATTCAACATCATCTGTAGGATTATAATCTCCAGATAAGTAAAACCCCAATGTTTTGTGATTCATCAAGTGCCATCTCTATAGCTAAGAATCCTGTGTCACACAACATGACTAAGCATATAGAGATTATGTATCATTTTATAAGCTAGCATGTTGAAAAGGAGGATATTTGCCTTGAGTTTTTTCCCATAGACAGATAAGTGACTAATATCTTCACTAAGCCTCTGGTTGAATCCAAATTCATTTCTTTCAAAATTGAGTTGGGTATGCTTAACTTGGAGCAGTAGTTTCTGTATATTATTCTTCTTTCTTTTTTATGGTTAATAGCTAGATAATATAATCTAGTAGATGTTAGGGTACTAACCATGATTATAGGGACAACTAAGTATAAGACACTTGACTCTCACTTATTATAATGAATAGGTCGTCTTGATTTAAAGAGGGTTCAAAACGGTGTAAAGAATACTGACTGAGTCTATGTCGACGATATCGTCTTGATCGTTTTGAGGACTCAAATTGACAACGCTCTATCAAAGTGATATCGTCTAGATCATTTTGAATGATACCGCTCTATCATAGCGATATCATTTTGACGGGATATTATCATTCAATTACTTCTCAAATTAAATCTCAGACGTCAGATCTTGAATAGATCTCCACTACAGGTACATGACTCTTTAATTTCCACATTTTTGAGTTATATTAAAATCAATATATGAGTCAAAGGGTAAAGTTTAGAAATAATCTCTCTAGCCCTAATATACCATCATCAACTCTCCATCTCACGCAACCATTCACAATGACAAGGCCTTCAATCAAATGACTCCCAAACAAGAGAAGATCATGTATGAAGAAAATGAAGTGGTAAGATTTGGATTCAAATCAGCTTCAGATGAAATCAAAGATGTTATCAGACTGCTGGACGCCATAAGATTAGAGTTCATCCCGTCTGAGCCAAGTCCAATTCTGAAAGATGAAGTACTAGAATTCTACACTCATAACAAAGTATTCTCTACAAGAAATTCCATTAAAAGTAAGATTGGTAGGGTAAAGATTAAGATTAGACCTAAGAGGATTACCAAAATTCTGCGCCTTCCACCTGCAGATATGGAAGAAGAGCAGGAAATCTCACCACATGATATTATAGATGCTCTAGATTGATGTGAGTTCTGTGGAGAAAATTATGGATCATTGGAAAGGAAACATTTCAATCAGAGAGAAAAGTTACTTGCAGACATCATTGGGAAAACCCTCCTATACAAGATAGGGTCCCATGACAGGATATCCAAGTCCATGTTTGAGTTAATGACTATATTAATTCTGAAGAAGAAAACAAACTAGGCTCTAGTTTTCTTTCAAAAAGCTATTGGATAGCCTTCAAGTGCCCAATATGGGTAGGATCCTTTCTCTATACCTTATCAATGCCTATCCTGAAAACTTCAGCAAGAAGCTAGGTACAAATATCCACTATATGAATAGAATGGATATCAAGACTCTAGAGAGGTATAACAAGGTATTGACCAAGGGTCCAGTTGAGAAAAAGAGCTAGAGGAAATTAAAAAGCAAGAAGGTGGTTGTTGAAGATAACTCTGAGTCTGAGTCAGAAGGAAAGGGTGCAGAAGACAAGGTAGATAGTGAACCCATCCTCAACCCCAACTTGTCTTCCTCAAGCGAGGAAGGAGAATATGTTCAAGATGTCAGTTTACAAGTTAAAGTTGATACTGATGATTCAATTGCTCTTTAGGAAATAGAAGCTGCTATTGAGGGGGAGAAAGATGAAAAAGAGAAGAGTGTTGCCCCAACTGAGGGGGAGAAAGATGAAAAAGAGAAGAGTGGTGCCCCAACTGAGGGGGAGTGTGCAGAAGAGGAAAGAGTTGACTCTCTGGATAAATTCTTGGGTGGTGATGATGTCAGTAAGGAGGAGGCTCAAACTGAGCTCCCTGATCTTTATAGAGGTCTGCCTTTGTCTCAACTCTCAAGAGACTGAGGATGCCACTCATCCTGAGTTGGCTATCCAAGAGGACCTGATAACACCCTTGGTGCAACCTCACTGGTGATGATGCAATAACTCATGTTACTGGAATTACTGAATCCTCAATTCTCATTTCTTTAAAGGCAATGTTAGATGCATAGACTTCCTCTATGAAAGTTTATATTGATGAATCTATCAAGGGTGTAAAAGACGAAATTCTAAAAGAAGTGCAAAATGTCAAGGCTGAATAATGGAAGAACTGGACATTCCTAGAGATGCCTTTGCACATATCAATGCTCAGATTACCAAATGGTTTGACAAAGCTGCCAACACTATTCATGAAAATGTCAAAATCTTAAGATCCATGGATGAGAGTCTCAGGTTGAGCTCCAAAGACATAACCAGTGTCAAACAGTATGTGAGCTAGTCTGATGAAACTATTAGATAAGGAGTTGATCACATAGAAGAATATGTTTACTCTACTAAGATTCAGGCCTTACAACTAGTTGAATAGACAAGAGATATTATTCTTGGTGATAATGAAAATATCTTTCAGACACTGTCAAGAAGATTTGAGGCAAATATAATTCACCTGGATAACAAGATATTTGAAGAAGTCAGAAAGGGGGAGAGTGTATCTGCTGACCAATCCCTATGGAATCTCCAGGGGACAAGGCTGGCACTCAAGTTTCCTATACTGGACCTATATGAACCCTCTGATGAATTCATCAACAAGAAAGGAAGACATGATCCTGAAGATGAGCAGAGGGCAAAGAAAAGAGAAAGAGATGGGACCATGCATCCTGAGGAGTTTATGGCTAGGCAGAGAAAGAAGAACTCCAAGGATCCTGACTATGAATACTGGAGTGATGACTCTAAGACCATCATCATGCATGCATGGATACACAATAAATAGATCAGATTTGATATTGATAAAGTCTATCCATCTGAAGAATGGGCCAAGCACCTAGAAAGGAAGACCCTAAGATAGAATACTATCAAGGAAAATATGAACAAGCAGAATCCAATCAAGGTGCCCTCCAAATACATTCCTAAACCCCACAAGTATTTTGCATGGAAGGAGGCCAAAAGGAAAAGTGCTGGAAAGAGACCTGTTGAAACTTGTGAAGCATCTACTGCACCTATCCAGACAAAGAAAAGCTCAGGTTATGATGATGACTTCAGTCAATTGCTTGACAAATTCCATATATCTTGATTGACAGAGATCTATGCTGAGATTGAAGATGTGCTATTATTTATGTTTTAATTAACTTAAACCCTTTGACCACACACACACACATATATATATATATATATATATATACTATTCATATATTTGTTGTAAGCGACTCTATTTTCAATTCTATATTAAACTACCTATTTCATTGTTGATCTGGTTTTATTAGTTATGTATCTTATCATTGGTCAGGAGTTCTGACTTCTTCAAATAGGGGAGATTATTGGTAATATTGCCCTTAATATTCCAGGATTTGAAGAAGTACCTCTCACAATGATAAGTACATATTATCTTTGATGAAAATTCTATTTTAATCTATGTAGGTCAAGTTTTTTATGTTAACTGTCAATCTTAGTAGGTCTTGAGATTAGTTTAGAGCATAAGTAAACTCACTTATGTCTCTAATTCGTTTTAAGTGTAGATTTGTTGGAGTTCAAGTCGAATCAGTTTGATTAGAGAAGAGTTGTCGCAGTTCAAGTTGAATTCGGTTTGATAAGTGAAGAAGTACTCAACGATATCATCGTGAATGTTAGCTCTTTCAAGATGGTATCGTTTTGAAGGAACATTATCAAAATGATATCACCTTGACAACATTCTTACCATTGAGTGCTTAGGTTGTCGGGACTTCAAATTCGCAGAAGCGCAAAAAAGTGAAGTCAACTCATTCCCTTCTTGACCATACTCTAATGAGACATTTTCTAATCCGTCAACCATTAAAAATGTTAAGAGTATATAAGGATAAGTTGGGACAATCCAACAGTAATCTTTGAAGATTTTCGAACTGAGAAAAATGAGTAGCAACTGCAAATCTCAGCTACTGGTGCTATCTCTCTCTGAAGAAAAACTCAGCGAGTAAGTGGTCTTCTGGCAACTCTACTAGAAGAAAAGATCTTCTCCCTGTTGAAGGAGAAGAATGATTCAATTCTCATCTTCAGTCAAAGCTAGAACAACACTGGGCTTGCTCTGAAAGAAAATACACTCTATTTAGGTACTTCTTCAAGAAGAGAGCTTTCTTTGAAAAGCTAAAAGAAGACTCAAACATTAAAGATTTATCATTTTGTTGAGTCTATTCTTGTAACTATATTTAAAACATTTCTCTACAGGATCTATTTAGATATGAGGTAAGATCTATTTAGATCTGAGGTAAGATCTGTTTAGATCTGAGGTAGGGCTTAGAAGTAAGCCTGAGGTAGAACTTTGAGAAAGTCTGACGTAGGATCTTCGTGAAGATCTGAGGTAGGAGATCTGTTGGATCTCTGAGCTATAGGAGTTGGTGAACTCTGAGGTAGGAGTTGGTGAACTCTGAGGGAGGGTTGGTGAGAGCCTAAGGTATGGTCTGGAGTAGACCTGAGGTGAGATTCTGAGGAATCTGTGTTGCAAGTTCTTGAAACTTAGATAATTTGGAGGAGGTTGTCGAATCTAGCACACTGCTAGATAGGTGGTGTGTTAGGAGAATACTAGAGAAGTGGAGGCTAAGGAGAAAGCTAAGAGAAATTAGGGTTTGGAAGGAGGAGAAAGAAATACCTGAATTTACTCTTGCGTGCATCCACACGAAGAGGCCTGGGTATATAAATATTCTTGTGCCAAGAGGGGCCAGCCGACCCCTCCCAAGCGGGGCTGAACTAGGATGGTTCAGCCCCCAACCCGCCAACTTAGAGAGTGGGGGCTAAACCGGATGGTTCAACTCCGTTGCCATCTGTCTTCGTTTTCCGCCTGCGAGCATATGTACGCCCAAAGAACTGCGTCATGTTCGGGGGCGTAACATTCCCCTCTCCATCAAGAATCAACTTGTCCTCAAGGCAATAATTCTGGTAGTGGTCCCGAAACTCCAGCAGATCAACCCATGTATTGTGTGCTTCTGATGAGTTTTTTCATTTGACGAGGAGCTTGGGTCAGTACTCAGCACCCCGTCGCTTCCATTTGAGCATCAGGACTTCCTCGGGTAGTAGGAGGAGTTCTCCCGCTACTGTCGCCTCTGGGAGAAAAGGACTGGCCTGTATGGAATCGCCGATCTTTCATTTCAATAATGACACGTGAAATGTCGGGTGAATGCGCAACCCCTCGGGAAGGTCCAAAGTATAAGCAACAGGGCCTACGCGACTAAGAATGCGAAAGGGCCCATAGTAGCGAGAAGCTAATTTCTGGTTGGCCCGACGTGCCACCGAGACTTGCCGGTAGGGCGTAACTTGAGGAAGACTTCATCACCGAATTCGAACTCCTTTTCCTTGCGGTGCTTGTCTGCTTGGGTCTTCATGCGTTCTTGTGCTGTGCGGAGATTCTCACACAATGTGGCTATAGTACGGTCACGGTCACGGAGTGCCCGATCCCCAGCGGGCAATCCTGTGCTGCCCAACTCATAACTGCTCAAAGAGGGGGGAGAACGGCCGTATACGACCTCGAACGGGGTCATCTTACTGGCGGAATTGTAGGAGGTGTTGTAGCAGTATTCAGCCCAGTGTAACCAACTGGTCCACGTTCGCGGCTCGTCCATCACAAAGCAACGGAGGTATGTTTCCACTCCCCAATTGAGAACCTCCGTCTGGCCATCCGTCTGGGGATGATTCGCCGTGCTGAAGCGTAGGCTGGTCCCCTGTAAGCGGAAGAGCTCCCGCCAGAAATTGTCTACAAAAGTCAAATCTCGATCTTAAATGATGGCGCTCAAAATGCCGTGGAGACAAACAATCTCTCGAGCAAAGAGATTGGCGACTGACTCGCCGGTGTAAAGATGGCTCAAAGCCAAGAAATGACCATACTTGGAGAGCTTGTCGACCACGACCAGTATAACTATTTGTCCCTGTGACTTGGGCAAACCGTCGATGAAATCCATGGACACTGTCTCCCAAGTTTGGTGTGGGATCTCCAGAGGTGTCAGTAAGCCTGCTGGGGAGGTCGCTTCGTATTTCTAAGGTTGGCATACCTCGCACTGCTGCATGAACTGCTGAATGTCGCGTCGTAACCCCGTCCAGAAAACATTAGACCGTGCTCGCTGAAGGGTGCGAAGAATGCCCGCATGTCCACCTGGTAGCGATGAATGGAACTCGTGCATCATGACCGTCTTCCAAGCCGAGTTGGCCGGAATGACCACCCACCCCTGATCATATAGTCGGTTGTTCTGCAGCTGATAGCCTGACATAATGATCTTCCCTTGTCAAAGAGATTCCACAATGGCTTATAGTGCGGAGTCCCCCATGATCTCCTCCTGAACATCATCTAGCGAGTTAAGCAGGGGCCCGTAAATTTGTGCGGTAGTGCTCTCCAGTAGGCGTGATAAGGCATAGACAACCACATTCTCCTTACCCTACCGGTAAAGGATCTCATAATCATATCCCAACAACTTTGTTACCCACTTTTGCTGGAGCGGAGTGGAGACCCGCTGATCCAAGAAGTGCTTCAAGCTTTGATGGTCTGTGCGGATTTTGAAATGTCTCCCCAACAAGTATAGTCGCCAGAAGGCCACTGCATGGATGATCACCAACATCTCTTTCTCATATGTGGAGAGACCCAGAGTACGGGGCGCTAACGCCCTACTATAGAATGCCAGGGGCCGTCCTTCCTGCATCAAACCCGCGCCAATGCCTACCATAGACGCGTCCGTCTCGAGGACAAACTCCTTGGTGAAATCAGGAAGAGCGAGCACCGGAGTGGTTGTCATGGCCCTCTTAAGGGCCTGGAAGGCCGCCTCTGCCTCGGACAACCAGTGGAAGGCGTCCTTCTATAATAACTGAGTCAATTGTTGAGCGATCTTGTCGTAGTCTTTGACAAAGCATCTGTAATATCCTGTAAGCCCCAGGAACCCCCGTAGCACACGAACCGTGTGTGGGCTGGGACACAATAGCATGCTCTCTATCTTCTTAGGGTCCGCCTTGACCCCACTAGCGAATACCAAGTGACCCAGGTACTCCACCTCCTTCTGCCCAAACGAACACTTGGACTGCTTGACATATAGTTGGTGCTGGCGGAGGAGGGTGAAAACCTGCTCGACATGGAGCAAATGCTCCTCCCAACTGGAACTCTAGATGAGGATGTCATCGAAGAATATCAACACCGAACGACGGAGGAGCGGCCAGAAGATCTCGTTCTTCACTACTTGGAATGTGGACGGTGCGTTAGTGAGCCCGAAGGGCATTACCAAGAATTCATAGTGCCCATCATGAGTACGAAAGGCTGTCTTGTGTGTGTCCTCCTCGCGCATCCGAATCTGATGGTAGCCCGATCGGAGATCGAGTTTGGTGAAAAGACGAGCGCAGCTCGTCTAGTAGTTCCTCGATCAAGGGAATAAGAAACTTATCCTTGATAGTAGAGCTGTTCAGACCACAGTAATCCACACAAAATTGCCATGTCCCGTCCTTCTTCTTAACTAGAATAATGGGGGGCAAAAAAGAGCTGGTACTGGGCCGGATAATTCCAGCGGTCAGCATTTCCCTAATGCTGCGCTTTATCTTGGTCTTTTGGATGTACGGGTAACAGTAAGGTTGAATATTGGTAGGCTCTGTACCTGTTTTGAGCTGAATCTGGTGATCTCAAAACCATGGTGGTGGTAGTGTGCGGGGCGCCTGAAAGATATCCGCATACCGCGCCATTGGAGCCTGCACCTTAGTCGGTACACTAGGAGCCTCCGTTGGAGCCGGCGTAACCTCCATAACCACTGCCATCGTGCTGCCCTGGTTCTCTAGTCGCTCCAAGCTCCTAAGGAATATTTCCTTCATAAGTGTAGATTTCAGCCCCCCCAGACAACACTATTTCCCGTGCTGCAGGAACTCCATCGTCATCTGATCCCAGTCAAAGGTCACTCGCCTCAGCCACTGCAGCCACTGCACCCCAAGCACCATGTCAGAACCTCAGATGGATAGAAGGTAGACGTCCGTGTGCCCTGCGTACCTCTGTATCCGTAGCTTCACCCCCTTCACACTGCAGTTGCTCCCATCTGCCACCATGCCCTGAAAGGCGGCCCCTTATCAATCGCATGCCCCACCTATTGTGCCACATCAGGATGAATGAAGTTGTGGGTGCTCCCACTATCCACAAAATCGTCACCTTCTCCTGACTAATCTTTCCCCCAATCCACATAGTGAGGGAGGTGCTGCATCCCTCCATTGTCTGTATGGAAACACTGAACTCGGCCAAGTCCAAGTTCTCCTCCGACTCTGACCCAGGTACGACTCTGTCCCGTAACATAAAAACCTGTATTTTCTGGCATTTGTGCCCGGACACAAACTTCTCGTCTCAGTTGAAACATATGCCCTTCTCTTTCCTTGCCTGTAGCTCGGCTCACGAGAGTCGTGTTACCATTGGCTTGTTAGGCGCCGACGTCTCCCTCCGAACATCTGCCTGGGTAGTCGCTGGCTTCCCCGTGGTCCGCGTCCGCTGCCGGTTGTTGAGCTCTTCCTGTATGCGGGCCAGGCTGATGACATGATTCAGACTGTGGGGCATATAGGCCTGAACCTCATCCTGCAAGTACTCCTTCAGTCCCGAGACAAAATAGCTGAGCAACATCTTCTCTTCCCAGTACATCCGATTTGCCAATTTCTCGATTTCGGTCTGGTACTCCATCACGGTGCCCATCTGTCGCAACTTCTGCAGAAGAGCCTCAAACTCCTCGTACTCCAGTGACCCGAATTGGGCGGTGAACCCTTCCACGAAATCAGTCCAGTGCACATAATCCCTGCCCCTCAGAAACCACTGCGTCCATTGAAATGCGTCGTCCTCCAAGTGAAATGATGCTAGCTGCACCCAGTGGCCCTCCGATACCTCCTAATAACTGAAAAAAGCTCGGCCTTCTGTACCCACTTTAGGGCATCCCCTCCGTTGTACCTTGGAAAATTCATGCACGTTAGTTTAGGAGGCATATACGCTCGCGGAGCGGCTTGTCCATGCCACCCTTCCCCTTTCCCATTCCATACCAGGCGTCTCAGCTCCATCAGAGCGGTGTTGGCGCCTGGGTAGCCCTGAAATGGCTGGCCTCCCCACGGAACGCCGGTTCCCTGGCCTCCCGGAGGCCTGACTCCACGTGGTGGAGGCAAGATGCCCCCCTCCTATTGGTCCTCCCGGAACCCATCCGACCCCTCCTGGCTCGCCGGCGTGCCTGTATCCAGGGCAGATGGCCCGCGCCGTAGTCCCCCGGCTCACCTTGGTGCCACGTCCAGGGCGGAAGCCCCGTGCTGAAGTCCGCAGCCCGGGCGGTTATTGATCCAGCCGTCGGCAACACTACCCGGTTCCCCCATGTCGCTGCGATGCCACCGAAGCCGCCGGCTCCTGATCCGCTCGATCCCGCGCCTGTACACGCGGGGTCTGCCGATCCCGCTATTTCCCCTGCCTACGAGATCGGGTGTTGCGATGCGTATGTTTGGGCGGCCTGATTTTGTAATCCGCCCGTTTCCCCGTTCGTCGGCACCTTCCCTTTCAGATTTTGCGCTAATAGCGCCTTGATCTCTTCCATCCGTGTGTCGATCCGTTCTTCCAGTCGCTGGGTAGAAGCCCTCATCTCCTCCTCGATGGCGGCCACCGAGTCCGTCAAGCCGACGTAGTTTTCTTCTAGGGCTTCCATTCGAGTGATTTCTTCTTGGGTGCGTGTGGTCACCATGGTGGAGATGTGAATCCTCTGATACCAAATATTAGGAGAAGACTAGAGAAGTGGATGCTAAGGAGAAAGCTAAGGGTCCGTTCGTTTCAACGACATCGATATTAAAGTATTGACTTTAAGAAAATGAAAGTCATTTCCGCTGTTCGTATAAACAATTGTAGAGGGGAATTGACTTTCTGATGGAAAGCCGTAGATATTCACATAAAACTAAAAACTCATTGGTTCAATGTCTATCTCTAGGTGTGGATATTGAGATTGCCAACATCGGTTTTTCAAAAGAAGAGTAATTTTTTTTGCATGAATGCGATTTTTTTGGACCAAACATGATTTTTTCGCCCGAACGCGACTTTTTTGCACGGACGCGATTTTCTGGCTAGGACTCTATTTTTTCGCCAGGACGTTATTTTTTTCGCCCGGGCTCGCTTTTTTCACCCGAACACACTTTTTTTCGCTCGGACACGTTTTTTTCGCCCAGACGCGATTTTTTTCGCCAGGGCGCAATTTTTGCGACCGTACGCGATTTTTTCTCCCGTGGGTGTTTTCTTTGCCCGGACGCGATTTTTTCGCCCGAACGCTATTTTTTCGCCCGGACACGATTTTTTCGCACGGGCGCGATTTTTTTTTGCTAGGACGCGATTATTTCGCCCGTGGGTGTTTTTTTCGTGCGTAAGCAATTTTTTCGGTCGGGTGCGATTTTTTTGCCCGGGCTTGATTTTTTTGCCCGGGCGTGATTTTTTTCGCACGAGCGCGATTTTTTCACCCGGGCGCGATTTTATTCGCCCGGGTGCAATTTTTTCGACCGGAAGCGATTTTTTCGCCCGTACGCGTTTTTTCCCGTGGAAGTGATTTTTCTGCCCGGGCGCGATTTTCCGCCCGGGCGCGATTTTCCGCCCGGGCGCGATTTTCCGCCCGGGCGCGATTTTCCGCCCGGGCGCGATTTTCCGCCAGGACGCGATTTTTCGCCCGGACGCGATTTTCCGCCCGGACGCGACTTTTTCGCCCGGACGCAATTTTTTCGCCCCGAACGTAATTTTTTCGCCCCGAAGCAAAAATTTCGCATCGGGGCGAAAAAATCGAGTCCGAGAGAAAAAATCGCGTCCAGGCATAAAAGTCGTGTCCAGGTGAACAAATTACTTTCGGGTGAAAAAATCGCGTCCGGACAAAAAAACACGTCGAGTACATTGAAATTGCTTGATATGAATCTTTCATTGAAAAAGGGGAAGAAGAAAACCCCGTTCAAAAATTGCGTAGGGGCAAAAAAATCGCGTCGGGCGAAAAAATTGCGTTCACGCGAAAAAAATCGTGTTTGAGCGAAAAAGTCACGTCAGGACGAAAAAATCACGTCCGAGATTAAAAGTTGCGTCCGGGCGAAAAAGCAGTGTTGGAGCGAAAAATTTGAGTTCGGGCGGAAAAATCACGTCTGTGCGAAAAAATTGTCTCGGCAAAAAAATCGCGTTTGAATGAAAAATTTCGCGTTTGGGCCGAAAAATTTAAGCCCGGACAAAAACATCGCGTCATGACGAAAAAATCGTGTCCGAGCGATAAAATTGATGCCGGGCAAAAAATCCGCGTTTGTTTTTTTTAATTGAGAGTATTGATCAATGTCAATTCCTATGATTGAAAATCTTTCTGAAAACGAACAATAAAAAGTGATTAATGTCAATTCCTATAACAGAAAGTCATCATGTGGCCGAACAAAAGAAATGGATTTAAACTCAATGTCATTTCTCATGTGTATTGATATTGGATTAAAAGTCAATACTTCAATATCAATGTCGTTGAAACGAACGGACCCTTTTATAGACTTCACTGTCATAATCATTGCACACAGGATTCCTACATTGCTTTATTTTCCTAATCCTTATCAATGTGAACTCTTTTACTGCTCCTTCGAACTGCTTGAGCTGGCATGAAGTTCATACCAATGAAATACTTGGAGGACCTCCATATTCTTGGTATGATATTAAAATAAGTATCTTAAAGTTATTTTCTAAATTTTTTCCGATCTTCACTTGTCACTGAAGCAGAAAATAGGGATGCATATGCACAATTTCGATTATGCAGCATTGGGTAATCGTAAAGTACTTGAGGAAAATAAAAAGCTTTAAAATCAAGTGCAAGAACTCAAAGGTAGTTTTATCAAATTATTGAAGTGCGTCTATCTTGACATACTTGGTAAAAAAGAATTTCTTGTATCAAATTCTTGCACATTTTATGAATTTTTTTGTATTGTGGTGTTAGACAAAAAATTCCTAGACAATTGAGTAGCAGCATTGTTGGATGCATTGAGGATTGAAATAATATTTAAGTTCTTTCTAGTTATTTATATGAATGATCTAGGTTGTCAGTCATCCCAATATCATTAATATGATTTTACACGTTGATTTCTTGTTTTTCTATGTTCTCTGGCGGGCATTTTTTGTTTTAATCAGAACCATATATAATATGTGCACACAAAGCCGCCCCTTGATTCTTCACAGTAGCTATATGAAAAGTATAAGGAGTCATTTAAAGAGTTCATTAGCTCAACTGTGAGGATGCCATCTTTGTTATTGAGATATTTATGCTACATTATTATTGATTTCTTTTTTTTAGTCAAATCCCAGGGTGATTGTGTAGCACCCTCATCCGTCACGAAGAATATAACAGAAGGTCCGATGGATCCCACGTCATATTCCATGGATAGTCAGTGAACTTACATATTGAAATCAAACATCCATGCATCCCATCTCATAATTACATTCTAGCGGAAGCTTTTAAGTAAGAAGAACCACAGCCACGAATGTTCACTATATATAACAATTAGGAATGAAAGATATACGCCAAGTTTGGCCTTAAGGCCTTACATCTCATGATGTCATTACAATACCAATGTGGTTTACATACTTTGGCATGCAGTTCAGCAACACATGAAGAACTAGTAAATGCTTCGCTTGGCCTTCAAGGACTGGCATAACACAAAGAGGTTTCAGCCCGCTACTTCTCGCTCGGCTCTCTTACTCCTGCACAAGTAAAATCCACCAAGACATGACAAATAAAGAAACGGTCAGCTTTAGCTGACCAATTTATAACGACCCCACCTCATGCACAGGACGGCGGTACTCCTTCCTTGCAGACAAATAACATTTATTCGAATCAAGAACGTGCAATTTAAACACAATTCATAACAGACGTTGGCAGACACTGCCACACGTCCCATGCTCTTAGGGCACATTATCGGTGTAACAAAATTTCAAGTCTCACCTTCATCCTCAGTGATGGTTCAACATTTGATCGTTCTAGTCTTTTCGTCCCGTAGTAAAAGACTCTCTCCTATGCTACGACAAAGTCAATAACGCTCTCCTATTCAAGAATTCAAGTCAATGACCCACTCCAAGTCAATCGCCATAGGGAGGGTATAGTTCAGCCGCAACCCGTTGCTCAAATCGCCGTGCGCACCAAGCACGACGCGGGTCAGCTTCCCCTTGTCTGTTCACAACATACATAACCGCGTTATGTTCCAAGAATGGCACTCACAATCACCATAGATGGGAACTCCAGGCTCGCAGCTCAATATGTTAGCCCACTGGTCTCCAAGAGATATGCCTCACAAACATAAACAAAGATCTCTGGGAGCTATAGCTAGCGGTAGCACTAATGTCGCATGATATTGAAAGAATCAACACATCTGTCCTCAGCTAGACACAACCGACCTTTTTGCTTTCTGGCGTTATGTACCTCGTCTCCAGGATCTAGGCTTCACAACCATTACTATCCTTGATACGACCAAGAGCTACCGCCAGCGGTATCCCTACCTCCGGGCAGTATCAGATAAAAGAACGATTTCGTCCTCTTTTCCGTGTATTTCCTGGTGTTAGCCACTAAGACTCCCTACAATAACTACAGTACTCAGAACTTGAAAATAACTTACTCATCACGAAGTGTTCTCCAACACGTAATCAACAAGATATCCATCACCAATCCAGACTGATTTGTCCGGATGGGATTCACATAACATGCTTATTATGTACTTCGATTCCGGATTTTATATGCAATTATATCGAGGATACAAATGATCAACCCGTCGGAAGAATCGCCCCCAGTAATTAGTGGGAAATCTTCCCTAATATGCCAAAACAAAGGACTAGCACGTTCAAGGTTTTCAAGAGGAGAATCGTTACCCTTGTAGATCGCTTAGGAGCCATCATCACGGATTTGATCTGGATGGAAACGTTCGTAATGCTTTCCTCTTCACAGATCTAGCTTTGTCTCACGATTCCGACCATGGAAGCTACTCCAATGGCTTCCCAAATCTTCTCCAAGGGCTACAAACTAGCTCCTTTTTCTTCCTTCCCTTCTTTCCTCAAGGATGAAGAGAGAAAGAGTGAAGAAGAGATAATGAAAGGTTCTCAACCTATAAGCCCCTTAATAATCTCGGGCCTAATTTTATCCACAGGATCACCCAGCCAAAATACGTGGATGCCCTTATTTAATCAGCCATTCTTTTTTAAATCGCTATCACCATGCAGTAGCACGTTATCACCTGACGGTAGCTTAGGCGGTGGCGGTGGTCTTATCCAGCACCGTTTTATCGCTTAACGACCGCCTCAACAACCCTCGACACGTGACATGCTATCGCTAGCGGTATTGCTACCACCTGGCATTAACAAATTCGACTTCATGAACTTTTCGACTGCATTAACTGTATCGACTATATGGATGTCGACTGTATCAACTTCATTACTAACACCAGCGATATCGCTAATGCCTGGAGTTGGCAATTTAGCTTCAACATTCTGTCGACTTCATCGACTGCATCAACTTCATTATTTGTCGACTGCATCAACTGCATCAATCTGAACACTACCGCCTGACGGTATCACTATCGCCAGCGATAACGCTAAAACTCAACTTTGTTATTTTTCAACTGTGGGAAATCTGGGGTGTTACAAATCTCTCCCAATTAGGAAATTTCGTCCCTAAATTAATCATTTCAGAAAAATAACAAAGAAGTACTCACACTCCTATGACAGTTTCTCATGACCATAGTTGTCCCAACGGACTTTGACCATTCTGATTGTCTTATTCCACCATTGCTTGACCTCTGTGTCTTTGATATGAATGAGCTTGACTTTCGTTGTCAACCTATTATCAACCGACACCTAATTCGCAGCAACCACGTACGTAGGCTCTTGCACCGCCTTCCACAGCACTGATATGTGAAACACACCATGCAAAACACTTAGCTATGCTGAAAAAGCAAGCCGATAGGAAGCTTCACCAATCCGTTAAATAATTTCAAATGGCCCAAGGTATCTCGAACTTAGCTTTTTCACGCGGTGATTCCTGGATACACATTTGAATAGCTTGATCTTGAGATAAACCCAATCGCCAACCGCAAACTCAACGTTTTGGTGTTTAGCGTTGTAGTACTTCGCCTGTCTATCTTGAGCAATCAACAATTGCTCTCAAATCAAACGTATCGTCGAAGTCGCATATTCGACGTCTTTACGCTTATACAACTTCGATTCACCCATTTCTACCCAATCCAATGGAGTACGACACTTCTTACCGTATAAAGCCTCGAATGAAGACATCTTAATACTTGGTTGATAGCTATTGTTATTGGCGAAATCGATCATAAAGAGATGGTCTTCCCACCTCTTCCCGAAATCTAAGACACACATTTGGAGCATATCCTCCATTGTCCTGTTTACCCTCTCGGTCTGACCATCCGTTTGAGGATGAAAGGCTGTGCTAAACTTCAGCTTAGTAGCCAATAGTTGGTGGATTAGTCTCAAATCATTCAAACAAAAACGCTCGTCTCGGTCACTTACGATGCTACGGGACACACCGAGTAATCGTACGATATTATCAACATAATGCTTTACCAATTTTTCCACGGAATCGTCTCGTCGATTTGGAATAAAGTGCGACACCTTTGTCAAACGGCCAACGATCACCCAAATAACATCATTCCCACACTGCGTTCTTGTCAAACAGTGCACAAAATCCATAGATATGTCATCAAACTTCCACTCCGGTATCGGTGATGACTTCAGGAAACCACCAGGTTTCTGAAATTCAGCCTTCACTAGGGCGCGAGTATGACACTTCGCCACATAGTGAGCTTTGTCCTTCTTCATCCCTTGCCACTATAACAACTTTTTCATGTCCTTGAACATCTTTGTGCACCCTGAGTGGATTGAGTATTTTGTAAAGTGTGCCTCGTACATCAATTTCTCCCGTTATTTGCCCACATTCAGGACACAAAACAGACTCTTTCCATAAAATACCATCATAAAAAAAAACTTGGAATTTGACCCATCCACAGTCTCTGCTAGGTAGCGTTTCATACTTTCATTCAACTGCAACGCTTGCCAAATCCTGTCCACGAGGTTTGCACATACATCCAGTTTAAACATGCATATGCACTAGATCTCCCATCAACACAAGAGATCTCCAAGGCCTCCAAGTTATGAATAAGACGCTCATCATGCATTTATATCCAATTATCATATGTTGGAGTCCCACGAATCAATGAATCTGCGATAATATTTCCCTTCCCGGGAATGTAGTATATCTCGAAGGCCCAAAGAACTCCATCCACCTCCTTTGTCACATATTCAAATCCTTCCGGTTCAATAGATACTTTAGGCTCTTATGATCCATAAAGATGTCAATCTTCATTCCATACAAGTAATGATGTCATAGCTTTAGGGCGAATATCACATCCGCCAACTCTAAGTCATTGATCAGATAATTTCTCTCGCACACCTTCAGTTGGCAAGAGCCATAAGCTATAACCTTCCCAAACTGCAAAAGAATGCAACCTTAGCCGCACCTTGAGGTATCACTATAGATCTCATGGCCTTCTGCACCACATGATAAACATAAAATAGGTGCGGTGGTCAGACGAATCTTAAACTTTTCAAAAGCTCGTGCACACTCTGGCGTCCAAACAAACTTCTGATCATTCCTCGCCAAAGTAGTGAGAGGTAGAGCTTGTAACACCTCCATCCGTCACAAAAAAAAATAATAGAAGGTCCGACCGTGGTCTCACGCCACATTCTATGGACAGTCAGTGGAGTTACGCATTGAATCCTTCACGCATCCTAACTCACAGTGCATTTTAGCAGAAGCAGTTATCTTAGTTATAGAACCCAAATGCCAGGAATGTCTACTACAAAACATAGGAATGATATTTAATACACAACATGTTCTGGCCTTAAGGCCTTAGAACTATTTTCTTTACCTATGTGTCTTCCATACACCGGCACACAGACCGACCACACATGAAAACAGTAAACATTCTCCTTTGGGCCTTCGAGGGCTAGCCAATCGTAGCATAAGGGACTTCAGCCTGCTACTTTTCACTTGGCTCTCCAGCCTGCTACTTTTCACTTGGCTCTCCAGCACATGCATAACTTGGCCCACCAAAACGTGGCAAAACAAAGCAACAATCAACATTAGCTGAACAAATTATAACGACCCACCCCTCCCTCGGGGTGGCGGTGCTCCTTCCCTACAAGCATTCAACATATATATAAAAAGACGACAAAACGTGCAATTTAAGCACCATTCATCACATATTTTGGCACATTCGACCACACGCCCATTGCACTCAAGGCACATTAACGGTGCACATAACCTAACCAACCTCCGTACTCAGCGACGGTCAGCATGCTTTGAGCATTAACTAGTCTTTCCGGCCCGAAGCCTAAGACTCTCTCCTATGGCTATGACAAAGTAAAAGTGATCTCCATCACTTCAATGACTCACTCCAAGCTGAACGACATATGATTGGGTATAGTTCAGGCATAATCCGTTGCTCTAATTGTCGGGCGCACCAAGCAGTGATGCGGGTCAGCCTCACCTTGCCCATTCACAAAATACATAACCACCCAAGTCTCCACGAGAAAGCCCTCACAAACGGTGCTCACTGGGAGCTACCGCCGGCGTTAGCACTATCGCCGCGCGGTAGGGGACAGAATATCGTTTCTTCCCCCACTTTGGGTGTTTTCCTAGAGGCAACCTCCAGTACTATCACTATAGAATCCTGCAAACCCCCTGACCCCGAAAATTACATGTTTATCCACGAAGTCTTCTCCAACACACAAATCAATAATAACCAATCCAAACCAACCTGTCCAGAGGGGCTTCACACAACATGCCTATTCCATACTTTAATTCTGGATTCTATATGCAATTTCTACCAGGGATCACATTGATCTACCCACTGGAAACCACCCTTTTCTTCACCCTTTGGTGAGGAGTTCCATGCACTTATGCAAATTGAGGACTTCACTTATCCAAGGAGAAAGCTCGTTACCCTTGTCGATCGCTTAGGAGCCATGAGCTTGCACTTGATCCGGATGGAACTGATCACCACAATTTGCTCTCTGCGGATCTGGCTTCGAATCGCGAATCCAGCCACACGAATACCTTCACAACTGGGATGGATCACCCTTGCCCTTGTCTCCCGGCCTTTCCCTTCTTCCTCAAATCCAAGAGAATGAGAGAAAAATGAGAAATTGATCTTATTTTAAGCCTTTATCAGATAACTACCGCCACACGGTATCTTTGCTACCACCGCGCGATATCTTAGGTGGTGGCCGCTTGGCCTAATCAGCACCGCTCTGCCGCTCAAGACCGCCTCAACCTTATCTGACACGTGGCAAACTACCGTTGGCGTTACCACTACCGCTGGGTAGTACCGTCCAGAGATGAATGTTGATTTATTCCAGCTAGCGCCGCACGACATCACACTACCGCCTCGCGGTAGGCTCTCAATACATCAATTCGTCGAGAGCGTCGAATGGTATCACTGCCTGTTAACTTTCTGCCGCTGTGCGGCACCTACCCGAAACAAAGATAGACTTAATTCAACTAGATACTGCCAACGTTAACTCTACCGCTTGACGGTAACTCCCATTAATCAACTCATTTTTTTAGGAACTTTGGGATTTTACAATTTTCCCCTCCTTTAATAGATTTCATCCTGAAATCCATATTTAATCAAAAACAACACAGAAGTACAAATCATATCAAATGTACCTCAACGGAATAGCTCAGGGAACTCTTCTCACATGGTCTGCTCGTGCTCCCATGACAGCTCCTCACGGCCGCAGTTGTCCCATCGAACTTTGACATTCTAATCTCTTTGTTCCATAGTCGTTTCACTTCCGTGTCCTCGATACAAATGGGTTTGACTTTCGTCGTCAACTCACTATCGACCAAAATTTGCTCCACAACAACCACTTGCGTAGGCTCTTGTACAGCCTTTCACAATACCAATATGTGAAATACATCATGCAAACCACTGAGTTCAGTTGAAAGCTTCAGCCGATAGGCAACTTCTTTAACTCGTTCAACAATTTTAAACGGCCCAATGTATCTCGGACTCAGCTTTTTCAAGCGTCGGATCCTTGATATGCCCTTGAACGGTTTAATCTTGAGATAAACCAATCGCCAACCGTAAACTCCATGTTTTAGTGCTTGACATTATAGTATTTTGCTTGCCTATCTTGCCCAATCAGCAATCATTCTCGAATCAAACAAATCGTTGAATTCACATCTTCAATGTCTTTATGTTTATAGAGCTCCGATTCACCTATTTTTACCCAAGCCAACGGAGTACGACACTGTCTACCATATATGTTATGACACAGGACCGGCTCCACTCGGGACCACGTCCACCGAGGTAGACCTAGCGGGACCCAGCTGGCATCGTCCGGGCTGCAGCCCAAGCACCCCAACCCCTCTACAGTCCACCGATGGGTTGTTGGTGGCCACAACCTCCCTTTGGAGTAGTACTGGGAAGTTCCCGTGGTGCGTGATTGACTATCGAGTTTGACTCATCAAAGGGAGGCTGTGGCCACCAATAAGACGTCGGTGGGCTGGAGAGGGGTTGGGGTGCTTGGGCTGCAGTCCGGACGATGCTAGCTGGGTCTCCCTCAGTGGATGTGGTCCCGAGTGGAGCCGAGCTTGAGTCGTCACAATATAATGCCTCAAAAGGTGCCATTTGTATACTCACTTGGTAGCTGTTATTATATGTGAACTCGATCATAAAGAGATGATCCTCCCACCTCTTCCAAAAATACAGGGCATACATGCAAACCATATCTTCCATCATTTTGTTTAACCTCTCGGTCTGACCATCCGTTTGGGGATGAAAGTTCGTGTTAAATTTCAGCTTGGTACCCAACAGCTGATGAAAAGCTTCCAATCATTCGATATGAAATGCCCATCTCGATCACTAATGATGCTACGGGGAACACTGTGCAATCATACGATCTGCTCAACATAAAGTTTAGCTAACTTTTCCACTAAAGCGTCCCTTCGATTCGGAATAAAGTGTGCTACTTTTTTTAACTGGTCCACAATCACCCAAATGAAATCGTTCCTGTATTGCGATTTTGGCAAACCGTGCATGAAATCCATCGATATATCATCAAATTTCCATTCCGGTATTGGTAACGACTTCAGGAAATCGCCGGGTTTTTAACATTTAACCTTCACTAGGGCGCAAGTCTAGCACTTCACCATATAAAGTGCTATGTCCTTCTTCATCCCTGACCACCAGAACAACTTCTTCATGTCCTTGAACATTTTTTTGCTCCCTTGGTGGATTGAGTAGTTGGTAACATGAGTTTTGTACATCAATTCTGTTGGAACACCATGTTTGATTTGAGCTAGGTTCACTCCTAGGTGGTTTGACCCACTTGTATAGCCAGGGTGAAAGTCTAGGTCTAAGTTAGTCTTAGTAGAGCAGATCTCATATAGACCAGCATTGGACTTCATTTCAAGACCAAGACTCAGAAGTAATCGTTGGATCTAATATCAGTTCGACTTTCGTCGAACTCAGATCGAAGATCGTCGATCTCCGATCGACGATCGCAGAGGTAAAATCTCTGAGCTGAGCCCGACGATCTCAGAACTCAGCTCGACGATTTCCAGTCTCAGCTTGACGATCTCTTATCTCAGCTCTGCGATTATTTTTTATCTGTGTTCTACTACATTACTGCGAAACTGTCTTGAAGATTTCATTCTTATTTTGTCAAGGCTATTTATGGAATCAAATCTCTGGTAGTAAATGCTGATATTTTCAAGGCTTATAGCCGTTTCAAGTGCAGCATTAACTACAGGTTTTCACAGAGTTATTATTTTGACTTATATGCCAAAGACAGTTGAGGAAATCATTTATTGCCGATATTGTAGCCGTTTCCTCTCCTCGATTCCTGCAGAATAATTAAAGGAATGTTTTTGAAATTCAAGTCAAGGAATTATTCTTATACTCTATTCAGAGAAGAAGGCAGTAGTTTTTTTTGGTTTTCTTTTGCCAAGATAGATTTACAGAGAGACACTCAAGGAAAGATAGAAAGTTGTTCCTGCTAACATCCTAGAAACATTCTGGAGCAGATCTTCATCAATTTTCTCATTCTGTCAGTGCTCTGAAGAAGAAGCAAGAAGAATAACTTTTACAAATCAAGAGTCTTCTTGTTCTTCTCTTCTAGGACCATTGCTAAGACTTTCAAGCACCATCTGTCTAAAGCTCCTGGATCAAGTCTCAGTTGAAGACCTACTCACCCTGTGCAAAGCTTCCCAGCCTGAACCCTTCTACATTTCAGGGAGAGCTTTGACAACATCTTTGAATCCACAAAAGTCTTCTCAGTTGTACCTTGAGAAAGAGAAGACAAAATCACTCTCTCATCCCCACCTCTGTACAGGGTTTTAATTCCCTTCAAAATTATTCTGGTTCACAAGTCTCCTTCCAAAAGACTTGAGGGTTGGTTTTTGGGCACCTGATTAAAAGCTCATTGGTGGCAGTCACCTGATCAAAACCTATAGTGAATTCCTACCAAGGGTGGTAGAAGAGTGGATGTACCCAGTTGAGGAACCACTATAAAATTTTGTGTTGTCTGGTTGTGCTTTCTGTGTTCTTGTGATTGTGCTGTGGTTAGATTAGCTTAGTTTATTTGCATTTATCTTTTCTGTAAAAAGATTTTTTATAACTTTATTCGCTCCCCATAGAGTTATTCAGAGTTTTTCACCCCCTTTTTCTTTCAATTGGTATCAGAGGAGAGGTTGACTATTTTTATACAGGCTAACACCTGAGCCAACCAAGACCTCCAGACAAGCTCTGAATAATTATTTTTTTTGTGTTTTTAATTTATCTGATACCATGGCGCAAAACAAGGAATACACTAGTACCAGACCTCCAGTATATAACTTGTCAAAGTTCACTATCTGGAAGGTAAGAATCAAGTTGTACATGAACTCTATTGATGAGGATATCTTCAACTCTATGTTGACAGGTCCACTAGCTCCAGTGGCAACTACCTCAACAGCATCTACAAGCTTAAATGCTGTTTCACCTCCAGATTACAATGATGCTTAGAAGAAAGCCAAGATTGCTGATGCCAAAGCCATGAACATATTGGCTCAGACTATATCAGATGACATCATTCAGAAGGTGGCTGAGTGCACCTCGTCAAAAGAAATCTGGGATTCACTCAAACAGATGGTTGCTGGCTCAGCAGATGAGAGAAAAGATAGAAGATCAACTGTTATCTCACAATATGAGAATTTCAAGAAAGATGAAGCTGAATCTGTTGGTGACATGTATAACAGACTAAGCTCCATCATCAGTGAGCTGAAGACATTGGATAAAGACATCTCTTTCACAAAGATAAATGATAAGATCCTAATGTGCTTCCCAAGCTCATGGGACACCAGGATCTGCCCAATCAAATAGGCCAGAAGCTTGAATGAGATTTCAACTGAATATCTCCTGGGAAAGCTCAAATCTTATGAGCAGTTAATCAAGTCTAGAGAAGCTGTAGAACAAAGGACTCCTTCTCCAGCACGGAAAGAACAATCCATTGTATTCAAGGCTGCAGAAGAGACTGAAGCCCCAATAGTAATTGAAGATCTAATGAGTCTCTTTGCCAAGAGATTCTTTAAAATGGCAAGGAAGGACTTCAGGAGGAAGTCATCCAGAAATGACAGCAAGCCCAGGTATGATAAAACCCCCACTAAAGAAGTAGTGTGTTTTGGATGCAGGAAACCAGGGCACTTCATGTCTGAATGTCCTGAAAATTAAAAGAAGGAAAGAAGAAGAGAGAAGGAATCTAGAAGCAAGCATTACAGCAAGCCCTCTTCCAGCAAGCACAAAAAGAAGGACAAAGGATTTGTGGCTGACACATGGAGTGATACAGAAGATGAATCCACATCTTCCAGATCCAGTGAAGAAGAAGAAGAGGCAAAGGCAAAGAAAGTTTGCCTCATGGCAATTGATGCTAGTAGTAGCAGATCAGATACAGATGAATCTGATGATGAAGAAAGCCTGTCAGCTGAAGATCAGGTATTAACTTCTTATGATTTTGAATCTGATGAATTTAAATTTGAATTTAAAAATTTATGCTTAGATTTGATAAGCTCTGAGAAGGAAATCAAACTTCTTAGAGAAAAATTAAATGATCATGATAAAATCATTTCTGAAAATGCTAATCTATCTAATGAACTAAATTCTTCAAATGAACAAATTATTTTTCTGAAATCTGAACTTAGCAAAGCTAAGATATTAGAAGAATTATTGAATGACAGAAGTTTAAAATTGCTAGATATAACTAGCATATTAAATGCAAGAATTAATAACTGCAAAATAGGATTAGGAGCTTCATCCAGTGAACCAATCCTAATTCAAAAGAATCATCTTTCTAAACCTATAAATTTTATTTCTGATAAAAGAAAGAAAAACACTGAACAGGTTAATAAGGTTAATGAATTTCTTGAACAAATTTAAACTAAAAACAAACTTAAAAACCAGAAGAAAAATAAAAGTAACAATGTTCAGCAGTTATCGTCGAACTCAGATCGACGATATATGAACAGATCGTCGAACTCAGATCGACGATATATGAACAGATCGTCGAACTCAGAATGACGATCTCTGAACGCAAATTTCAGTAATAATCAATCTTCGATCTACGATCGATGATACCAGTATGGTTCGTCGACCAGAGATTGACGATTTTGGTGCCCCAAGAATGAATATCTTCATTCTTTGAGCAGAGATCGAAGATCTCATCCAACATCGTCGAGCTCAGTTCGACGATCCAACTAGAAATCGTCGAACCCAGATCCTAACAACAGAAACCTAAATTCTAATAGTAACATTAATCCTTTTAATCAATGGATAATACCACCAAGAAGATATCATCCCAAAGGTTACAAAAATCAACCTGAATGTTCTTACATTTCCAGTTATAGTTATGTAAATCAACAAGGACCCAAGGTTACTTGGGTCAAGAACAACTAACTATCATCCTTGCAGGTAAAGAGCTGTCCAGCATTTAATCAATAATGGTATCTGGACAGTGGTTGCTCCAAGCATATGACAGGCAGTAAGGACAACTTAAGTGATTACAAGTCCAAGCTGGGACCAAAGGTTATCTTTGGTGATTCAAACTGTGGCCAGACCAAAGGCTATGGTAAAGTCAAGATTGGAGCAGTGACCTTCAAGAAGGTTGCTTATGTAAGTTGTTTGAAGCATAACCTCATCTCAATAAGTCAACTCTGTGATGAAGGTTATCAGGTAACTTTTAACTCTAGCTCTTGTATTATTTCCTCTAAAGAAAATAAACCTGTTTTAATTGGCAATAGACAAGGAAATATTTACTTAGTAAATTTTCATTCTGCATCTTCTGACATATGCCTGCTTAATATAGTTAGTAATCAAAGTATTTTATGGCATAAAAGGTTAGAACATGTTAATATGAAAAACATTGCTAGGCTATCTAAATACAATCTTGTGAGAGGTTTACCTTTTGGTCCCTATAAGAAGGAAGGCCTTTGCATGGCTTATCAACTAGGCAATCAAACTAAATCTAGTTTTAAGTCAATTAATAAGAGTGATTCACCTAGGATCTTGTACCTGCTACACATGGACCTACTTGGTCCTATTGCTGTACAAAGCCTAGGAGGGAAATCTTACACTTTAGTTATTGTAGATGACTTCTCAAGGTTCACTTGGGTATTCTTTCTGAGATCTAAGTCAGATACCTTTAAGGTTCTTACAGATTTTCTCAAGACCATACAGATTGAGTACTCTACTCAAGTTACATTGATCAGAAGTGATCATGACACTGAGTTTGACTCTCTTCTTATGCATGAGTTCTGTGAGAAGGAAGGTATTAGGCAATGTTTTTCAGCTCCTAGGACTCCTCAACAAAATGGGGTAGCTGAAAGGAAAAATAGAACACTCATTGAATTTGCAGGTACATTACTTGTAGATGCTTACATGTCTCTATCCTATTGGGCAGAGGCAGTGAGCACAACAAACTATGTCCTGAATAGAAGTTTGATACATAAACTTAAGCATAAAACTCCCTATGAATTACTCAAAGGGAAGAAATCAATAATTACCTATTTTAAAATATTTGATTGCATATGTTATATTCACAATAATGACAAGAAATACACTAGAAAATTTGAAGCAAAGGCTACAGTGGGAATCTTTCTAGGATATTCCCAAGTCAGCAAAGCTTATAGGATGTTTAATAAATCTACCTTAAAAATTGAAGGATCTATGCATGTTTCATTTGATGAAGCTAACATGTTTTATAAGGAGAAAGAGATTTCTACCAATAACTCTTTGTAGGTACCTAACTTGTGTGAGAAAGTGGATGACTTAAACCTTACTCCAAAGGTTGTATCACATCCTTCTCCATAAGCTAATGAAGACAGTGAAGAAGAAACTATAGAAGAAGCTGAACTTGCCCCAACAGCAGAAGTAATTCCACAAGAAGAATTCACTCCAATTGTTGTTGCTGAACCAACTCCACCATCTGATTTTGTCACACTTAGGGATCATCCTAAATCTCAAGTAATTGGAGACATGTCAGTAGGTGTACAGACAAGGCATCAACTCAACCATGATGTGATGCATGCCTATTTTCTCTCTCAAATTGAGCCTCAATCTATAACTGATGCTGAGCAAGATCCCCATATGATCATTGCAATGCAAGAATAACTATATTAATTTGAGAGATGTAGAGTTTGGGACTTGGTTCCAAGTCCTAAAGGCTATCCAGTAATTGGAACTAAGTGGGTTTTCAAGAATAAGCTTGATGCCCAAGGTTTGATTGTGAGAAACAAGGCTAGGCTTGTTGCTCAAGGATATAGACAAGAGGAAGGCATTGACTATGATCAAACATTTGCTCCTGTTGCCAGGCTAGAAGCTATAAGGATATTTCTGGCTTATGCTGAATTCGAGAAGTTCAAAGTCTATCAAATGGATGTCAAGAGTGCATTCTTAAATGGAGAACTTAAAGAAGAGGTTTATGTTGAACAACCTCCAGGTTTTGTTTCTCCAACTCATCCCTCCTTTGTTTTCAATTGCATAAGGCTCTCTATGGTTTAAAGCAAGCTCCAAAAGCGTGGTATGAGACCTTAGTCAGTTTTCTTTTAGAGTATGGTTTTTCAAGAGGCATGGTAGATAGAACTGTTTTTACAAAATTGCATCATGATAAAATTTTAGTAGTACAAATATATGTAGATGACATTATATTTGGTTCTACTGATCCCAAATTATGCAAAAGATTTTCTGATCTAATGCATTCCAAATTTTAGATGAGTAACATGAGAGAGCTATCTTATTTCCCTGGTCTCCAAGTGAAACAATCTCCTGATGGAATCTTCATTTCCCAATCTAAATATGCTAATGAGCTTATTAAGAAGTTTGGGATGGCTGATGCCTCCCCTATGAAGACTCACATGGCTGCCAATGCTGTATTAGACTCTGATGAACATGGAAAACCTATTGATCAGACCAGGTATAGGACCATTGTTGGATCCCTACTATATCTAACAGCAAGCAGACTAGATATCATGTTTGCTACATGTTTATGTGCTAGGTTCCAGGTGAACCCTAAAGTATCTCATCTTATTTTCATAAAAAGGATTTTAAGATATATAAATGATTGTCCAAATCTAGGATTCTGGTATCCAATAGAATCAGCATTTGAGTTGACTGGATTTTCAGATGCTGACTATGCTGGATGTAGAGTAGACAGAAAGAACACTTCAGGAACTTGCCAGTTCCTGGGTGATAGACTTGTGTCCTGGTTTTGCAAAAAGAAAACCTCTGTATCAACATCAACTGCTGAAGCTGAATATATGACTGCTGGCAGTTGTTGTTCACAGATTTTGTGGATACAAAATCAACTCTTAGATTATGGTTTCAATCTAAATAATTAAACCATTTTCTGTGATAGTACAAGTACTATATCTATAGTACATAATCCAGTGCATCATTCTAGAACAAAACATATAGATATAAGATATCATTTCATTAGAGATAATGTAGACAAAAAGAAAATTAATCTTGACTTTATCTCCACTGATTTTCAAAGAGCAGGACATTTTCACCAAACCCCTGGATGAAAAGAAGCACCTGTTCTTCCTGAATCAACTTGGAATGATCAATGGGAAGGATTAATTTGGTTTTTCTGTCTTAGGTTTTGGATCTGTTCCTAAATCGTCGACCGGAGATCGACAATCTTCGAATTGATCTTGAGCTAAATCATCGACCTGAGATCGACGACAGCTCTGTGAAGTAAAAATCGTCGACCATAGTTCGACGCCTTTACTTCAGAAGATAAATCGTCGACCTAAGATTGACGATCTATTTTCCCTCTTCAATCTAAGACCGACGATAATATTTAATTAAAAATCGATCGTCGACCCGAGATATAAGTATTTCTTTATTTATCGTAGGACAAAGCCCGACTCTTCACATTCCGAAAAACCTATATTAAGGGTTTATCATCGTGCTCTGTCCTGCATTTTCCAATTTCCCCTCTTGCACTTAATCTTGTGTTTTCCTTTGCAGGTTTCTAATAGCGATTCCGGCGGCTATCCTGTCAGCAATGAAATTTGACGCGGGGTTCGACATCGATTTTGATTCCTTCAGCCATTGCGATCCGATATTCAAGGATATACTGCAACTCTATGAAGTTCAAGGTATGAGGAAGTTATGACAAAGAGAATCAAGCTACCAACCGCAGAGATTAAAGAATGGGTTTACTCTTCATCATGTCCAGATGAATCAACCATGGTTGGAAGTATTTCTGGAAATCAGGTTATTCTTTCTCCAGTCATTATTTCTGAATTGTTTGACATGGTGAATGGAGATGTTAGTTTGGATCAAGACAGTTCTGAATATAGAACTATGCTGGGAAGGATGGGTCATCCTTATGAAGTGCCAGCAAAGCTGCTGAAGAAGAACCTATCTGTTGAATATAAGTTCTTGGCTAATATTATCGGGAAAGTGCTGCTGGGAAAGCACTCTGCCTATGATAACATTAATAGGCAGCAGTTTGCTATTATGTCTGCTCTGGTTAATGGTAAATCTATGAACTGGGCTGATTTATTCTTTGAATTGATTAGAAGTAAATGCTCTAAGAAAGAGGTTTGCTTTGGGAGAATTTTCGGGCATCTTTCTCCAGGCAAAAGCTCCTGAATTGTTGATCTCCCAGACACAATTCATCAATGCCAGTAAGAGGTTGGACTCCTCTTTGTTTTGTAAGTGGGAGATGACCATTCCCAGGCCTTCCAGAGCCTCCAGGACTTTTGAGGATACCAGAGCTGATGAAGCTACTTCCCCAACCCCAGAAGACGTTCTTCTCTCTGTCTCACCCTCAGTTCCCTCAGTCCCTACCTCCCAAAACCAATCTTCTCCAGTTCCTTCACCTCCACCTCCTGCCTCACCCATACTCATCCAGACCAATGCAGATAATCTTACATCTCCTCATCCAAATCTTTCAGCTTTTCCTCATACAAATAATCCTGCTTCTCCTCATGAAGATCATCCTGAAGATCATCATGTCTCTTCTCAGCACATTACTTCCCCATCATTTCTCCATCCTTGTCCTCTTAGATTCACTCTGACCCCATCAGAGAGGATGTTCCATCAACATCTTTTCCCTCTGCTGTCCCTCCATCTTCAACTTTTCCTGTGTACACTCACACAGATTTTCCTTCTGCTTTCTCAGTTTGCTCAAACTGTGGACATCAAACTCCCTACACAGCCTCTGAGCCTGAACCCCTTTACCTAAACTTCTCAGATATAGCCAAAGATCTTCTGCAATTCATCTCTCCTTCCCTAGAGCTTCTTATAACACAAGCTGTTGCTCCTCTAATTGCCTCCATCAACACTCTTACTCAGAGAGTTGCTTCTCTATCTTCTGTCCCTTCTTCTGGGGGCCTGGCTACAGATGCCTCTGCAGCCAGGCAGGGGGAGATATTCCATGAAGAAGCTCCTCTGATTTCTCTAACAGCAGCAGTTTCAGCAGATATGCAGGAGGATGTCTCTTCAAATGATCAAATGGCTCTAGACATAGAAGTTATTGATATTGATATAGATTCAGAAGAAATAGTTCTTCTAGAACCTTTGACTGTTGGTGATTGTTGCATAAATCCCACAGTGGATATCTTTGAGTTGTTGAGTACTTTCTGCACACTATTTCTAGATTGTCTTCCAATTTAGAAGCCATCCTCTTTGGCTATTGTGTGTTGCACTCCCTCTTTAAGTCCTGAAATTGTTAGACAACTAGCAAGCTTTGTAGTTACTCCAGCAGAACAGTTTGATGACCAGATGTCAAGATCTCCTTGGACATCCTATGTTATGGATGACAACCCCATTCCCAGTCTTGATGACATCCTTGCTCAAGATATTGCTATGGAAACTGAAGCAGCCCTTGCTGAAGTTATCCCTCCTCCAGCTGATAAAGAAACTCTAAAGGATGTAATTAGAGAGATTGATGCTCTTTATGATATTCCCCAAGGATCATCTGATGATGATCAAGTAGAAAATTCTGATTCTGATAACAGTAAAAGGATAGTGTCCAAGAAAAGGAAAGCGCCATCTAAAGCAGTCTCAAAGCTAAATCCTCAGAATGAGACTCCCTATTACATTCTCCAGAAGATTACACCTTATCCAGGTATTCCTCATTAGATGTGGCTATCTAAAAATGAGCAGAAGACTAGAAAGAAAAGTAGAAGGTATTCTCCTCCTCCTCCTCCTCCTCAAAGGTTCAGGAGAGGTCCTCCTCCTCCCCCCTCCAGCAGCAAGAGCCTCTGGTTTAACAGCTTAAAGGTCTACTACTCCTATTACCCAGACCTATCAGAGGCAGGACAGATCTTCAAACCCTCATTCTCCTCCAGCTGTATCTTCAGACAAACATTCTTCTTCTCAAAGGCCTATTTCTTATGCAAAGCCTAAAGGAAAACTTAGTGAAGTTCCTCCTCTCAGATCTCTGTACTCCAGTCAGAAGCAGCAGAATCCAATGGCTACAAATTTCTAGGCTCAATCTACTCAGTTCAGAATTCCATCTCAGAAGTCAGTTCAGGAAGCTAGTTTAGAGAGACCTCCCTCTCCTCCTCTTGATCCTGAGCTTGACCCCAACTTCAGAATGGCAAGGTTGAATGAATTATTTGGGCTATCTCAAATGAATAAAGCCAGGAAAGAAGGTCAGGATCCCTCTCAATTCACTACTATGTCATCATATAGAGAGAAAGATCTTGACAGATTGCAAGTTAGCAAGAAAGTATTTAATCCAGCAGAGTATATGACTCTTCATCCTGAGGCAGTTGTGCCTAGAGAAGTATCTCAAAAGTCTCTAGGAGATCAAGTTATGAAGATGTCAAAGAAAGAAGCAGAAGATCCTTCCAGAAAGATCATATTTTCTAAACCCTCTTCTGCTCCTCCTTCTGATAAACCCTAAGTTCTCTGAACTCTTTTTTTTGTTTATCTATTTTTTTTGTTTGCTCTATCTGGATTATATGTGAACTACATGCTATACTATATCTGGTGATTTTTATTTCAATACCATATCAGATAGCTATAGCACTGTATTGTTATTTTTGTTGTTTCTTTTATGTTGAGTGACCTCACCCAAATAGGGGGAGATTGTTGGAACCCCATGTTTGATTTGGGCTAGGTTCACTCCTAGGTGGTTTGACCCACTTGTATAGACAGGGAAAAGTCTATGTCTAAGTTAGTCTTAGTAGAGCAGATCTCATATAGACCAGCATTGGACTTCATTTCAAGACCAAGACTCAGAAATAATCGTTGGATCTGATATCAGTTCGACTTTCGTCGAACTCTGCTCGAAGATCGTCGATCTCCGATCTCCGATCGCAAAGGTAAAATCTCTGAGCTGAGCCCGCCGATCTCAGAACTCAGATCGACGATTTCCAGTCTCAGCTCGACGATCTCTTATCTCAGCTCTGCGATTATTTTTTATCTGTGTTCTACTACATTACTGCGCAACTGTCTTGAAGATTTCATTCTTATTTTGTCAAGGCTATTTATGGAATCAAATCTCTGGTAGTAAATGCTGATATTTTCAAGGCTTATAGCTGTTTCCAGTGCAGTATTAACTACAGGTTTTCACAGAGTTATTATTTTGACTTATATGCCAAAGACAGTTGATGAAATCATTTATTGCAGATATTGTAGCCGTTTCCTCTCCTCGATTCCTGCAGAATAATTAAAGGAATGTTTTTGAAATTCAAGTCAAGGAATTATTCTTATACTCTATTCAGAGAAGAAGGCAGTAGTTTTTTTTGGTTTTCTTTTGCCAAGATAGATTTACAGAGAGACACTTAGAGAAAGACAGAAAGTTGTTCCTGCTAACATCCTAGAAACATTCTGGAGCAGATCTTCATCAGTTTTCTCATTCTGTCAGTGCTCTGAAGAAGAAGCAAGAAGAATAATTTTTATAAATCAAGAGTCTTCTTGTTCTTCTCTTCTAGGACCATTGCTAAGACTTTCAAGCACCATCTGTCTAAAGCTCCTGGATCAAGTCTCAGTTAAAGACCTACTCACCATGTGTAAAGCTTTCCAGTCTGAACCCTTCTACATTTCAGGGGGAGCTTTGACAACATCTTTGAATTCACAAATGTCTTCTCAGTTGTACCTTGAGAAAGAGAAGACAAAATCACTCTCTCATTCCCACCTCTGTACAGGGTTTTAATTCCCTTCAAAATTATTCTGGTTCACAAGTCTCCTTCCAAAAGACTTGAGGGTTGGTTTTTGGGCACCTGATCAAAAGCTCATTGGTGGCAGTCACCTGATCAAAACCTATAGTGAATTCCTACCAAGGGTGGTAGAAGAGTGGATGTACCCAGTTGGGGAACCACTATAAAATTCTTGTGTTGTCTGGTTGTGATTTCTGTGTTCTTGTGACTGTGCTGTGGTTAGATTAGCTTAGTTTATTTGCATTTATTTTTTCTGTAAAAAGATTTTTTATAACTCTATTCCCCCCTCGTAGAGTTATTCAGAATTTTTCACCCCCTTTTTCTTTCAAATTCCGCCCGCAACTTGCCAACATTTAGGACGCACAACCGACCTCCCTTCCATAAAAGACCGCCATTCAGTAAGAATTGAGAATTTGACCCATCCACTATCTCCGCTATATAGCGCTTCATGCTCTTGTCAAGATCCAATTCCTGTCGAATTCTATCCGTGAGGTCATATTGCACCTCCGTCCAGTTCAAGCTTGCTTCTGCACCTATTCTCCTATCAACACAAGAGATGTCTAGAGCCTCCAACTCATGAATATGACGTTCATCATGCATCTGCAACTAATTTGCTCATGTTGGAGCCTTGCGACTCAGTGCATCCGCGACTACATTTCCCTTCCTGGGAGTGTAATTAATCTAAAAGGTGTAGTCCCCAAGGAACTCCATCCACATCTACAGTCGCATATTCAGATCCTTCTAATGCAATAAATATTTCAGGCTTTCATGGTCCGTAAAGATATCAATCTTCATGCCATATACATAATATTGCCTTAACTTAAGACTGAATATCACAGCCACCAATTCCAAGTCGTAAACCGGATAATTGCTCTCGTATACTTTTAGTTGGCAAGAGCCATAAGCAATCAAATGCCCATATTGCAGTAGAACGCATCCTAAGCCGCTTCCCGATGCATCACTATAGATTTCAAAGCATTCTATTCCACATGGAGAACACAAAACAGGCATCGTGTTCAGACGAATCTTCAACTTCTCAAAATCTTGTGTGCACTATGACATCCAGATGAACTTCTGATTCTCTCTACGAAGCACCTATAATAGCCGGAAAGTCCTAGGAAACTCCTAACTTCCGCTACAGAAGTAAGTATAGGTCACTCTCGTATCACAATTATTTTTGCCGGATCCATAAAAATACCCTCTCCGCTAATGATATGACCAAGTAAAGTCACTGAAGATAGCCAAAACTCACACTTAGAGAATTTGATATATAATCGATTCCTCCTCAAGGTATGCAGAACCAATCTTAAATGATTCGCATGATCCTCTTCTGACTGAGAGTATACGAGTATGTCGTCAATAAATACAATCACAAGCAAGTCCAAATACTTTCAAAAGGTTCTGTGCATCAAATCCATAAACACTAATGACGCATTAGTGAGCCCAAAATGCATCACGGTAAATTTATAATGCCTATAGCGTGTACCAAACGCTGTCTTGGGAATGTCACTTTTCCAAATTCTCAACTGCCAGCAGCCGGACTTCAAATATAACTTCGAATAGACAGTTGATCCAACCATCTGATCAAACAAATCATCGATTCGCGGGATAGATACTTGTTCTTCTCTGTCAGCTTGTTCAGTTCACGATAATCAATGTATAGACGCAAGTCTCCATCCTTCTTCTCCACAAAAAGAACCGGTTCATTCCAAGGTGACATACTTGGACGTATACAGCCTTGCTCTACCAACTCTTGCAACTGAACTTTTAGTTCTGCCATATCCTTTGGTGCCACTCAGTACGGTGAGCGTGATATAGGTTTTGCACCTGAAACCAACTCAATAGCAAAGTCGATCTCTTATTGAGGTGGAATCCTAGGGAGATCATTAGTAAAAACATCCGCAAACTCCAATACAATAGGAACGTCACGCAAACTGGACGTCGGCTCCACAGTCTCTAATAGCGTGAAAAATAATTCAGCGCCCTTTCGAACCACCTTGACTACTTGGAGAACAGACATCAATATCTTGCTCGATCCTTGCATACCCGCGAACTTTGTCTCGCGTTCAGTGTTTTGCCTAGTATGATTTCTTTTGAGTTGCAATCTATACAGACACGCTGCTCCGAGAGCTATTCCATACCAAAGATCACATCAAACTCAGATATCGGTAGCACAGATGCTTCCAAGTCAAAATCATGACTTCCTATCCACACCTTAACACAACAAGCTCTATCAACATGCATTAAGCACCCGTTAGACAACAACACATTCACTCGACCTGTCTGTACAAAAGATGGCACTCTGATACACACCACGAAGTCCTCGGACATAAGGGAATGAGAGGTTCCTATATCGAATAGTGCTCTTGCTAGATAATCCAAAATTAGGACAAAGTTTAACACAAAAAAATTATACATAAGCAATGCATAAGGTACTAAGCATCATAAGTAGTGAAAATTGTATCTTAACTCATACCTATCACCACATAACTATATTTTATGGCCTCATGTTGGCCAAGATTATAAACTCGGGGTTGCGCTTGGGATGCAGTTGACTCCACCATTATCTTTCCCTTTTCAGGATATGCCGTACCTATCTTTTCTCCGCCTTTGGAGGGCCACTTCGACAATCGCGGGTTATGTGTCCCGGCTTGCCATAAGTATAACAATGAATTGGGCCTCCTCTCCCAGATGTTGCCCCAGAAACAACAGATGAAGAAGCTAGTTCAACATATTTGGACTTCTTGTTCCATCTTCGGTACCCAGCCTTTGTGGAACATGACACCTTAAAATCTTGCTTGTTTACCTCCAAGTCATTCTTACGTTGCACGCATTTCATATCTCGTTCTAGGGAACGGGCCGTATTGACTAAGGTCAAAAATCTTGTGTCATCGGACCTGAGAGAAACAACCGTAGGTCATCTCACAGTCCTTTATAGAACCGATTTTTCTTCAGTTCCTCATCTGCAAACGTAAAGCCTGCATAACGTCCCAACCTTGTAAACTCGCGCAAGTAGTCATCCATAAAACTCTCACCTTGAGTTAACCTTTGAAACTGATTTTCCATTGCAATCTGCTGTGTAGATGGAAGATACCTTGCCAGAAATAGTCTCGAGAATTCCTCCATCGAGATCTCAATCAATGGCCTACCAGCAAACTGATGCAGCTCTAACTCATCCCACCATAGCCTTGCCTCTCTCTCTAACAAGAAGGTAGCTACAGTGACTTTCTGCCACTCCTCCATTTCCGTTGTCGTCATTACTCTCTTTATTCTTGAGAGCCAGTCTTCGTCTTGTGTTGGGGTTTCAGTGCCCGCAAACATAGGAGGGTTGAAACTCATCAAATGTTTCAATTGATTTTTCGTCGCTCACCTTGCGACACTGGCTCAACGGCCATATGCTCAACTACTCCAACCGGTTCCTTGGCCACCACATGGTTAGGAGGTTGTACTTGCCCTTCTGGTTGCATATTGATTAATGCAAACACGGTTTCAACAACCAATCGTATCATTTTCGTAGGAGGTGTTGGCACCTCAGTTGGTGCACTACTCTTCGTGAGTACTGGGGTTCACTCTGCGCCGCACTACTTCTTGTCTCCTACAATCGTGAAACACACAATTAAACAACTAATAACATTGCAAAAAGCAATTATAGGAATACGCAGGTTCCACAAACATATGTATTTTCATTCTTAAGTGGACATTCATGAGTTCTTTCATGTTATAACGATGACACACATACACGTGCTCACCACCCCTTAAGAGAATATGATCATGAATTCGAATAAGAAAGATCGACACCAGAAGCTGATACAAAATTGTAACACCTCCATCCGTCGCATGAAATTTAACAGAAGGTCCGGTTGGGGCCCCACGCCATATTCCACGGATAGTCAGTGGAGTTACACATTGAATCCATAATATTCATGCATCATAGTTTAGAGTGCATTCTAGTGGAAGCAGTTATCTCAGTTATAGAACCCAAATGCTAGGAATGTCCACTACAAAACATAGGAATGATATTTAATACACAAATATGTTCTGGCCTTAAGTCCTTGCAACTGTTTTCTTTACCAATGCGTCTTCCATACATCGGCACACAGACTGTCCACATATGAAAACAGTAAACATTCGCCTTTGGGAATTTTAGGGCCAGCCAATCATAGCATAAGGGACATTAGCCGACTATTTTCCACTTGACTCTCCAACACCTTGTAACACCCCAAGTTTCCTAAGGCAGGAAATGGATTATGTAAGAGACCGCCCGACGATAGGGTTAACACCAGCGATAGCGTAGCTATTTTATTGGAAGTACCTCTCTGCAAGGTACCATGCGGCAGTAGATTGTTATCACATGGCGGTAGCAGGGCTGATTTATTTGTCATAGCTCTCAGTGAGCTATCGCCCAGGGGTAGGGTTAGCGCTGGCGGTAGCTGTGCTTTTGTTGTTTCTGCGCTGGTTATGAGACGAACCAACTATTTCCCGATGATAATAAGATTTCGTGTGGCGGTAGCAGATCTGTTATGACGCGGGCACGTGTCAGCGTGTGATTGGAGATTTTGAATTGTGGCTTGCGGGACAAGCCAATGCTTGACCTACCGCACGGTGTTAACCTTCTACCGCGCGGCGATAAGTCTCGTAAAATAAAATCTTGAGTAAATCGTAGCCGTTTGTTAATTTTTAGTAGAGATTCCGACGGCAGCGTGTCATCCCAGGCTGTATAAGGCCGGATAGGGCGTTTCTTCTTCATTTGATTCCAAGGTTTTCTCTTTCTAAGGGTTAGAGAGAAGAGAGAGTGAAAGAAGAGGAAGAGGAAGGAGATCCCGCCATTGTTAGAGCTTTGGAGCTCTGATTCGCCAGCCGAGTTTTAATCTACAGAGGCAAAGCCGTAGCGGTCATTTCCATCCGGCTAAGATTCTCTCCCATGACGCCGACACGAACTTCAAGGGTAATGATCCTCTTCCTTGGACATATGAAATCCTTTGTTTTGGCATATGAGGGTAGATGCTCCACAAAATCGTGGAAGAGATTCTCCCGATGTGTCGATCTGTGTATCCCCGTTATCTTTGCATTTAGAATCCGGAATCAAAGTACGGAATAAGCTTGCTGTGTGAAGACCATCCAGACGGGTTGGTATGGATTGGTGATGATTGTTTATATGCCGGAGAAGACTCTATAGTAGTGTATAAGTTTCGGAGTCTCGGGGTACGCAGATGGCTGCATGAGAGTACTGGAGTAGGTCTCCAGGAAAACACCCATTCAGGGGAATAAACGATAGTCTATCCCCTACCACGCGATGGTAGCGCTACCGCCGACAGTATCTCCCAGTGAGCATGTGATTGTGAGGTCTATCTCGTGGAGACCTTGGGGCCATTGTGATTGTGAGGCCTGTCTCTTGGAGACCGGTGGGCCAATATGATCAACAGAGAGCCCAACTTGCCTGACTAAGGTGGCCGTGAGAGCCATCCTAGGTACATATAAGCGTTATGTACTATTGTGAATGGGAAAGGGGAGGTTGATCCGCGTCGTGGCTTGTTGCGCCCGACAATTTGAGCAACGGGAAAGAGCTAAACTGTACCTAACCTTATGATGATCGACTTGAAGTGAGTCGGTGGCTTGAATCTTAGCACGACTTTGTCGTATCATATAATGAGTCTTAGGCTTTGGTCCAGAAAGACTAGAAATGCTCAAATTATGCTAACCGTCCCTGAGAATAGAGGTGAGATCCTGGGTAATTCCGGTACACTGATAATGTTCCCTGAGAGCACAGGGCGTTGGACGGCTGTGCCAACATCTATGGCGAATGGTGCCTAGGTAGCACGTTTTGATTGTCAATATAGCTTATGCCTGCATGGAAGGAGCACCGCCACCCCGAGTGTGGGGTGGGGTCGTTAGAACTTGGTCAACTAATGTTAACCGTTGCCTTATTTGCCACCTTTTGGGTGGAATGTCTTCGTGCAGGTGTAGCTGAGCCGTGCGGTAAATAGCGGGCTAAGGCCCATGGTTGCTAAGCCGACCCTCGAAGGCCAAAGCGAAGTGTGTTTCCTTTTATTACTCATGTGTGGCTTGCCAGCGTACCGAAGTATGTAAGACAATATTATTGGAGGAAACCTTGTAAGGCCTTAAGAACATAACTATTTATGTGTATTGTTCTTATAATTCCTTTTTGGTTTAGTGTACATTCATATAACTGGGTTCTAAGAAATTAATTCACTTCCGCTAGAATACACTCTGAGTTAGGATGCGTGTTTATGGATTACAGTTTCAATACATTACTCCACTAACTGTCCGTAGAATATGGCATGGGGCCCCATCCGGACCTTCTATTATATCCTACGTGATGGATTAGGGTGTTACAATTTTGTATCTGATTTTGGTGTCGGTCTTTCTTATTTGAATTTGTGGGTCAATTCTTTTAAGGGGTGGTGATCGAGCACATGTATGTGCGCTACCATTATAACATGAAAGAACTCATGAATGTCCACTTAAGAATTAAAATACACAAGTTGGAGGAACCTGCGTGTTCCTATAATTACTTTTTGGTAATATGTTTGGTCACCTAATTGAATGTTTCACGATTATAGGTGACTAAGAGTGGTGCATAACATTCCCAATATTAACACTCTGTGGAGAGTAGTGCGCCTAATGACGTGCCTGCTATTGGGTCCAATTGATCACAATGTCCTAGATTTGAAGAAGACCCACAATTCAATGGTATACACATGAATGTATTTGATACATGCCCTCAGTTCAATGTATGCAGGTTGTTCTCTGTTGAACTAATTTTGCAGGTTGTCAGAGTCACAAAGTCAGATAGACTCATAACAGGATGCTGGCAATGCAGAAATCTGTCTATGTCAAGAAGCATTGAGTGAAGTTAGTTCACTCAACGCCAAGAAACAAAAGCGTTGATTGATGCTCAGATAGTCAAAGCCTCTGTATTGCAAAAGTAGAAATTTGGCTAAGTTCAGAAGTGTTGAGTGAAGGTATTTCACTCAACGCCAAGAACAAAAAGCATCGACAGGACAACATACAGTCAAAGCCGTAAAGTTGCTGTCAAAGAAATCTATCTAAGTACAGAAGCGTTGAGTGAAGGCAGTTCACTCAACACCTCCTTAACAGATAATCCTACTAAGTACAGAAGCGTTGAGTGAAGAAAAGTCACTCAATGCCTCATCAAGTAGACCGACAAAATCAGAAAGCGTTTAGTGAAGAAGCCTCACTCGACGCCTTCATGCAAAGTAAATCAAATAAGTCCAGATGCGTCGAGTGATGAAGGTTCACTCGATGCCTAAGTTGTTAGAATATTATAGTCTATATGCGTTGAGTGAGGAAGGCTCACTCAATGCTCTTAATGCCTCAAGTCACAGAATTCTGCTTAGTATATTTGTGTTGAGTGATAAGGCTTCACTCAATGCCTATGCAGTCTGTCTGAAATTTACTAAGTCTAGAAGCGCTAACTCATGCTGACGTCATCAAAAAATTCAAATATCATGGGTGAAAGTGAAGGGATAGATCACACTAACTCTAGAGGGGGGGGGGGGGGTGAATAGAGTGTTAAAAGAAATTTTGATTAATTTTTATAGCGGATTAATAAAATAAGTGATATCTATATGTAAGCAGAAATAGAACAAAGATAATCATAGCACAGAAAATAACAAATAGAGCAACCAGACGAAACAAAATTTTATTGTGGTTCCCCTAAAACTTGGGTACATCCATTCTTCTATCACCCTGGTAGAAATTCACTACCGGTTTTTTGATCCGGTACCCTGCCACCACAAGTTTTTGCTCAGGTGCCCTGTCACCACAAGATCAATTTTCAAGGGAGATCTAACAACCCTTTGAGCCTTTGACCAGGTGCCCAAAAACCAAACTAAGTCTTTTGATCAGAAGACTTAACAACCAAAGGCTAACTTTCTAAGGGAGTTAAAAACCCTTTTACACAGTGGGATAAAAAAATGATATGGTCTTCTCTTTCTCAAAATTTTGAGAAGACTAGTGGATGACTGTTGTTTTCAAAGCTCCCCCTGAGATGTAGAAAAGTTCTGTAGAATGGATGCTTTGCTCAGGGTGTAGGCGTTTAGATTGCTTGAAGATCTTCATGAAGCTTTTAGACAGATGTAGATGGATTGTCTCATTCAAAGTCCTGAAGAAAAACTGATGAAGAAGTTGAATTGTATGAGAGCTGTTCTTCTTTCAGTTTTCTGTGTATAATTCTTTTATTATGACTAACTTAAAAGCTGCTACTATCTTGAAAAGATAAACCTTATATATTCCTTACAAATTTTTGCCTTTGAATTTCGTATTCCTTTTCTTGACAGACTGTCGAAATTCTAGGAGTTGAACAGCTAGAAATTGTCTTAAATGAATTTCCCTAACTGTCTCATTGAAATAAGCCAAGTAATAACTCTGTGAAACCCATAATTAATGTTGTCATGGAACGACTAATTTCTTGAGAATATGGGCATTAATTATCAGAGTATTACTATCTTAAGATAATCGAATTTGAAATGATAGTCGATCTGAGAAACTGCAGAGAGAAAAACGTCGAATAGAACCTGAAAGGAAATAGTCGAACTCAAGAATAATTTCATCGACTTGAACTCCAAGTTCGTCGAGCCGAGAATTCTCTTTCGTCGAGTTGAGCTCAGCAATCATCGATCTGAAAATGAACTGCCAAACTGAGCTCCAAGTTCGTCGACCAGAGATGGACTTTTCTTGAGCTGAACTTCTGATATGAGATCAAAGTTCGTCGATCTCAGCTGGACTTTCGTCGAGCTCAACTCAGAGAAGGAACTCTGAGTTCGTCGATCTGAGATCGACGATCGTCGAGCTGAGTTCAACTATTGTCGAGCAGAACTTCTGAAATCTTTTAAACTACATGTCTCTAAAGTCTTGAGTCTCTGAAGTCTTCTGAAGGCAGGTTCAAATAGTCTATCCTAATAAGACTAACCTTAACCCTAGAAATAACAAATGATCCTAGGCTATACATGTTGGGTAAACAAACCTAATAGTGAACCTAACCCAAATTCAAACTGGGGTTCCAACAATGGGATCGTCTTGCTAAAGGACAAAAGGCGCCGCTTGCTTTTAGTACAGCTGTGATGAAAAAAGGAAAAGTTGCAGCTACCAAACCAAGTGGTCCATACTGTTCAGAGAGCCGTTGGACGGCAGAATACAAATTCAGAGTTCTGAGAAAAAGAAAATCAACTTTTGGAAACAAGGGTTTTTGTGCTTCATTTTCCTCTTCTCGACCAAGTTGTAGAGCTTGAAGAAAAACTCTCACTGTTGTTCTGAAGTACACACAGTTAGCTATTGATAGTCTCATCTATAACAGTTAGTTCAGGAAGACTTCTTTCTGAGTTGATTCACATCACAAGCAGAATATTCTTAAAGATCCATTCTTGGTCCTGTGAAGAGTATATGAATCAGTCTTCTCAGTTCAGGAAGGGGCAGACTCAGAGATCATTTCTTTGGAGTCAAATCATCAACAACAAAAAACATTTCTTCTATGAGATATTAGCTGATCTGAGTTGTAAGCCTAATCTATAAAGGATGAGTGTAGGATCCTTCTGTGGATCTGAGGTAGGATATGTATTTCTGAGGTGTAGGTGAGTTCATTCACTAAGTGTAGGATCCTCCTGTGGATCTGAGTGTAGGGCTATCCTCCTAGCCTGAGTGGTAGGACTTTGTTTAAAGTCAGAGGTAGGTGATCTGTGGATCACTGAGCTGTAGGAGCATCATTTGCTATGAGTGGTAGGGCCTTGGGCCTGAGGTAGGACTTGGAGGAGTCTGAGAGATCTTGAGGGATCTATGTTGTAAGCTCTTGGACCCGAGTTTGGAGAAGTTGGCCTTGTTTAACACACTATTAGAAAGGTGGGAGGGACAGTGGATGTACCCATACCTTGGGGAACCACTATAAACACTTGTGTGCTATTGTGTACTCTTGAAAGCTAACTTAAAATTAATTCATAACACACTAGAACTTAAAAGATTATCATAAAAGACACACAAACCTATTCACCCCCTCTTGGTGTTTAGCTACTCTTAAAAATAAAGAATTTCAAGTGGTATCAGAGGGAGGTTTTTCAAAAAGGACTTAACAGTCTGAACATATATCCAAGGGTAGCTAAGGCTTATCCTTATGGTTTCAGGAGAGAACCATAAGGAGTTGGGCTCCATGAAGCTTTCAATCTACAGAAAGGAGACTTTTTGAATTTGGAAAGAAAAAGTCAGGTTGTTCATGGAGGCTTCTGATCCAAGGATCTTCATCACTGTTCAGGAAGGACCCTTCATCCCCATAAAGATTTCTTCCCTGGATGCTAGTCCAAACCCCAAAGAAGTACTCTAAGATGACCAAGGATGAGATCATTCTTGCAACCATGGATAAGAGGGCACAAAACATCACTGTGAGTGTCATAGATGATTCCACATTCTAGAATCTTGTCCACTGCAAGACATCCAAGGAAATGTGGGACACACTAATTGTCTATATGGAGGGCACTGAAGAAGTTAGGGATGACAAGAAATCCCTACTTAATCAGGAATATGAGGCATTCAGACAAAGAAACAAAGACTGCAAATTGACTGCTGTGAAAAGTTTTTCTGAGTGGTCAATGAGCTGAGGACCTATGAGAGGGTCTTCAGCAATTATAAAGTGAATGATAAGTTCCTAAGATCTCTAACCAGAGACTGGGACACAATGATTTGTGCAATTAGAGAAGTGACCAAGCTTGCTGAAAATCCTCCTCATACTTTGTTTGGAAAGCTGCTTTCATATGAAATACAGCCATCTGCCAGGATGGAGGAGACCACCAACAAGAATCATGCCAAGGAGAGGATAGTGGCCTTCAAGGCTGAGAGATCTACGAAGAGGAAGGAGCGGATTCCCTCACCCCTAAGGAGGCCAGCTGATTCAGAAAGCACTAAGTCCAGCTCATCTGACAGTAATATGTCAGATGGAGAGTTTGCTGCCTTCTCAAGGTAATTCTAGAAGATGATGAAGAGGAGGCAGTTGAAGAACAATCCTTCCTCCTCCTCACATTACAAGAAGGATCATAACAAGTCCAAGAAGAAGTTCTCCAAAGGAGACAGGTATGATTCCAAACCCAACAAACATATTTCCTCTAATTTTTTTTATTATTGTTATAGCAAGCTTGGGCATGTCATTGCTAATTGTTCGATCAAGATAAATAAGACAAGTGAGAAGAAGCACCTCCACTATAAGGGCAAGAAGAAAAAGACCTTCATTGTCAAGAATGAGAAGAGCTGGAGTCAAACTAACTCAGCATCTTCAGACTCTGAAGAAGAGGATGAAGCCTATATTGGGTTGTTTGATGCTACTGTTGAAGAAGATGAGGACTATCCAATTGCAAGGATAGGAATCAGGGCCCCTCTATCACACTCAGATAGTGACAATGAGGTGGATGAAGATGTTAGTGGATGTTATGGACTTATGGCCATGACTGATGGTGAATCTAGCCAGGATCAGACTGATCAACCTGATGTACCAATTCATTCCCTCTCCTCCTCTTAACCTAAATCTGATTATGAAACAAGTACCAATTCTGATGCTCCTTTATCCTGTGATGAAGATGGCTCAGAATCTGAGGAATATGTCAATTAATTAATTGACAAGTATGAGGTCATTCTGGATGCTTTGAAAAGGAGTAAGAGGCTAGTCAAGAAACCAGCCAAGGAGATTGTCTCCCTATAGCTAGCAACTTCCTTGCAGTCTGACTCACCACCCCTGTTTGATCAGATGAGGAGGGAAGTCAGCCAACTGAAGAATATCTCAATCATCCAGATTGGGAGCATTAGCTATACGAACAAGATCATTATGGATCTTGAAGGAAAGCTTCTTAAGGAGAGAAAGTTAGTGGCTTAATTCTCAAAGCCCAAAATAGTGCTGCCACTGATAGACTCCTTTACCTCTCAAAAGGATAAGAAAGGTTTAGGGTTCAGGTGGAATTCCAGAGCTACCTATCCCAAAGGGAAAGGTAAAGCTCCTATAGTGCCTCAGACAACCTTTCATAAGGTAATTCTCCCATCAAACAGGTATGACCAAGATATCATTTATGATCACTGGATAAATGGGAACTCTACTTGTAAGGATATAAGGGTATCCTACAATGGAGGGAGAAAGGACATGGGTGTGAGTGCACTAAAGTCTCCCAATGAGGAAATTCAAATGGCCCATCATGGACCATTAGTATTTGGTGCTACAACCCCCACACTCAAGGATAGGGTAGTAGTCAATTCCCAGGGTCCTCCAGCAAAAACCCTGACCAAGGGTAAGTCTATCAGCAAGTCTGACTTGGCAGTCTCTGATGCCATCAACAGTATATCTTCTGCAAAGAAGACTACCGTTTTTGGAACCTAGAGTATGCCAGGTACATCTACTATCAGACTCTCCTTCAGTCAGATTCTTGCTGAAAGTAACAAGAAGAAAGCTACTGTATTCCCATCTAAACAGATATCCTCAAGGACTGTTCTGAAAAGGAAGTACAACATCCATGAATTTTAGTGTTGTGGTAAAGTGCGATACTTTGCCATAGATTGTTGGCACAACCCTAGTGTGCCAAGGGCAAGTGAGAGTCTTCCTATTAGGAGAGATGCAGGTAGATATGTTCAGTTTCAAGCTAACAAGAACCAAGGACCCAAACCCATTTGTGGTCCTAAGGTAAACTAAATTGTGGATGCAGGATAGTTCAAGTACTCATGCACCAATATGGTACTTGGACAGTGGGTGTTTCAGACATATGAATGGAACAAAGTGTCATTTAAAGGAATATAGTCTAGTAAAGAATGGACCTAAGGTGGTTTTTGGAGGCTCAGAAAAAGGAATCACCGAGGGCTATGGTATGATCACAAATGGTATAGTCTCAATCACAAAAGTGTCTTATATAGAAGGGTTGCAACACAACCTAATAAGCATAAGCCAACTATGTGATCTAGGCTATGTCATTGTCTTTCACAAGGATATAACTAAAAGATCAAATGACCAAGAGGTCATTTTGATAGGCACTAGGAGTGTAAATATTTTATGTTTAAACTTTTTATGTTTAAGTTTAGGCACTCCAGTGTGTCTAGTTACTAATAAGAAAGTCTCTTACTATATGCAATGACACAAGAGGCTCGCCTACTTGAACTACAAGACTATTAACAAGCTCTTCAGTGAAGAGCTAGTTAGAAATGGACCCAATATGAGATGCACCAACGAAGGCTTTTGGTCTGCATGTCAAAAGGGCAAGCAGACCAAAGCATCCTTTAAGAGCATTAGTGCTAAGGATTCTGTGAGGTGTTTGTACCTTCTGCATATGGACTTGTTTGGTCCTATATCAGTTCATAGTTTAGCTAGGAAAGTCTATACACTTGTGATAGTTTATGACTATTCCAGATATGCTTGGATTTTCTTTCTAAAGAAAAAGTTTGACACCCTAGACATTTTATGACCTTTGTTAGATAAGTTCAGAATGAAAAAGGCAGTTCGGTGGTCAAGATCAGAAGTGACCATGATACTGAATTTTAGTCTGAAGGCATGAAAAAGTTCTGTGAAGAATAAGACATTTGTCAGGAGTTTTCTTCTCCAAGAAAACCCAAGCAAAATGGCATGGCTGAGAGGAAAAACAGGACTCTCATAGAGGCTGGCAGGACACTGCTCAATGACACTTCTCTCCCAGAATACTTCTGGGTTGAGGCAGTGAACACTTCTTGTCATGTCTTGAATAGATCCTCTATCACCAAGTACCACAAGAAGACTCCATATGAGATTGTGAAATGCAAAAACCCAAATCTAGCCTATCTCAGGATCTTTGGTAGTAAGTGCTTTGTGCTTAATAATAGAAAGTCCCACTTAACCAAGTTTACTGCCAAATTCTATGAAGGAATATTTGTTGGGTACAGCAATCATAGCAAAGCCTATAGAGTCTATAACTTGAAAAATCAAGTTGTTGAAGAATCTGTTAATGTAGTCTTTGATGAATCATCAATGATTAACAGTGAGCTGCCAAGATCCTTTAGATCTACAGGTTTGGAGATGAAGATGGATAAACTAGCCATTAAGGACACTTCTCCAACTGCCCTAAAAGAAGGTGATGGTTTGTACATCCCAAACAAAGGAAAAGGCACTCAGGAGATGGCTGAAGACTAACAAGATCCAGTTACTGGAGGTCATGATGCTGAAGTAAGGATGCCTCTTACAGTCAGACGTTCAAGGGATCATCCCAGAAACCTAATCATTGGAGATACTAACCAAGGGGTTACAACTAGGAGTAGAAGCCTCAATATTGTCTTGTATTCCAACTTTCTTTCTCAGGCTGAACCCAAAAAATTTGAAGAGGACAACATAGATTCATTGGAAATTGCAATGCAAGAAGAACTGAAGCTGCTCAAGAGATGCAATGTCTGGAAGCTGGTTTCCAGATCATAAAGACATAACATCATTGGAACCAAACAGATATATAAAAACAAACTTGATGAAAATAGTGTTATAATCAAGAACAAGGCCAGACTGGTTGCCAAGGAATATAAACAAGAAGAAGGTATTGACATTGATCAGACCTTTGCACTAGTGGCAAGATTGGAAGCTATAAGAATGTTCCTTACATATGCTGCATATAAAGGATTCAAGGTCTACCAAATGAATGTAAAGTCTGCCTTCCTAAATGGTGACCTGAAAGAAGAGGTCTATGTTGAGCAACCCTCAAGTTTTGTTAATCCTAACTCTCCTGATTTTGTATTTAAGCTTAGAAAAGCTTTGTATGGGTTGAAGCAAGTCCCTAGGGTATGGTATGAAATCTTGTCTAGCTTTCTCATTGAGAACAAATTCTCAAGGGTAAATATAGATAAGATACTATTCCTCAGGGAAGTCAAGGGTAAGATCATCCTAGTCCAAATTTATGTAGATGACATAATTTTTGGGTCTATTGATGATGACCTCTATAGAAAATTTGCTAAACTTATGCAAGGAAAATTTGAGATGAGCAGTATGAGTGAACTTAAGTACTTCTTGGGCCTCCAAGTAAGACAGTACGAGAATGGATTATCCATTTCACAGTATAAATTCACCAAGGAGTTAATTTAAAAGTTTGGAATGGAGAGTGCCACCACAATGAAAACTCCTATGGGGTCAAATGTGTCATTGGACAAGGATGAGACTGGGAAACCTGTTGATGAAAAATTGTATAGAGACATAATTGGCTCCCTCTTTTACCTTACTGCTAGTAGGCCTGATATCATGTATTCTATATGTGTTTATGCTAGATACCAGACTTGCCCTAAAGAGTCATTATTCTGCAGCTAAAAGAATTTTTAGATATCTCAAGGGCACTATTGGAACTCCTTATTACTGATTTGGGCTAGGATTACTATTATGTTTTTTATGTTGACCCAACTTGTATAGACTAGGATCATATTTTCTTTTCAGAGTCATTTCAGAAGGTATTCCAGAATTGCTCAGTTCGAAGAACTCTAAGCTCAGTTCAACGAACTTTGAACTCAGTTCAACCAACTCAGATCTCAAACTCTGAGCTTAGTTCGACGAACTCCTAGCTCAGCTCGATGAAAGTAAAAGCTCAGTTTATAAAAGATCAGTTCGATGAAAGCCAAGCTCAGTTTGACAAAATCCTTGCTGAGTTCGATGAATCCGATGGTTTCTCTATCAACAGAAGGCAGAATGATTTCAAAATGTTTGGTAACTGAAACTCTGATATTTAATGCTAAATATTCTAACGAATATAGCCGTTTAAGTTAGCATTAAATATGTTTTTATCACAGAGTTTTAAATACTAATTAATTCCAAGTTAGTTACATTCTCAAGGGATTCTTCAGACGTTCAAGAATCGATTAATTATAATATTTGAATTCTTCTTTGACAGCATATATATATCTATAGAAGGTTGTTGCTTAACTAGATTATGATTGATACACAAAGATATACATACATTTTGCTTTTCTTGAGACATATCTTCGATCAGACATCCATATACATATCTGTCTGGAATATCTACTGGAGAATAAAAGCTTACAAGAAGGCCTTACCCTGAAGAAAAGTCTCCTCCCTTGATCACAATCTCTATTCAAATCAGGGGGAGCTTTTTACAACATCATCCACTAAGTCTTCTCAGAGACTCTTGAGAGAGAAGACAACATCTAACTCTCTTTAGTTTATTCCCAAACTGTGTACATGGTTCTAACTCCCTTCAAAAGTTAACACTTGGTTCATAAGTCACCTGATCAAAAGATTAGGTTTGTTTTTTGGGTACCTGGTCAAAATCCTAAAGGGTTGCTAGATCTCTCTTAGAAAATAGATCTTCTGATGGTAGGGCACTTGATCAAAAACCTGTAGTGGATTCCTACCAGGGTGGTAGAAGAGTAGACGTACCTATATTTATTGGGGAACTACTATAAAATCCTTGTGTCATCTGTGATTGTTGATTTCTATTTTGTGTTTGGTGTTTATCATATATATATATATCACTAATTTTAAATCCGCTATAAAAATAAATTAAAGTTTTTAATATACTCTATTCACCTCCCTCTAGAGTAAAGTTAGATCTATCCCTCCACTTTCAGGCACACCTGATCTTGGCCTATGGTACCATAGAAATAGTGATTTTGATTTAACTGGTTATTCATATGCAGACTTTACAGGATGCAGAGAAAACAGGAAAAAGTGTTGCAATAAGATTTTGATCCTGTTAATTTCTAGGAAGAAGACTTGTATCTTGGAGCAGTAAGAAACAAACTAGTGTTGCAATATCAACAGCTGAGTCAGAATACATATCTGCTGAAAGTTACTATGCTCAGCAATTGTGGATCCATCATCAGCTCCAGGACTACATCTTCAAGCTAAGTAGATCTCCGGTGTATTGTGATTCTACTAGTGTAATCTCTATTGCTAGGAATCCTGTCTCTCATAGCAGGACTAAACACATAGAAATTAGATATCATTTAATTAGAGAGCATGTGGAATGTGAGGATATCAATCTTCAATTTGTCCCCACAGATAAGTAGGTGGCTGATATCTTCTATAAGCCACTTGATGAAGCCAAGTTTAATTCCTTCAAATTTGAATTGGGTATGATAAACTTAGTATAACTTTAGTTTTTCTACATGTATTTTAGTTGCAGGTGGTATTTACCTATGCAGGAGAATAAAGGAATGATGAAGCAAGTACCCAGGCATCGAGAGTGCTTAGTCTAAGGGCTTAGGCGTCGAGTGCACTGAGTCTAAGGGATTAGGCATCAAGCGCACTATGTCCACAGCAGGCGTCGAGAGCGTCAAGTGCGTCGAATCCACTCAACACAAACTTCCAGGGAGTTCAATTTACGCGCCTCTCCACATTCTCAAATTAGAGAAATATATAAATAAGGTGTGTGCTTAGAACAAAAATACACTGCTCCTCGCCCTTCTCTGCCCCTGCGATGAAATGATAAAAACTCAGATAATATACAGAAATTCACAAGAGCAATGGCGCCAAGAGGACTAGATTTCTTGTTTGAGGGATCAGAACTGGTTAGTGATGGGTTCAAGGATGCGCCTAAGGAAGTTCAACTGGTTCTCCACCTCCTGCTGGTCATTGACCTAGAATATGTTCTTTCATAGCCCAGCCTGCTTTGGAAAAGGGAAGTACTTGAGTTATACTCTAATGCTAAGGTTGACTCATCATCCACAAAAATTAATTCTTCCATCAGTGGAAATAAGGTCAAGGTAACCTCCAAAAGACTAAGCAGGGCACTACAACTGCCCAAGTTCAGGATGTCATATGAAGAAGAAGAATTGGACCAAACTGATGTCAAAGCTGCCCTGAAGTGGTGTGGATTGTCCAAGCATTCCACTGGATGAATCTTGAGAAGAGAACTAAACCTGAAGGGAAAATTCCTAGCAAATGTGGTTGGGAAGGCACTACTGTGCAATTCTAGCTCTCATGATAAACTTTCCAAGAAGATGTTCGAGCTGATGGCAAGTATAATTCTTTCTAAGAAAACAGTTTGGGGAAGGGTACTCTTTGACAGAATTGTAGATTGCATCCCAGAGCCAAACCTGGGCAGGATTCTGTCTCTATTTCTACACAACACAGTTCCAGGGATTCTTAACATAAGGCTAGGAACAAAAATCCATCATATGAGGAGGATGGACTCAAAAATGCTCAATAGGTGTGATAAAGTTCTGTTGCCTCATACACAGACAGTTGAATAGAAGAAGAAGAAAGCTGTTCTGACTACTAAGGAGATCACTGAGAGCAGTTCCTCTAAGAAGAGTGAAGTGGAGCCTCATAATCCCCATCTCACTGAGTCTACTCAAGAGACTATAAGAGACATGTGTGCTCATGTATCAATATCTTCTTAACCTATTACAAGGAACCAAGTGGCTGGAACATAGTCTAAAGAAATCCAAGCTGAAGCCATGGACATTCTGTCTGGTCAACTAATAGAAAACACCTGTGCAGAAGTTGAGAGGGTGACTTCCCAGATCCTTGCTTCTACTGAGGGGGAGATTGTCCAATCGGTCCAAGAATAGCTAGATTCATTCATTGAAAACCTACATAAAAGGATTGCTCAAACTCCAGAGGGTCCTGAAGTTCTTCTATTCTGTCCTCAAGTTGAGGGGGAGCAAGTCCTTGAGAGGATGATGGAAGATGATCCAGTCACAGCCATCTCAGAACAACAAATTCCTAAGGAGAATATATAAGACCAAGATGTCCTAATGGACAAGGCTGAGGTTGAGGGGGGGATTCATTCTGAATTCTCTGCTCATGATACAATATATAATATTGACTCCTCTGAGTCTAATAAGGGCAATGCTGCTACTAATGCACCTGCTGCTACACACTCTTCAGAGTATATTATGGCTGATTCTGAAGACATAAAAGTTGCAAGGCCAAAACAACAAAATGTCTGTGAATAAGGGACATCTCATCCAGATGATGAAATGTCATCTTCCTTCCTAACCAAACTAAAAGGTTTACTTGATGATCAGAGAAGACAAAAAGAACATTACATTGATGACTCCATCAAGGGAGTGAGAAAGGATCTGTCTACTGAGATAAAGTCAATCAGCTTTGAAGTCAACTTACTCAAAGCTAACACAATTGTATTCTTTCATAGGGCTGCTCCTGCTGTAACCTTTACCAAAAGTAAGTTTACTGAAATAAGACAAACTCAAAATGATATCTCGGAGAATCAGAATAGAACAACAAGCAACATGGAAGTGATTCACAAAGTTCAACAAAATCTGATGTAAACACATATAACTACAATTGAAAGAAGGATGGATGCATGTACTCAAATTCTGGATGACCACATACTGGATGTTAAAAATCATGTCACTAAGGGAGTCAACTTTTTGGATGAACGACTCTCTGTAGCCAAGAACTCCCTAACTACAACTGTAGGTGAAGAAGTCAGAAAGCGGGAGAAAGCAATGATGAAGGCAAATAATGAAAATGCAGTTTGGACTACAAATGTAATCATAGGCTCAATGGGTCTTGAGAAACTCTCATATAAAACATTGAAACTGCACTAATCTCTGAAAATTTGTATGGTGCTTAATATGGTGATAAGAGTGTTGTCCATTATGCTGAACAAAGTGGTGCTCAGTGGCCTGAACCATCAACTGCTGATATAGTTCCTATATTCAACCCCACTGTTGATCAGATTGTCAGGGCCAAAGGAAAGTCAATTGCCGAAGAAGAGGAAGAAGTAAGGCTCAACAATAAAAGATACAGAGAAGAGATGGAGACCGACCTAACTTTGATAAGTGGAGTCCTCAATCAAGGACCATCATCATGTCTGCTTGGGATCAAATTAAAGATCACAAACTGACAAGAGAAAGCTCTACAGCTCCCTAGAATGGGCCAAGCTTGAAAGGAATGAAAAGCTAAGGAGAAAATTCAGAAGGGATAAAAAGTCAGGTGCACTGCCACCAGATGTTGTGGAGCCCAGCAAGTATTTCCCCAAACCCAACAGTTACATTGAAAGACAGAGGGAAAAGGACAACAAAGATAAAGAGCTGGCTGCCAAGAAACCCAGTAGAGGGATTGTGATTAAGGAGCCTGAAACTTGAGATGTTTCTTTCTTTCCTTAAGGGGTTGTAGGAATATTAATATTTTGTATTAAGCACACAATTTGTATATGAATATTTCCTTAAATGAAAATCTTACTTCTGTGTGTTTACATCTTACGGATTTTATTTACATCTTATTGATTTCATATTTTGGAATGTTTATTTGCTTAATTAAGTTAAGTGTATATCATTGACTAAGGTTCTGACTTCTTCAAATAGGGGAAGATTGTTGGGTCCATTGATCATAATGTCCTAGATTTGAAGAAGGCCCACAAGTCAATGGTATACACATGAATGTTTTTGATGCATGCCCTCAGTTCAATGTATGTAGGTTGTTCTTTGTTGAACTAATTTGACAGATTGTCAAAATCACAAAGTCAGATGGACTCATAATAAGATGCTGGCAAAGCAGAAACCTGGCTAAGTCCAGAAGCATTGAGTGAAGACAGTTCACTCAACACCAAGAAGAAAAGCATCGACTGATGCTCAGACAGTCAAAGCCTCTGTATTGCCAAAGTAGAAATCTGGCTAAGTCCAGAAGCATTGAGTGAAGGCAATTCACTCAATGACAAGATGTAAAAGCATCGATAGGACAAGATACAGTTAAAGCCGCAGGGTTTCTGTCAAAGAAATCTGTCTAAGTCCAGAAGCATTGAGTAAAGATAGTTCACTCAACGCCTCCTTAACACATAATCCTACAGTACAGAAGCATTGAGTGAAGAAAATCCACTCAGCGCCTCCTAAAGGAGACCGATAAAGTCAGAAAGCGTTGAGTGAAGAAGCCTCACTCGACGCCTTCATGCATAGTAAATCAACTTAGTCCAAATGCGTCGAGTGATGAAGGTTCACTCGACGCCTAAGCTGTTAGACTATAAAAGTCTATATGCGTTGAGTGAGGAAGGCTCACTCAATACTCTCAACACCTCAAGTCGCAGAATTCTGCTAAGTACTTTTGTGTTAAGTAATAAGGCTTCACTCAACGCCTATGCAGTATGCCTGAAATTTACTAAGTCCAGAAGCGTGGCACATGCTGACATCAGCAAAAATTCAAATATCGCGGGATCGTCTTGCAAAAGGACAAAAGGAGCTGCTTGCTTTTAGTACAGTTGTGATGAAAAAAGGAAAAGTTGCAGATACCACACAAGTGGTCCATATTACTCTGAGAGCCGTTGGATGGCGGAATACAAATTCAGAGTTCCAAGGAAAAGAAAATCAACTTTTGGAAACAAGGGTTTTTGACCTTCATCTTCCTCCTCTCGACCAAGTTGTAGAGCTTGAAGAAAAACTCTCACTATTGTTCTGAAGTACACACGGTTAGATGTTGACAGTCTCATCTTCAACAGCTAGTTCAGGAAGACTTCTTTCTGAGTTAATTTACAGCACAAGCAAAATATTCTTGAAGATCCCTTCTTGGTGCTGTGAAGAGTATAGGACTGAGTCTTCTCAGTTCAGGAAGGGGAAGACTCAGAGATCATTTCTTTAGAGTCAAATCATCAACAACAAAAAACATTTCTTCTGTGGTATCTTAGCTGTTTTGAGTTGTAAGCCTGATCTATATAGGCTGAGTGTAGGATCCTTCTATGGATCTAAGGTAGGGTCTGTGTGCCTAAGGTGTAGGTAGGTTCATTCACTGAGTGTAGTATCCTCCTATGGATCTGAGTGTAGGGCTATCCTCCTAACCTGAGTGGTAGGACTTTGTTTAAAGTCGGAGGTACGTGATCTGTGGATCACTGAGCTGTAGGAGCATCATTTGCTCTGAGTGGTAGGGCCTTGGGCCTGAGGTAGGACTTGGAGGAGTCTGAGAGATCCTGAGGGATCTGTGTTGTAAGCTCTTGGAGCCGAGTTTGGAGAAATTGGCCTTGTCTAACACATTGTTAGAAAGGTGGGAGGGATAGTGGATGTATCTATACCTTGAGGAACCACTATAAACATTTGTGTGCTGTTGTGTATATTTGAAAGCTAACTTAAAACTAAGTCACAACACACTAGAACTTAAGAGATTGTCATAATGGACACAAAAACCCATTCACCCCCTTTAGCTGTTTAGCTACTCTTGAAAACAAAGACTTTCACCTGCGACCCCTCCTTGTGCCGAAACCATACGTTTGGTAGCTGAAGCTGTGTTCGCTATGATTAATGCTCACCAGGGAGGCAAGTGTAACCCCCTGCTCCTGAATTGGGTGAAGTACTGTTTTGCGTAGCCAAACCTATAATGGTGGATCAAGTAGCGGTAGAGCCCATAGTGCAAAGAAGAGCAACTGAAAAGTAGCTCAAACATGTAATGAGCTTTAACCCTCCAGTGTTTTTGGGGACTAGAACCCCAATGCAAGCTGAGTACTGGTTCTCTCGGGTTAAGAGAGTCATGTCGACAATAGAGACAGGAGTGTCAGAAGGTTACCATAAAAACATTCCTTTTGGATGGAGAAGCAAGGTTGTGGTGGGATGAATTAGAGCTGTACCCTTTTACTGGTAGACAACTAACCAATATCTCGATGGATGAGTTTTTCGAGATTGTTTCTAGCAGGATATATCCCGTCAGCGCAAAAAATTGCTATGGAAAATCAGTTTCAGAGATTATCTCAGGGTGAGAGTAGTGTGGATGACTACTTGCATGAGTTCATGAGGTTGGTGCGATATGCAGGCTCTACCTTTATTGATTAGGAGCACAAGAACAACCAGTTCTATGAAGGACTGCATGGCGATCTGAGGTTGTTGCTCTCAGGTCCTATGACGCAGGGTTTTCAGACCCTCGTAAATACAACCCGATCTCTGGAGAAGGATTTGAAGAGGGCCCAAAGTTAGAAAGACTTAGCTGCGAAGAGGTTAGAATTTAAAGAACCAAATTCATCAAAGACTGGGCATCAAAGGTGGAACAAGAATCCCAAGCCAGCTGGACTAACTTCTTTATCTATTACTTCTAGGGCATCGTCTGGGCGGGGAGGCCCAATCCACTATTATAATTGTGGCAAGACGGGACATATTACTCGTGAGTGTTGGAGTGACAAGTCAGATAAGAAGGCAGGAGCATCCTATGCTGATAAAAGGAAGGTGGTGGAGTCAACCACATCCCATCATGCTCCAGTCCAACCCAGAGTCTACAACCTTGGCCAACAAGAGGCCATCAAGCAAGGCAATGTGGTCACAAGTATGAGTTAGATTTTAGCTTTAATGCTTTCTATACCTTACGCCTTATGCATTAGTCACATGGTTGTTGTATTTTAGGCTTTGTCTTATTCTTGGACTATTTGGCAAGAGCATTGTTTGATACAGGAGCTTCACACTCCTTTCTGTTCGAAGATTTTACAATGCATATTGGAGTGCCTTCCTCCATGGAGAAGGATAAGCTAGACGTGCTACTGCCTAACAGGTGTTCAATGCACGCGGATAGAGTCTGTTGCGTTAGGGTGCTGATAGGAAATCAAGAGTTTGACTTGGAAGCATCACTACTGCCGATAGTAGAGTTTGACGTGATCTTTGACATGGATTAGCTCTTAGAGCAATGTGCATACATCGATTGTAGTCTAAAGACGGTCAAACTTGGTCTAAATACAGGACAAGAAACTACTTTCTCTAGTATAAAGGGATCGAGCAAGATGTTGATGTCTGCTCTCCAAGTATTCAAAGCAGTTCATGAGGGTGCAGAGTTTTTTTCACTGTACTAGAGGCTAAGAAGCACAAGCCCGGTTTGGTCAGTATTTCTTTGGTGTCGAAGTTCACTGATGTTTTCTCTGAAGATCTTCCTGGTGCTCCACCTCAGAGAGAGATCGATTTCACCATCAAGTTGGTACTAGGTGCCAAACCTGTGTCGCGATCTTCGTACCGCTTAGCACTGAGGGAAATGACAGAGTTGAAGGTACAACTTCTGGAACTGTTAGATCAAGGGTATGCACATCCAAGTTCGTCACCTTGGAGGGCACCGATCCTCTTTGTAAAGAAGAAGGATGGTAGTTTACGACTGTATATCGATTATCGAGAATTAAATAAGCTGACAGAGAAGAATAATTACCCAATTCCGAGGGTCGATGATCTATTTGACCAGCTTGTTGGATCAACTGTGTACTCAAAACTAGATTTGAAATATGGTTATTATCAGCTGAGAATCAGGGAAAGTGACATTCCCAAGATGGAGTTCATTACACGTTGTGGACACTATGAGTTCACTATCATGCTGTTTGGGCTGACGAATGCGTCGTCCGTATTTATGGGCTTAATGATCGGACGTTTAGGGAGTATTTGGACCAGTTCGTGATAGTCTTTATTGATGATATCTTACTGTACTCTCAGTCTGAGGATGATCATGCAGATCATTTGTGCAAAGTGTTGGAGACCTTGAGGAGCAATCAGCTGTACGCCAAGTTCTCCAAGTGTGAGTTTTGGATGTCTTCGATATCATTCCTTGGTCATGTTGTTAGTGGTGAGGGAATCACAGAAGATCCAGTGAAGATTGTTGCGATACGAGAATGGCCTATATTGTATTCTGTGGCGGAAGTCCGGAGTTTTCTGGGGCTAGCTGGCAACTATAGGCGCTTCGTAGAGAACTTCTCGCGGATAACATTACCCCTCATGACCTTGATGAGGAACGATCAGAAGTTTATTTGGTCTCCAGAGTGCGCACAAGCTTTTGAAGAGTTGAAAAGTTGTCTGACCACGTCGCCTATTCTATGCTCGCAATGTGGATCGGAAGGCTATGAGATCTACAGTGATGCCTCAGGGATCGGCTTAGGATGTGTTTTGCTACAACATGGGAAAGTAATAGCATATGACTCGCTCCAATTGAAAGTACACGACAAGAACTATCCGATCCACAATTTGGAGTTAGTGGCAGTGATATTCGCTCTAAAGATATGGAGACATTACTTGTATGGCATAAAAGTCGATATTTATACAGATCATAAGAGCCTGAAGTATCTATTAGATCAGAAGGACTTGAATATGCACTAGCGGGGGTGGATGGAGTTTCTTGAGGACTGCACCTTCAAGATACATTACATTCCTGGCAAGGGAAATACTGTTGAGGATGTACTAAGTCACAGGACTCCTGTACAGGCCAACTGGATACAGATGCATGATGAGTGTCTTATTCGAGATTTGGAGGCCTTTGAGATTTCTTGTGTTGATAGGAGGTCTAGTGCTGAAGCATGTTTGAACTGTACAGAAGTGCAGTATGACCTCGCAGACCAGATTCAGTAGATGTTAGAGCTGGATTATAGTATGAAACGCTTCATGGTAGAGTCTTTGGACTGGTCAAATGCCCAGTTTACTGTCGATGATGTCCTTTTATGGAAGAACAATCAGTTGTGCACCCCAAAGGTGGGGAAGTTACGAGAAGAGTTGATGTACGTGGCACTTTTTCTCTGGGGGAGCACAAAAATGTTTAAAGACATGAAAAAGCTATTCTGGTGGTCAGGATTAAAAAAGGGCGTAGCTTTATATGTGGCAAAGTATCAGATTTGTGCCTTAGTGAACGCCGAATGTCAAAAGCCCGATGGATTTTTGAAGTCTTTGCTTATAGCGGAATGGAAGTTCGACGACATATTTATGGATTTCGTGCATGGTTTGCCGAGATTATAGAAGGGGAACGACGTCATCTGGATGATCGTTGATCGTTTAACAAAGGCATCACACTTCATTCCGAATAGGAAGGACGATTCAGTGGAAAAGCTGGAAAAGCTTTAAGTAGATAATGTTGTACGATTGCACGGTGTGCCCCTTGCATTGTCAGTGACCGAGATAAGCGCTTCACGTCTAATGTTTAGAGGCTTATACATCAACTGTTGGGTACCAAACTGAAGTTCACTACGGCCTTTCATCCGCAGACGGATGGTCAGATCGAGAGGGTAAGCAGGATGATGGAGGACATGCTTTGCATGTGCACCATAGATTTTGTGAAGAGGTGAGAGGATCACCTGTTTATGATCAAATTCGCCTACAACAACAGCTATCAGACAAGTATTCAAATGACGCCCTTCGAGGCACTTTATGGTTGGAAGTGTCATACTCCTTTGTCGTGGTTGGAGAAGGGTGAATCAAAGATATTTAAGGGGAAGGAAGTCGAAGATTCGACTTTGATTATTCGTACAATCCAGGAGCGGTTGTTGATCGCTTAGGATAGACAGACTAAGTATTATAATGCCAAGCACAGAAATGTCGAGTTCGTCGTGGGCGATTGGGTGTATTTGAAGATCAAACCGTTCAAGAGCGTTTTAAGGATTCGATGCTTGAAAAAGCCAAGTCCGAGATACCTTGGGCCGTTTGAGATTTTGGAGCGCATTGGTGAAGCCTCCTATCGACTAAAGCTTTAAGTATAACTAAGTGATCTGCACGACGTATTCCACATATCAGTATTACGGAAGGCAGTGCTGGAGCCTACACAGGAGGTTGCGGTGGATCAGGTGTCGATTGATGGTGGGTTGACAACGAAGGTCAAGCCCATTCATATCGAATACTCAAAAGTCAAGCAACATCGGAATAAGTCTATCAAGATGGTCAAGGTCCGTTGGGACAACTATGGCCGTGAGGAGCTATCATGGGAGCGCGAGCAAACCATTAGAGATGACTTTCCCGAGCTATTTCTTGAGGTATACTTTTGTAGTATTGATACTCCTGTATTTTTTTGCCTTATGTAATTTCGGGGCAAAATTCTTTAAGCAGGTATATTTGTAATGCTCCAAGTTTCCTGAGGCAGGAAATGGCTTCTGTAAGATACCACCCTGCGATAGGTTTAACACCGGAGGTAGCAAAGCTATTTTATCGGAAGTACCTCTCTGCATGGTACCATGCTGCGGTAGATTGTTATCACGCGACAATAGCAGGGGTGATTTATTTGTCAAAGCTGTTAGTGAACTACCGCCCAGCGGTAGGGTTAGAGCTGGCGGTAGTTGTGCTTTTATCATTTTTGTGCTAGTTACGAGACAAACTAGCTATCACCCGACGATAGTAAGATATCGTGTGGCGGTAGCAGAGCAGTTATGACGCGGACATGTGTCAGCGTGTGATTGGAGGTTTTGAACAGTGGCTTGCGGGACAAGCCAACACTTGACCTATCGCGTGGCGGTAACTTTCTACCACGCGACGGTAAGTCTCGTAAACCGAAATATGGAGTAAATCATGACCGTTTGTCAGTTTTTAATAGAGATCCGATGGTGGCGTGTCATACCAGACGGTATAAGGCCGGATAGGGCGTTTCATCTTCATTTGATCCCAAGGTTTTCTCTTTCTAAGGGTTAGAGAGAAGGGAGAGTGAAGGAAGAGGAAGAAGAAGGAGATCTCGCCATTATTGGAGCTTCGGAGCTCTGATTCGCAAGCCGAGTTCGGATCTACAGAGGCAAAGCCATAACGGTCATTTCCATCTGGCTAAATTCTCTCCTATGGCGCCAAAATGACCTTCAAGGGTAATGATACTCTTCCTTGGACATGTGAAGTCCTTTATTTTGGCATATGAGGGTAGATACTCCACAAATTCGTTGAAGAACTTCTCCCGACAGTTCGATCTGTGTATCTCCATTATCTTTGCATTTAGAATATGGAATCAAAGTATGAAATAGACATACTGTGTGAAGCCCATACAGACGGGTTGGTATGGATTGGTGATGATTGTTTGTATGCCAGAAAAGACACCGTGGTAGTGTATAAATTTCAGATTCTCGGGGTGCGCAGATGGCTACATGAGAGTATTGGAGTAGAACTCCAGGAAAACATCCATTAAGGGGAATAAATGATAGTTTGTACCCTACCGCACGGCTGTGGCGCTACCTCCGTCGGTAGCTCCTAGTGAGCATGTGATTGTGAAGTCTGTCACGTAGAGACCTGGGGGCCAATGTGATTGAGAGGCCTATCTCTTGGAGATTGGTGGACCAATGTAATGAGACGAGAGCCCAAGGGGCCCGGCTAAGGTGGCCGTGAGAGCCAGCTTAGGTACATTAAAGCGTTATGTACTGTTGTGAATGGGAAAGGGGAGGCTGACCCGCGTCGTGGCTTGTTGCGCCGATAATTTGAGCAACGGGAAAGAGCAGAACTGTACCCAACCTTATGACGATCGACTTGGAGTGAATCAGTGGCTTGAATCTCAGCACAACTTTGTCGTAGCATATGGTGAGTCTTAGGCTTTGGGCAAGAAAGACTAGAAATGCTCAAATGATGCTAATCGTCGCTGAGAATGGAGGTGGGACCCTGGCTAATTCTGGTACACCAAGAATGTGCCATGATAGCACGGGGCATTGGACTGTCATGCCAATGTCTGTGGCAAATGGTGCTTAGTTTGCATGTTTTGATTGCCAATATAAAAATATTCTTATGCTTGCAGGGAAGGAGCACCGCCACCCTGAGTGTGGGCTGGGGTCGTTATAACTTGGTCAGCTAATGCTGACTATTGCCTTGTTTGCCACCTTTTGGGTGGAATATCTTTGAGCAGGTATAGCTGAGCCGAGTGGGAAATAGCGGGCTAAAGCCCATGGTTGCTAAGCCGGCCCTCGAAGGACAAAGTGAAGTGTGTTTCCTTTTATTAATCATGTGTGATCGGCCTGCGTGCCGAAGTATGTAAGACAATATTATTGAAGGAAACCTTATAAGGCCTTAAGGCCATTATTATTTCTGTGTATTATTCTTATCATTCCTTTTTGGTATAGTGGACATTCATATAGCTGGGTACTAAGAAATTAATTCACTTCTACTAGAATGCACTCTAAGTTAAGATCCACATTTATGGATTACAGTTTCAATATGTAACTCCACTAATTGTCCATAGAATATGGCATGGGGCCCCGGTCAACCTTCTGTTATATCCTATGTGACGGATGGGGGTGTTACACACCTATATAGCACGACCCATCAAAGTGTGGCAATACAAAGTAATGGTCAGCATTAGCTGACCAAATTATAATGACCCCACCTCTCACTCGGGGTGGCGGTGCTCCTTCCCGTCAAGTATTTAACATAGATATAAAATGACAACAGAACGTGTAATTTAAGCACCATTCACCAGAGACGTTGGCGCAGTCGAGCACATACCCCGTGCACTCAGGGCACATTAACGGTGTACCAGACCTAACCAGGGTCACACCTCCGTACTCAGAGATGGTCAACATGCTTTGAGCATTAACTAGTCTTTCCTGCCTGAAGCCTAAGATTCTCTCCTATGGATCCGACAAAATCAAGGTGATCTTCATCACTTCAATGACTCAGTCCAACTCGAACGACATATGGTTGGGTATAGTTCATCCATAGCCCGTTGCTTAAATCATCGGGCGCACCAAGCCGCGATGCAGGTCAGCCTCCTCTTGCCCATTCACAAAATACATAACCACGTTATGTTCCAAGGCTGGATCTTACAACCACCATAACGGAGCAATCTAAGCTCACAACTCAACATATAGAGAGGAGAAATTTTAGCCTCACAGCTCAACATATAGGGAGGAGCAATTTAAGCTCATAGCTCAACATACAGGCTGTTGGGCATTGTATCCACAATAACCCAGATTTGAAGAAGGGCTAAGTTAAGCTAAGATGAATTGTGACTGTATTTGATGTTGCTTTTGAGTTATGTACTTACAGATTTTAATTGCTAAGTACACACCAATGTCAGGTTATAGTGAGTCAGTAAACACAGGACTATACAATATAATTCCTAATTGTGTAGGCCAATGTGTTGACTCACATGTAATCTCTCTATTGAGATGTACCTATATCCCAAGTATAAGAGAATGCTCAAGGATGGTCAAGGGTTAAGACCCAGGAAAAATAGGAATTTTACCTAAGTAAAATTCGGCGAGTATGGTTAAGCATACACGTCAAATTCGTCGAGTATCGTCGTTGATACATGCCGAATTCGTCGAGTATACTTACCAATATCCGTCGAATTCGTTGATATACTTAGGGTAAATTCATTGGAATTGAAAAATCTGTTAAGAAAAATTCGCCGAGTATCGTCGTGTGATAGTTTTACTTTCAAGACTACTAAAACACCTAGAGGGAGGGGGGTGAATAGGTTCTAATGCTTGTTTTTAATTTAGACAGAATATAACTACTGAATAAAATAAAATGCAGAATATACTTCAGCAAACACAGCACAACAATCACAGATATTCACACATCGCAGATTGCACACAGATTTATAGTGGTTCCCCAAGGTCTGGGTACATCCACTTTCCCCCTTCACCTATCTAGCAGTGAGCTAGATTCGGCCTAACTTCCTTCTTTAACTCTGATCCTCAGATCCTACAGCTCAGAACCTGGAAAGGTTCCTACAACTCAGGCTAATCAGCCCTACCTCAGCCTTGACACAAGGCCTACAACTCAGAGAAATACCTTCTCCTACACTCAGGCATACACAGCCCTACCACTCAGAGATAAAATCTCCTACACTCAGCCTTTATAACATAGGCTTACAACTCAGATCTATATTAATAGATCCTACAAAATTTGAAAAGAGTTTTATTATATCTTGCCTTTGATAAGAGAGAAGGGACAAGACAACACTTGATCTGCTGATGGATGAAATCAACTGAACCTTAGCTTTCTTCAAAGCTTCTTGAATCTGAACTTTAGCTGAGTTGATTTCTTGACAGCTTCTTGAGAAACCTGTGACAGCTTCCTTCTTGATCTTCAAATGGCTGGATCTCTCTCTATCCAATACCTTTGATAATACTTCAGAATTCTTGGACGAATTCTACTTAGACAGATCCTGAGAGGTTGTACCCTTCAAAATGTCTTCTTAGATCTTTTGATGAAGATCTTCTTCCGTGCCTTGCACTTTCTTGATTTGATTACTCAGTCAGTTTCTATGTGTGTTGCTTCTTAATCAAAAATCAATTGTCATTTTTTCTACTTCTGAATCTGTCTATTTATAGACCTTCTTCATGGTAACCGGCTGATCCGGTTTCTAACTAACTTCTGACAAGTCTGACAGCTTCAGTTAACCTGTTGTAACTCACAACTGTCAAGTCTTCAAACAGATCTTGTGCCTTTGTCTTGGTCAGCAAAGTGTCCAGACTGTCTGTCAGTAAGTGTCGAGACCAACTGTCAATATGTGTCGACACAAGTAACTTTGGTGTCGACATAGCCTTTGATGATGTCGAAATGTCTGCCTTTAAGTCGACTCAGCTTCTTCATACTGCATCTTCAGAATGAGTCTGAAAGTGAGAGTAAGATCTATCTCAACTCTAGAGGGGGGGGGGGGGTGAATAGAGTTTATTTAAATTAATTTCACAGTTTTGAAATAATCAACACATATAAAATTCAATTTATAGTATAGTGTAGAGTGCAAGTAAAGAGTTGAAAACAAAGAAGTAAAGAGCACAGCACACAGCAAATCAATCACACAAACAAGCCAGAAGACACAAGGAAATATAGTGGTTCCCCAAAAACCTGGGTACATCCACTCTTCTACCACCCTTGGTAGTAATCCACTCAGGATGAGTTGATCAGGTGTCCTGACACCAATGAGCTTTTGATAAGGTGCTCAAAAACTAAAACTGGATTTTTTGATAAGGTGTCTTGCCACCACTGAGTTTTGACAAGGCTCTCAGAACCAGACAGAACTTTTGAAGGGAGTTCAATAACCCTTTTACAGCAGAAAAAAAAAAGATAAAGAGGTGAAGTTGTCTTCTCTGTTCTCAAATCAAATGAGAGAAGACTAGTGGATTTCTTGTTGTCAAAGCTCCCCCTGAGATGTAGACAGGTTCAGGAATGGAAGCTTTGCTCTAGGGTGATAGGTCTTCAGAAGTTTAGATCTCCAGCAAAAGATTGTTTCAACAAAAGGAGGCTGAAAGATGAGGTGTCTGGAGTTCTTGAGATGAAGCTGTGATCACTTTTCTGTAAGCAAAAAGATTGTTATTCTGATTCTTCAGAATTGATCACTTGTTATCTGTCACAGCTTAAATCTTGTTTTTGTGCTCTCTGTGTATTCTATTGTATATTCTATCTGACTGAAGATAAAAAGGAAGATCTGATTCTCCAAAAAAAATTCTTGTCAAAGATAGCCGTTGGCAGTCATAAATGTCTTCCATAAAAAGTCTTGTCTTCTAGAGGAAGGTCCAATAAAACATTCCCTGAATAATTCCTTGAAACTTGCTCCAGAATAAAGACAAACGGCTGGCAGATCTCCTTGACATAAATGCTGAGAGAATTCAAAAACATTCCAAAGACTGGCAGCATTTGAATCCTTAGAATCGTTGATCTCTCAGAAAGATCATAGATCTGAGCTCTACGATCGTCGAACTGAGCTCAGAGATGGAAACAGATCAAACAGACAGAAAACGTCGAACTGAGCTCGAAGATTCGTCGAACCGAGCTCAGCGACCTGAAGAATAGATGAAGAGTGATCGTCGACCTGAGCTCGAAGAACGTCGACCGAAGCTCGATGATTTATCGAAGTTGAGCTCAGAGAGCGTCGAACCGAGTTCGACGTTTCGTCGACCGAAGCTCGACGAAAATTGCCTTAAACTTGGCTCTATATCCTTGATCTTGGAATGGTCCTGGGGGCAGCTTCAAACCTAAGTTCTAAGCCCTAGACTCATTCTAATGTTGACCTTTACAACTATACAACTAGGTCAACCTGGTTTCCTAAGACAAACATAGTGATCCTTACCCAAATTAGTAATAGGATGTTCTAACAATCTCCCCCTATTTGGGTTAGGATTACTATTTACAGACAGAATTAAGAAATAAATAAGCATACATTCACAATAGAAGCTAAATCAACAATGCAGTAGGAAAGATATAGCAGCAATGCAGATCACAGATAAAAAGTCAGCAAATATCCAGAGGAGGATGATTGTTCAGCTTACACAATTCACTTCTTCTCAGTTCCCTTTTTAAACATAATTTCTCTGTTGGGATTGAGGGCTTCTTTCTTGGATCTTCTATCATCTTCTGCACCTAAGGAAGTTTGAGATCTGGGCCTTGGAACTATAGCCTCAGGGTGCAGCATCATATAATCTTCTTGATTAAAGAATTTTCTTGATGCATATCTCTCCAGTTCTTTCTTTCTCTGATCTGATAGAGTTGTTATGTTGGAAGTGTCCTTGCCTTGCTCTCTGGCCTTTTTCATTTGATCAAGAGCAGCCAACTCTTTCATTCTAGCTGTCCAGGACAAGGGGTTGTTCTCAGGATCCTCAAATGGAACAGGAGGTTCATATCTATTGATGGATTCAGAATCAGTAGGAGGAGTCCTGGAGACAACTGAATCTTTTAGCTTATAAGGGAAAGGACCTAAAGTAGAATCAGTATGGCCTTGTCCTTCCCTTTGTTGAAATCTGTGCCCTCTCTAGCTCCCTTTATATTGACCCCTTCTAGATTGATATCCCCTTTGATGTTGCCCCCTTTGATAATATCTCTGATAAGACTGGGAGGAGCTTTGTCTGGAAGCTGGAGCTTGAGAGGCTGAGCCTGAACTAGAATCTGGAGGAGGAGGAGGAGGAGGCTGATACTGAGAAGATCCTTTTTCATACTTATCCAGCTTCCTTCTCTTCTTCATAGACTTTGATTGGTTCTTGGAATACTGCATCCAAGGCTCAGATATGGGGCAGTTATGCAAAATATAGTAGGGAATGTCATTAGAATCCTTTGCCTGAGCTGGGGGGACTGTCATCATGGCCTTGCTTCTGGCCTTCCTCTTCTTGGCAATAGTATTTGCAGAGTCATCTGATTCAGTTTGAAATTGATCACTCTCTGAACTTTGAGGTCTGTCATACAAATAATCAATGCTTTTTATGTATTTCTCTTGTAACTTCAACTGATCAGGAGTCAGGGCAGGAGCAGCAGCAGCAGCAGAAATTTGAGCAGAAGGAACTTTTGAAGCAGAAATAACATCAGGAGATGGAGCAGAAGCAGCAGCAGTAATAGGAGCAGAAACAACAGCAGGTGCAGGTTCTTTCAGGTAAGAAGCAAGTTCTTCAGCAACAGATGTATCTTCAATTACAGGAACCATTTCAGTATCTTTAGTAACAGCAGCAGCAACTTCATCAACAAGAGGCACAATGGCCTTAGTAGCAGCATCAGAGATGGAAACATAAACATCCATAGCCTTCCAGGAATTTACATATGCTTCAATTTGGTTGGGATCACAGACAGAAATAGGCACAATGGCCTTAGACAAGTCTTCAGTATGTGGAACTGGCAAAAATCTGAAGTAAACTGTATCAAACTCAAGGAGTAGGCTCTGGAAGTCCATTGCAAAAGCAGGAGCAGGAGCAAGAGCTGGAGCAGACTCAGGCACATCCACTACTTCAGAAGGCATCTCCCCCTGCCTGGATTCAGGGAGAACTGAATCAAGGCACCCAGAAGAGGTAATTGCCTGAGAGGGAATGAAGGAGGAGAGCTTGGAAGACAGCTCCTTGACATGGGTTAGGAGTGGAGCCAGAGTGGTCTCCAGTAATGAGGTTAGCTTAGGAGCTAGCAGCTCATATAACCTGTCTGCCAGGGCTGATAGATCTACATGCCCAAGAGGGGCTTGAGCAGAGGTAGGAGAGAAGGTTGTTGGAAGGATGTTGGCTGGAGCTGGTGGCATGGAGAATGTGGAGATAGGAGGTGTGGGAATGGATGGCTCTGAGAGTGGAATAGTGAAGATAGAGGTTGTTGAGATGGAGCTAGATGAGGCAAGAGATGGAGTGAAGGATGGTTGAGAAAGAATTTCGTGCAGCATTTGTTAGAATGAGGAGGTAGAGGGAGGCTCAGGGGGACTGGAAGGAGAATCATCCATAAAGGAATCATCTTCAAGGGAAAATGATGGTGAGGTGAAGATTGGATAAGAGAAAAGAGGATGGAATTCCTCTGAGGTAGATGCTGGAGGGGGTGAAACTGGTGAAGAAATGGTAATGGGGGAAGATATGGCTATGGTGGTGATTGGAGGTGAGGATGAAATGGCTGGGGTAGAGACAGCTGGAGGAGGAGGAGAAGCAGGCAACACTTCTGCTGGGGCAGAGACCAGAGGTGGAGTGACTGAGGTAGTCCTGGTGCCTGAAGTCAGTGGTGCAGCAGCTCTGGTAGGGTTTACAATCTGCCTGTTCCATTTGCTAAAAAGGGCACAGGAGAGCCTCTTGGATGCATTAATGAACATCCCAGAAGAGGTTAGCAGCTCAGGGCATCTGGAATGCAGATAGACCCCTAGAATTCTCCCAAAACTGACAACAGTCTTATTCAGCTTCTTCTTAATCAGGTTGAAGAAAATTGATCCTCAGTCTAGATGTTTCTTATCAAGTAGAGCTCCCATTAGACAAAATTGATATCTTGATATGGTATCATGGGCTGAGTGCTTGGCCAGAAGCACTTTCCCAACTACATCAGCCAAAAATTGAAATTCTATCGACAGATTTTTCTTCAGCAGTTTGTTAGGGTTTACAGCATTGTGACCCATTCTATCAAGCATGGAGTCATATTCCTCTCCAGATAACTCTATGGAATCTTCTCCAGAACTAAGATGAAAAACTTCAGTTAAAAGAGTCGGGGACAATTGTACCTGAGTCCCTTTTATGAAGCCGACGACAGAGTTCTCATTCTCATCTGTCGCTGTATAACACCATTCTTTTATTTCTTCTGATGCAATCTTCATTCTGGTAGTCATTATTTGGGATAGCTGCTGTTCTCTGAATAGATTGAGAATGTCTTTGAAGCGCTGATCGCTTCCATCAAATGAGTTCATGTCGATATCAAACCCGGTGTTGAATTTCATTTTGGAAATCGCAGCACTGGAGCCAGCCATTTGTACCTGCAACAAAGAACCAAACACGACCAAGCGAAGAAGATTTGGAGGGAAAAAGAAGAAAGTTGCAGAGAGTATGAAAGCGCAAAGATGAACGACGGTCGAGGAAATGATTTTATATTAGGGTTCGACGGCGAAACGGAAAATCGTGGAGCTCGGTTCGACAAAACGTCGATCTCAGCTCGACGATTTGGGCTACAGAAGGAATCTGAAGAGACTTCAATATCGTCGATCTCCGTTCGACGATGTTGAAAAGCGTCGAGTTTCGCTCGACGACCTCTGAATAGAAGGAGAGGAAACCTGGAACTAACGGAGGCGCTGAACTCAGATCGACGATTTCGGAAACGTCGATCTCTGGTCGACATTTTTTTTTTGGAAAAACGTCGATCTACGTTCGACGATTTCTGGGAAAGCGTCGAGCGCAGTTCAGAGACAAAGCCTATTCTATAGACACAAAAAGAACTGATTTTTTAGCCTAGTCTTGGTGTGTTTTAACTTTTCAAAAATCTTGTAAATTAGTTTAGGCTTCCTCCATCTAACATGCCTAACTGATTTAGGAAGAAACTGTGTTTTTTTTCATCCAAAGGCTTGGTGAAAATATCTCCCCTTTGCAAATCAGTAGGGATATATTGAAGTTCAATTTTATTTTTCTCTACATTATCCCTTAGAAAATGATGCCTAATCTCTATGTGTTTTGTCCTACTATGGAGGACTGGATTTTGTGCTATAGAGATAGCACTAGTATTATCACAAAAAATTTTAGACTTCTCTATGTTGTAGCCATAGTCTATGAGCTGATTTTGTATCCACAATATTTGTGAACAGCAACTGCCTGCAGCCATATATTCAGCTTCAGCAGTTGAGGTTGACACAGATGTTTGCTTCTTACAAAACCAGGAGACAAGTCTGTCACCAAGGAACTGACAAGTTCCACTGGTACTTTTCCTGTCTACTCTGCATCCAGCATAATCAGCATCTGAAAATCCAGTTAGTTCAAATCCTGAGTCTTTTGGATACCAGAGTCCTAGATTTGGACAACTTTTTACATATCTAAGAATCCTTTTAACTAGAGTTAGGTGTGACTCTCTAGGGCTTACTTGGAATCTAGCACATATGCATGTAGCAAACATTATATCTGGTCTACTAACTGTAAGGTACAATAGAGAGCCAATCATTACTCTATATGTTGTCTGATCAACTGGTTTCCCATGTTCATCAGCATCCAATACAGCATTAGTAGGCATGGGTGTTTTCATACAAGATGCCTCAGACATACCAAATCTCTTAACTAATTCTTTAGCATACTTGGTTTGGGAAATAAATATGCCCTCAGCATACTGTTTTACTTACAATCCTAAGAAGAAGGAGAGCTCACCCATGCTACTCATTTCAAATTTGGAATGCATCAGGTTGGAAAACCTTCTACACAAGTTTGAATCAGTAGATCCAAATATGATATCATCTACATAAATTTGTACTAGTAGGGTATGGGACTTATGGGTTCTAATAAAAAGAGTTTGGTCTACTCTCCCCCTAACAAAATCATTTTCCAGAAGAAAGCATGCTGGGGTCTCATACCATGCTCTAGGAGCTTGCTTGAGACCATATAATGCTTTATGCAATTTGAAAACATAATCAGGGTGAGTTAGAGAGATAAAACCTGGAGGTTGTCTAACATAGACTTCCTCTTTGATGTCCCCATTGAGAAATGCACTCTTCACATCCATCTGGTAGACCTTGAATCCCTTGTGAGCAGCATAAGCTAGGAATATTCTAATGACCTCTAACCTTGCAACTGGTGCAAAGGTCTGGTCATAGTCTATTCCTTCTTGTTGAGAATAGCCTTGAGCAACTAGCCTTGCCTTATTTCTGACAATAACTCCTTGATCATCCAGCTTGTTTCTAAACACCCACTTTGTTCCAACAATGGAGTGATCCTTTGGCTTAGGCACTAGTTCCCAAACTTTATTCCTTTCAAATTGATGCAACTCCTCTTGCATTGCAATGATCCAGTGTGGATCTTGCTCTACATCTTGAATGGATTGAGGCTCAACGTGAGATAGGAAGCAGGTGTGCATCAGGTTTTGGTTGACCTGATTTCTGGTTTGCACACCAGCTGAGATGTCTCCAATTACTTGTGTGATTGGATGATCTCTTGTTGTTACTAGATCAACAGGGGATGTTGATTGTTCACCAACCTGTGTTGTTGTTTCCTCTTGTGGAATAACAACTGGCTCTTCAGGATGATTTTCTTCAAGAGGTTGAACTTCTTCATCATCACTGCTCTCATTCTTTTGCAGAATAGGTTGAGTGGCTGTATCCTCTTCTTTAACCTGTAATCTGTCCATACTTTCTGAAATAGAGTGTACCTGCAAAGGTTCTATGGTAGAAGTAGACTTCTCCTTATAACACATGTTAGTCTCATCAAAAGTAACATGAACAGATTCTTCAATTTTACAGGAAGATTTATTATATACCCTATAGGCCTTGCTAATCATGGAGTATCCCAGAAACACTCCTTCATCAGCTTTAGCTTGGAATTTTGCTAGATACTTCTTGTCATTATTATGAATATAACAAGTACACCCAAAATTTTTAAAATAATCTATTTTAGGTTTCTTCCCTTTGAGCAATTCATAGGGAGTCTTGCCCTTTAGTTTATGTATTAGGCTTTTGTTTAGCACATAGTTGGAGGTGTTCACTGCCTCAGCCCAAAAGGATAGAGGTAGGTGAGCATCTGTCAATAATGTAGTAGCAGATTCAATTAGGGTTCTATTTTTTCCTTTCAGCTACCCCATTTTGTTGAGGAGTTCTAGGAGCTGAGAAAGTGTGCCTGATCCCTTCACTTTGACAGAACTCTTGCATAAGAAGAGAATCAAACTCTGTCCCATGATGTCTTCTGATTAGGGCAATGTGAGTGTTGAACTCAATCTGTATACATTTGAGAAACTCTGTCAAACACTTAAAGTTATCAGACTTCTTCCTCAGAAAGAATACCCATGTGAATCTAGAGAAGTCATCTACAATCACTAAAGCATAAGAGTTCCCTCCTAATCTTTGTACTGTAATGGGTCCAAAAAGATCCATGTGCAACAAATACAGAATCCTAGGTGAATAACTCTTATTAAGTGGCTTAAAGCTATTTTTAGTTTGCTTGCCTAATTGACAAGCCTTGCAAAGTCCTTCCTTCTTGTAGGGGCCAGAAGGTAGTCCTCTAACAAGGTTGTCCTTGGATAGCCTAGCAATGGTTCTAAGGTTTAGATGTCCTAATCTCTTATGCCATAAAACATTTGGCTTAGATATGGAATTGAATAAACAGATATCTACTTTAGATGAAAGAAAATCTACTAAGTAAATGTTACCTGTCCTTTTTCTTGTTAACACAGTTGTGTTATCCTTTGACTTGATCTTGCACAGGGATTTGTTGAAAGTCACCTTGTATCCTTCATCACATAGCTGACTGATACTTATCAGATTGTGCTTCAGTCCTTCTACATATGCCACCTTCTTGAAAGTGACTGAGCCTATCTGAGCAGCACCATATCCTTTGGTTTGGCCAAAATTTGAATCACCAAAAATCACTTTGGGTCCAAGTTTGATTATGAAGGAGGATAGCTTCTCCCTGTTCCCTATCATGTGCTTTGAGCACCCAATATCCAGATACCATTGTTGGTTAGATGCTGGATAGGTCTTCACCTGCACATGAACAACTTATTTGTTTTTGACCCAGTTAACCTTGGGCCTAGGTTGATATCCTTTGAATTCAGAAATGAAAGACATCCCAGGTTGACTCTTATAACCTTCAGGATGATATCTCCTAGGAGGTACTATCCATTCAGTATAGGGGTTAAAGCCTTGGGATGTGGGACTTCTGGGATTGAATCTAGATGTACCATTGAAGGAATGTTCACAGACCTGATCTCTGTTCGACGATCGTCGAGCTGAGGTCGACGATCTTGGGTCAGATCGTCGATCTCTGTTCGAAGATCGATTATTCTGGAGTTCAGAGTTTGGATATCGTCGAGCTGAGGTCGACGATCTTGGGTTAGATCATCGAGCTCTGTTCGATGATCGTCGAGCTCTGCTCGACGCAATCTGTTGAACTGAAATTTTCTCTGGCAGATCTGCATTCTTCCTAGCTAACTCTACTACTCCCTTTCCTTTGTCAGAGATAAATTTGATTGGAGTTGTTAATATTATAGGTTGGCTGGATGAAGCACCCAAGCCCAGTGTACTATTAAGTCTAGAGTTCACTGTGCTTGTAATGTCCATCAGTCTGATACTTCTCCCATTTAGGGATTCTTCAAACTTTTTGGCTTTTGATAGTTCACTTTTCAGTGAAGCTATCTCTTCCCTACATCATTCCAACTCCTCAGAGAGTTTGAGGTTCTCTGATTTTATAGTGCTATACTCAGATAGTTGTTTTCTGAGGGAAGTGATTTCCTTCTCAGACTCCAACAGATCTAGGCATAGTACCTTAAACTCATGTTTAAAATCCTCAGAACTGAAATCAAATGAATTGATTACCTGATCTTCTTCTAGTTGAGCTTCTGAATCTGATTCTGACTCTTCTGCTTCTGAGTCTGTTTGAGAGGCATTGATAGCCATCATGCAGAATTCCTTTTCATCAGCATCATCCTCATCATCACTGGAGCTGGATGAGGCTTTAGAGTCCTCTTCAGTTTCACTCCATGTCTCAGCAACAAATCCCTTCCTTGTATGTTTGTTCTTGCTGAAGGAGGGTTTGTCTGAGCTATTCTTTCTGAAGTCTTTTTCTTTTCTTCTTTCTCTTCTATCTTTCTTGTCCTTGTTCTTATTTTGGACAGTCCGACACAATATGGCCTGGTTTCCTGCAACCAAAACATATGATTTCTTTATTGTTATTTGATTTATCATACCTTGGTTTATTATGACCCTTGTATGATCTCTTCTGAAGTCTTTTCTGGCCATCTTGTAGAATCTTTTGGCCAGTATACTTAGGAGCTCATCATTTCCTGTAGCTTTATCTTCAGGCTCCTCTTCTGCAGCTTTGAAGGCTATGGTCTTTTCTTTCTTTATGACTGGAGAAGTAGCCTTTTATTCTTCTTCTCTATTTTTAATGAGCAGCTCATAGGATTTGAGCTTGCCCAGGAGAGCTTCAGTGGTAATCTCATTTAGACTTCTGGCATCTTTGATTGGCCAGATTCTTGAATCCCAAGTGCTGGGGAAGCACATTAAGATTTTGTCATTCAGCTCAGTCAATGAGATTTCTTTATCCAAAGTCTTTAACTCATTGACAATCAGACTTAGTCTATTGTACATGTCAGCCACTGATTCAGCTTCTCCCTTTTTGAAGTCCTCATATTGGCTTATCAGATGGGATCTCCTGTCTTTCCTTTCATCAGCAGACCCTGAGACAATTTCAGAGAGCTTGTCCCAAATTCCTTTGGCTGAGTTGCAGTCAGCTACCTTCTGAAATATCTCATCAGACATTGTCTGAGCTAAGATGTTCATGGCCTTTGCATCTGCAGTTTTCCATTTCTTTATGTCTGCATCTGTTCCTGAGGGAGGTGGAACAGCATTTGTGCTTGAGCTTGCTGATGGACTTGGACAAACTGTCAAGACAGAATTGAAAATATCTTCATCAATAGAATTCATATAAAGTTTAATCTTTGCCTTCCAGAGTGCAAACTTGGAAAGGTTGCACACTAGAGGTCTGGTGCTTGCATAATCTTTGTTCTGTGCCATGTCTATTTAACTAGATAGATATAGTGAAAATAACCCTCTTAAGAGATTGATCTTATCAAGGATCTTTTGGTTCAGGTGTTAGCCTGTATGAGCAACCAACCTCGCTCTGATACCAATTGAAAGTGAGAGTAAGATCTATCTCAACTCTAGAGGGGGGTGAATAGAGTTTATTTAAATTAATTTCACAGTTTTGAAATAATCAGCACATATAAAATTCAATTTATAGTATAGTGTAGAGTGCTAGTAAAGAGTTGAAAACAAAGAAGTAAAGAGCACAACACACAACAAATCAATCACACAAACAAGCCAGAAGACACAAGGAAATATAGTGGTTCCCCAAAAACCTGGGTACATCCACTCTTCTACCACCCTTGGTAGGAATCCACTCAGGATGAGTTGATCAGGTGTCCTGACACCAATGAGCTTTTGATAAGGTGCTCAAAAACCAAAACTGGATTTTTTGATAAGGTGTCTTGCCACCACTGAGTTTTGACAAGGCTCTCAGAACCAGACAGAACTTTTGAAGGAGTTCAAGAACCCTTTTACAGCAGAAAAAGAAAAGATAAAGAGGTGAAGTTGTCTTCTCTGTTCTCAAATCAAATGAGAGAAGACTAGTGGATCTCTTGTTGTCAAAGCTCCTCCTGAGATATAGACAGGTTCAGGAATGGAAGCTTTGCTCTAGGGTGATAGGTCTTCAGAAGTTTAGATCTCCAGCAAAAGATTGTTTCAACAAAAGGAGGCTGAAAGATGAGGTGTCTGGAGTTCTTGAGATGAAGCTGTGATCACTTTTCTGTAAGCAAAAAGATTGTTATTCTGATTCTTCAAAATTGATCACTTGTTATCTGTCACAGCTTAAATCTTGTTTTTGTGCTCTCTGTGTATTCTATTGTATATTCTATCTGACTGAAGATAAAAAGGAAGATCTGATTCTCCAAAAAAAATTCTCATCAAAGATAGCCGTTGGCAGTCATAAATGTCTTCCATAAAAAGTCTTGTCTTCTAGAGGAAGGTCCAATAAAACATTCCCTAAATAATTCCATGAAACTTGCTCCAGAATAAAGACAAACGGCTGGCAGATCTCCTTGACATAAATGCTGAGAGAATTCAAAAACATTCTATAGACTGGCAGCATTTGAATCCTTAGAATCATTGATCTCTCAGAAAGATCGTCGATCTGAGCTCTACAATCGTCGAACTGAGCTCAGAGATGGAAACAGGTCAAACAGACAGAAAACGTCGAACTGAGCTCGAAGATCATCGAACTGAGCTCAGCGACCTGAAGAATAGCTGAAGAGTGATCGTCGACCTGAGCTCGAAGAACGTCGACCGAAGCTCGATGATTTATCGAAGTTGAGCTTAGAGAGCGTCGAACTGAGTTCGACGTTTCGTCGACCGGAGCTTGACGAAAATTGCCTTAGACTTGGCTCTATATCCTTGATCTTGGAATGGTCCTGGGGGCAGCTTCAAACCTAAGTTCTAAGCCCTAGACTCATTCTAATGTTGACCTTTACAACTATACAACTAGGTCAACCTGGTTTTCTAAGACAAACATAGTGATCCTTACCCAAATTAGTAATAGGGTGTTCCAACAGAGTCGACACTGAGTATTTGTGTCGACTCAAACACTTCATCATTCTTAAGCAAATGATTTGGTCTAGACTTTGCAGTGTGTCGACACAAGTTCTGTGTGTCGACACAGTTGATGTAGATTCAGAACATAGTATGTGTCGACACTGCCTTTAGGTGTCGACACAGCTGTTGTCTACTCTGCCTATATGTGTCGACTCAGTCTTCTGGTGTCGACACAAATGTAGTCGACTCTGCCTCAGTGTGTCGACACAGCCTTCTGGGTTGACTCTGCCTCAGTGTGTCGACACAGCCTTCTGGTGTCGACTCTGCCTCAGTGTGTCGACACTGCTTCCCGGTGTCGACACAGATGTTGTCGACTCTTTTTCTCTGTGTCGACATAGCCTTCTTCAAGTGTCGACACAATTATTCTGAAGTGTCGACACAATTATTCTGAAGTGTCGACACAGCTTCTTCTGGTGTCGACACATGGACTTAGAATAATTTTCCTGCTTTTTAGCACATTCTTAACCTGCACATGTCAACTCAAAATAACATCAAATACACCTTGATGTATATCATTGAGCTAAGTTAGGCTTCTTCAAATCAGGTACACATTTTCCAATGTACCCAACAATCTCCCCCTATTTGGAGAAGTCATAACCCTTTTAGCTAATGATATACACCATTTATAAAAATTTAACATGATGATGTATATAAGCATGACATAACAGGAAACATTTAAAAACAAAACATTAAGCAACAGATTCATCACAGAATAAAGATGAACATGAAGAAATGATTACAGAACAAAGTTTTGTTTATACATTTTAGAAATGTTTGTTACAGCTTGTTTACATTGATTGGTAAAATAAACAAATCACTACAAAATATTTGAAAGAACTGATAAGCTTAATCTAAGACTGATCAGGCTACCTTATGACAATTCCTTTGCCTGGTTGAATTTGAGCCTTCACAGTAGGTTCAGCAACATCAGCAGGCATCTTGCCTTTCAGTTCAGCTTTCTTCTGAGCTTCCTCCTTGAGCCTTTGCCTTTCAAAGTAATGAAAGGGCTTGGGAAAATATTTGCTGGGCTCTTGAGCATCTGGTGGTAGCCTCCCCATCTTAGCTTTCCTTCTGAACTGTACTATGGCCTCCTGCCTAGCCTCATACTTTTTCCATTCAATATTATTATACCATTTTCCTCTTTCATGGACTTGATCCTTCACAGCCTTCCAGGCAGTTAGTATAATGTTTCTTGAAGTGGGGCTCCACTGCTCAAAATCAGGTCTAAGTTCAGCTTGGTCTCTAAATCTCTTCTTGGACAATTGAGCATCTTGTTGTTCTTTCAAACTTGCTTCAGGCTTATCAACTTTTTCAATAACAACATTTGTAACCTCCTTTGGAGGACTGTACATGGCCTGCACTTGCTATTGAATCATATCAAAATCAGCAGGGGGGTAAATGACTTGGGCAACCTCAGGTTGATTGCCTTCAAGTAGACCTTGGTGAATGCCTGACTCAGCAACAATATCATCATCACATAATGGTGGATAGCCCAATATGGCTCTTACACTGTTGGTTACCCACTTGGCATGTTCTGAGCCAGCATGAATAAGTACCCTCTCTCCCTTTAGGACTTCTCTGGCAACATGATCCCTAAGATCATCCTTTTGAAACCTTATTTGATTATCAAGAAAATTCACACCCTCTTTAAAGAATGGTTTTAATTTAAGAAGCTTGTCAGATATTTCTTTCTGTGAGGTGGTGATAGCAGTGTGAACTGAATCTAGGGCAGCCTTGAGCTTCTAATCATAAACTTCCATGTCTGTAGCCCTTGCAGCAGTCAGGCTGCTAGCAGTATCTTTTAACTCAATGAGAATTTCATTGTGAGATTCAGTCAGATTGTCATTCATTCTCAACTGATTTTCTTGAACATATCCTTGTTTCAATGCAATGTCATCCACTTTTGTAAGGATAGTTTGCTGTTGTTGAGCTAGAAAAACCACAGCATTACCTCCCCTGTGGAAGCAATCTGTCATCTCCTTTTTATTAAGGTTTACTTCAAATCTGATGGAGTTAATGTCTTGAGCCAAATCAAATTGAAGTGATTTATTACTCTCATCAACATATCTCTCTAAGGCTAATCTCTGCTCATCCATCTTTACCTTCAAATCTACCATGAACTTATTGTAATCAAAAGCAGAAGAAGATTGATGAGTTGAAGTCTGTAGAGCCTGCTTATAGCTATGGCTTCTTCTCTTGAAGACCATGAGCTTCCTTTTCTTAGCCTCTCTGGCTTTGTCAGTCTCAGATTCTGAAGAGCTTTCAATCTGAACTCTTTCAGGAGGTGTTGGAGGAATTTCTGTCTCAGTGACATGTTGTTCCTTCTCAACATTCACTTGCTCCCCCTCAACATCTTGCTCCTTCTCAATATCTTGCTCCTTCTCAATATCTTGCTCCTTCCCAAGTTCTTGCTCCTCCTCAATTCTAGCAGTAGCAATTCCATCATCAGGAAATAGCTCATCTAGAGTGAATTCCTTTTGTGCTGGTGCAGGTGATGATACATCAATATCTGCAGTGTTTAAATATTCTGATAAGTTTATTCCTTCTTCCACTTGTACTGTTTCCACAATTGTCTCTCCCGGCAATTGTTCAGGATTAGAAATGTGCTGGGCAGGAGAATGAACTGGCTCCCCCTGCACCTATGCAAGTAATGTTTCTTCCTAGGCATAAGTAGACCCTGTCTGGTCCTCAGCTGGTTGTCAAACTTGTTCTTCTTGATGTTGTTCAGTGCCTTGTTCATGGCCAGGTGACATCTCAGTTATGTCCTGCCTGTCCACAGCAGGCATCTCTTTGGACAGAACTCTATCCCACCTTGAGAATAATCTCATATCCATTTTTCTTATGTGATTTATTTTGGACCCTTGTATCTATTGCATGACATCTGGAATGACTCCAGCCAGGTATAAACTCAAAATCCTAGCCAAATTTGGCTTCTTAATACCGTCCTTGATTTTATCAAACACAACTCCTGACCAGTCTGTGTTAATCCTGAAGATTATCCTTGTCATGAGATTAAACATTAAGGCCGAAATCCTATCATGGCCTCCTGGTTTACACAAAATTACTTTTCCTACTACTTTAGATAGAAATTTGCCCTGTTGATTCATTCCTTTTCGGTTGATGGCTGCTCCAATCTTTATGGTTGGATCCAATCCACACCATTGGAGAGCCTCCCTTGTCTTAGAGGCTGGGACCTCTTCTTCATCTTGTACGCTAGGTAGTTGAAGAGTCTTTCTTAAACTTCTTGGAGTAAGTTTCACTGTTGTCCCATGAATAGTGGATTTGATCTTGAGGCCCGAAGAGTCCAATGTTGCAGAAGTATAAAATTCAATTACCTCTTTCTTCCAAATTTTTGTTGGTTCAGAAACAAGAAACTCTAATCCAGACTCAGAAATTAGAGTGATAACCCTTTGTATATCTGTCGGTGCATCCTCAAAAGCATTGCGCACCAACTCGTACCCCTCGTTAACATTGTCTTCAACTTTGGGCGCCATTGGAAAGATGAGAAATCTTGAGAGAAGAGAAGAGAGATTGTCGACACAGGGTTTTAGTCTCGAAAACCTTGTGAGCGTGTCGACAGAATACGTTCTTGACCTATTTATACCCTTTAAAGAAAGAAGGTCAAAAGTCGGGCAAAAACAGTCTAAATGTGTTGACACAGATGAAATGTGTCGACACAAACTTCTATTGTCTCAACATCAATGCTGACTACTTTGTGTCGACACCCATTGAGGATAAGTCGACACTTTAGATACATAGTAGTGCATTAGAAATTCTGTGTCGACTCTTAGTACAAGTGTCGACACAAAATCTGGAAGTGTCGACACCATTATTCTAGTGAAGTCGACACTATATTTCTGGATGAGTCGACTATTTGACCCTTAAGTAACGACACATATTCTCTGTGTCGACACAATTTCTCCGACTAGTTGACATGACTTTTCTATGTCGACACTTTATTTCTGAATGTGTCGACACCATTAGACTTAGCCAAAATTTAGTTTTTGGAAACCACTAGATAAACTAACCTATGGTCAGCATTCCTAATTCAATTTTAAATCTATTGAATTTAGTTTCATCCAGTGGCTTAGTAAATACATCTGCAATTTGAAAATCTGTTTTAACAAATTCCAATCAGATGTTCTCTTTTTCTACATGTTCTCTAAGAAAATGGTATTTAATTTCTATATGCTTAGTTCTACTATGTGAAACAGGATTGTTTGCAATAGAAATAACACTCTTAGAATCACACAATAAAGGTGTTCTACTTACTTGAATACCATAGTCCTTTAGCTGGTGCTGAATCCACAATAGCTGTGCACAGCAACTTCCAACTGCAACATATTCAGACTCAGTTGTGGATATTGCCACACTGGTCTGCTTCTTACTGCTCTAGGATATCAGTCTTCCTCCCAAAAACTGACATGTCCCTGTTATACTCTTTCTATCTTCTCTACAGCCTGCAAAATCTGCATCTGAATATCCTGTTAGTAGAAAATCTCCATTCCTAGGGTACTAAAGGCCTAGATTAGGTGTGCCCTTAAGATATCTCAAGATTCTTTTGACTGCAGTATAATGAGATTCTTTAGGGCAAGCCTGGTACCTATAACAGACACATGTAACATACATAATATCTGGTCTACTAGCAGTGAGATATAATAGAGAGCCAACTATTCATCTATACAAAGACTCATCAACAGGTTTACCTGCATCATCTTTGCATATAGGCATACTTGTTCCCATAGGAGTTCTCATGGTGGAGGATGACTCCATATCATACTTCTTAATTAATTCCTTGGTGAACTTAGACTGGGATATGGACAAGCCATCTTCAGTCTGTCTTATTTGGAGTCCCAAGAAGAACTTAAGTTCCCCCATACTGCTCATTTCAAACTTCCTTTGCATAAGTTTGGCAAACTTTTTGCAAAGGTTGTTCTCTGTAGACCCAAAGATTATGTCATCTACATAGATCTGAACTAAGATGATCTTACCTTTAGATTCCCTAAGGAATAGAGTTTTGTCTATTTTACCTCTTGAGAATTTGTTCTCAATAAGGAAAGTAGATAGGGTTTCATACCAAGCCCTTGGGGCTTGCTTTAACCCATACATTGCTTTCCTAAGTCTATAAACATAACCAGGTTTAAGAGAATCTACAAAACCTGATGGCTGCTCTACATAGACTTCTTCTTTTAAATCACCATTCAGAAATGCTGATTTCACATCCATTTGGTATACTTTGAATCCTTGATAAGCTGCATAGGCAAGGAACATTCTGATTGCCTCCAGTCTTGCTACTGGGGCAAATGTTTGATCAAAGTCAATGCCTTCTTCCTGCCTGTATCCTTTAGCAACCAATCTTGCTTTATTCTTCACAATTACACCACTCTCATCCAACTTGTTCCTATAGATCCACTTTGTGCCAATTATGTTGTGGTCTCTTGGTTTAGGAACTAACTCCCAGACCTTGCACCTTCTGAATTGATTAAGCTCCTCTTGCATAGCATTAATCCAGTGTTGGTCTTGGATGGCTTCTTCAAATTTCTTAGGCTCCATTTGACATAGGAAACTTGAGTGCAGGACTGTGCTCAGATTTTTGCTTCTAGTCTGCACTCCTTGTCTTGGATCACCTATTATTTGATTAGCTGGATGATCTTTTAGATGTCTTATGGCTGGATGTAGATTTCCTTCAGGTTGAACATCTCCAGCTCCTTCATCATGCTGTACCTCTTGGTTGTCATCAGCTTCTATAGAGTCTTGTACTCCCCCTGGATAGTATCCTTCATTTTCCAATGCTTCATCTACATTTGATGCTTCTGCAATGGAAAGCTTGTCCATCCTTTTGCTTATACCTGTTGAATTATTTGATCTATAAGGCAACTCACTGTTGATTAATCTTGTTTCATCAAATACAACATGTGCAGATTCTTCTACAACTTGAGTAGTCAAGTTGAAGACTCTATAGACCTTACTATTTATGCTGTACCCAACAAATATCCCATCTTGGGATTTGGCAGCAAACTTAGTTAGATATGACTTGCCATTGTTAAGTATATAACACTTGCAACCAAAGATCCTAAAGTAGGATAGATTTGGTTTTCTACCTTTCATAATTTCATAGGGAGTCTTTTTGTGACACTTGGTGATAGAAGCCCTATTGATCACATGACATGCAGTGTTTACTGCCTCAGCCCAGAAATATTCTGGAAGAGAGGTGTCACTCAATAGAGTTCTACCAGCTTCAATCAATGTCCTATTCTTTCTTTCAGCAATACCATTTTGTTGAGGTGTTCTAGGTGAGGAGAACTCTTGGAAAATCCCAAAGTCTTCACATATTTTGTCATACTTTCATATTGAAATTCAGTGCCATGGTCACTTCTGATTTTGACCACTGTACTGTTTAGTTCATTCTGAATTTGTTTCACAAAACTAAGTAAGACACTTTGGGTTTCTGATTTTTGTCTTAGAAAGAACACCCATGTATATCTAGAATAGTCATCTACAACCACAAAAGTGTAGACCTTCCTACCTAGACTATGAACTAGCATAGGACCAAAAAGATCCATATGTAAGAGGTATAAGCACCTCACAGAATCCTTGTTTTCAAGACTATGAAAGGAGGATTTTGTCTGCTTGCCCTTTTGACAAGCTGAACATATCCCTTCCTTTATACACTTAACTTGAGGACCATTCCTCACTAACTCTTTGCCAAAGAGTTGGCCAATTGTCTTGAAGTTAAGATGAGCCAACCTCTTGTGTCACTTGACACAATGAGATGCATTATCATCAGCTACAAGATAGATGGGAGAAACCTTGTTCTCACATACAAAATTAAGACAATAAACATTTCTCTTTCTATACCCAGTCAATATGATCTTTTGATCACTTGACCTTTTGATATGACATCCATCCTTAACAAATGAAATGTCATATCCAAGATCACTCAACTGACTTATGCTAATCAGATTATGTTTCAAGTCTTTTACATAAGCCACTTGGGTGATGGTAATTTGGTTTGAAGAAATGTTACCAAACCCTTTGATGATTCCTCTTTCAGATCCACCAAAGATTACTTTAGGTCTATCTTTGACAGATGTGTACTCCTTCAGCAGCCCCTTTGTTCCAGTCATGTGCCTGGAACATCCACTGTCCAAGTACCATATAGGGGCATGGCAACTTGGACTTTCCTGCAATACAAAATTACTTTCCCTTAGAACCCAAGTAAGTCTTGGGTCCTTGGTTCAGGTTAGCCCCATTCATATTAAGACTACCAGCAGCTCTTCTAACTAGTAGACTATTGTTCTTCCTTACATTTGTGTTATGCCAGCAGTCTAAGGCAAAATGGCCTCTCTTTCCATAACACCAACATTCAAACTTATTGTATCTAGGTCTTGATACACCCTTGACAGAAGAATTTCTGTCCAGTGCTGGTGCTGCTGCAGCTTTACCCACAAATTTCTTATAACCATGGGGTTTATGAACATGGATAGACCTATTGGCATTTACACCCTTGTTTATCTGAACATTAGTCTTAATATGACTATGAATATTCTAAAGATCATATTTGTTAGAAGGCACTTGCACCTTTCTAAACATAACTGGGACTGAAAGGTTTAGTGGCTGGACAGGAGCTTTGCCTTTTCTTTGGAATTGGGCAGCCCTGGGGTTACCTTTGAAGCCTAATCCTGCCTTACCCTTTTGAGCCACAAACTCATCTATTAAAGGTAAGACAGATTTTGTCTTAGAGTAACTAGCCACTAAATCTTTCTCTATTCTTAGTTTGGCCTCCAGAATCTTAATTTGATCATTGTTATATTTGATTGTGCCCATCTGAATAAAGGTTATATTTTTCAGTTTGGCAATCTCATTTAACTTTTGATCCATTACTTTTTCAAACTCAGTTGCAGCCACCTTAAGATCAGCAATTTCCTGAGCCTGAGTTTTGACTAGGTTCTTGCTTTTCTTAAGAGCCTGCAACAAGTCCCCATACTTATCTATCAACTGAAAAACATCACCTTCAGATTCAGATCCATCTACATCACTTGATGTAGATGTAGCTGATTCTGCACTAGTACTACAAATTAATTTTATAGAAGGACAATGTACCTTACTGGGACTAGACTGATTCTGGCACATGTCTTCTTCTGATCCAGCCATCAGTCCCATGCACTGATGGTCTTCTTGATCATAGATAGAGTTCAGCAATTGCATAAACTCCTCTTATTCATTGGCTGCATACAGCCCAATGTATACTTCAGCTTCAGATTCTGACTCTGAAGTAGATTGATCTATAAGGCTCTTCTCCTTCTTAGCAACAAAGGATTTCTCCTTATTGCCCTTTTGATGAGTCTTCTTTCTGTCTGTTGACTCCTTCCTCTTATCAGGACATTCAGCCACTATATGTCCTGGCCTGTTACAGCAATAACAAACAATCTTTGAAGTTGTAGCTTTGCTGGGCTTAGTTCTGCTCTTCTCCTGTCTTGATGATTTTCTCTTCTGATAGTAATCATCAGCTGGCTGTGATGTGGAGGGCCTTGACTTCTACTGCTTCTTCTTTAAGAACCTCTGAAACTGCCTTGTAAAAGCAGCAAAATCTGTATCTGAATCACTTCTTTCTGAAATCTGATTGTCTGAAATTTCTGAGTTAACTTCAGCAACTTCCTTAGGAGGTGATGGAGATATCCTCCTATTCTTTCTAGTGGCTTCTGTCTTGAAGGCCACTGACTTCTCTCTATGCTCTCCTTTTGAATTCTTTTCTTCCTCCTTCCTAGCCATTAGTTGCATTTTATATGATAGCAACTTTCCAAACAAGGTTGGAGGAGAAATCTCTGCCAGTTTAGCCACTTCTCTTATGACACAAATCTTTGTGTCCTAATCCTTTGTCAAGGACCTTAGGAATTTGTCATTCAGTTCATAGGTACTGAAGACCCTTCCATAGGACATCAATTCATTTACTATCCTGTAGAATTTCTTGTAGCATTCAGTTATGCTATCAGACTTTCCTTGTCTGAAACTCTCATACTCTTGGTTGAGCATAGACTTTCTATTCTGTCTAACTTCTTCAGACCCCTCCATGTAGACAATTAAAGTGTCCCACATTTCCTTGGAGGTTTTACAGTGAATCAGATTTTGGAATGTAGAATCATCTATGGCACTCACTATGATATTCTGAGCTCTCTTATCCATAGTTTCCAATATGATTTCATCCTTGGTCATTTCAGAATAACTCTTTGGAGTTTGAATATTTGCATCAAGAACTGATACCTTCATTGGAATGAAGGGGCCTTCCTGTACTGTGATGTATATCCTTGGGTCGGAAGCCTCCATAAACAACCTAACCCTTTCTTTCTACATTCCAAAGATTTCTTTTCTGCAGATGGGTAATTTCATCGACCCTAGTTCCTTGTGATTCTCTCCAGAACCCATTTTCTTGATTCTTATTCTGCCTTTAGGAATCTAACTCAGACTGTTAAGTCCTTATTTGAGTAACCTCCCTCTGATACCACTTGATAGTTTTACTTTCAAGACTACTAAAACACCTAGAGGGGGGGGGGGGAGTGAATAGGTTCTAATGCTTGTTTTTACTTTAGGCAGAATATAACTACTGAATAAAATAAAATGCAGAATATACTTCAGCAAACACAGCACAGCAATCACAGATATTCACACATCACAGATTGCACACAGATTTATAGTGGTTCCCCAAGGTCTGGGTACATCCACTTTCCCCCTTCACCTATCTAGCAGTGAGCTAGATTCGGCCTAACTTCCTTCTTTAACTCTGATCCTCAGATCCTACAGCTCAGAACCTGGAAAGGTTCCTACAACTCAGGCTAATCAGCCCTACCTCAGCCTTGACACAAGGCCTACAACTCAGAGAAATACCTTCTACTACACTCAGGCATACACAACCCTACCACTCAGAGATAAAATCTCCTACACTCAGCCTTTATAACACAGGCTTACAACTCAGATCTATATTAATAGATCCTACAAAATTTGAAAAGAGTTTTATTATATCTTGCCTTTGATAAGAGAGAAGGGACAAGACAACACTTGATCTGCAGATGGATGAAATCAACTAAACCTTAGCTTTCTTCAAAGCTTCTTGAATCTGAACTTTAGCTGAGTTGATTTCCTGACAGCTTCTTGAGAAACCTGTGACAGCTTCCTTCTTGATTTTCAAATGGCTGGATCTCTCTCTATCCAATACCTTTGATAATATTTCAGAATTCTTGGATGAATTCTACTTAGACAGATCCTGAGAGGTTGTACCCTTCAGAATGTCTTCTTAGATCTTCTGATGAAGATCTTCTTCTGTGCCTTGCACTTTCTTGATTTGATTACTCAATCAGTTTCTATGTGTGTTGCTTCTTAATCAAAAATCAATTGTCATTTTTTCTACTTCTGAATCTGTCTATTTATAGACCTTCTTCATGGTAACCGGCTGATCCGGTTTCTAACTAACTTCTGACAAGTCTGACAGCTTCAATTAACCTATTGTAACTCACAGCTGTCAAGACTTCAAACAGATCTTGTGCCTTTGTCTTGGTCAGCAAAGTGTCCAGACTGTCTGTCAGTAAGTGTCGAGACCAACTGTCAATATGTGTCGACACAAGTAACTTTGGTGTCGACGCAGCCTTTGATGATGTCGACATGTCTGCCTTTAAGTCGACTCAGCTTCTTCATACTGCATCTTGAGAATGAGTCGACACTGAGTATTTGTGTCGACTCAAATACTTCATCATTCTTAAGCAAATGACTTGGTCTAGACATTGCAGTGTGTCGACACAAGTCCTGTGTGTCGACATAGTTGATGTAGATTCAGAACATAGTATGTGTCGACACTGCCTTTAGGTGTCGACACAGCTGTTGTCTACTCTGCATATATGTGTCGACTCAGTCTTCTGGTGTCGACACAAATGTAGTCGACTCTGCCTCAGTGCGTCGACACAGCCTTCTGGTGTTGACACTGCCTCAGTGTGTCGACACAGCCTTTTAGTGTCGACTCTGCCTCAGTGTGTCGACACTGCTTCCCGGTGTCGACACAGATGTTGTCGACTCTTTTTCTCTGTGTCGACATAGCCTTCTTCAAGTGTCGACACAATTATTCTGAAGTGTCGACACAATTATTCTGAAGTGTCGGCACAGCTTCTTCTGGTGTCGACACATGGACTTAGAATAATTTTCCTGCTTTTTAGTACATTCTTAACCTACACATGTCAACTCAAAATAAAATCAAATACACCTTGATGTATGTCATTGAGCTAAGTTAGGCTTCTTCAAATCAGGTACACATTTTCCAATGTACCCAACATCGTGCATATTCGTCGAATTCGTCGAATGCATCTAACGATACTCGCTGAATTCGTCGAATATGCTAAGTGATACACTCCGAATTCGTCGAGTCCAATCGATGCTACTTCTGTAGATTTTTCCAAGTATAATTCGTCGAATATCAAAGCGTTGAGTGCGTTGAGTTAACTCGACGATATTCGATGAATTCAGCCTATGGCGTTGAGTGGGCTCAAAGCGTCAAGTGTTACGACGTTGAGCGTCGAGTTTGTTGACCGATACTCGACGAATTCGTCGAGTATACCTGGTGATACTAGAAGAATTCGTCGAGTATGACTCTTCGTTATAGCGTTGAGTGACCAGCCGGCCTGAGATGATTTTGCTATGTCCTTTTCGTCGTATATCAATATGTATTCGATGAGTATCATTATGATACTCTACGATACACGACGAATTTGACTTAGGTCATTTTTCAGAAAATTTTCAAAAACCTATCACGGGTTCTGTCGGCCATGCACAGTAATTTCTGCCATTCGTTTTTGGAAAATTTCTTTTTACTGTTGGAGGTTTATCTCTATAAATACATAGAGATATTTTTCTTTATTGCTAATCTTGCTATTGTGCTAATTTGCTCTCCAATTCAAATGAGAAAAAGTTTCCAAAATCAGCGATCGTCAGCTTCCTTACGCACACGACATTCTGATCGGCCGATACCCGCAAGCATGACAAGATCTTGTCTTCCTCGACCTCTACATCTAGATTGCTGTCTTCTAAAGACTTCTATTCCTCCAGATCTAGACGGGTGAAGACTCAAGATTCAAATTCTTCAAGATTTCAACTTTTCGAGTTCTCCAAGCTTCAGGATCAACTTTTACGAAGAACGTCGGAGCGAAGACTTGTAATCGTTATTGTTGTTGTAATATTCTTTTACATATTTTAGGAGATTTTTCTCCGAGTTTGTAGATATGTTTGTGGATCGAGTGATTAGATCCGGTTGTGGATTGAGTGAGTAGATCTGGTTTGTAGATCGAGTTGTAGGAGAGGTTGTTCTCTGAATAGTAGGAGCGTCGTCTCCGAGTTGTAGGAGTTGCGACTTCGAGGTGTAAGATTTGACAAAATCTTAGTTTGGTGAAGTAACCAAATCTAGCCCTTCGTGGTAGATAGGCGAGGTGGGAAAGTGGATGTACCCAACTCGGGAAACCATTATAAATCTCTGTGTTTGCGTGCTTGTTTTTTAAGTGATTTTTATTCTGCGAAAAGACTCAAACATTACCTATTCACCCCCTTTAGGTAGACGATAGATACTTTCACAGGCCTCCAAGTCTCCACAAGTCAAGCCTCACAAACAATGCTCTTTAGGAGCTATCGCTGGCATTAGCGCTACCGCTGCTTGGTAGGGGACAGAATATTGTTTCTTCCCCCACTTTGGGTGTTTTCCTAGAGACAACCACAAGTACTATCACTACAACATCCTGCGTACCCCCATACCCCCAAAAGTACACGTTTATCCACGGATTCTTCTCCCGCCTGCAAATCAATCATCACTAATCCAGACCAATCTGTCCAGATGAGTTTTACACATCATGCCTATTCCGTACTTAAATTCTATATTCTATATGTAATTCTACCGGGGATCACAATGACCTACCTGCTGGAAACGACCCATTTCGTCTCCCTTTGTTAAGGGGTTCCATGCACTTGTGCAAATTAAAGACTTCACTTGTCCAAGGAGAAAAGTTGTTACCATTGCAGATCGCTTAGGATCCATAAGCTTACACTTGATCCAGATGTAATCGATCACCACAATTTCCTCTCCGCGGATCTGGCTTTGACTCACAAATCCCACCACACGAACGCCTTCACAACAGGGATAGATCACCCTTGCCCTTGTTCTCCTGGCCTTTCCATTCTTCTTCCTCAAATCCAAGAGAGAGATAGAGAGATAATGAGAGAAAATTGAGAAATTGATCTCATTTCAAGACTTTATCAGATAGTAACCGCCGCGCGGTATCTTTGCTACCGCCGCGCGGTATTTTTGCTACCGCCGCGTGGTATCTTTGCTATCGCCGCGCGGTATCTTTGCTACCGCCGCGCGGTATCTTTCCTACCGCTGCGCGGTATCTTAGGCGGTGGCCGCTTGGCCCAATCGGCACCGCTCTGCCGCTCAAGACCACCTCAATCTTATCTAACACGCAGCAAGCTACCGCCGGCATTACCACTATCGCTGGGCTGTGTTGGGAATATTGCCCTCAATGTTCCCTAAATTTGAAGATTTGAAGAGGCATCACAATCAGTACGAAGAGCATAGTTGTATTTGATGTGGTTCAAGCTCATCATGTGCAGGATGTTCCATGGAATAAGTTTAGACAGGTTGTCTAAGTGGTTGTGACAAGTGGTCACAAGGTAGAGATGTGGAGAGACAGAAGTCTGTCTAAGTCCACAGACGTAGAGTGAAGCCAGTTCACTCAATGCTAGAAGTTAAAGAGGGATGCCGGAAAGGATGAAAATTGCCTAAGTCCACAGACATTGAGTGAAGCTAGTTCGCTCAGCGCCAGATGCAAAAAAGCACTGAGTAAGGTGTGGACAATCAAAGCCCAGTAGTTTGCAAACTAATTTTGCGGCTAAGTCCACAGGCATTAAGTGAAGGAAGTTCACTCAACGCCATATATCAAAAGGCGTCGAGTATAGCTGAGTCTGTCAAACCCTCAGTATTGGCAAGCTGAAAAAGCGACTAAGCCCACAGTCATTTAGTGAAGCCAGTTCACTCAATGCCAGACAGTAAAAGCGCTGAGTAAAGACTAGAAAATCAAAGCCCAGCAGGTTGCAGAGATAATATTGCAGCTAAGTCCACATGCATTGAGTGAAGCCAGTTCACTCAATGTACAACAACAAAAGCATTGAGTCATGCTATTGTAGTCAAAGCCTAAGAAGAAAGAAGACAGAAAGCGGCTAAGTACAAAAGCGTTGAGTGATGAAGTTACACTCAACGCTCTCAACGCCTAGCAGATAATGAAAGTTGCAGCTAAGTCCAGGGGCGTTGAGTGATGAAAATTCACTCAACGTACTAAACGCCTGACAGCGCATAAGAATTTGACTAAGTCCAGAGGCATTGAGTGAAGCCAGTTCACTCAATGCACTCAATTCCTGATGGTGGAGATAATTTGACTAAGTCCAGAATCGTTGAGCGTAGGCCATTAAATCAACACACTCAATGCCTAGAGTTGAATCTGAAGATTTGGCTAAGTCCACAATTGATGACGTCAGCCAAAGTCAACAAAGTTCAAATTAGTTGCAGGAAAGCTACAGAACATGACAAATAGTGTCGGAGGCCTACTATACGTCTTCTTCCATTAAAGCAAGGTGCGACTGTCAATCACAGGTGGTCCCCACTGCTTCTTGGAGCCGTTAATCGGTGAAAGATAAAAGGGACAAGATGGACTGAAGGAACTTTAACTTTTAGAGTTTTCTCATTTCGAAAAGTTGCGGTTGAACTTCATCTTCCTTGCCATTGTTGCTGAGCTTGATGCTTAAAGTTGAACAAGCTGATCTAAAAGTTCTTTCTAGTTGCTGTAGCTAATTTCTTCTACTACAGTAAGTTCAGATAAGGGTTCTGATGAAGGAGGAGCAGAGCTTTCAAGTTCCTGCTGGTCCAAGTTAGTTGATTGAAGAACAAAAAAACTGTCTAATCCTCAGCCTTTTTCAGCAAGTTTAGAAACAAGATTATGAGTTTCTTCAGCACATGCAGCTTCTTACTGAACATTTATTTTCTGTTGCTGTGAAGAAAGTTAGGGCTGTTAACTCAGCTCTGGAGGTAGACACAAAGAAATTTCTCTGGTGTCAAATCAACCATACCAACCAACTCTCTTTTTATAGGATCCTTTTGGATCTAAGTTGTAAGCCTGATTTATAAAGGCTGAGGTAGGATCCTTGTGTGGATCTGAGTGTAGGGCTGTTTAGCCTAAGATTGTAGGATCCCTGCGTGGATTTGAGTGACGGGATATTAAGCATGAGTTTATAGGATCTTTATGTTGATATGAGTGTAGAGCCTGTGTGCCTGAGGTAGGGCCTTTGGCCTGAGGTAGGATCTTAATAGATCTGAGGTAGGAGAGTGTGACTCTCTGAGTTGTAGGGCTAACCTCCATATCCTGAGCTGTAGGACTTGTGCTCAAGTCTGAGGTAGGTGGTCCTTTGGCCACTGAGGTTTAGGAGCAAGCTTGCTCAGAGGTAGGGCTTTGTTCCTTAATTATAGGTCTTGGAGGAGACTGCGAGATCTGTGTTGTAAGCTCTAAGGAGCTGAGTTTGGAGAAGAGGCCTTGTCTAACAAACTATTAGAAAGGTGAGAGAAAGTGGACGTACCCATAATCTTGGGAAATAATATAAATCTTGTGTGTGCTTTGTGTGATTGTCTTGGAAGCATTATTTAACTCACCCACAATACACTAAGTAGAGGGAAAATTATAAAAGACCAAAAACCTATTCACCCCCATCTAGGTGATTAGCTACATTGGAATTAAAGATTTTCAAGTGGTATCAGTGGGAGATTGCTCAAGAAGGACCTAATAGTCAGAGTAGATATCCAAGGGTAGCTGAAACAAGTATACTTATGAGTTTCGGAGAGGATCGCTACCACTCGAAAAGTGGGAACTAAGTTCTATGTCGACATAGCAAATGTGTGTGTAAGCATGAGTGAGTTATCATATTGCATTCATTTCATTTCATTGCATTGCAATGCATAAGATTCTTATCATATAAATTTGTATGAGCACTTTTATATGATGAGTTACTTTCATGTACTCGATCCTTAACTTCTAAATTTGTATGAGCATCTTTATAAGTTAAGTTAAATTTTGTACTTATGAATTAATACGCTGATATAATAGAAGTGCCTTTACAAATATTTATATCTACTGTTGTTACCTGCTTACTATTAATGTGTTGTTATATACATATACTGCTAGATTCAACAATGCTCTTCTGTCACCTGTTTGATATTTGTATTATTGTTATATTGTGATCCTCTTTCTTTTCCTCTGCCTGGTGCCTAAGATTCGTTAGGGTGAGCGGATGTGAAGCCACTTAGTCTTTATGACTAACGATTGCTACACTCACTTTTTAGGAGGACACCCCACCGACAGAGCAGCAGCAACACCCCATGCTAGAGTACAGGCAGTCTAGGGGGACAGAGCCTGATACAAAGATACCCTCACTTCCTTCCGTGACAGATGTGAGGTTTTGAGCATTATAATGTATCCTTCAGCCAGTTTTGGGGATGCTGATATTACAGGAGCTGATGTAGCTTCCTGTCATGTTGTACTGTTTTGGACATTTACTTTCTGTGGATTATTACTTCTGTGTTCTTCTTTTTGGTTGGGTTAACATAGTGATATCAGGAAATTAGCAAGCGGAATAGGCGACTTGTGGTATAGATTAGCTTGTGTGCTAATTCTACCATAAGGCGGTTGTTCTGGACATAAAACTCTCCTCAGCCGTGTCTTGTGTTCTGGGAGGTGCTTTTTACAGATTGTCTGTAACACCTCCACTGCAATGATCATATAATATGGGTTTGGCCGGGGACCAGCAACATATAGACGTTGCAGTATGGTCTTATTAATTGATATATCATACTACCCACCTCATAATGCAGAAACTAAACAGCAGAAACAAAAAACAATCACTTGAAACAGAAGCTATCCACTGCCACAGAATTTTAAATGAACTTACAACCTTACAATATAAGACGTCCAACTCAAACATAAACCACATCAAATCAGAAGTACAGTACTCCTAAGATACCTTGGTCTACAAGCAGGAGAAACATAAAAGAAACTAAACAACAAAAACCACCAACAATAGATGGAACACTTCATAAGGCTTAGGATTTTTTGGCATGCGATCTCGCTCTAGCTTGTAATCCTTGCCCTGTAAAAATTTGATGTAACGTAGGTCAACAGAGGTTGAACTCTACTGTGTAACCAGTACCCATCCTCCCGGCCGTCCCTAATGGATCTCAGGGCACTCCATCACCCTGCAAGTCAGCACTTCGTATGCATATGTAATAAAATGAAGGTAACTTAGAAATAACAAGTATGAGTGTCACAAGAATCAAACAGGTTTCTATGTTGAGCATGAAATAAAAGGGGGCCTACCATGCAGCATGTATACAAGCATGAGTTTCACCCGAGGCACCTTAAGCATGTATGAGTCTAACACATCAACACACATCATCACATCACATCACATCAATCACACAAGTACTTGCAATTTTCCCCAAACGGCTTACAAGCCACAAAATGGAACTCTCTCATAGGCCCCACCCACTCATAGGTCTCATCACTCGGGCTTGCCTTCAAGCTTTGACACTCTCGTCAGTTCCGCCTCAATAATCTAACTAATGTTAAGAACCCTTGCTTGACCCTGCCTGATCGCGGGCTTCATCGCCTGGGCATGTATTAAAGCTTGGTGTTCTCATCAGCTTTCACAAAAGGGACTTGTCTTGACAGGGCACCCTCCACAAATGACTCGCAACATCACGGGGATGGCTAGACGACCACAGAGAAAAAGACAATCCATTGCATAACATTCAATAATCACATCCTTTCCCTCCCTAGACCATCATTCGTTCTCACACGAAATTGAGGGCATCACAAAATGGCATCTTCGTCACAAACGGATTTTTAGCAAAATCCTCATCATGCATGTCAAGCAACATTACCAAATCAGAGCACTGATCTCGATTAAGGCTTCACCCACAATGCCTAATCCACTAATAGAGCGTATTTCTAATGCAAAAATATGTCGTGGATGGACTAAATCGACCTGGTTTCTCTTCTTAAACTAAGGCGACTCAGATCCCTATCACTCGAGAGATCTAGTGCAAAAATTTGCAAGAAAGAAAAAGGCATAAAGAAAAGATGTCTTGCATGCATCCTAAGACCGAGAGGAGAGATGTCGATACCTTGGGGTATCTCTTCTTAGCCATTGAGATATTGATTTGCATGTATGGAAGTGTGTGCAATTAAGCCCTCTCCGCGATGCCGGTCTCAGATCGTGAATCGGAGCTCCGAAGCTCAAACAATGGCGGTAACTGGGTCGTCTTCCTCCTCCGCACTTTTCCGCTCATGAGCCATCAAAGTCTTGAATGACTTGGGCAAAAGAGGATAGAATCCCCTCTGCCCTAAATAAGGCACATGGCTAAAGATTTGAGCCATTAGATTAAGTTCCAGGAAGATCGGATGCCTAAAAATATTTATTTATGGAATTAGCTCACGATACCTAAAAAAAGGAACCCGCTCTGATTCAGGGTGACAAGTGAGCTCGATGCCAAGCCTATGATGCCGAGTGATCTCGACGCCACTCGACATTAAGCTTGTGGCATCGAGTGAACTCGATGCCACCCGACGCCAAACCTCAAGCATCGAGTGAACTTGATGCCCTACACGATGCCCGCCCTCAGACTCTAAGCACACATTTTTAGGGTGTTACAACTCCCCCTTAATAGAATTTCTTCCTCGAAATTTATTTGCTACAAAATATGAAACATACCTCACGCAAACAGTTCTAGGAAGTCTTCTTGCATTGTTTGCTTGTCCTCCCAAGAGAATTCTTCTCGCCAACAATTGTCCCAACGTACCTTCACGAGCTTGACTTCTTTATTCGTCAAAAGCCGGATTTCTGAATCCTCCACGTGAACCGGACGAATTGTCATCCTCAAATCTGCTTCCACCAATACTGCCGTCGACTCGACCACATTGCATAACTCCACTAAGGCCTTTCTCAACACTGAAATGTGGATGACATCGTGTAATCCACTCAGTTCTCCAGACAATGTCTGTCGATTGCCTGCTTAGCCCATGCGCTTCGTAACCTCAAATGGTCCTAAATACCTCGGCTCAATTTCTTGAGCTGCCGAATCCACGAAACACCCCTTGAAAGGCTTGACATTCAAGTTGACCATGTCACCCACTACAAACTCCACATTCCTGTGGCGCATTAAAATATTTTTCTTGTTGATCCTGAGCAACCTTCATGCACTCCTGGATCGTCCGAACTAACTCACAAGCAACTGCCACTGCCTTTTTTCCTAAAACTGGGTATCTCTTGCCTCTATCCATGACATCGGCATTTGACACTGCCTCCCATACAATGCCTAATACGGTGCCATCCGGATGCTCGCTTGGAAGCTATTTTTGTAGGAAAACTTCACCATAAAAAGACTGTCTTCCCATCTCTTGCCAAAATCAAGAACACACATCCTCAACATATCCTCCAAAGTACGATTTGTCCTTTCCGTTTGACCATCAGTCTGCGGATGGAATGTTGTATTGAACTTAAGCATGGTGCCCAAACTCCTCTACACTAGCCTCTAATCCTTGTACGTAAACCGTCCATCCTTATACTCTTTGGAATCCCATGCAACTGCACAATGTTCCGAACATAAATCTCCATAAGCTTATCCACACCAACTTCCATTTGATTCTGAATAAAGTGAGCCACCTTGGTCAGGCGGTCCACGGTAACCCAAATTGCATTATTACCCTGCGGAGATCGAGGAAAATCATGCACAAAGTGAATGGATATGTCATCGAACGTCCACACGGGAATAGGAAGAGGCGTCAAGAACCCACCTGACCTTTGGAACTCAGTCATCATTAAGGAATAAGTCTGGTATCGACTCGCGTACAAAGCTACATCTCGCTTCATCCAAGGCCACCAAAGAGATTTCTTCAAATCCAAGTACATCTTTGTACTTCTCGCTTCATCTTAGGCAACCAAAGAGATTTTGATTGGGAAAGAGGTATGCCTCATACCAACGCTTTCTCTCTTATTTTGATGCATGATGTCAATCATGTGTAGACCTTCCTTTTAGTTTTTATTATATAATATAGGCTAAGGCCAACTTCAAGGAAGAATGGAGTAATTGTAAAGTGCACCTCAAACATCAACTCCTCACAGAGCTTGACGAACTGGGGTACACACACCCTTCCATTCTTCTTTAAGATCCCACTAACTTTCTCCACGACACTGCCTTTGCCTTTTAGAGCTTCCTCCACCAGTGGCTGGAACTCTACATCTAAACTTATTGCCTCTTGAATATGAGCAGACAAGTTGAAATAAGAGACTAGTTGTTTAATACCTCCAAGTTTTCTTTAAGGGGGGTGAATAGAGATTAAAATTTTATTTCAAATACTTAGTTTAATTCACAGAATTTGCATATACATTAACAATCAACCAGAAATAGATGTAGATAAATAAAATCATTGCACAAAATTACAAATAAACACAAAACATAGAATACACAATGATTATAGTGGTTCCCCCTCAATATGGGTACATCCACTCTTCTACCCGCTTGGTAGAAATTCACTATCACAGTGTCTGAGTCATTGATCAGGAGACTCTTAGAACTAAAACTAGATCTTTTGATAATGAGATCTTGAACTTGAAAGTATCTAGTGTCAACCTAAATCACCTAGAGGGGGGGGGGGGGTGAATAGGTTAGTTATGCGTCTTTTTGCAGAATAAAATAACCAGAAAGTAAACACACAAAAACATAAAGATTTATAGTTGTTCCCCGAGTTGGGTACATCCACTGTCCTGCCTCACCTATCTACCACGAAGGGCTAGATTCAGCTACTTCATCTTTATCTTAGATTCTTCAAATCTTTCATCTCGGAGCCTCAACTCCTATAACTAGGAGACAACGCTCCTATAACTCGGAGGACAACCTCTCCTACAACTCGGAGAACAACCTCTCTTACAACTCGATCCTAAAATAAGGATCTACAACTCGAAGGCAAAACCTCCTACAATATCATAAAATGATTGACAACAATAGATTAAAACTAATCTTCTTCAGATCTGAAAACTTCGGTCTTCCTTTCATCCAAAAAATGAAACTTGAAAATCTTGAGGAGAAAGGAAATCTGAAATCATTGAAGGCTTGATCTGAACAAAGGATCCGCTAGATCTGAATGGAGCTTGAACATTTTGAGAATAGAGATCTAGTCGACACTTTTTGTAGAAGATCGGATCGTGTGTCACGTTGATGTTGGCCGAGAGAGTCACAGAGATTATGAACGATAGCCGACGGGTTCTTTCTTGGAATGTATGATTTGAGCACATATGAACGATTATGGTTGAAAGAAATCCACCCTATGTATTTATAGGAATCCTTCTTCTTCAACGGCTAGAAATCCCTTGCAAATAAATAAATTGCGGAGTACTGTATATGGCGGTCGAGATTGAGCCACCACGGAATTTGAAAATAGAATTAGAAAACCTAAGTCATATTCACTGAGTATCATCGAGTATGTACGGGTATACTCGTCGAACAGCTTCGATATTCGATGAAAAAGACTTGATAAATAACAACGCTTTCCTGAAGAGAAACTCGACGAATTCGACGAGTATTGGCTAGTTCACTCGACGAATTCGACGAGTGTCGGCTAGCTAACTCGACGCATTCGACGCCTAGGCCAAGTGATATTCGACGAATATCACTTAGAGAAATCCAGAGAAGTAAATTCGAGAAGTCTCGATGAATTCGTCTTGCATCGACATATATATTCGACGAATTCGATGAGTATCGATAGATATACTTGGCGAATTCGATGAGTATACATGAAGATACTCGACAATTTTTACTTAACTGTTTTCATGAACCCAGAGATTATTTCCTAAGTAAATACGACGAATTCGACGAGTTCCAGTAAGTATACATGACGAATTCGATGAGTATTCATGAGTATACTCGGCGAATTTGATGAGTATTCACTACTATACTCGACGAATTTTACTTGGAGAAAATCTGTTCTTCAGAAAGCAACAACTTGTCCTTCTTAGTTTCTTCTAACATACTTGAAGTAGAAGTACACCCCAATAGAGAAATTACACATGAGTCAATACATTGGCCTACACAATTATGGATGACATTGTATAGTCCTGTATTTCAAGACCCACTATAACATGATATTGGGTTGTACTTAGCAATATTGTCCTGCAAGCACATAACTAGAAATTAGCTTCAAATACAATCTCAATTCATCTTAGTTCAAGGGACATTTCTTCAAATCAGGGTTATTGTGGATACAATACCCAACAATCTCCCCCTATTTGAAGAAGTCAGAACCCTACAAACTAAGGTGAATTATACACATAATAATCTTAAATCAAGTAAAGAGCGTGAAAATATAGAAAAATAAATTGTAGTCAAAACAATAACATATATAAATAAGTTCTATCGGGGCAAACAACTTTTACCCAAACATCAAGAAAAGTAAGAACATTCAAGTTTGTTTCCCCTGACTCTTCTGGTATTTCCTGTCAAAATACGTTTTTGCTTTGGATAGTACTTTGACGGAGATGGAGGAGCATCTGGATCATCATATTTGTATTTCCTGAAATGTAATCTTCTTTTAGCACAAAACTACCTCATACTTTTGCCATTCTTTCCTGCCATAATGTTCCCATCTGTTCTCATCGGCTAAGTCGACTAGTTTGAAAGTGTCTAGAATGAAATAGGACTCTACACTTCAGCCATTTCTCTATTTGGCTCAGACCTAATAGCAGACATGCCTTTATCATATCTTCTTCTTTTATGAGCTAGTGGACATAAGTCTTCAACTATCTGAATCTCTGGTTCCACAGCAGTAATAACAGATCCTGGTCCATACTAAGAAAAGTCCTGTGTGTCTGACCAGTACTGTGAATAATTCGAGGTAGGATTAACATCATTTACTGGACTAGACACCACAGGTTCAGGAATCCTAGCATAAGCATGACCTTGCCCACCAAACAACTCTCCATGAAGCCAATTGAAATTTTCATAATTATATGAGTTTATGACCTTAAACTGTTCTTTCATCTGGGCTTCAATAACAACTATCTTAGTTTATAGTTACACCTCCCCCTTTCTGACTTCTTTAAGTACTTCCTAAACCATAACATTAGCATAATAGACCTTCTCAGCGTCAAAATGATTCATTACTTCATTTTGGGAATTTATAAATGTTTTGGAATTCACATCCACATTCGTGAGAATGTCAAGGTTGCATTTCAGCCCATCAATCGTGTGAACAATGGTCTGACCACCTTGCACAAACCAAGAATCCAGCCTTGAATCAAGTTTATTAAACCACACCTTGACCTCGGCAAGGCCGTTGTTCAGATCACGTTAAGTCTCTCTTACTTTCTTGAGTACTTTCTACAGAGAAGAGTCAAATTGGGCTTGCTAACTAGACATCATGGCTTTAATAGACTGTAGAAGAGAATAATCTGCGCTTGTACTTGGAAGATCTATTGCATGAACACTGGGAGGATATGGAATATCTGTACTTGCCTCAGAGTCACTAGATGACTCTGCCATAGGGGAAATGTGAGCCTTCGACATTAGTCCTGAAATTGGGGCCTCTAGGATAGGAGGATGCACATCTACATCTTCTTCCTCATCAGAAATATCAATTATCTCTACTTCCTTCACCGGAGGCCCAGCGGGAATCTTTGCAATTCTTCTTTGAAGATTGCACATGAATCTGTCCAACTCTGTTTGAATTAAAATTGAGGGATGAATCTGCCCCCCATCATTCCTTACAGGTAGAACATCTGGGAGACCTATGATCATATTTTCTATTGAAGCGAGCTCAGTAGAATCATTTACAATATCAGCAGCAACAATATGTTCTGCGTCATTTACATTATCAGCAGCTAGCTCATCCTCATCAACAACATCATCATAAATATCAATATCCAAATCTTCATCAGCAAGTCTCTTAGCCACAACCTCAACAGATCCAACCTCAACAACAACAACCCTACCAATTTTAGCAATCACTGTATGAAGATCATCTGTCTCTGCAACTGTATCTTGTATCACTGGTGCTTGAACCTCTATCACTGTAGAAGAAGGAATAATCAAGGGAACTTGTGCATCAGTAACCACTTAGGTTTCAACTGACTCCCCCTTGATTCCTGCACACGTGCTTTTAGGAATTTTACGGGGGTAGGAGAAGGAATCCTATCCTCAGAAACACCCTCCTCCTCCTCAACATCATGCAGAACACTGGCTCCACCTGGTCTTGGGATCCTCCTATCCAACCTGGAGAAGATTGACGAGTTGATTTTCTTCAAGTGATGGATGGGTACACCTTTGTTCATGTCAAAAGTGTCGCGGTCCGGCTGATTCAAATATAAACTGAGTATTCTACCAAAGTTCGGTGCGCGGAGACTATCCTTAATCCTGGCAAACAACACTACTCCCCAGTCAATTTTCTTCCGGCATTTGTCGGCTACCAGAATTTTGAACATGTCTGAGGACAAGAAGTCATGGGATCCAGTCTTGCAAAATAGAACTTTTCAGATTATGTCTGATAGAAGTTTTCCTTCCTCGTTCATACCTTTCCTCTTAACTTCTTTCGTTCCACTGGGCAAACCACAAAATAACAGAGCCCTAGAGAAGTCATCCTCTTCAAGCTGATCGGCCTCTTCACATTCCGGAAGCCGCAAATACCTCATGAGGAGGGAAGCTTTCACCTTAACTCTGACCTTTCTGACTTAGCTTTTGATAACAGTGTCTTCACTGCGTAGCTTTGCATTCTGGAAGAACTCAAGAACATCTTTGTCCAAAAATTTGCTTGGGTGCTCATGAACGAAGGTAAGCCCTGCCGATTCCAACATAAGGATGACATTTTTGAAATCATCAGTGGCCGACGCAAACCTCGTTCACCCAAGTTCTCCCCCTACAAGAAAGCCACTTGTACCTCAAGGAGCCATGAAGCAGAGCCAAAAATTGAGGAATGAATCACACGGGTTTGGGAAGAGTCACTATTGTGGGAACTCTGATGCGGTGAGGAAGACGAATCAGTCGGAGCAAGCTACCAGTCAACTGTGAGGAGCTGCAGTTGCGGAATTCGAATTGGCCGAGAAGAGCACGACGGAGTCTTTGACTTCGCTTTGACGAAATGTCCCGCGTTTTACTCCAATAGCCATATTTATATATATTTATTATTTTGAAGAGAGACAAATATGCGTGTACCATTAAGTCGGGTGACTCTTCGGATCTAAAAAAAATGGTCCAAGTACAGTTCGTCAAAACCCCACGGAAGGCAAGTCAAATTTGTTGAATATCGCTGAGATTTGTTGAGAAAAACTGAAGAATTCGTCGAATATAACTGTGTTGTCTTGACAAATTCATAGAGTTTCCACGAGTGATTCTCGATGAATTTGCCTTAAACAATTTGAATTCTTTGAGATTTACTTCACCGAGAGAAATTTTGATTCTTTAGCCATCTTCATGACTCCTTGTTGAGCATGCCCAATTCCATTTTGAAGAATGAGAACTTGGCCTTGTCCAGTGGCTTCGTGAATATATCTATGACTTGCTTATCCGTCGGGACATAGTTAAGAGTTATGTCCCTGTTCTCCACGTTCTTCCGGATGAAATGATATTTTATTTCAATGTGTTTTGTCCGGCTGTGAGAGACTGTATTATTTGCAATCGCTATGGCACTAGAGGAGTCACAAAAAATCGAATTGCAAGCTGTAATCCTCAAGCTGATTCCTTATCCAGAGAAGTTGTGCACAACAACTACAAGCAGAGAAGTACTCTAACTCGGCAGTGGAGGTTGCTACACAATTTCTCTTCTTGTTGCTCCATGAAATAAGCCTTCTTCCGAGGAATTGGCAAGTCCCGAAAGTGCTTTTCCTATCATCCCTGCTACCTGCAAAATCTCAATCTTAAAATCCAATTAGCTCAACATCATTACTTTTTGGGTACCATAAGCCAAGATTTGGTGTACCCGTAAGGTATCTTAAGATCCTCTTTGCAGCAACCTAATGAGATTCCTTAGAGTTCACCTGAAACCTAGCTCACACGCATGTTGAGAACATTATGTCGGGTCTACTAGCAGTAAGATAGAGAAATGACCAAATTATGCTTCTGTACTTGGTTTCATCAAAAAGTTTCCCTTTCTTGTCCTTGTCCAGAGACATATTTGAACCCATTGGAATCCTCATCGAGGTTGCGTTCTCCATTTCGAATTTCTTAAGCAACTCTTTGGTGAACTTTGTTTGAGAGATGAAAATTCTATCTTCTGATTTTTTCACCTAAAGTCCTAAGAAATACTTCAGCTCTCTCATGCTGCTTATTTCAAACTTCCCTTGCATGCGTTTATAAAACTTCTTGCAAAGGTTTTCCTCTGTAGAGGCAAAGGTTTTCCTCTGTAGGGGCAAAGATAATGTCATTTACATAGATTTACACTAGCAAAATCTTGTCTTTTACTTCCCTAAAAAATAATGTCTTGTCTATATTTCCTCTTATGAACTTGTTCTCAAGAAGAAAGCTAGACAATGTCTCATACCAAGCTCTAGAAGCTTATTTCAAGCTGTAGAGAGCTTTATTAAGAAAATATACATAATTAGGGAAAGTTGAGTTGACAAAACCTGGGGGTTGTACTACATATACTTCCTCTTTTAGATTTCCATTGAGGAATGCTGACTTCACATCCATTTGATAGACCTGGGAGCCTTTGTGAGCAACATACCTAAGAAATAACCTAATCGCTTCAAGTCTAGCCATTGGAGCAAAGGTCTGATCGAAGTCGATCCCTTATTCTTGTGTGTAACCTTGAGCTACAAGCCTGACTTTATTCTTTATAATCACTTCATTTTTGTCGAGCTTGTTTCTGAACATCTATTTGGTACTGATCACATTCTGTCCTTTGGGCATGTGCACCAACTCCCAAACCTTACACCTTTCAAACTGGTTAAGCTCCTCTTGCATAACCATAATCTAAGAGGCATCCATGTTTGCTTCTTCAAATTTCTTTGGCTCAACCTAAGACAGAAAGCTAAGATGTAGAACTTCGTTAGCAGTACCTCTTCTGGTTCTAACATCGTCTCCTAACTCTCCAATGATCAGATCAACTAGGTGATTTCTTAGGTGTCTAAACACTAGATTTCTTCCTCTCCCACCAGCAGGTTCTGCCACATCTGTTGCATCTCCTGTAGGTTGAAGTAGTTCTTCATCCACCACACTTGGATCAACGAACTTGACTGATCTTGGCTCATCTTCCTTGACCGCTTCTTCCAAACTTAGTTCCTTTAACCTGGTACCAGTATCTACACCAATAACACTAGACAAGCTGCTATGAAGCATGCTTGTCTCATCAAATATAACATTTATAGACTCTTCTACCTCTAGGGTTCTCTTATTAAAATCCTATAAGCCTTGCTATGGCTACTATAACCTACAAAAATACCTTCATAATACTTTTCACTAAACTTTGTTTGATAATACTTCCCATTGTTAAGTACGAAGCATTTGCTTCCAGAGATCCTAAAATAGGACAGTCAGTTTTCTGCCCTTCAACAGTTCATAGGGAGTCTTACGATGGCTTTTGTTGATTAATGTTTGGTTTTGCATGTGATAAGATGTGCTGACTACTTCGGCCCAGAAGTACTCTGGTAGTGAAGCGTCATTCAACATAGTTGTACATGCTTCAATGAGGGTTCTATTCCTTCTTTCAGTAACTCCATTTTGTTTTGGAGTATGCGGAGAGGAAAACTCATGAAAGATAGCTTGACTTCCACAGAATTCTATCATGACACCAGACTCAAATTCTGTTTCGTGATCACTCCTGATTTTGACCACTGAGCAGTTTAATTCATTCTGAATTTTCCTAACAAAATTAGTAAATGCCTCAAAGGTGTCTGACTTATGTTTCAGAAAAAACACTCAAGTAAAACGAGAGTAATTATCAATAATGACCAACATATAGAGTTTACCTTCTAAACTGTTAATTGGCATAGGACTGAATAAGTCCAGATGAAGTAAGTACAAACTTCTAGAGAAATCTTTTTTAGTAATACCCTTAAAGGAAGTCCTTGTCTGCTTACCCATTTTACATGCGTGACATGGACTCTCTTTAAGGCACTTAATATTGGGGGCATCAAACACTAATTTGTGAGAAAATAACATATTTATAGTTTTGAAATTAATATGTGCTAATTTCTTGTGGCATTGGTCATAAAGAGACGCACTATCTTTTGCCAAAAAACACTGATGTAGAATTATCTAAACATAGAAAGTTCAAGCAGAAAATATTTCTACTCCGAGTGACTGTTAAGATAGTCTCCAAATAAACAGACAATTTTATCAGATACTTGTCCTTGTAGAACTCAATTGGCTTATGCTTATGAGATTATGTTGGAACCCAGTTTGGATTTGGGCTAGGTTTACTATTAGGTTTGTTGACCCAACATGTATAGCCTAGGATCATTTGCTAGTTCCAGGATTAAGATCAGTCTCATTAGGTTAGATTATTGAAACCTACCTTCAGAAGACTTCAGAGACACAAGACTTTCGAGACAGAAGACTTCAAGGAAATGTAACTAAAATGATTTTAGGAAATTCAGCTCGACGATAGTTGAACTCAGCTCGACGATCGTTGATCTCAAATCGACGAACTCTGAGTTCCTTCTCTGAGTTGAGCTTGACGAAAGTCTAGCTGAGCTCGACAAACTTTGATCTCATATCAGAAGTTCAGCTCGACGAAAGACTATCTCTGGTCGACGAACTTGGAGCTCAGATTTGCAGTTTACTTTCAGATCGATGATCGCTGAGCTCAGGTCGACGAAGGAAAATTCTTAGCTCGACGAACTTGGAGTTCAGGTCGACGAAATCATTCCTGAGTTCGACTATTTTCTTCCAGGTTCTTTTCGACCTTTTCCCCTCTGCAGTTTCTTAGATCGACTATTAATTTGTTTTCAAATTCTATTAAGTCGATAATACTCTTATAATTAATGCTCATATTCTCAAGAATATATCCGTTCTAGACATCATTAATTATGGTCTTCATAGAGTTATTTCTCTACCATATTCAATGAGACGGTTAGGGAAATGGATTCAACACAAATATTAGCCGTTCAGGATTCCAGGAATTATGCAGAGAATTTCAAAGGAAAGAATTTAAAAATTCAGATGGTTTTGAATCTAAATCATATATAAAGTATTTTCTTTTCAGAAGAATATACAGACACACAGATACAAATAACACACACTCAATCAGTCAGTGAAAAAGGATTAGCAAACTGTGAAGAACAATACAACTCTCATACACACAGAAGTTCATCATCTGCCTCATCATTTGCTCCAGGCTTTCAAAAGACAAACAATCACAATCGGTCTAAAAGCTTGAAGAACAACATCATTCTTAAGGCCTACAACCTGAAGCAAAGCTTCCTCTCCTGAACAGATTCATACAACTCAAGGGGAGCTTTGACAACATCAATCCACAAGTCTTCTCAGAGCATTGAGATAGAGAAGACAACATCTTCATTTTTTCTTTTCCATTTCCTGTGTACAGGGTTTTAACTCCCTTCAAAAGTTAACCTTTTTGGTTGTTAAGTCTCCTGATCAAAAAACATAGTTTAGTTTTTGGGCACCTGATCAAAAGCTCAAAGGGTTGCTAGATCTCCCTTAGAAAAATAGATCTTATGGTGACATGGTACCTGAGAAAAAACCTGTGGTGGCAGGGCACCTGATCAAAAACCTATAGTGGATTCCTACCAGGGTGGTAGAAGAGTGGATGTACCCAAGTTTTAGGAGAACCACTATAAACTCTTTGTGTCGTTTGGTTGCTCTATTTGTTATTTTCTGTGATGTGATTTTATGTGTTTTATTTCTGTCTATTTACATATAGATATCACTTATTTTAATCCGCTATAAAAATTAATCAAAAATTTTTTAATACTCTATTCACCCCCCTCTAGAGTTAGTGTGATCTATCCCTTCACTTTTAATTGGTATCAGAGGGAAATGTTATTTGGTTTCACAGGCTAACAGCTGAACCAAAAGGTCCTTGATAGATCCTACTTACTCTAGTGTCTTTTATATCATGGCACAAAATAAGTACTCAAGCACCAGACCTGCAGTGTGCAATCTTAACAAGTTTGCACTTTGGAAGGCAAGGATTAGGCTTTATATGAATTCAATTGATGAAGACATTTATAATTCTATCCTGATAGGTACCCCACTGCCAATGACAACTATATCAGATACAACTGTAGTTCCACCACCTGAGTGAATTGATGCTCAGAAGAAAGCTAAGGTTGCTGATGCCAAGGTCATGAACATTCTAGCTCAAACTATGTCTGATGATATATTCCAGAAAGTGGCTGAATGCACATCAGTAAAAGTCATTTGGGATTCCCTCAACCAAATGGTAGCAGGATCTGTTGATGAAAGGAAAGATAGGAGATCCCTTCTCATTTCACAATATGAGAATTTCAAGAAGGAAGAGTCAGAGTCATTTGCAGATATGTACAACAAACTCAGCCTGATTATCAATGAGCTGAAGAACTTGGACAAGAACATCTCATTAATAGAAATTAATGATAAGAATCTTATGTGCTTCCCCAACACATTAAATTCTAGAATCTGACCAATCAAAAAGCCAGAAGCCTAAATGAGATTTCTATTGAGTCATTATTAGGCAAGCTCAAGTCTTATGAGCAGTTTATCAAAACTAGGAAAGCAGCTGAACAAAAGACTTCTACCTCAGGAAGGATGGAGCAAAGTATTGCCTTCAAGGCATTTGAGGAATAAGAAGCACTACCTGCCAATGAAGAGCTAATGAGTCTATTAGCTAAAAGATTCTACAAAATGGCTAAGAAGGACTTCAGAAGAAGGTCAACCAGATATGAGGACATGCCAAGATATGACAAGACTCCTACTAAGGAAATTGTTTGCTATGGATTGTACTTCGACCACCTAAGTTTTTCCACCAATTTATGACTGAGGCAAGACAAATATTTGGAGTAGACCTTGAACTTCTACGAGAATTCTTCATTGGAGGACTCCAGTCAAGCAGATTCTACTCTTCCTTAATGAAAGAGACATTCTCTAGCTATCATGATCTTGTGCATAGAGTGGAAGCACAGATTACGGCTGATGAAGCCATTGAAGCCCATCATTGGCAGTTCGAGTGAGGAGCAAAGAGGAAGAGAGAATAATAAGACCCGTGACGACAAGAAGAGCACCAGAACAATGTGTGACCACAAGATCATCGTGGGGAACCCCCCCACCCCCACAGCTTATCAGCAGTAAACGCCGTTAAACACCTTGTGCGCGAACGTACTATAAGCAATCCGGGATAATCTGGCACTACGGAGACCAAGGGAGGTCTCAGAGGGTAAGGGGGACCGAAAAAAGTATTAAGAGTTTCACAGGGGAACATGTCACACCACCGGAAAATGTGCCAAGCTGAAGAAAAAAAAATCAAACGCCTTATTAAGCAAGACATCATAACTTTTAAAACTTGAATTTGTTTAATAAAGATGAGCAAAATCTGAAAATGAATGTTTAACCAAATGTTATTTTTCCTTTTTAATATATTATTGTTACGGTATAACTCGACGTCCCAGTCGGACTGGAATATCTGGACAGCCTTAGCTCTTGGAACGGTCGAGCACGCACACAGTCAGTGAGATGAGTTGATCGTACACACAAAGTTTTAACGTGCAAAAACCCCTCAAGTAGGTAAAAAATCACGTGACCGGATCTGTGGCGGTCAAAGTCGACTATTTTCTTATTGTTACAGCTTGTTCGTTGAATCGAAGGCGAAATGCCGCTTCTCGTTACAATTTTGAGGTGAGAGAACACTTAGCACACGAGGACGACACGCCGTCGCACCTGGCATTAGTTACAAATTGCACTTTGAGACGATAGGCTTTACTAGGCATCATGTTGGCACTGAATGCAGGAGCATAGCACTTGAGTTTGAGGTTGCAGAGGCCTTATGGGAGTAGAGAGATCAGGCTTCATTAGGTGGCTTGAAGGTGGCTCGAACGCGGCTTGGAGATGGCTTGAATGCGGCTCAGGAGTGGCTTGAATGGGGATTATGTGTTGCTCGTAGGAGAAATCTGGCAGAGCTTTTGCCTGAGGAAGAAGAAAGCTCGGAAGAAAAAAAAGTGAGAAATGAGGAGACTTGGGGCTCCTTTTATAGCCTCCAGGAGGTGGTTATGGTGGTTACGCGGCAATCTGCACACTATAACCACTACTATAAAATTTTTTACTATAGTTTAAGGGCCCATATTAGGTTGATTAATTTTGTTATTTGTACATCAATTAAATTAATAATAAAATTCCCCCACTAACCCGGTGGTTAGTGAGTGGTTTTACGCGAATCAGGCGACGGGGAATAGCCCGAAATGATCAGATGGCGGGGACGGGCTCCCATGGGCGGTCGACGAACTTACCGCCAATCTCGCTGGAGAGGAGAGAGACTGCAAACGACGGCGGGTGAGCACACGGTGACCAAGCTGACAACGTAGAGGGGATGACCGGCCGCTTCCCCGGGAGTCCGGCTCGGCCGCTGCCTCGGCCGCGCGCCGGTGGTCGAGGAGGGGTGGCAGACTTGGCCGCTCCCTAGGCCGCGCGCCGGCGGCCGAGGACGGGCGGCCAGCTCGGCCGCCCCCTCGATCATGCGTCGGTGGGCGGCCAACTTAGCCATCTTCTAGGCCGCGTGCCGGCAGCCGAGGAAGGGGGTAGCCGGCATCCGGCATCTGAGGAGGATGCTGACCACTCGACACCGGCGAGGCAATGCGCGTGTCGGTTCTGACATTACACATTATGGGATTGACGCGTGAGGGGATCGAGCGTTGTGATCGCTCGTGTGCTCAAACCCATGATCCCACTTATTTTGGATGTAGATCATGGGGGGTATGGTTATGTGTACCTCTATCCTTTTTAAGAGAGATCTCATCCCCATGAAGTATAGATATAAATATATATATAGGGCCATTTATCGGGACCTCCCCTCTAACTTTGCTAAATTACTGACAGCACCCCTCTTATTTTCAAAATTACAAAATTTTCCCTAAAGTTTTCATTTCATTACAAAAACCTCCCATGAAGTTTTAACTTCATAACATCCATTCACAAAAACACCCCCCTCAATAAACAGTGTCCAAGGGATATTTTTCTTCATGAATGCAATGAAATGAAAAGATAGGGGAGGTTTTGGTAACTAAATGAAAACTTAAGGGGAGTTTTTTTTTACTTTCGAAAAATAAGAACCCCCCATTTCATCAGTTATTTATTATATGGGAGAAAAATGAGAACCCCCCATTTCATGGCGATTGATCCCCCCATTTCATGGCCATTGATCGTGGCTTTTTTGATCGATATAAGGAGATTTAAGGAGATTTATTTAGAAGTAACGATATATTTCTATTAGTTTGAGGTCATGGGGATTGAGACTTTGGGATTAAAGATGCAGTCTCTTAGTCGTTTATGGATGTTGGTGTACGCTTATTAAATTCCCAGGGCCTCCCACTATATCCCCATCCTTCCAAGAGCATCAAAGTCACTACTCACTAACTACAAGAATCCTAATGTCATTTGTCTCCTTTCAGCAGCCCAACAGCTACACAACCATTGTTCTTTTGTTAGGGTTTTACTTAACAACACATCAAATGTGCGCATCAGAATAAAGTCAAGAAAATCCTAAAGAGAAAATTGGATCTTGCGATGAACATTGATCAATAAGTTTGCATAACATAAAATAGGAAAATACCTGAGTGGGATTGAGTCGGCACTCAATAAAGATGCTCCAGAACAGTTCTTGGCCGACAGGTGAGTTCACATGAAATGGATTTGCGGCTCTACAAGAATCCACATGAACGGGTAGAACATCGACACCTTTTCAAACAAGATCCAGGATGGAGAATGGAAAGCTTTCTATGTCTCCACACACTGCTAGGTCTGCACTAGGATAAGTGGCGGCAGGCGCCAAAGTCGGGGCTTACGGGAGCGACGAGATCGACACTTCGAGAAAGACTTTCCGTTAGTTTATGGTTCGCCCTAACTCATACCCCCAAAACCCATAGGAAATAAATATATATATACACATGAGTATAAACATCTTGAACTGTCGCCATCCACAGACCCAGAACTAATGGAATTAACTTGACGAATCATTAACAGAGATGACTCGATGAATTGACGAGAGTTCTCGACGCACTCATCACACGAATCAGCTGATGAATCAACGAATCGACAAGAGGTCTCGACGCACTTGACACACTCGACGAATTAGCTGATGACTCGACGAATCAACGAGTGGTATCGACGCACTCGACTCATTCAATGAATTAGCTGATGACTCGACGAATCGACAAGATGTCTCGACGAATCAGCACATCTCTCGATGAATTCTAATAAGTCAAGTGCTTTGTCCTTCATTAATCACATATGTGTAAGATCAACAAAATCCATTCATTGAGTAAGACTACCTGTTTGAGAACTTCCAGATAGTCATGGTAACACCAACATATTTCCCTATATGAGGCTCATCCAATCCTTTCAATGTTAGAATCCAGCCACACCTATTGGTGTTACCATGGTGATCTACAAATGATCAAACATGTAGTCTCACTGTCAACACAATATGAGCCTATGGGGTCGCACATAAGAGCATTGGAGAAGTTGGAAAAGGTTTGTGTTGGCCTTATTCATATGTGAAATGAGTGAAGGATCAAGCCTATGACGTTCTGGATCCGAAGGTTTTTCATTCCGGGACCTATATTATGAATATGGGTCATCAGGTATGTTATCAAAAGTTTCAAGGAAATTCGTCGAGTATACTCTTGGCCATTTTGATGAATTGGTCTTGGATTTGTTGAGTATCATCTTGGTATTTCAACAAATTGGACTTGGATTCGTCGAGTTTCAGCTTGATGATTTGGAGGAATTGGTCTATCCTTGATGATTTGGACAAATTAGCCTATCCTAATGCGTCGAGTATACTCTTAGTTAACTCGACGAATTGGTTCTTGATTCGTTGGATATATGCGTATAAACTCGACGAATGCTATTACCCCCGGTTTGATCCTACAAGTCCCGGTTCGGCATGGTTTGCGAGTATCAGATGTTTCGGTCTTCTGTATATATATGATATAAATTGTAAACCGATGAGTGTGCTCATTTTTGCTTGACCTAATTGTTCAAGATTGAAGAGAGTGGCGTCGACTTCTCCTGACGGAAGTTTTTCGCACTGATAGATTTGTTGTCGCTGCACCACGCCGCCGACTACCCATCCCATCGCCTGAAAGTGTTTCCTAAGGCTTCATCTTCGTCGTTGTCGCCTCTCCTTTAACGGTTCTAGCAAATCGTGGAGACATTGAGGGCATACCTTATTCCAACCTAGATCTTGTGTGACAAGGGTCTAAGGGTTATCTGTGCTCGCATGTACATCCATAGAGGCGTGGACACAATTCTACGCTCGACACTCCAGTTGCAAGTGACTGTCGAATTCCTAGGAGCATCTTGGTTGAGTAGGTACTCAATCCCACAAAAGTATAATTTTATTTACTACAATTTTACCTCTTGATCAATGTTTATCGCAAGATCTGTATTTATTTTGGTTTTTTTCCCTATTCTGATGCGAACATGCGATGTGTCGTATAGTAAAACCCAACAGTGGTATTAGAGGGAGGTTAAGTTATGATCATTGTTTCAGAAGTTGTTAAATCTATTGCGTGTAGATCTGGAAATTTAGAAGTTTTCTAAATGCCCAAATCTAATCGAGACCACCGCAAGGGGCGCTGCCCCTTGGACCCCGTTAGGGGATCTGCCCCTAACACCCTGCCAGAAGCGCAACCCCTTGAACCCCGCCAAGAACGCATATGATTTCGTTGTGATATCTTTGTTTTTCCTTAACAGTAGCCGTCCTTCTTATTTGTTTGTGAAACCAAGTGTGTTAGATTTTGAATCTCACATTGAGAGACGAGCATGTCTACTGTGTAAGTGGAGTTATTGTTGCTCATGTCCAATGCCTGTAAATCTAAAGATTTAGAAGGGTTCTAGATGTTCAGATTTAGCCCAGTTTGTCAAGTACTGATGATTCTTCTTTGTGTACATCTGTGATGTATTTGGATTATGAGTGATGTAAGTATCTTGTGAATGTGCACATTGGTTAATTGTTAACCATGATTAAGTGTTAATCAATTATCTTAAAATCCCTTATCAAATATTAAGTATTCAGATGCCTTCCGATGGATGACACTCTTCCTGTCTCGATCGATGAAGTATCGGCTTGCCAAAACAAGGTGCATTAATCTATCTTGGTAAGGGTGCGAGCGCATAATTATGATATCCCACTTTTGATAATGGGTCAAACTTAACTGGGTGATCTCAAAAGTTGAGTACCCAAAGGCATAGGGTTGGCATGCACCATATGATGGATGCGAATAAAGAGTTATTCACCAACCATACAAGAGTTGCATGATGATGCAATCGGCCAGCGTTGCCTACCTAAATAACTACATTGTTGTTGGGTCCATTAATCACAATGTCCTAGATTTGAAGAAGGCCCCCAAGTGAATGGTATATGCATGAATATATCTAATACATATTCAAAGTTCA